>JAHLJT010008446.1:292079388-292184818 GCA_031308135.1 Acheta domesticus
GGGCCATTCTGCTGGGTAGCCTGCAGCTCGACAACTGATGTGCGGCCCTCCTCCGCTCCGGCCGCTCTAGCAGCCCTGCCCACTTTGCCCTCTGTGCCTACTCTGCCCTTTTTGCCCGCTGCGGCCTCTCGGACCACTCTGCACGCTCTGACCACTGTGGCTGACTGATCGCTCTGCTCGCTTTAGCCTCGCTGGCCGCTCCGGCCGTTTTCTCCTTCCCGGCCGCTCTGCCCCCTTTGCCCGCTCTGGCCGCTGTGAGTGCTCTGGCTGTCCTGGCCACCCTGCCCGTCTGGCCGCCATGGCCGCTCTGGCCGCGCCGGTCCTTCTGACCGCTCTGGCGCGAGCGCTGCCCGCGCTCGCCTCCGCGCCCCATCCCCTCGCCAACACCTGCCTCCGTGCGCCTCTCCGCTTAGCAGCGTCTCGATTCCGAGCCTCCCCACTACCACCCCATCGCTTCGCTTCTTATCCTTCCCCGCCGGCCGCCGCCTCCCTCGCGCAGCCACCCCGCCCCGCGCCGCCCCCCACGCCCCCCGCCGTTCCCGGCCACGCCGTCCCCGCGCCGCGGCCGCTGACTCGCCGCCGCCGCCGCGCGCTTATTGTTCCACAAACACATTAGACGTTTCCGTATTTAAATATTAGCTCGCTCTTTTGTAATTTCCTTCGTGCATTGCTAATGAAGCCCCTTTTCTGAAACTTGCGCGTGCGTGTTGTTTGCGCTCTGTTTAGCAAATGAACCGGAAGCGGGTCCGGGCGCCGCGAGGAGGTCTTCCCCTTCCACTCCGCCCCCCATCCCATCGCTCCGCCCCGCCCCGCCGTGGAACTGCGCCGGCCGCCGCCCTCGCGTTCTCGCCGCCCAGACTCCACGCCCCCTCGTCGGCCCCTGGCCCCACCCCACGGCTCGCCCCCCGTGTTTTAGTTTCATTTCCCAATTACTTCCCCTCTATTTGCTTATTTCCGGCTGCATTTCGGTATTTCGGTATTTCGCCGGGATTTTTGCCCCCTCCCCCGCCGCCGCCCGCCCCTCCCCCTCCCGCTTTGTGCGTGGCGGCGCCGCTGGGCGTGTCGCGTTCCCCGCCCCTCGCACTATCGCTAGTCTTCTGTCAACGGGTTTTCCGTCGCTGCGCTCGTCTTGCTATCCTTGCGCTAAGCTCTTGTTGCGCCGTTCCTGTCGCTGGATTTCCTCCTTGGTTGTCTTTCAGTTGCTGCATGAACAGGCGCCATACCGATGAGAAGAGGCGGCGATGGACCGCAGCGCGATTTTGTGCTCTATTTTCTTTAGGTAAACACTTTCAGATTCATGGCTTAGGACTTTTATTGTTAGAATCTTTCTTAACGGTTAAGTGAAAGTTTTCTCTTTCATTGCTTATCGGAAGTTTACCAAACGATTCGAAACTGACGTCATACATAATCTCTTCGTGGAAAATCCAGCGATCTGTTACAGCAAAGCTTGCCCATAATTACGTTCTAATTTTGTCAATGTAGAGAACAACAACTGTTACAACTGTTGTGCGTCGGAAGCAACACAGTTCCTGTACAAGAATGGCTTTGGTAAGCGTATGTGTTTCTATTGCCCGTTTCACTGGGCCTCTCCCACTTCGCTCCTTCTGACGCCCTAGCTGTACCAGAGCCTTTCCCAGTCACACAGGCGCTTGCCACTCGTTGATGCGTTGGGCGTTTTTTTTCAACACATCATATGTAAGTCAATTGTAATGTATACAGTTGGCCAGTTCAAAAGAATGCTCTCCTTATTCATTAAACTGCTCAGTTTGCTCCACTTGGTTTCCCTTACTCTCCACCTTTACTGATGACAAGCAGGTGCAGCGCTTCTCAGCATTTGTGAAATTTGTCAACGGTAACACTCACGTGAACACGGAGATAATTAACACTATAAGTACAATTGTGATTTATAAAAATGTTCAAAGAAAATCTGCGCAAGAGGGGCCAGTGCTGTTCCTTTAGTGAGAAACTGTTCGTGTGAACAGTGTTTAGGAGAACTCTGGGACATGATTTTCTGGGAAGTGTACCTGCTTCTGCAGTGGAATTATTCTAACAAAGCGAACTTAGAATTAATCATGAATAAATTAGGTGAGACGAGGCACGAGAGACATTCAAGTTGTGGGGGAAAGAAGCAGGGGGAATCCGGGGAAGCACTGAAATATGCAGACGATAATTGTAGAGAAGGGAGTGGCAGTCGTCATCACCTGGATTATACTTTTCACGAATTGTCGTATGATATAGCCTTTGCACTTGTGGACACTACATGACCACGGCAGTTCCATAAATCTTAGTGCACATCTTGTGATATTTATTATGGTTAATGTGTTTTGCGGTGAAAATTGTCTGTATCTCTTCCTAATACACAATTTAAGAGTGACCTTCAAGATTGGTGTTCGATTCAAGATCAGGTAAGTTACGTGAGTTATTGAAGAGCCTAAATGTTTTTAGAAACTCGTCTACTCATAGTAGCACAATATTTTAATCCTGCTTAGACCAAAGACGAAGTGGATATCAAGAGTCAATAAAGGATATTTAGTGACTTAAAAATGAGTGTAGAAATTTTTCAATAAGGCTTTCAACCACTTTGTTGAAGAGTTGAAACAAGATTATAGTGCATATGTGAGTGCCAGATTTGTGAAATATCTGAAACGAAGTGTGTTAAAACCTGCCACTCAGTTTCGTAAACATATGCAAATAAATACAACGTTACAGTTTTGGAATATAATGCCTCCAATGCTTTTATAAAACTTTCCATTCGCCGTTACAAAATAGCCTGTACAATTATTACAAAAGATTTGTTTAACTGCAATTAAGATGACAGTAATAAGATGACAGTAATTCTACAAACAAATACTAAAATATAAAGTAAGGGTCAGATTGCAAATGGATAATAAACGACGATGAAAATAGATGTGCAAAATTAATGATTTTACACTGAAAAATTGACCAAGATTATATTTGCATGTCAAATCACTATTTCGACATGATCTAAGGGAACTACGTGCTCTGAAATATAGATGGCCTAAGGTTGTTCACTCTATTGAAATCTCACATATTTCGTACAAATTACGAAGTCGTCATTGAAGAAAATCCGCACGAAAAGGATATCAGACTTTCGAGAATAACACGTGCAATGTACGTCAAATACGTCAAAAGATGTTAAATGAATTGGCGAAGTGAAGTTACAATGGCAAATGATCTACTTATAACAGCGAGTCTCAAACTTTGCGCATCGGCGCTGCGATATATTTATTGAAGTATACAGTACATATATTAAAGAATGAAAATTTAAAAACTGCTAATATCAGTAGATCGATGGATAATAAAGTAGTTATTAGTAGGGTGCGGATTTTAATAAAATGTCATTTTTTTCTATTCACTTTCGAAAAATGTAGTTTAGTATAGAAATTCATTATATATTATGACAAAAGAAAATGATCCATTTTTATACTTTTACAAGGAAAACCCAGCAGACGTTGTTCCCTCATTCCCCTCCCATCTCCGTTTCTTACTGTCTCTCCCTTCTTCTCTCACCCTGTCCCTGTCGGTCTGTCTGTGTCTCTGTCTCTGCCGCTCTCTGTACCTCTCATTCACATTTACTTGCAGATTCTACACGTCTCTGAACAGGTGAGGTAATATCGGGAAGCGCGGTACCAAGCCAATTTTGAGGCCTTCGGCCTCAATTTTTTTGTTTTTTCAGGCCCTAGAACGCTTCGTTTATTAACGATATAGATTCAAAATGCTGCCGAGTGCGTTGCAGGTTGCATTTGACATTAATATGTAGTGAATATATAACGCCATGTAGTGGAGTTACAACAGAATTAACAACACATAAACCTTCTCGGTGAAAAAACACGTAGAAGTGCCAACTTTCATGGCGATCGGTCCAACGGTGTTGGAGTTTTGCTCTATATACATACCAACATCCTGTTTATGTGTATAGTGTTTGCATTTTTTGTCGATTTCGACTAATAAGTCATTTTTTATACCTTTTTTCTTACAACTATTAGGTAATTTTTTAATGCATTTTGGGCTAATTTATTCAATTTTTATAATTTTTTATTGTTCGTACTTGGCGCGTGGGCTCGTGTCGGCCCGTATACGTACGGCCGTCGTGTACATGCAGCCTACCAGCAGCGTCCCGGCCTCGCAGCCATGGGTTAAGGGCTATGTGTGGTTAGCACGAAGATCTCCCCATGCCGATATTTTGCTCTTCTCAACCCGAGAAGTGAATTTTGTCATCGTCACACAGCAACATATACCGGGACATTGCAAGGAAAACGCACACTATAATCTTGCGCGACCGGGAATCGGACCCGTGTTCGCGTCATGGAAAGTGAGCACGCTTAGCAATAAGCTCAACCACCAAGGCCACATTTTAAAGGTACTTACTTCAAATAATATTTGCAAGATGCAACAAATGTTTTCCACAAAATTCCTGAGTATCTATTGTCGGTAGCCTATTCGAGTTCTTCGCTTTGAAGGTGTAATGCCAGCCATTGTGAATATGTAATCTGAGGTTCCTGTGGCGCCTGTCAACGCTATTGTCGGTTTAAGCCGATTTCGGTATCAGTTAATACAGAGATTTTCTGGTAAAGAATAGCCCCAAACAAAAGTTTGAAGTCTGATTTCACTTGAATGAATGGAAGCAGTCTTGATTAAATTAGTAATATATTTAACAGCTTGAGTTGTTCTTCCCTACTGGTTTTGATAACATATTTACGTCATTTTTCTTTGCTTTTGGGACAAATTAAAAACATTTTAAGCGATGTTTTAGATAATCAAAATTTGCTCACTAGGATAGTTGAAATTCCGGATAATTGAAATTTTGAACACATCTTTGGCAAGCCGAATATATTAAAATTCTACTCATTCGTACAAAAATTATAGAACAGTACTAGGATTAAGTTAGTTTCGATAACATCAAAATAAGTAGGCGGATTCGAAATAGTTACATAGTAAACTAGGCTTATTAGGATATTGAGATATAAATAGGAATGATAAGCCATGGAAGTTTGGTAGTAGGGGCGAGCGAACTCAGACACGTGACAAGCGCCAGACGTGGGAAAGGTATGTCTGTAAATACGGTGAGTAACAGGTAAAGAGCTGCGGGTATCTAACACAAATCTATTCACAATTTAAACGCAATAGAAAAATAATTGTTCGTGAGAAAAATTGTATAATACTTCTATTCCACCGAGATCATTTATTTATCTTTTAATTCATAATTTGGATTCGAAGAGGACATGTGCATGAAGTGGGGAACATAAGACATACTATATACCAAATTTTAAATCATTTGGAGAGAACCTTATTTTCTATAGCGCGACGGCAATTTCTGTGGTATTCACGGGAGCCAATCCAAAAATATTAGTTTCATCAGCGAATGACACTTAATGTCTGCAGAATGGTTTGGAACTCGAAGAGCAGTTTATTTCTTCTAGATTCTTGATCGAAATATTAAATTATGTCTTAAAGAAGTTTTTCTAACGATGATTGTTCATGTAGTTTATGTAAACCTTTTTTTTTTGCAAAATTAGGACTACATAAACACTTAACTATCCTTGCTAGAAATACATATAAATTGATATATTTCTACAGAGTGAATGTTCAATAGATGTAGGGAATAGTACATGTTAATAGAACGGTTTCAATAAATCGTCGTAATGACAGTAATGTGTCTAATTCACGGTCAGTTGGCTTCTTTCTCACAGTCTACCGGTCGAAATGAGTTTTTGTTAATAATAGTTTTTGTGCCCCTTTAAATATTTGCTGATTGTGCTGAGCTGTTTCAACATCGCAGATAAAGACAATATTAGAACGTTTGTGATGTACTCTTGCTGTTTTATTGAATTCGTGAGGTATTATACGTCAAGGCATTTATAGCACGTTCTCTTCGTGTCTTTCTATAATTATTTCTGAATATTTTGTGAACTTATGCATTATTAGAAATAAGTAGACTTCTTTTGTTCCATCATTAACTCATGTAAGTTGCAAACATTACGGACAAAAAAGTCTCTAAATTGACTAACGACAAAGAACACTTTAAAAATTTTCAAACGAAAATATCACAAACCACAAAGTTCAGAAGACAGGTTGCTGTTACAGAACGATGGAGATCCATTTCCACTATTTTCTTTTGTCAGATTCCGATATAATTTACTTGCATACGTACCTGATAGTCCCTTTGACATTTTTTCTCCTGCTCGAAGGCTCTTTTTTGCATAATAATTTAAATAAATAAACTTACGAAAAATAATTGATGTGGGGAAAACTAAACCTCAAGACGTTGTTACTATATAAATACAAACGACAATACTTTGAACGTCTTTAAAGACGTTTGTGTTCAGGAAACACCATTGGAGCATTGAGTTAAGAAATGTAATTGTGAAAGTACGAAATAGCAAATGTGACAGTAATGCGTTACGTATCATTGTATAATTCTAAAAGGTTCGTAAAAAGTTCTTAAAAAGCATTGTACTTCAGCTGCTTGATCAGTGTCTTAAACAATTTTTCGTCGAATTGTACTTGATTCATTGATAAAACGCTGAGATCGCCTCTTGCTTTGCTTCTGCATATAAATGTAGTTTCACAATCTACTAACATTTTCTTGAGTGTTCATGTTCTCGAGCGGCAATGAGTCGTTTCCCTAGGAGAACCACCAAAAAGGATGAGTCGCAATTTGTAGTTCGTTTACCGAGGCAAATAGTTCAATAAACTAAAAATACAGAAAACATCAGAGCAGAAAAACAGAAAAATTCACATTTCGTCGTGGTTAATGCCAACAATTCCAATTGAAATATCACTTCATGAATACAATAACTAACTTAATTATAGAAGAATGGGAGAGGAAATTAGATGAAATATGGCACAAATATCAAAACTTTTGTCACTTCTATATTAGTAATAGTTTAGAAGATGATAGATATAAGATGTATTAAGTCTTATGACACGACGTCCTCGAAAACACAACTAATAAAAATGTGGTCTAATTATTGAAAGGTCTAATAAAATTTGGCCCAGCAGAGACGAATCCATTCTAAAACGAATCCGGTCTAACACACATACATAACATCAAAGTATTGTCCAAAGTATCGTTATGTCAGTATATTGTTATGTCTACATAAACAACAATGTGGAGTGATAAGTTTAATTCACAAAGTACATAACTTCTCGAATAGTCTGTTATTTTACTTATTTGTGGTGCCTGGAATGTTAATCTGTAGCTGAAAGACCGCAGGTGTATGTCGATGTCTGTTTGTAATTCAAGTAAAAGCTCTCTGTGAACATCTTGGATATCTATATCACTAATTTTGAACTTAGGCATAAATTCTCGTCCATGATTTTATTAGATACCAGGAACTAAGAAAAAATCCCAAAACTGTTCAAAGAGAGATTTGTTTATGCCTGAAAAATGCATGTTTTTGCTTCTGTTATGCTCACACTGGCCGTAGCGACTGAATTCTCTATCTTCACGCCATTGATTGCGACAAGCTCACACCGTGCGACGAAGAAGGAAAGAGTTCACTCTTCACATGTCACAAGTCCCAATTTTTCTCCTCCAGGACCCCATTTTTCAATTCTAGCAGGCCTCTAGAATTTATTACTGTTATAATAATAATAATAATAATAATAATAATTATGTATTATTATTATTATTTACAATATAATAATAATTATTATTATTGTTATAATATTATTATTGTTATAATTATTATTAGTATTATGATTTTTAATTCGAAAATGATAAGCGTAGCCATTGCGCAATTCTCTTTTACCATTATACGATGTAATGGTGTTGGTACTAATTTTGATTTGAAATATATAATTTATATGATGTATTTTTAGGGAAACAGCTCTTTGTTAGGATTTTAATTGAGAATGTTCAAACTTCGACTTTGATTTTCAGGCATAATTTGCTCGCAATTAAGAAAGTGAAACTTTGTTCTTGGACTTTATACCAGTATGACATCCTGTACGTAACTATTAGACCTCTGACAAATACCTAGTAGACCTTTGTATTCCTCTTTGACCTGTGTAATTGCACATTCTGATTTTAGTCCTCTTGTTTTGAAACTAATATACGTAACCCAAAGAAAGCTATTAAATTCAATATGGAGCTCTACTACTGCTGAAATACACGCTCTAATCTTAGCGCTTAAAAACAATTCATAAGTAACCATATAGTAATATTTTAATATTTACAAAATCTGTAATTGCCTTTTCACAATGTTAAACAAAAATCCTTGCACAGAGATGGCTATTAACGTTCAGAAACATAATCATCGTAAACAGAGTACTGGCAAAAACCTTGTATACTGTATTTTGATTCCGGTTCGACTAGAAATACCAGAAAAGGTAAGAAAGACAAAAAACATTAGTTTATCTTCAGGAAAGAAAGAACACACAATATTCAACTCATCATAGACGACACATGGAAACATATCGACCAACCCCCGAAAATGAAATGGAGTGAGAACTGGTAGACCTGAGAGGAGAGTAACTTTTACAAGAAAATCAGTAAATTTTATGAGCTCAAAACAGAAAAAATATACTGAATCAACAGAAAAAGTCAACGACAATATACTGAATCAACAACAAAGATGAAGTTGCTATATTGTAACCTGATATGAGCAATCCAAAATTAGTCACCTTCATCTTTTAAATAAGTACAACACCCCAGTAGTGAGACATCTGATGATACACTAACAATAGACCACAACTATCGTATAAGCCACTAAACCTAACCAACCTGGACAGTCAGTGCTTTAAAATGACAATATAGATTCATTATTGTATTAAAATGTCTTTCAAGAAAGTAATATGAAGTTCAGTAAAATTATCGAGTTACATAAAGAATTTTTAAAACTATTTATGTATGCAAGTTTGAGTTCCAACGATATTACAACACTCTTTAGGCTGCTTCAAAACAATCTCATCAATCTCATCTCATCATAACTGATTGTGAAAAAGAAAAAATAATGTTTATTGTAACAAAACAAAGATATAATATGAATTAGTTTACGTTTGCATTGTATACATTTAAAAAAAATACTTAATACGCCTGTAACAAGTAAAGTACTTCAGCTTCCGGGTCAATGACCCCCAACTCGATCAGGTTTTGTCGTTTCCCTGATCCATTGAGAAAATGCTGAGATGGTTCCTTTTTGCTTCTGGACGTAAATGTAGCTTCACTGTGCGCACGTTTTGTTGAGCACATTCCTTTTGCTTGTAGTTCATTTACCGTCGAAATTGATTTTTTATAACTCGGGAACAAACATTTTTCAAATATTTTTATTTTTCTAAAATAATTATTTTCTAAATTCATTTTTTCGGTTTTTTTATTTTTATTCTGGCCTCAAAAAAATGTTCGCAGATAAATCTCTTTCCCCACACGTCATATACAAGTTTTTACTGTTTTTTTGACAAATAAAAAAATAAAGCTCTCCATGCCACTTTAAACATGCATTGTAACAACTATTTTGTATATGAGATATTGTAATGTACAATTGTAGTTTATAAAAAATTGTAAAGTAAGATGATTGCTATTTACTAATGCAGTTAATGGGATAATTGATAAATACATATTTAAAATTATACATAATTGATGCCCATTGGATCTTATTCCCTGTATGCTGATAAACACGCGGTAGTAGGCTAATCTACGTGAAATTTCTACAAATTTTGTGAAACATCACATTCATCAGAAAAGAATTAAAAATTTATTTGCCCATATTGTACACTATGGAACCTTGTCTAAAACATCGCATTGAAGTAAACGTAGGTGCAGTTATCATTCAATTATTGAAAACTTCTTGCTTTTGTGTTATGTTGTTTTTAACACAACGTTATTTATTATTTAATTTATTTCAGATCGCTGTGAACATCTTGGTCATAGCGATCACTACTTTACAGTTTTTACATAATAAAATAATACAGTTTCATAAACAAACATTACAATGATAAATTTAGTAAACATTATACAACAGATATTTAGCGAACATATAAAACTCTGATTTCATTCGATATTACAGTATGTGGTTTTTTTTTGTTGCAATAAAGGAACTATTAAATATATTTATCTAATTTTGATTCGCATAGGAATTTAATACCTTTTACACTCTGGAGTGGAATTCAATAGAGAATGGATAACCGGATCAATTTTAAATTTTTAACACAACGTTATTTGAACGTTTTTAAGTATATTATAACAATGTTTTTCTTACTTTTTTGTACTGTTCCGATAATGGAAAATGACTTACATCAATTAATTTTTGTATCCTACTTTAGTTTATTTTGAATCAGGTCAACAAATTGCTTTTTTCATTTATTCATTACTTCTTGGAAATGGAGCAATTTAGAGTTCGCAGACATTCTCCAGATCATAATTGATATATGAAACACATTTTGAATATTGAATGCAAATCGGACTACGACCAATATGTGCCAATGGAATGCAATCAGAGGGAGTTCCTTGAGTGCTATTTACCTGAGTGAATCTTACTTTTGGACATTGTTTCCGCATTACATTTTTTTTAATTTCTAACTTCTTTAAATCTATCTCCAGTTATTATTTTCACGACAATCTTTAGTTATCTTTGAATAGAATATTCCATGCATGATTACGATTCAAGAAGTACTGAAAGTTATTTTCTTATTTATTTTATTTATCGTAAATAGGCAAGAATGTCATCTTTGAGTTGTCACAAAAAGCACATGATTTCTCGTTAAATGCTTATGAGAGTACTTATTGTGTTATACTTTCGATCATTTTATTGGATTATACCACTTATTAATTTTTCCTAATTGTCTTGCATGGGAATTTGAATTGCAAACTGATGAAAATTCGTTAACTGACCACAGCTTTGTAACTAACACATAGTACAATGATATCCCTACATTGTACTATATTGAAGAGTAATTCGTTTGGAGTGAATTTTGTGTTACAACAAAACAACATATTGCATTATCTACTGTCGGAATTGTCAACTCTAAAATGGAGTTTTAATAAAATAAAATGAAATGAAAAGCGGTAATAGTTTTAACACATGGGAATAACACTCGAAATGTAAAGAACAATTTTATCATTGGTAATACCATGAGTGCTTTGGAAATTCTCGATACATCCCCGACTCGCGAAGCGAGGAGGGGATTTATCTGGGAATTTCCAAAGCACGAGTAGTATTTAATAGGACTATTCCTCTCGTGAAATTAAAACAATAGTGTTTAACAACACACAAATGCCCCAATTAGGACGGTGTATCTCAAAAGGTATATCACTTTTTCTATCCGATTTTTCTTACCGCTTCTCCCCTCTGGCCAATCGTAAACTGTGATTCATCCATCTTAGGAGGCGGTATATATCGATCGCTATGTCTATGTCCAATAAATGATACCAATAAACCGCCTATGAACTATAACATAACCCCATTGATTATAACATATTGTCAATATTTGGCTCAGTTTGGAACTGATGAACATAATTTCATTCATTTCAATAGTCCTATTAATACCACTCATGCTTTGAAAATTCTGAGATAAATTCCCTACTCGCTACGCGAGTCGGGGATTTATCGATAATTTCCGAAGCACTCGAGATATTACCTACGACTATTCCACGAAATTATGTCCAACCCAGTTATAAATTGCACCAAATATTAAAAATAACTGAAAGCTATGTTATGTCAAAAAGGTTGTTACAGTACATACCCGGTTATTAGACATCGACATAGCGACCGATGTATGTACCACCTCCTAAGATAGCTGAGACACAGTTAATGATTTGCTAGTAGGGAGAAGCGGTAAGAAAACTCGGATAGAAATGCGATACACCGCTCTGATTGGGGATTTTGATATGTATACTTAAACCACTACTGGTTTTACTTTCACGAATGAATAGTCAAATTAAAATTCGCATAAATAAAAAATTGATGAAAACTATGATTATTTTCTAATATTTCGATACTATTGACCCTCGCTTAATCCTTGTGTCTGGACCGTGCAGGCGAATGGAATGGTCCGCGAGGGGCGGGGGGCGGGGCCGCCCCCTCCGTCGATGGCTGGCGGAGCACGGCGCGCTGGCCGCCCCCACACCGCCAGCGATCCCCTCTCCCTCCCGCCCACGAGCGCTCGGCCTCCTTCCCCTCCGCTTCCCTGCCACCCCCCTCGCCCCTCTCCCCACTCGGCCGCTTCGCCACGGCTCCGCCCTAAGAACGCACCGCATTGTCCTGCCAAACTCCGCAATAGATGTGACACCTTTTATCGCCAGTTATAAATATCGCCTCTTCAACTCTAAAACAAATGGTGTTTTCCTGTATGCCCCACATCATAAAAGAATGAAATGCTTTAACGGCATTTCAGTAAGCGTTTTTCCCCTCGCGCGCTGTTTTTGTTTGTGATCCCCCTTTTTCTTAAAGAAGAATAGCGGCCTCGTGGGCGCGCGCCCACCCCGCCCCGCTCGGCCCGCTTCGCCCCGCCCTGCCCCGCCCCTCTCCCCGCGCCGCGCGCCCGATACTTCGCTAAGAATTAGAGCCACAATGCGTCCCCGCACTTGCGAACTTTGCGTGCATTCCGTCTCTGGCGCGAGGGGCGCGGGCTAAAGCGGGGGCGAGAGCGGGCAGGGGGTGGGGGCGGGGCAGGGTCTTCGGCGCTTAGCGGGCGCTGGCCGAACCTGCCCCCCTCCACCCCGTTCCCCTTCCACCGGCAGCGCCCCTCCGCTCGGGAGGAAAACTCCAACGTCGCAACAGAAAGGAATCCCGATCGGATCGGAAGCGGCCGTGGAGACGCCATGAACTTGCACACGACCCACACCTCCGATTGCGAGTGCCCATCCACGCGGCCCTCTGCTCCCTTCCCTACGCTCACGCCCTCCCTCGCCCTGCCCTTGCAGGGAAGTCGCCCCCGTCGCCTGCGCCGCCGCCATCGCCAGCTGCCCACATGGTTCCCCGGCGCGTGTCTCTTGCGCGCTCCGCGCCGAGGGGCTAAAAGGTTTGCCGAGCACGCCCTCCGCTCCAGATGCGCCGCCGTCGCTGCTGCTGCTGCTGCTGCTGCGGCCATCAAGTGCGCGGCCGCGTCTCCAAGTGGCCCCGGCCGCCGCGCCAGCTGGACGCCGCCCCGCCCTCCCCCGCACCCCAACGCCCGCCGCGCCCTCCGTCCCGCGCCGTCCGCCCCCGCTCCTCCTCGCCCTCCCCGCCCCGCTCCGCCCCGCCTCGTGTAATACGCTTGATGTGCGCGCGCGGCGCGGGAGCAGCCCCGCAAATCTTCTGCGTAAACAGGCGCCGGCGAGCGGGCAAGCGGGCGAGCAAGCGGGCGAGCGGGCGAGCGGGCGGGGGAGGGCGGGCGTTCGGGCGGGCGGGTGGGCGGGCGGCGGTGGCCGTCCGCCCAGTGAAGAGCTCCTCCAGACTGCTGACTGCAAAACCAATAAACCATTGCCGCGGCGCGGGGCGGCCGGCTTACGTGCGGACACAGGCTCATATCGACCGTGGACGGGGCGCGGGGCGCGCGGTGCGGGACGAACGGAGCGGCGCGGAGGGAACGGGGCGGGGCGGGGGCGGCGACGAGCGCAGGTGCGAGCGCCGGGGTCGTCGCGCTGACGGGCCCTCGCTTCCGCTGCCCCCGCCCCCGCCGCCGCCCCCGCCGTGCCACCCCCTTGCAAGTGTTGGCTGCCGCTCGCGCTGTCCACGCCACCACTCCTCATCGCGCCGCCGCCGGCGACGCGCCTTCGCAGAAGCCCCCCGTGCGCTACGGTCGTCCCCTCCCCGCCACCCGCCCCGCTCCGCCCCGCTGCCGCTCCGCCGCCGCCGCCCGCGCGCGCGCTCGCGTAGCTGAGTGTTGTTTCGCGAGCGCTGCGCGGCGCGGCGTCTTGCGGCGGAGGCGGAGGTGACGGTGCGGGCGGGGGCGCGGGCGGGGGCGGGGGCGGGGGCGGAGTGGGCATTGGCAGGGTGGTGCGAAATTGTCCGCGCGTCCCCTCCGCCCCTGCGCGTCCCTGCACGCCCCGCGCCCCGCCCCGGCGGGCCTCGCGCAGCGTGCCTCGCGGGCCGCATCGCGCCGCGCCGGGGAAGACATTATGAAGGGACGGGCGGCGGGGCGGGGCGGGGGGGCGGGGCGACGGGGCGGGGCGACGGGAGGGCGAGGGGCGCGGCGCGGCACGGCGCGGCCGCCGCTCCGCCTGGCAAACCCAAGGAAGACGGATGGAATTTGCATTAAACGCTCAGTTTATTTGTAATGCTTTTCGGGCCGTGTTTATGCTGGGGTGTGGACAGAGACCACATTTCCAGGAAGCTAATGTTGACTCACAAAATAACGCCGAATGCGGCGGCGGCGGCGGCCGGCGTTTTGGCGAGGCGAGGGTGCAGCGCGCGGGAGCAAGAGGAGCTGCGCCGGGGCACGGGGGGGCGGCGGGACAGGCGGGGCGGGGGGGGGCGAGGCGGGGGCGGGGCGAACGCGGGCGGAGCGTCGCGGAGGAGCGAGTGGCTCGGGCAGGTGCGCGGGCGCCGCCCCGCGCCTCCCCGCCCCGCGCCCCGCGTCCCTCGCCTGGCTCGCTCGCTCGGGCGGGCGGAGCGGACGGAGGGTGCGGAGCCGCCGGCCCACGGCCACCTCCACCGCCGCTCGCGACGCGCGGGCCAAGACGCGCTGGCGGCGGGGCGGGAGGCGGCGGAGGACGCGGCAACAGCGCCGGCCGGCCGGCGGTCGGGGAACGCTGCGAAACGGAGCGGGCCGAGCGGAGGTCGAAGCGAAGACGAGGATGGGGAGCGCGTGGGGTGAGGGGCGCGGCGGCGACGGCGACGGGGACGTGGGCGGCATGTGGAGAGCGCGCAGGCGGAGGCGCGGGGCACGGGGACGCGGCGGGAAAGTGGGCGTGGGCCGAAGACGGGACGGCGCAGGAAGGCGGCGTTATGTTGAATGCACGGGCGGGGGGGATGGGCGAGGGGGGCGGGGGAGGGGCGAGACGCTCGCCAGCGGCGCGGCGACGCCTCCTGCCTCCTGCCCGGCAAATTAAATATTTGTCGCAGAGTGAAACAGTGGGCCGAAACAGGCTGACATGATAATGTTGGTTTTTCCCGAAGCCTATTGTTCTTGAACGCTCGCCTTGTTGATTCAGCTTGAAACTCCATCTTGAATATGAAATGGTTCGCGGCGCGGGCGGCCAGCGGGGAGCGTGGCGGGGCGGGGCGGGGTGGGCGGGGTGGTGAGGGGGTGGGGTGGGAAGAGATGCGCGACGGTAATCCCCCCCTCCGCGCCGCCTGATCGACGCCCTCCCCTTCCTTCTCTCCCGCGAGGCTGCGTTTTTCTTGCGTGCGCCGTGCAGACGTGCATGTGTGTCGTACATGCGCACGCTCGTCTTGGCCTGCATTTTCATTCTTTTCGATTATCTCGTTTTCATCATTATTGTTCCACCTTGCTTCCAGGGTGAAACAAATTGTTCCTTCGCTCAAATTTCAATCCACGCTCCTTCTCCTCTTTTCGTCTTCTTATCTTTTATATAGTCGGCTTTGTAGACGCACACTTCCAAATCTCTTTTCAGAAGCAATTTCAAACTTACCGCAATTGTTACGTACATGTTTGGGTATAATGTACATGCGTACCACTGCCAAATGTAAAAATGACAAATTTGACATTGTTGTAGTTGTATTTCCTCAATAAAAGAGTTTCTGTTCTGTACGTAAAAATTCTCACCCATCAGTAGCAGACAATGTTTATTCCAGATTTAAATTATAGAAAAGATTTTAAAATATTATTATTATTTAAATTATTAATTATAGGGCGCTCGTGCAGTTATTATTATTATATTAAATTATTAATTATAGGTCGCTCGGCAGTCCTCGCCTTAGGTTTTCGGGATAGTAGGCAAGACTTTGCCTACTATCCCGAAGGCCTAAGACGAGGACTGCCTTTCGATATTTGATTCAGATGTGTCAAATTTTGTTTTTAAATGTCGCTTAACACATTCAAATAAAGCACTTTATGACATATTTTTAGATCTTTGGATCACTGCAAGTCATTTAATTATCAAATTTTGTTTTCAAAATTTTCTTCGTATGGAATTTGTGATATTCTTGTACAGTGGATATCTTCGTACCAGAAACAAAGGTGTCAGAGTTCCAATGCCACACTGGAATCAAAAGACTATTTACTTATATTTTCCAATTCATTGATATTTGAACATGAAGCCCTGCAGGGTTCAAATGTAGGACTTGCCTTCTCCCATCTACACTTGTACCTTCCTCCCAAGGTATGTAGAATAGGAGGTAGAGCGAAAAGGCTGGATGCGAAGTGGTTTCTGCGCATGGCATTACCATCAAGGGCAACTCGCAGTGTCATGACGCGCTTTCGGTTATACTTAGGCGCCAAAAGTTCTATTATACTTACAGGACGATGGATAGGTAAAACAATCTCTTCCCCAATAAACATACTTTTTACTTATCCATAAGGATTTCCACAAATTGCGGAGGTAACCACCAAGTTTACAGGACAATAATTATCAATATTCACTCAGAATAAATGATGATAATATGAGTAATCATCTATTGTTGTGAAAGAAACCTTTCAAGATCGATTATAATCATACCTTAAATATTTGTAATACTAACCTGGAGTCCATCTTGTTTTCAAACTCTACGACGTGATATGTAATTGCTATTATGATTTGACACTGACTTATACCATTATTTAGAAAGTGATACCACACATTTACGTGTTATGGTATTCAATTATGTATAACTTTTTGCTCAAAAAAGCGTTCTGCAAAATATGAAAATAAGAAAAGAAAAAACTTTAAAATTTGAAGTAGTTAAAAATAATCTCTGCACTTTCTTGTCTTTTACTTTTAAAGTCACGCAGATCCTAAAAACATTCTTATCCTTACGTATAACTTCACTATTCGTGAAATTTTATATTCCGTTTCTCTACCACAAGCTTGCTTTATTTCTTATGAGGTGTCTACATCCTCTGAAATACATAAATGAACTAATATTCGTTTGGTGTACCTTTGGGGAAAAATTTAAAATTTCGGATTGTAAATTCATACATAATGAGCTTTCAATACAAAATTATTGGAGTTAGTTGTGTTTGTGTAAGAGCTTGTATGCTAACAAACACGAATCTATTGTTTTCTTAAAAAGGAATCTTCCGGAAATGAATCGTATACTGCAGCACCAGCACATCCTTTTAGTTGTATGGTTGTGATTATCACAAACTGTCAGTATGCAATTCGGCAGTTTCCCAGAATATCATAAAATAAATGCCATAACCTAATCTTAATGCGCAAACTGTACAAATCAACACGAATCAAAATACCATTATTTTTCACTGATGATATCAGAAAACAGAGTAAATGATGTATATTCTAAATTATGTTAATACATGCTATCGATACGTCCAAAGCTGATGAAACTACAAGCACGCCGGAGCATTTCTCATGACCAACTCCTCGAAGTTTCTCAACTATGACGTCATGCACTGAACAAAAATTTAGCACACTGCGAAATCGAAGGAGTATCCCCTGCCTTCCTCCATTGGAAAGGGAAGAACTATTATCATGCGTGATAATATGAAATTTCTTGGCAAAAATAAACAAAAATGAGCAATATCAGATGTTTCATATTTGTTTCGTAATAAAATATTAGGTAAACCATGATAAATGGTTTAATGGTTTTCCATTTAACACAAAAGTGCATACTCTCTATATTCGTTTTGCATTACACACGGCTACTTGTGGTTACTTGTTGTTATCAAATGTTTCCAACAACTGTACTATCTTGATTTATTGTTAAATTATATATGTATACTGAGTCGATCATTTTGTCCGCATACGGAAAGAAGAATCGTGTCCCCATCCTAGTCATGTCCCCAAAGGAGCCATCATCATAACAACGTGGCGACAGCTTTATAAACACGCCGTAAAGGTGACAGACGTGCGTACAGAAACTTAACATCAGGCTGTACCGGGGCAGGAGAGGCGGACCACACAGAGCGGCTTTGGCCGTCCTCATCGCTGGGGTACGCACAGCCTGGTTTATTGCTACAAGCGCTGGTAATGAAGTGAGTACTAAATGGCTGGCTGAGTTGTCTCAAGGCATCAATTGGTATCATTACAGCGACTCTGGCCTGGAGGTCTTCGGGTTCCCGCGGTGGAGCATTTTCCATACTAGGTAGATGGCTAGGTTGAATTCAGCTGCTGTCTGAAGTCGGCTGGCAGCTTTGATCGGCAGTTTTCCGACATTTTTTCTATTAATACAGGTACGTCGATTCATATTCATATTAATTTCGCGTGCGGCTTTGTCTACCATGTAGAATTTGAGCTGGACCTCGGCTGTGATTGCCTGATAATGCTGCGAATGTGGTAAAAATTCGCAGGTGTGCACTTTCTTTACAAATCCCCGCGTCTCCTGCTTTACACATGGCTGTTTGAAAGATATTGACTAATCTTTCGGTTTTCCCATTCAATCGTGGGCTCAAAGGTGTAGCTGGAGTCTGGCGAATTCTACAGATCGGAACCGAGGGACGTTGCGAATTGGGAAGGCCGTCTGTTACGAATACTCATTCCAAAGCTCTAACAGTGACTGTCGCCATAGTTGATGACATCTCAACTAGGTATGGATTGTTAGTGCGTCTGATATCTCTAGCCTGCGTTAGATAATGCGTCTGATATCTCCAGCCACACAGACTCCATAAATACGAGGCCCACGAAATCGACATGTATTCGACTCAAAGGCTCCGACGGACAGGGCCTTGTTAAAACATAATTTTTTGACATGCATGAATTTCCAAAATCCAATAGCAATTCTGCCTAATTACCTTTTACGTCTCATCCCAAATGACGTCTGTGCAGTAGCTACAACATCTTGTTCTGCAGGCTTTAGGGAATTACCACTCTTAGGCCATACTCTGAACTAAATAATAGTACACCCACTTTTAGTGAAAACCTATCTCTGAACTTGTACCAGGAGCTGCTTCTTTGACCAGCTTGTTATTTGTAAGCCTCTCGCGTCTTAGGTAATTTATATTTGGGAGCTATGAATCCTTGTCTGTTTCTGTTGGAACCTGCCGAGCGTTTACAGGGAATGCTCGTGTTGTGTTTGTCTTCCTGGATAACGATCTGAAGACGCGTCTTCATCCATGTCGAATTCGGTGTCAGAGACGACCGACAACCGGGCCAGTGCGTCAGGTCCCACGTACTCCGCTGGAAGCCTGAAACATTTCATATGAATAATTTGTAGAGAGGGTCCACGTCTCAAATTTGTTGATTTATTTTGTGGATTGCACGTTTTGGGAAAAAAATAGGCTAATTGTTTATGGTCCATTACTATGCTAAAGTTGGACACCGTGTTGATACTCGTTAAATTTCTTTACGGCAAAAATGATCGGCAACGCTTCTTTTCGGTTTGACTATCTTTGCTGATGAAAGTTGAATGTTTTAGATGAAAATCCAATGGATAATTCTACCCCAGCTACCTCCTTCTTTGATAACACTGGCACAATTCCATATTCCAATACGTCTGCTGCGTCAACGGTACTTCGGCCAAATTGGAAATGAGTCAACTGTTTTGCTAAGGTCTTTCTTTAGTAGCGTGAAGGCTTGTTCACATACAGCCGCCCGAAAGAATTTAGTGTTCTTCTTCCTTAATTTCTTTAATGGCGTCACCAATTGTGCATAATTAATGGATTTATTGTTATAGTTTACTTTGCCTAAGAACTACAATTGTTTTAAATTAGTGAGCGCTTCGCAAGTTAATTTATGGCCTTATGATGTTTCTACATAGGCTTAATGCCATCTTTATCTACTATGTGGCCTAAAACTTTCCCTTTTTTCAAAAAAACTGATCTTTGAATTTGAATTGAAATTTTTCTAATTTGAATGTCAAGATTCTGTAACCATTCTAGAAGTGCTTCCAAATTTTGCAAGTTCCCAACAGTTAATACAGTTGGTCACGTGCTGCGAAATCTTCTTCAAGGAACTCTGGACATAACGGCTGCAGACGAAATCCAGAACGGCAGGCGGTTGAAATAGTACACACTTTCTATTGTGTTGACGACTGCCACTGCTCTGGACTTTTCGTCCAAGGGTACCTGTAAATAGGTGACCGAAAGATCTATCTTCGAAAAATGTCTGCCTCCCGCTAGCTTCGGGAAGAAAGTTTCCAGTTTAGGTAAAGGAAACCGTTCCATTCTCTGTTGAGGATTGACTGTAGTCCTGGAAGTCTGCACAGATTGAACTTCTTTCGTAGGTTAGCAGACCACTACGTAGGGTGTTGCCCATTCACAATTGTGGATTGGTGGCAGAACGTTCGGCTGCACTAGCCTGTGTAATTCGGTTTTTACCGTATCTTTTAAGGCCAGTAGTAACGGTCTTGCCATTCAAAACTTCGGCGTGCATTCTCTTTTAACCTTATGTGCACCCTGTATTCCTAACTCTTCCGAAAATATTTTAGTACATTTTGTTATTAGATTTGTACCTTTTGTGGAAACGGTGTCGTGGACATCTGATTTATATTTCTTTTCTAAACCTAAATATTTTGAATTTATCTAAACCTAGGACGTTGCTCGTGTCGTAGCGACCAACGGTTTAGAAAGTAATCTTTTCTTTTCTGCTTTTGTAGGTAACTCATTGATTTAATTGACCTTTCAATTTAATCTGTTGTTTTCTATATGTGTACCGTATGTGTCTTCTTTATGTCTCTTGATTGATTAATCGATGAAATATACACAATTTCTCTGATCGTGTTTCTTGTAGCAGTTATTTCACGATTTATTCCTCCAGCCCCAGTGCTGTATTGGCATCGAGTTTCTTCCAATCTCAAGCAAAATGTTCAATTACATCACAGTTGTCATATTTGCTTCCTCTGTTACGAATTTCCTATGTTTCCTTTACCGCGAGTGGCTTAACCCTTCTAACTAATGATACTTCTAGGCCTGCCGTCTGCTGAGATCCCTGACTGATGACTTCATGTGACGTCACTAGAGTAATCACCTCAACGAGCTCGGAATCGATTTTGTTCAATTCATTTAAACAAAGGTTTCATTATCGAGAACTATTAACATATCTCTAATTAAGGAGTCGGCATAAGAAGTATTGCATTCTTCTTTCGGACAATTGCGGTTACACGACTTATTATCCCAATAATATTTCTGTCTACTTGACAGCTAGTAGCTGACAGGGGAGAGGGGATTCTTTTATCCAATCAGAGGTTTCAAATTGCGATGTCACTACAGAATTTCCGATGGTTATTTTAAAAAAAATAAATCTTACAGCGCGAAGCTACTGAAAACTGAAGGCGCCATTATTTGTTTGGTTATGCAATTTTCTTTTACAATGCAGCTACATTTTACTTTTAAAAACGCGTCTCACTGTACTTCCGAGTACTCTTCATTTGCTTTTTGCAAAAACATTTCGTTATTCTTTTCGTTGCCGAGATTATTGTAAGGGACTGCGATAAAGTCCTCTGTGAAATAAACAAGCGTCATTATTTCCAATCGTTATTTTACTACTAATACAATAAATTAAACGCGCATACCTCCATTCTGGACATGGATATGGTGCAATAGCGACCATACGACTACGTGTCTGCCGCCCGAGTAAGCGGCAACATCGCTCTGCCCCATCTCCAGCTCTCAAGTAGACAGAAATATTATTCATATAATAGATAACCATTTTAGTTGCGTAACTGAGGTGTGATTGATTTTGTTTCTTCCGAGAATTAAAACAAATTTAATCTGAAATTAATCACGCGAAGAAGTAGTATTGTAAAAGTTTCTGGATTATCTGCTCGTATGAAAGATCAATAAAGATAGAAGGATCGAGAAAGGCACAAGGCTCACAAATCCTTTTTAGTAGATCAGACCCCTCATTCCCAATATTAATAGAAATAGTCTTTACCTACTCAGACGTCCTATCTTAGCAGGTAAGATGCAGCTCCAATCGATTCTGGTATACCAACCACGCATCTTTCTCCCCTTTAAATCCTTTATAGACAGTAAATACAGGCTCTGTGGCCCATGAAGTCCTTTCAATGTCTCCACCAAGAAGTGGGTTTGCTGCACTTCCGATTGTTGTGGCTGCAAAATCTGTATGAACTGCGCCAGTTGTTCCGCTGTTGTCATGCTTCAACAGATAACAGATATAAACTGCTCACAATTTCTGCTGTCCTGTACTCCTGTACTTCTGTTGTCACGAGTATATGTCCACGAATGGTCGGGTTAGACACGAAAGGAAAACTTCCAGAATTTCAGGTTCCAATGACGTATCCTTCATGTACGCAAGATACGCACTGCGAAACTTGTAACTTAGAAGTAATATTTGACTTGATTTGTAACAGAAAATAAATCTTACTTTATTTTAACATAAATCTTCTAAGTTATCGAAAGTGTTGTATCGTTGGAAACTAGCAGTTACGAATTGCTCGTGCTTGTCAAGCATCTATGTGTGCGAGGCGCGACTTACTACTAATTGTAACATATTTATGGGGAGCTCGAGTGCGATCGTGTGTGCTCGGTGCGTTTCGTGGGGGCCTGCAGTCGGCTGAGTTTGAGGACCTCGCTGGAATGAATATAGCGTTTCAAACGAAAATGTTGGCTTTTAATAATAAGTGCGTTTAGGTGTATTCATATGCAGTGCGTAATTCTAAATGTAGTATATGTTTCTGTTTGTACGATCTAGTTTAGATTTTCGTGTATCGTTGTAAGTGAAACTATCACGTGTGTTATACAATGGAGTACGCAGTCAGTAAGATTGCGTCCGCTAGCGTTTCGGCAGGAAGAGCACAAACGGATCTTTCTAATGAACGCAGTGGCGTCGTAGACGGATATACGTCCTTGAATTGTGATTTATTGATGAAGAGTTTTATTTTGTGGAACTTGGATTATAAGAAAAGCATTATTAAGGAAGGAAGACCAATGCCGGACGCTACATTAACTACTACTTCGAAAACCTGTGTAAAGAAATTTAATAGCCAACTTTTCAACTAATCAATGGTTTACCGCTTGTCCAGAGAAGCGGAAATACTTCTGTTGGTGTTGTCTTGTATTTTCAAATGAGAAAATTGTTTGGTCAAATGGTGGTTACACTGATATAGGAAATATTCACAAGGTCTTAAAAACACTGTGTAACTCAAAATCACCTGCAGGCTATAATTAATGAAAAAGCATTTGATAAAGAGTACATGCTAGATGCTCAGATGAAAGTAAGAGACTTTCAACACAATGAACCAGTAAGGAGAAACGGAGAAATATTTAAACAGCTTATTGATATTGTGTGTTTCTTAAACAAGAACTGGCTTTCAGAGAGCATGATGAATTATCCGATTCCACAAAGTGAATTATGTCGAGCTTGTGATGTTGCTCTCTAAGTGTGATGAGAAATTGCGAACATTTGTAGAAAATGGGACAGTCATCACTGGATTGTCAAATAGTATCTAAAATGATTTAATTGAATCCGTCAGCCTTATTAGGACAAAAGTTAAAAAGAAATTCAAGAAACAAAGTTTGTCGCTTATTATTTAGATGAAACTACAGACGTTGCCAATCTTGCGCATTTTAGTGTTGGCTTGAGATATGTTATAGCAGATGGAGAAATTCCCGAGATATTTCTTAAATTTCCAAATATTTCTGAAAATAATAGGACCGCTAAAACCTTCTAAAGTATTGTAAATGACTTCTTCAAAGAATATAATTGGGGAGAAAAACTTGTTGCACAAAGTTATGGCGGTGCAGCAGAGATGGCGAGTCATTTGAACGGTCTCTACAACCTGGAGTGAAACATTTTCTCAGGCTGTTTGTTCATTTTTTCTCACAGACTAAATCTAGTCCTTTCTCAGACAACATCTCAAATTAAACAGTGCTGGATATTTTTCCTAACAGTTAATTGCATTACTGCATTCTTGTCTAAATCTACAAAGAGAACTTACGCGAAGAGACGAGACGCGAAGATACAAAAGAGACTGCCTTGTGTTTTTCACACATGTTGGAATTATAAGTGTCCTGTTCAAACGATCCATGAGGACAAATTGCTTCGAACAATCTTTTCGAAGCAATTTTCAAGACCAGCGAGATCTGATATCAAGAGACTTTTATAGCATATCCAGGAATTTTAAGCACACTGGAAACCTTCTCTTCAGTTTTATATTAGAAGCTTATATTTTACCAGTTATATACATCCTATAAGATATCCTGCAGGCTACATCTTCTGACATAGGATATTTTGTACGGAAGATCAGAGGTCTTTTCAAAGAGTATTTTCAAAGAGTCTTGGAAAAGGAGCGTAATTAACAATGCTTAATGAATTTTGGACGAAAATATGTGAAGTTGAAGAAACATTAACAAAACGCCAAAAGCGCGCTGATGATCTGGATCGCAAGATACAATATAAACATCTGTATTGCGAAATATTTGAGGTAATTGTACAACAATTAAAAGAAAGTTTGAAAAATTAAGAGTCTGCATTTTCTGGAGTTGCCCAATGTGAAGAACTTCCAAAAGCTTTCAACCTGTTTTCCAGAAATAGCTTTTCAAGTTTCGATAGACACTCAAGCTTCTATTTTTTACTTCAGTGTTTTAAGATTACTACTAATTGTCACATATTTATCAGAAGACATGCATTAGAAATCAGTAAATGATCTCCATTTCATCAAAGCCAATGAATTATAAAAGGCCTTCAGCGAAGTCAAAAAGTTGTGCAAATTAGTTTCAATGGTTCCCGCAAGTAGTGCGTAAGTTGAAAGTTTCTCAAAACTGAAAAACATAAAAAACTATGCACGCAATACTCAAGGACAAGAAAGATTTACCAATTAGAAAAAGCACTGTTTATAAGCGTACAACAGCTTCAAGCATTTTACAACAGTATCGACAAAGACTGCAAACCATAACTGAATGATTTAGTTACGCTTCAAGTAAAATAGGTATGAATTTTACGTTGGGATGTATTTTTTGTTTCATTTTATTGCTTGCATCTTATATTTTATTGCTTACCCAAACTAAGCCCTTCACCACACGCCACTGCCACAATCCAATGGAGAACTCGTTATACAGGCCTTGTCTCACCGTCTAACAACAATGCAACTGAACTATGGAGAGTCGTCGCCTCCGCGCTGAAATCTCAAAGCGTAGCGTGGTTTGCATGGAGTACATACGTTCTCAATGACAACTTTGGAGCTACTGAGACGTTCTCGTCTCAGTAGCTCTAAACATTACGACGGCGGAGACTCGCCGCGGCCCGGTCATATATACTGCGATTTTCTTAACTTTGCCCCTCACAGGAATCAGCTGTTTCGCTGCCATCCAATCGGAAGCTTCTATTTCGCTATAGTGACGTCACTACGGTGATGTTCAAGCTCCCGATTGGATGAAATCGTCAACAGCCGATTCCTGTCAGGTGCAAAGTTAAGACAATCGCAGTAGTAGGAGCGAGCAACGTGGATTTCCCCGCGCAGGGCTCGCTGTCTCTGTGACCCCTCTTTTCGCGCTCTGTGGGGCCGGCGCCGCTGAAGCTCCTCCCTATTGGGCGGGATCGGCCACGGTCCTCCATAAAGGGGGGAATGGTGTTTGAGGCAGCGTTACACTGCGTTGCATAGGGGTATGGGTGTTAGTTTTGTGTTATGTAATGCTCATATCTATTTTTTTAAATTTTTTACATTTGCTAAAAAATTTCTCTTTTCTGTCTTCCACCCAAACATTAAAATATTTACTGATAATTTTTAATTATAAATAAATTAAAAAGATTTATGTATAAATTGTTTTAATAAATTGAATTTGTATATTATTTATTTAAGATTATGAATAAAATGTTCACAATCCAGTTAAATTGGCACAGTAGACTCTCGCACATGCGTCATTCACGTGTGTGGACAACTTGATGCCAGAAATTTTCACGATTGTGTCCTTTCTTCACTCAAAAGTTGTTCCCAATCTTGTTATGTTTTAGTATCGCCAATTCTGACTTTAAGTATAATATATTTTCACATGTAACACAAATAAAATTAATACAATATTTTTCTGTGATATCATTTATTTTTATTTCTTTTAGGGGTGATGTCGCAAGCGTTACGTAATTGTTTTGGGGGTGTTCAAGCGCGCGTTACAGAGGATAGAGGGAGTATTCAAAATCCTCCAAATTTGCGTCACTTCATTTTTGGACGGCCCCTTTCCGCTGCTGCTCGCAGCGCGCCTGGCGGCGAGCGGCAAAAGCTGCTAGTGGAGCCTGCGGTGCGTGGCGGGCCGGGCGCGGCGCCGCGTGTCCAGCTCCGGCGGCCCAGTGTGCCTGGCGCCCATGACAAAAGCCAATGATGCTTTCATTGCCCACATTGCATAAGTGTTTTCAAACGGAATACATTTTACTGGTATTATTCAGAAGGACATTGCTCTTTCGCTAAGGCCGGTATGGTGCTTTCCGCGAACGGGCAAAATTAGCCAGGCAGAATATTAGAGAGAGAGAGAGAGAGAGAGAGAGAGCAGGCATCCCGGAGCAGAAGAAAAACTGAACAGATTTTGCTCTCCCCCTACGTCATAAGGATTTAACAGTTTTTTCTTCAAAAGCAAACTTAAAGCGTTCAAATAGAATTTAGTCTCGTGTATTGTTTTCAATGTGAAGTAGACATAACTTAATTATTATACCAGTTTTTCTTCCCGAGTTTACCACACACAACCTTCTATTAGAAATGTAATTTATATGCACTCCAAGAAGTAACTTTTTTAAACAATTGAAATTCCTTCTTTCGACTTATGGGATTGAAGAGTTCAAATCCTATAACTAAAGCTTTTCTTTCATTTCGCATTACATAAGTCATTGAACAATAATGGAGCCTAGAATAAATTTGAATGAAACGCCTAGAATAACTTTTGAGCAAGTATTTTCAATATCTTCCGTTATTTTTTTTATTCGTTTAAAAGCATGGCTGCATCAATCTCTTTGGGTTATTAGCGACACTATTGACACTTACAGAAAAAGTTACAAAGTTGTTTGTCCATTTTACGGTCATACACATTATAGCAGTTACAAGAATTATCAGAATCAAGAATGATCAGTTGGCAAAGAAATAAATAATTTATATTTACAGTCTTCGTCTATTATAATACAAATAAACAATTACAGTGTAATTATAAGGAATTATTTAAACATTTATAATATTATTGAATTACAATACGATTTAATTATAATATTACGAAATAGTTCACATGTGCATATAGAAACTAAAAAAAAGTTTAATAATGACGGGTTAGTAAAGGGCAAAAACGGTAGTGTTTCACTTAGAGTAATAAGTCTAAACTACTTGAGTGAATGATCTCTCTGATGCATATTACCATATTATAAGGAAATCCCGTGGTGGTAGCAGATATCTAGTGGTAATCCATAATGTGAGTTAGGAAATAACTACTTGAACAACCCCCTGAAGATGGGAAAAGTGTTTCTCGAAAGTTAACTTTGGGTATGTTGTAATAAATATTCTAACTGCATTGCTGTAGTTGATTACTTCCTAACTCACATTATTTTATAGGGAGGTAAATAAATTGCTCTCTTTAAGTATACTATGCATTTGGTACATGATCTGACACCTAATATTTCTACTGATGAGATCGGCATCTGTCCTTTGCAGGTGCTTTCATTTCTGGACATTCACAAATGTGCTATACGATATAAATGATACACCTATCACTAATGCTCACGACACCTTTGGCAATAAGATGGGAGTGAGTTAAATTGGTGTGGTCCTATTCTACATTTCATGATAACCATCTGCTTCTTCCTTTGAAAAGCGTTTGGCTGGATTTTTATCTGTTATCGAATAATTTTTAGTTTACAGTTTCTGAGGTTGTTCCATTTTTTGGTATCTTACTCCCTCAATTGATTCGTATTATTTTTATAACATCTTGAGATTGAATTTCTTCACTCTGGATTCTGTCTTCAGTTCACCTGTCAGCTATTTCGTATATCGTAATTCCAGAATGTGATGATGCCTCGGTGTCGTTCATTATCCACGGAGCACTTTCAGGAACGTGCTCCAAACATGCTCCGTGTTAAAGTGGGTTTTATTTCTTGAATTTCTTTCAGTGTAGAAGTTGTTCTTACAGCCAGGGGACATGTGTGTTTCTTTTTGTAGTTTAAAAATTGGTTATATTTGCAGGTATCTCAAAGTACTTGATGAATCGAGTTCGAGTTATTGCATGACACTTTGGTTATGAATCTTACAATTAAGTTTCTTTTTCGCTTTTTCTAAGGTTGGTATTAGGACTTCACACAAGAGACTTATTATAAGGCTAATTGTGAAGACTTCACAGATTAATCTAGCTCTAATTTGTCCACCACAGTATATTTTTATGTCTAACTTTACCAATGGTTTCTGGAATTGTCATCTCTGCTGCTGTTATAATCAGTTCTTCAAATTCACCCAAACAAGCATCCACGTGGTCATTATTTGGACAACTTATATTCTTTAGTGTTTTCAATTTACCTTCTATAATTTGCAGATAGATCCTCCAGTTCTCCTTGTTAAATTTTCTTCTAGGAGAGTGAATGATCTCGGGTTCCTATGAATCATGAAAATTTAAAACAATTGGGTAATGGTCGCTGTTATGTAATTCCTCCAAAACATTCCATTATTGAGATTTAACAGTATTCGGTGTGCATAAACTGAGATCAATAATACTTTCTCCTCCATTTTTCACTGTAAAGTGAGTAGGTTTGTAACTTTTAATGAAAAGACATCTTCGCTTTCTACAAATTTGCCTACGATTTTCCCTCTAGAATCAGTTATTTCGGAGCCCCAATTTAAATTATGATTATAGTCGCCCTACCAAAATAATAGTTTCGTTAACTTGCTGCACAATGTTTTCAACATCATTATTTTTAGAGATGGAAAATAATTAGGTATGTATAAAGTACATAGAAACACTTATTTTCGAGGTATAACTTCACAATATCTACTTTCAAATTACTTGTTATTTGCGCTTTATCACGAATTATCGTTTCGTTCACAAAAATGGCGAATTCTCTATTAGCGTTTACACCCGTTAATCTATTTTTATAGCAGCACATCTATCCTTTGATTTTCTCATGAAAACTGTTTCCAAATTTCGTTTCTTGAATAAACAAATTACCAAAATTGTGAGGACTTTGAAGCCTCTGTAAAAACGCATTCCTAACGCCTAAACCATTCATACTCCATTGGGTAATTATTATTTAAATTATTGCTTTGTTCACTGGATGAATCTTCAGAGAATGAAGGCGGCCATGAAGATTATGAAATCAAGGGTTCTAATTTTTTTCATTATTCGCGTAAAGCGGTATTTAATTCACCTATCTTTAGTGATGGATAAAGTTCTCTTAATAAGTCAATCACCAAAAGAGGTGGCTCAACTATCAGAGGTGACCAACTGATGTCATTACAATGCCGACGCTAACTAGACTGCTAGGTCGGATTCAGTCACTGTCTGGAGTAGACTTCTAGTGGCTGGCTGCTCTGTTCCATAGTTTTCCGTGGTTCCTCTTAGCAGTACCAGGTGAATGCAGAGCTAGTACCCTAACAAACGGGCCATGGATTGCACGCGATCTTTCCTTCCCCTTTCTTCTTCTATTCTCACCTCTGACTTACAGACACTAACACTTACATGCACTACACTACGGCACATGCTGGGAGAGTGGTCAGGAGCTGAGAACTTGTCTCGGCTGGGGCGATGCCGTGCTGGTAGAGGGTACCGGGTTGGGGATTACCCTTTTAGCGGACGGTAGGTCGGCGCTTGATCTCACCACCCAGTGGAGGAAGATCACCATCTCCTGAGGAGGAAAACATTGTTTTACTTGATACAATTTACGTGAAAATCTGCATGGTCATGTTTGTTAAAGTTTCTTCTTTCAATTGGAAGTGTTCTTCTAATGCGAAACTTCTTTTCCGAAGAAATAAAACTAACAATAATAACTTGCCTTTGGAAACGATAAAGGAGTGGAATCGATTTTTTGACACTCTTGCAAAGTATAAATCAACCGTTGAAAATTCATTAATTCTATTTTATGACAGGAACAATTAAATAAATATGTTGAAAGGAAGAGTAAAAATTAAGACAAAACACACCAATTAGCACAATAATCAAATATATAGAACTTGCCACACAAATTTAAAATAAAAGTAACAAATAAGAACAGTTCGCAAACCCTTAATTTCGATTTACGAAAGTTAATAGCATGTAGTACCACTTAATTTTGTTCCTCGAAGTTCATGAAAAGCAGTCCTGGCCGGGTCAGTGGCTCGTGCGGCGAAAACAAAATAATGTTTTCCTTTCGTCCTAACGTTCGACGAATAAGTAGAGGTATGAATGTTTCAATACGCCGCAGCCGACTAAAGCGGCGCGCCGGACAAAAGTGAGTTGATGCGAGAAGTTTACGTTAAATTCGTCATTTATTTATTTTATTTTATTATTTACGTCAAAAACAGTTAAACTGCGTATGACGAGCTATGGGGAGAAGTGAATTTTGTGCAAGTTTTCATAATTCTGTGGTCTCTATCCTAAACCTAATTCTAGTCGAATTTTGAATACAGAAAAGAGAGTTTTTTTTCGAGTTTTGTTGACAAAATATTCGCTCCTATATAATAAAATATATTTTCAAAGGTAAATTAGCTATAAATTCCTGCCCTGAACCCTCATGTTCTTCATGAAAGAATAATACTTTTTGCCGCGATAATATGAAAAACGATAATTTGAATAACTATATTTCCCACTGAAATTCAGAAGACGTGCACAAATAATGAAGTTACATTTATGTCCAGAAGCAAAACAAGGGACCATCTCAGCATTTGCTCAAGGATCAGGGAAACTGGACGAAAAACCTGATCGAGATGGGGGCCATCAACCCAGAAACTGTGGTACAATACTTGTTACAGGTTCTTTAGAATTATACAGTCCAAATGATAAATAATTACATTAACTATCATTGTTAAAATTAATTCTACTTTCCTTTTTGATGCTCGGTATAGTCTCGAATTGTATAGAAACAGTTATGCAGCAGAAAAGATTTTACTTGGGACTTAAACTTTTCTATTGAATTTAATCGTTTAATGTCTTCTGGCAAAGTGTTGTAGAGTAATGTACATGAATTGTATGTGAATTTTTTGTAGTGAGCTGTTGATACTGCCACCTGGTGAATATGATTACTACGTCGTGTGTTATACTTATAGACATCGGCGTTTGCTGAAAATATATTCCCGTCCTTAAGTAAGTCATTTTTGACAAAAACTACTGATTCGTAAATCAGGAGACAAGGTAATGGTAAAATTCCTAGATTAATAAAGAGTGACTTACAAGAATCACGTGGGTTGGATTTGCTTATTATTCGTACAATTCTTTTTCGTAATCTGAAAGTCTGTGAACTATAAGATGTGTTTCCCCAAAATATTATGCCATATCTCAGGCGGGAGTGAACATTGGCAAAATATACACAACGAGCTGTATGAAGGCTGACGGAATTTGAAAGAATTCTGAACGCGTAGCATAATGAGCTTAATTTTGTGTTCAATTCATTTAAGTGGGCATTCCATTTGAGGTTTGACTGAATTGATAGACCTAAAAAGTTTGTTACATTAACATCAGTCAATGGCACACCGTTCATTTTCAATGGAGTACAGAATTTTTTATTTGATATGGAAAACTGCATTGAAACTGTTTTATTTTCATTTACTTTTAATTTGTTATTACGGAACCAATTTGAAACGTCTGGTATTGTACTATTTACGGTTTCTTTGTTGCAAAGAATATTTGTATCATCCGCAAAGACAACTGTTCTTCCGTTTCAACTAAGGGCATGTCATTTACGTATAATAGGAAGAGAATAGGGCCTAAAATCGATCCTTGCGGGACTCCACGTACAATTGGCAAAGAACCGGAAAGGTGTGTACATAAAGTTCCATCATTCCAGTAAGGTATTTCTACTCTCTGAGATCGTTGTTTAAGGTACGAACATAGCCAATCTAGAGCAATACCACGGATTCCATACGAAGGCAATTTTGAAAGTAAAATGTTATGATCAATGACGTCAAAAGCTTTTGAAAGATCTAAAAATATTCCAATAGTTGCTTCGTTTTGATCCAATGATGAGGCAACATCCTTAAGAAAAGAAAGAATGGCTGTTTCCGTAGATTTTGATTTCCGGAATCCATGTTGGCAATTTGAAAACGCGTCGTGTTTATTGAGAAAGGTTTCGATTCGCACATAAAAAAGTCTCTCTAATATTTTTGAAAAAACTGACAAAAGAGAAATTGGCCGATAATTTTGAACTTCATTTTTGTTGCCTTTTTTGAAGAGCGGCTTAATCTTAGCTGTTTTAAAAATATCTGGAAAAATTCCGGTGCATAAGGATGCATTAAATATGTGAGTTAACGGGTGTATAATGGCTGGCGCGCACGTCTTTAACAAACAATCCGGAAATTCATCTAAACCGGCCGAATATTTATTTTTTAATTTACGGATTATTTTGAGAATTTCATAGGAAGAGGTTTCGGAAACGAACATAGTGTCTAAGACTTTTAGGGAAACGTCAGATGTTGAATTTTGTGGCTGAAAACCCTTAGTGAGATCGACAGCAATTCTCGAAAAGTATTGGTTAAAGAGACTAGCCACTGTTGCCGGATCGTTCACATCTCTATCGTTATCTTTTAAAACAACATTCTCTAAAAGGTTTCTAGTTGGTTTGGTCGCATTTTTTACTATATCCCACATTGATTTTGTTTTGTTATTTGAGTTCAAAATATCCTGATCGTGTTTCATGATTTTAGCCTGCCTTATGACTTTTCTTAACAATGATTTGTATTTTTTAAAGTACAGGAGGTAATCTTGAGATACGTTATAATGCTTAGAAATGAAAGAGAGAACTCGTTTGTTTTTACATGATGTTCTAATCCCTTGTGTTATCCAAGAATTGTTTTTGCGTGAAATATTTAATTTTCTTTTCTGAAGAGGAAAGCAAATGTTAAAATGAAATGAAAGCGTTGAAAAAAAAGAATAATATTTATCGTTTGTATCAATAGTATTATAAACCGCGTCCCATGGCTCCTGCAGCAAGTAATCAATGAATAATTTTATTTTACTTTTAGAAAACACTCTACTCATACGTGTATTATTTATTGTGTCATTGTTCGCATTTCGTATAATGGTAAGAATTTGTACATCGTGGTCACTGTATCCTAAATCTTTTGTTTCAATTTGATGTCGAGTGGTGGTTTTGTTAATTATAATTTGATCGATTGCCTTCTTTGAATAGAGTCCCATTCCTCTCGGAATTCTACTATCAGTTATGTCACCACTGGGGCCGATTAGACATTATCATGTAGTCGTCAAAATTATGAAAGTAACCATTTAGAAAATAACAGAAACCTTAAAATAGTAAAACCAATATTCCATTAGTAGACATCAGAGGCCTGCAGCTGCAAAACACTATTGAACAGAACAATACAAAATATTTTTCCAGAAAGTAGTGAGCAAACTGCTTAAGATCAACAAATAAAATACTCTCGAATAACACTGCAATTAATTAAATATTTCGATAAAAACTGTCTTCATGAATACTACAGTAACATATTGTACTATACACACTATGATTTCTTAACATGCCAAGAACAAAAATATTGCTGTTGAATAACACTGAATAGCAATTAACACTAAACATCAGCCATTTTGTAACAGGTAAACCAATACGTACTTCTTACTGTTTCCAATGCACTGATGCGAAATATGTAAACGAAAATTTCCCCACACGTCCCAGTGCATTGTTTCGTGTGACGTCACTTCCCCTCTACTACTACTCTGCCCCTCTCTACTCTACGCGTCTTCAGATTCCCAACATGGATACCGAAAATCAAAATATACGGAAACACCCATTTTTTCTTTCCTTAAAGATGCTGCCTCATCATTGTATCAAAACGAAGCAACTATTGAAATATTTTTAGATCTTTCAAAAGCTTTTGACGTCATTGATCATAACATTTTACTTTCAAAATTACCTTCATATGGAATCCGTGGTATTTCTCTAGATTGGCAATGTTCGTACCTTAACAACGATCTCAGAGAGTAGAAATACCGTAATGGAATGATAGAACTTTATGTACACACCTTTCTGATTCTTTGCCAATTGCACGTGGAGTCCCGCAAGGATCGACTTTAGGCCCTATTCTCTTTCTATTTATACGTAGACGATATGCTCTTAGCGATACGAAACGGAAGAACAGTTCTCTTTGAGGATGGTACGAATATTCTTTGCAATAAAGAAACCGTAAATAGTACAATATCAGATGTTTCAAATTGGTTTCGTAATAAATTAATAGTAAATGAAAAGAAAACTATTTCAGTGCAGTTTTCCATTTCAAATAAACAATTCTGTACTCCACTAAAAATGAACGGTGTCATTGACTGATGTTAAGGTAACAAACTTTGTAGGTTTATCAATTCAGTCAAACCTCAAATGGAATGTCCTCTTAAATGAAATGAACACAAAATTAAGTTCATTAGGCTACAAGTTTTGAATTCTTTCACATTCAGTCTGCCTTCATTATGCTCCATGCTTATATATTGCGAATGTTCATTCCCGCCTGAGATATGACATAATATTCTGGGGAAACACATTTTATAGTTCTCAGACTTTTAGATTACAAAAAAGATAATAAGCAAATCTCACCCACGTGATTCTTGTAAGTCTCTCTTTATTAATCTAGGAATTTTACCATTAATTGTCTCCTGATTTACGAATCAGTAGTTTTTGTCTAAAATGCCTTACGTAAGAGCGGGAATATATTTTCAGCAAACGTGTATGTCTATACGTATGACACACGACTTAGTGATCACCCCACGCACCCACCCCACCCTACCCCCGACATTTTAGTTTTACTAAGACAGAAACGAAAAGCACAAAGACTACTACAGGACTAGACTACTAACAGACAAAATTACCTACGTTCTCTGAAAAAACAACTACACGACAGACTAATACAATATGACAAAACAAAATTTAACGACATAATACAAGATATTAACGCAGGCAACCCCAACAAATTGCATACCTTAATCGAATCTATCAGACCCAAAAACTCACACCTCTCTCCACTCTTTACCCCTGACAAACTCACTTACATATAACCCCCAAGAAATAACCGACATTTACTTCCTGTTTCACCTCCACAAACACCCATATACCAGACACAGCCATCCTTCAGTTTCTAAGAACCCCAACCTTACCTCCAGAACGACAGACTATGTGGACTACACGAAACGAAGACACTACTGAGGCAATCAAACTACTTCAAACTTCAAAATCTCCAGGAACTGATAAAATCTATCCAATCTATCTCAAAAATCTAACCATCAACGCTATCTCTCTCTTAACCTCTATCTTCAACGCCAGTGTCCGTACTGCCTACTTCCCAACACTCTAGAAAACCGCCTCCGTTATAATGATCCCCAAACCCTGTAAAGATCCCAAACAACCCACAAACTATTGCTAGTTATACAATTCGAGACTATACCGAGCATCAAAAGGAAAGTAACATTAATTTTAACAATGATAGTTAATGTAATTATTTATCATTTGGACTGTATAATTCTAGATAACCTGTAACAAGTATTGTACCACAGTTTCTGGGTTGATGGCCCCCATCTCGATCAGGTTTTTCGTCCAGTTTCCCTGATCCTTGAGCAAATGCTGAGATGGTCCCTTGCATGCACAAATTCTTACAATTACTACTAACTTGACTACTAACTTACTTACAACTACTAACTTACCAATAAATACACGCATTGATTATTCACTAAAATACACACAAATACATTCACATAAATACACGTGTAGATTATTCACTAAAAAATCAGATAATTTACGGACCACTTGCTGCAGGAATTATAGAACACACATTATAGCGCTGTTGACGTAAACAAAAAAATATAATTGATTTTTCTCGAAACATTAATTTCACTCAAACGGGTGCTTTGCCTTAGGAGAAAATTATACATTTCGTGGAAAATCAATACTTGGATAATACGAAGTATTAGAACATCGTGTAAAAAAACGCACTCTTTACTTTATTTCTAAACATCATAACGTATCACCCGGTTTCCATTTCTACTAACGAAAATACAAAAACATTTTAAGGAACATAATAGCGGATGCAAAAGTTATTAAAAATTCTGGATATTTTGAATGCTAATAACAAAACTAAAGCAATATGGAATAACGTAAAAAGTACATCTGATCGATACTTTGTAGAGAATGCTGTTTTAAAGGATAGTGACGGAGAAATAAGCAATCCGATAAAAGTTGCAACTCTTTAACAGTGGCGTAGCGCCAGGGGACGCTGAGATGCTGAGCATCCCCGTATATAAGAACCTTAAATACTGTATTGATAATCTTACAAGTGGTCTGTTGAGCGAAACAAGTTTTGTATTAATTTAAAATTGATTTCCTATGATTGAATTCGGCGGGCTGTTGAAGCTGGCCTCTGATTGCTTGGATGCTAAAATACTTCAGCGTCGGCCGCCAGATTGCGACGAGTAATGACGCATGCGCAGATGGCGAGGTGCCCCTCTCCCCTCTTCACCCCTGGCCCAGAGAACCCGACTGCTTTACGCTAGCGTCTACTGCGGAAAGAAGCTCGTTTGTGCACGAGAGCGCAGCACACTTCAGGCGTTCAGTAAATTATCTTTCTCTCTCTCACTCGGGAGTCCCCGCTTGGTCATGGGTACAAACTGTAGAAATAGTGCCTGACTACTATTTCTTAATTAATATCCAAGAAATTGTATTATCTATTAAATAGATTACATATTATTTAAGTCTGCAATGTATAAATTAACAAGTGGTCTCATTGCCATTCGCGTATAAGAATTAAAGCTGAGCCATTGTATAATTTGCTTTCAAGACATCGGCAGCCCTGACTGCTGTGAGGATTTTGTGGGAAGCGCCTACACCGTCGTAAGCAATCGAGATCGTGGAAGTAGTCCCAGTGTATCTGCCTTGTGTTGCGTTCGCCTGTTAGATGAAGTAGTTGATAGTGACATTTTGTGTGTTATTGTTGAGCATCCCCAAACGTGTGAGTCACGCTACGCCACTGCTCTTTAACCAACAATTTTCGAGAACTGCGGGAGATTTCATGTAGGGAATATAACTACAAAATTTCACAACATAATTTTCCGAAAAACTTCGGCACGTTTCTTCCGAAACTTCTTCCAGTTAAATCCTCAAAATAGTAAACTAAAAAGTAAATATTTGGATGATGTAGATGTACTTTAGGATTGTTTATTAAATATTTGTGCACCTGCCCTTACACACTCGTTAATTCATAGTGCCATTGCTGCTTTATGCACGAATATTTCCAGATATCTTCAAAACTGTGCAAATTAATCCTCTTTTACTATCTTGTCTTTGCTTCGTAATCAGAAGAAACTGTATTGTAATTGGTCGCCGGAAATCGGCGAATTTTCAGTAGAAAAACTCTTATTGCCGAACCCTGGTGACGAAAAACTGGATTAATCTTGTTCTTATAGATAGTAAACCACTTTCTCTAACACATTGTGTCAAAATCCATATTTTGTAGGTCCTTGACAATTTATGTTAAGTCCATGTACAATTTACTGAAAAAACGAGTAGTTCTTGTTCTTGAAATTTACGCAATTTATTAAAAAAATTACGTTTTCCCAGAAACACATTTTCCCATTCTTTCTTCAATTTTTTTTGCAGATAAAACAAGGGCGCTTAAAAGAATGGCGCAGATCTCATGTTCGTTGAACTGTCTGAATTTTTGAAAATTTCAAATTTAGAAATAATGCGAGAATATATGTGCTGTTTGGAACTCCAACAGTTCTAATTCTTGATTTGCATATTTGTACAGACTGGTACTACATTCTGTCCATTCTCCGATAGCTATATTATGTCAGTTCAATATTGTGGGTTGCAAAAACAGTGAAAAATAGACGCTATAATGTAACTCTACCTATCGCCATGAATTATCTTCAGTTGAAAATTGTATCCAGGAAAAGGCTGAAAATAAAAGAATGTTGCGCTCACATGAAAACGATTTTCGCAAGTGTCCTGCCGGCAGCTATTTTTATCCATTACATGTTCCATTAGAGCCACTGGACTCCTGGAAACAGAGGTGAACTACAGTTTTCTCATACAGTTGGATTAGCAACCCTAAAAATGTAATCCTGTTATTTATACCTTTATGGTTTATATTTACAAGGTTGGTTATATATTTTTATTCTTTTAAAACATAGATCTAAAAGTAAGAATTATCTGTTAGTATAAATCTACAGTTAGCCTTAAATGAATTTGTATAAATTAACTATCTTAACTATTGTAAATATTTATTTAATATATAATTTCCATTCAGTCCTACTCAGAGCAAGTCATGTCCATTTGTTTCGTGCTGTCTCGAGCTCAACTGTCCTGCCTCTTTTGTAATGTCTTCCTTGTCGTCTCAAGCCTGATTCTGGATACCTGCTGCATTTTCCATTCTTTTTTCCTGATGATATGTCCGCTCCATTTCTATTTTAGCATTTCTGCTTGTTGTGCTTCTTTGTCTTGTTTCTGATGTCTTCGTTGCGTATGTCTCTAAGTGGTATGTTCGTAAGAGTTCTATCTATTTTCCTTTGGCATCTTGTTGATTTTATTTTTTGTGCTGACGTCAAAGACCAGATACGGCAGCCTCATTGTAGTGTGGATAGTATTGCATGAGTCTATAATTGATTTCTTTAGTTACATCTATATTTTAGTGTTCAGTAGTATAATTCCAAGGCTCCAAAACTTTCCAAGTGAGGGTTATTCTCATGCTAATTTCTTTGAGCGTCTTTTATTGTTAGAAGAAGTTAGTTGACTTCAGTGTATGTATTCTGTAACATTATTTTGTTATTTTCAATTTATATTGGAAATATATTATAATTTGTCATAATCTTTCTTTGTTAAAATTTAGTTGGAGTCCAACATTATTGCTCTCTGTGTGAATTTCTTGGAGATTTATTGTGGATATTATTATGGTAATTGATAATGAGAGATAGCAAAAATTGTAGTATCTGATATTAATTACGTTTCTTCCGTTGAGTACTATGCTATTGTGTATATTCGAATATAGTTATCTCAACACATCTTCTAATAGACATATAAATCGTTTGGGCGAGATGGGATCTTCTTGTCTAAATCCCTGCCTAGTGTTATATACTCTCCTTCTCTGTACTTTTGTAGAACGGTGTTTGTAAATTTCTGTTAGGTTTCTGATGTATATGTTTAGGATCCTTTTGCATATTAAAGCTTCAAAATGTTTGGTAATGTTCAAAACTGTAATCTGCTTTTCAGTAATCTATGGGTGTACACTTTCAAATTACTTTGAATTATTTTACATTATCAAACTCTTTGGTTTTCTCTATAAGTCAATTAATTGTCTGTACGTAATTTATAGTGCTATATCCTGCTCTCAAATCTATTTCTCCGGAGGTTGTGGTTCATCTAATGATTTTTCTATTCTTCTTGTCATAATTTTAATTGAGATCTTGTAAAATCGGACATTAACTTTATGGCCTAGAATTGTTGAGGTCTTCTCTTGCACCTATCTTATGAAATACGATTATTGCGTTTGTTGATCATAGGTTAGGTATTCTTTCAAACATGACTATTTCATTAAAAACGTATGTGGTTGTTTTTATCATTCCTGCAGAGTTAGTATTTGTTGATTCCATCATCACCTCATCAGATGAAGATGAACAGGGGAACGACAGGTCATCTTTCATCACAGGTCGTTCTTTAAGTTTGACATTGTTGTTTTGACATCACTGTTGATTATTTCTGGTATTTCTTCTACTTGCGGATCAGTATATACTTTGCAGTAATAATGCTGATTTCTCTTGCATAATCTTGAAAATTATCTGTCGCTGGTTGTCGCTCTTGAAGATTTTTATCTCGTTTTTGACGTGAATTTTTATAATAAAATGTCGAGAAACAGTTCCGTTTTACTTTCTCGAGTAAAGAGTATTGTGATGTTGCGAAAAACAGCCTTTTTTTACGGAAAAAAGTATTGCAGAGACCTGGTAATAAAATGTGGATAAATCGTGTACCTCTGTGTAGGAAGTTATTTCATCTAACACATTGTGTTGTCCGAATCCAGGTTTTGTGCGTTTTTGATGCCAAAAAATTCACAGCAAAACGACTGTCTGTCTCTCCGTCCGTCCGTCTGTCTGTGGTCAGATAGTGCTCAGATCGTTTAGAGGATTTTCTTCAAAGTGATGTTCCCCCATTGATCTTGACTAACTCAAGACCTTGCGAGATTGGAAAGAATGTTGTAATTTTGGGGCTTACTTAACCTGAAGCCTCAATTTTCCCCATTTTCTTAAAAGTTGATGTACATTTTTGATTAACCATGGTCCTCAGATAGCGTAAAGGACGCTTAAAAATGCGTTAGTCATATATTCATTCAAATTCGTAATTTTTCGAACATGGAAAAGGTCAAAAATTTTTGGTGCCTTCCTCCAATCACAATATTGACAATATTTTTCTTAATGAAATATGTTGTTTAAAGTCATGCACAATTTTTCTAAATTATGCGTTTTTTTTAGGAATTTTTCGTTAAGCATTGACCATTTTTAAACCATTTTAAACAAATACTTTCTCATAAATTAATTTTTTCTTTATATATTTTCCTCGTTTGTATCGCAGTATGACCTCTAATATACTTTGTAAGCAGTTTCTAAGGCCATATTCATGAGGAGGTGTTAGCTATCCATGAAACGAGGATTGGTACTTTATTTTACTTGGCAATGATGAAACTGAATTCTTGTCTTTATCTTTACTTTTCACTCTACAATCACTTGACTGAATAAGTCCATGCCTGACCTAAGATTTCTGAGCCTCAACACCACGCTAGAGGGAAGCAGAGACACCATCTGCCATTTAGGCCAGCGGAATTCCACATCTCCTTTCTCTGAGGCACAACTGACAACTTGCTTTGTCACCTGGCATTCACGTCCTCCTAACTCTGCCGGAGTTCCTCGAGGTCATCGGGAACGGGCACCCAGCCCGTCTCCCGGTCCTGAGGAAGAGACTGAAGACAGAAGCACGAAGAAAGGATCTGTCGCGTACCGTGGGCCGTTGTTGAATATGCTGTTCCAATACTCACCTGGAATTGGTCATAAAAACGAAGTGGCGATACCCTCGCAGTTAACAAACGAAATTCTTATCCAATCTATATTAGTCTTTCCTCCAGCTATTCAGGTAGCGCCGAAAATCCTGCCACTCTCAGCATTCGCATCGCAGACCGCTCTACTGTACTTCAGCTTTTCTTCCTTGGCGCGTGGGAGTATTTCATCAAAATGGAAAATCTCACGGTATTTCGCGTCGTTCTCGGTTGTGCCGCTAGGAGTCGCATGTTCGCGACAGTATCGAGCAGTGCTGGCGATCATGGGACTCCTAGCGGCACAACCGAGAACGACGCGGAATATCGTGAGATATTCCGTTTTATTGACACGCCCCCACGCGCCAAGAAAGAAAAACCGAAGTATGCAAAGCTTTGACGACTGGGAAAAATCACTGACTGAAGCATACGTGCCTTCCGTGAGGGTCCGCGGACGCGTCAGGCTGCGAATTGTCGGCGCGTCCAGCGCCAGCCGCTAGGGAGGCGGCGCGGGGACGCCCTGCAAAAGCGGGCGTCGGCGTCGGGGCGATCTGCAGCACGGCGGTGGACGGCCGATTGGCCACACGCAGACGGCGCGGCGGGGCGGCGGGGGCGGCGCACCAGGCAGAGGGGCCGCGGTGTCGCGCGCGGCATTCTTATCGGCGGGCGGGGGCGACTGCGCGGGCGCGGGCGCGCCAGCGGAGAGGCGAGGCGAGGGCGGGCAGAGCGCGCGGAGGGGTCGCGAGGTGCGATAATGACGAGCGCCACGCAGTTCACTTACTACAATAGTCATCGACGCGCACCATAATCTGCTTCCCAGTTGAGCGCTCCGATGCGCCTGAGGCGCTGGTGCCGACGCCCCCGCGCCCCGTCCCCGCCCCGCTCCTCCCCGCCCCACGCCCGCCAATTCGATCGCCAAGTGCCCCCGCGCCGCGCCGCGGCCGCGCTGCGCCTCGCGCCAAGCCGGTGTGCCGCGCCGCGCCCTCGTTCGTCTCCCCCGTCTCCCTCGCGCGCCGAGCCACGCCCCCAACCCCGGAGGACCCCAACGACGACGACGCCTATAGAGCTCGGAGCTCCGGATTCCAGCGCCTCCGCTCGCTCCCGCTCCCTCCCACTCCCTCCCACTCCCTCCCTCACCCTCCCGCTCCCTCCCGCTCCCTCCCGCTCCCTCCCGCTCCTTCCCGCTCCCTCCCGCTCCCTCCCGCTCCCTCCCGCTCCCTCCCGCTCCCTCTCGCTCCTTCCCTCTCGCTCCTTCCCTCTCCCTCCCGCTCCCTCCCGCTCCCTCCCGCTCTCTCCCGCTCCCTCCCGCTCCCACCTCCCGCTCGACCCCAGGCACTACCTGTCGCTCCCACTCGCTGCCACTCACTCGCGCTCGCTCGCACACGTTCTCAATGGCTATAACTCGCTCTCACTAGTTTCCATTCGCACTTACCTACTCTGCACTCCCTCCCTCTCATTCTCCACATGCCTCCCACTCATTCTTATTTTCTCCCACTCGCTCCCACTCATCGTGACTTGCTTCCACTTGCTCTCATTCGCTCCCACTTACTTCCAGTCACTTCCCCTCGTTCTCACTCGCTCCCATTCCTTTCCACTTGCTTCCACTCACTCACTCTCATTTTTTCCCACTGTTCTCACTCACTCTCACTCACTTTCACTCACTCTCACTCACCGTCACCTGTTCCCACTTGTTCTCATACACTTCCAGTCTCTCCCTCTCGATAACACTCGCTCCACCCAGTGACACCCACTCCCAATCGTTCCCGTTCACTCCCATTCGCGCGCCCGTTCATTCCACCCGCTTCCACCCACGTCCACTCACTGCAAGGCTGTGGCGGAGCCAAGTGGGCACAGCGAGTCCGTCTTATCCGAGCCGTTGTACCATTCTTTCTCTTGGGAATCAATATTCCTTGTGGGAAGAACGTGTCGCATCAGAAAAAATTTCGTATTTTTCTCTCTATATAACTAATTATGAATTAAATATGATCCTGAGTACTTAAGCAGTAAGTCCTTCATCCCATTATAAGCTATTAACCTTAATTTATAAGTTACCTCTGCCCTGATAATTTCGCCATAGTATCTAGACGCCCCAAGACACGTATGTCTTGGAAATCTCTAAAGGTTAAGAAACCGACTGATGAATGCACTGTAGCCTAAACTCTACTGTTCATAATTAATCATGGCAGGCACGTATGTCACGCACATTGTGCTTTCGTTCATGGTCCATTCTTCCGTATCAGCGTACAGCACCTTAACTGAATTACGCAACGACGCAATTACAAACATATTTGAGTGCTGCTAATGCCAGAAAAGGTATTGATACGAGAAAGTGTACTATAGAACAAGAAAAGCATTTATTGATACGCTTACGAAATGTTTATTGTTCAAAACTAGATCAAATGAGTAGAAGTTCAAAGAATTGTGGAGGCAATAGCTCCAAATATTGATCCCAAGGTTGTTGGCCGTATTTACAAAGAAATAAAAACTGTACTAAAACTATGCCACATCAACTATAAACCCACTTTACCAAGAGTACGTCACAGTTTTTTGCTTTTGACGATAAATAAATACAGCTGGTGAAGATATTTTTAAAATATGATGAAGTGGACGATCCGACAGTAATAGCTAGACTCTTCAAGCAATATTTTTCGAAGATTACTGCTGATATCATTATGTGTATTAAGCCCAAAATGAGATCAGATGTAATCTTCTATGTAAATACCAATATTAGACATTTCCACAATATCTTCGACGTAATGTTTTTTTTCGCGAAACAACTTCTTATTATATTCGTAACGTACTCGCAAACTAAAAAATAATATTCGGAGATGAAATTCGATGAATTTCTGGATTTTTTTTAAAACTTGTGTAATTGCCATTACACACTCATTAACTGATTATTTAATACTTCCTTATATACCAGAACAATTCTAGATATTTTTAAAACAGCTATGATTAAGTCGCTCTACGAAAAAGGCAAAGATGATATTCAATTTTATCTGCCAATTTCTCTTTTTTCAGTTTCTAAATAATATTTTATTTCGAAAATTTCACTACATTGGCATAATGAAAGATCCTTTCCCGCACACTCGTATTCACAACAGCGTTCACTGACAGAAACTGAGCTGTACGTGCAACCGGGAATATGCACACGCCGTGAGACACAGAAAGGGACGGCCAGAACGGCTAAGTTGACACAAAAAAGTGATCAAATGTAAATTTTGAGTCAACAAACCTAATATCAAATAAAAACAATTTCTCCAAACCTTATAATTAATGCATTTGAAAATGCATTAATGCAAATGAATTTGCCAACTACTTTGAATAACACGCATTGACAACTTCATTCAATAACATGCAAAATTCATAAAATTAAGATACAGATAGTGTCAGTCGAAGACAGAAAATTGGTATTCTCCTAGGACGCCGCGCAGCGTTCGACGACAAGACTTCACACTCAATGGTTTCACAACCGAAGGCCCTGTTGAGCCCTGTGTTGACACACAGAGCCAAAGAGTAAATGCATTAATAGAGCCAAGATCGTAACAAGGCTTCGGATAGCGCCAGACGCCAGAGAGAGCACTCATTTGGCGCTCTATGGTTTAAAATGAGTTATTATACATCGATATTGCTGCAATATCTTGAACACTGAATGTCACTAAAACGAATATGTATATTCCTAACATATTAAAAAATATTTTTTGATTATCTGGGGGTTGTGCAACAGTGCAGCCTAAGCCCGTGCCTCCACTGAATTTAGAAAAACAAAAATATATAGAAACATTCACATTTTCTATTCCTAAAGATGTTTCTTCCACCAATCACAATGAAGTGCCTGTGATGTCAAAATCCCAAATATCAATTTTTTAGACTTTTTTAAATATTTCAACATTCTGATGTCATTGATCACAACATTGATCACATTGATTACTTTTAAAATTTCATTCATATTAAATTCGTAATATTACTCTCGATTGGCTGTGTTCGTACCCTAAACAACGATTAGAGAGAAGGAATATCGTTCTGGAATGATGGATCATTCACTCACTTTTCAGATTCTATGCCAATTGCCAAAGGGGTCCCGTAGGGTTCAATTTTAGGTCCTATTCACTTTCCATTGCACGTAAACGATACGCCCTTGATGATTCGAAATGGAACAATAGTTTTCTTTGCTGGTGATACGAATATTCTTTGCAATAAAAAAACGTAAATAGTACAATAACAGATGTTTCGAATTGGTTCCTTAAGAACAAGTTAATGAATAGTCAAAGAAGTGAGAACGGTTTTCAAAGCGGTTTTTCATCTTTCAAGATTAACAGAATGTTTCAAAAAATTTCAATCTAAATTGGGTTTTTATCAGTCAGTTCAACAATTGTATACTCCGTTGCAAATGAACAAGGTGGAATTGACTGAAGTTCAGGTAATAAAATGTTTCGGTCTCTCAATTCAGTTAAATCTCAGATGGAAAGTTCATTTAAGTGAATTGATCAGAAAATTGAGTTCGTCATGCTATGCGTTCAGAATTCTTTTAAGATTAATCAGCCTTTATAGATTGCTTGTTGTGTATATTTTGCGAATGTTCATTCCCGCCCCAGGTATGTCATAATATTATGGGAAAACACGTACTATAGCTTCCAGACTTATAGATTGCAGAAACGAATTGTACGAAAAATAAGCAAATCCAACCTCCTATTGCCTTGCCCCTTGATTTACGTATCGGTGGTTTTTGTCAAAAACGAGGGAACATAATTTAAAATAATACAAATGTGTATAACAATAAGACACAACATAGTAATAAGATTCATCAGATTGACATCTGATTGACATCTGATTCATCAGATTGGCATCAACTGCTCACTACAAAACAATCACATACAACATACGTACATTATTCCAGAATAGATCGCGAGATGACTTCAAGCGGTTAAAATCTATACACAAACTGCAGTGCAAGTAAACTCCTTTCTATTTCTTTACAACTACACCGAGCATCAAAAAGTAAAGTAATATTGATTTTAACAATTCTATTTAATGTATTAGTTACCATTTGGGCTGCTTAATTCTACAAGTTTAAATCTGCCCTTATCAAGCTTTGTACATCAGCTGCTGGGTCAATGACCCTCGATCGTGTTAATTGCCCAGTTTCCTTGCTCCTTTGAGCAAATGCTGAGATAATCCAGTGTTTTCATTCTAGACATAAATGTAACTTCACTGCCTGTTCACCTTTTCTAGAGTTCAATGGGAAACATAGTTTCTCAAATTATCGCTCTTTTTATTCTCGTAGCTGTAAATATATTGCTTCACAAAGGACACAATAAAGGGTACTAGCCAAATTCTGTAGCTGATTTGCCTGTGCAAATAGTTTTTATTACAAGGAAGCTATTCTCTCATCAATTCTTTCCAAGAACGCTCGTTTCCACCTGTATTAATAAATTCAACTTGTTTATGGTTTGGGATAGAGATCTCATAATAAGAAAGCGTCCATAGAATGCCTTTACTCGAATAGTCAAATATACCATAAACTTTAAATCCCTAATATTACAGGCTATTTAATAATCATATCTTGCATTTTTACTATCTTCTCCAGTCCTGTCCAAGGGCTGCTTTTTTGCCTCTTAGCCAGCGACTCAATATCCCCAACAGAATTGTATCTCGATTCCCCAAAGATATTTTTAAATCCACTATCTTCAGGCTCTCTTTACGATTTTATTAGATTTATTGCCTAGATTTAATTTAGACAGTCATCAATTGTACATATTGAAATCTAAAAAAATTAATGAAAAATCATACCGTCAAAGAGGCTAACTTGGGCACTTTCAATGTTTGTTGTTTAATCCTGTTTATATGAGTTAGAGGAAGAAATATTTTTTACTGTAAAATTTAGGTCTTAGTCAGTACTTTAGGAATATGGATATATATATATATATATATATATATATATATATATATATATATATATATATATTTATTTTTAGTCGCATCAACATCTTGATTATTAGCGACTATCCAAGTATTGTATTACATTGGGTGTGATTACAGAGTTTATGCCAAACATTGTATTACAGTTTAACTTTACAATATACTTTAACTGGTCTTAATCATACTTGGGAGGAAAATTTACATAAGAAAATGGGATTAAATTTCATTAAATAATGTTGATAGATTTACAAAATTTGATTATTTTATCTTGATCTTCTGATGAATGCAGGATGGCTTCGTATTTGAATCCAAATGACTGCCTTTGGTAGTTCTATCTGGGTCATATTTTAAAGATGTGATCTAGGTCAAGTCTGGTATCGCAAAGTTCACATGTCGGGGGAAATGATTTTTGCAATAGATATAGGTGGCTTAAGTTGGAATGTCCATATTGAAAGGACTGTTTGGCCCTGTGGCCAATTTTTATTGATAATTGGTGATAAAAATGCGCTCGTTGACTGATGGATGTTGCTTGATTTATATCTGCGCCAAAAGCTGTTCCAGTGAAGGTTTAATTTGTGATTGATGTTTTCCCAGAAATCTTCAAATTTAATTGTTTCTGTTGGATAGAGCTGGTTAATATTCGTCGCAGCAATTTTGGCTTCTAAATCAGTAATTTCGTTACCAAAAATTCTTTTTGTGAGCAGGTATCCAAGCAATTACGATTTCCCCCCTGCTTTTGTTATATTGTAGTTAATTTCGTGAATGCAGTTGTTTATTTCCGATCTTGATTTGCGGTTTATTTCTTCAACTGTTGTGAGGGAGACAGTAAATATGATACACTTTTGATTTTCATGGGATTTTTTAATCTCTCTTAAAGAGGGTAATATGGAATACAATTCTGCAGTTTTTATTGAAGTTATTGGATGGAGAGTCTGTTTTAATTTGAAATGTTGCGAATAAATGGCTGATCCGTCTTCATTTTTATTTTTTTGCCCCATCGGTGTATACATGGTTATAGTTTTTGTATTTGTTACAGAGTTCAATGAATTTTCTGTTCCATTCTTCTGTTGTTAATTTTCCTTTTTTATATTCTCTGAGAGTTAAATCGGTATCAATAGTATGAAGAATCCAGGGTGGAATAATACTGATTCTCTTTGTTTCCATTTCGGGAATTTCAAAATCAATTTCTTCGAGAATAACTTTAATCCTTTTGTGCATAGGGGCATACCGTGGGTTTATATCATTTGAACTCTGAGATTTCGGGAACACATCACTATAAATGATTGGATTTTTTGATGTTGCCGATTTGAGTGCATACTTAAGTGATCGAGATTTCCTGCGTTGGGTTAGTGAAACTTCTTGAGCCTCAATTAAAATGCTGCCAATTGGTGTCGTGTGGAAACATCCAGCAGCTATTCTCAGAGCTTGGTTGTGGATTGAGTCCAATTTCTTGAGATGTTTTGCTCCTGATGTGTTTTACAATCTGCATCCATAATCAAGTTTTGGGCGAATGATTGTTCTGTACGTTCAGAGAAGCACATCCATATCAGCTCCCCATGTTTTGTATGCAAGAGATTTCAAGATGTTCATTCTTCTCTTGCATTCGTTTGTTATGTAATTGATGTGTGTTTTTTCATGTAAATTTGGAACCAAAATACAGTCCTAGTATCTTGGTGTTCCTAACAAATGCTAGTGGTTTACCCTCTAATGTCAGAGGTGGGCAGTTTATATCTTTATGTTTTGAGAAGACGATACATTTTAGGAATATGTGTTTCGTTTTCTTAACGTGGAATATATTGGGTATAAAAAATCCAAACTTGTGGTCCCAAGATACCCTCCAATGTTGGCTAACGTGGTACACACATTTGAATTGTGTTTAAAATGACATTTACGGATAGGAATGTTAATTTGGAACATATATGTAGTCACTGTAGATATTGTGAAAGTATAACTGATTTTCACAATTAAATGGCAAACGTCAGTATAAAAAATGACCAGTAAATGGATTATTTTGGATACGAAGTAAATTTAAAGAAAGGTATGTTTGCATCTCAAGAAATCAATCATTAAAAATAATATAAATGTATTGAATTATATCTCGTACACAGACAATACATAAACAAATAAGATTAAAAATATCTCGGATTGAGTTAGCATCTGTCGGTTCATCAATTCATCTAACGATTTCTTTTGCTTCTTGGGAGGACATGCAGGTTTCTTATATCTTTGGACTACTTGTTCTTCTAACTCGTGATTTAACTCATCTGGGGTTACACTTTTTCCTGGGGCAACACTCACTTCATTGAGAGTATTGTCCGTCTGCTCTCGGTCAAATTCTTGATACTTTTTCTCCTTTCGTTTGCTTCCATTTGAATGCATTAATTATGTGCATATTTATGCAACTATATGCGTTAATATGCATATGTATGTGCAACTATATGCATTAATCTGAAACTGAATTTAATATTTTTATTCTTTCATTCCTATAAAATAGCGACGTTAGGTAACTTGGTTCAGTGTCCCAATGTACGCGCATCTAGTCAGACATAGGAACTTTCCATTCGTAAAAAAGTAGATGGGCATCATTCACAAAACATGATACTGGATATCGTGGACGATAGTTCAGGTTGTGGAATGAAGTTACGCACAAAGTAGAAAAAAGCTTATTGAGAACTGTACAAGGAAAGTTTTACAATGGTTATTTTTCAATTTAAGGGTTACGTTAATTATTTTTATTATTAAATTGCACTTATCTGCAAATGAAACTTCCAATGTATGACTGACTAAATAAAACTGTACAAAATATTTAATAATATCTTTAAATCTCATCGGTACAAATGTAAACTCACTAAATTTTTCTCTCACCTCTTTTATTCTCTTCCAAATTTTAACATTACTACAATATTCTCGTATTTTTTTATAAAACAAAACAAACGTGATGTACATATTGCCTCTAAAACACTCATAATTAACTTTGGAATTTCTTCACAAGTTACATGTTAAAATTCACAACTCAATAGGATTTCTAGGTCGAGCCAATACGAATAAGTTTAAAAAAATATTCATCAGGAGTAACCTTAATGAGGAATTTTCAGAGTGAGAATTCTGCTATGAAAGGAAAAAAGTGAATAGTCAACAGAAGAAGCGTGCCATTACAAGGCCTGAACTCTTACACCATTGTTTAGATAGCCGGTGACGTAATTTTGTATAGCTTATAATTGTAAGATGTTTCTTGCATTTGCAATTACTCAAACTTCTACTACTAATTTCAGTAACTCACTTTATATTTGGGAAGGCATTATTCGCTTACAAGTAAGTATTCACTGCCCCGAGTATGTGAAATAATGTTGACAGTGGGATGAAGTACTTTTTATTTATTTATTTGGTCAAAAACATTAAAAACTGTAAATGACGTATGGGGAAAGAGATTGTCTGCGCACATTTTGAACAGCTTGTCCGTGAGTCGCAGCCGGGCCTCCTGACGTGACGGAGAAGCGCGAGGCCGGGGCTGCGTTTATGATTTATTTCCTGCGAGAGCGGTTTGTTTTCTCGCATTCTACCTACAATGCTGGTGAGTGCTCTGGGACTGTCTCAGAGAGGTCTATTCATCGATCCACTTAGCACAGGAGCTGGCGGAGGCGGCGACCGGGGTGCCCGTCGCCCCAGGGTACATCTCGGCTCCTCCTCCTCCGCTCCAGCCTCTTCCCCGCCCCGCTCCACCTCTTCCCCGCCACACACCGTCCCGCCCTGCCTCGCCCCACCTCGCCCCGTTCTCCAACTCCGCTCTCCTCTCCGCTCTCATCTCTGCTGCCACATCCGCGCCCACTTGGCCGCTGATGAGAACGTCAGTGGATTGTTTTCACTTTTGTATTGTTTAGAGACCGAACAGGGCCAAACGTCTGAGGTTATTGCGATTATTTTTCTGGTTATTATTATTATTATTATTATTATTATTATTATTATTATTATTATTATTATTATTGTCATCAGCATCATCATTAATCGACGGTTATAGACTGGTATTGGACATGACATGTTTTTACCAAAATATACCATAGAATCCTCTTGAAAGCGTGAAGTGCACCTTCAAGCATTCTCAGAATGTCGGCAGATGACAGCACGAGTTGTATCGGTTGAATTTTGTACGCTAATTCTGAACCCGGCAAGAATTTTCACTCGTCTTCGAGATTCGAACTCAGCTTCTTCGATTCAACACGCAAGAACGTTCATGCTATTCCCCCACTGAACCGGCTGTACTTTCCTTTCTCGACGCTTAATAAACATATTGATCCTCACATTACTTCTAATTATACTAGTGTTGAAAAAAATCATGATTTTTTAAAAAAGTCGAATTTTAAATAGGGTTTTTTGATTTAAATCAGATTTATTTGATTTAAATAAGATTTTTTAAAATTATATTAGATTTTTTACTTCAAACCAAAATAGTTAGTGATTTATTTATCCTTAATTACTTTAAAAGCAGAAAAAGTTTATTAAAATGTCAGTTTTTAAATTTATCATTCAATTGTTATAATTTTATTTAAAAAAATAAAGTTACTATATGTTCGAGGGATCCGGTGTAATACTACCGTAACCTACAAAATCTTTAAATTGGATTTAGTCATAGTTTCGTGCTCTTGAAACACTTCTCTTGAGTCCATATTACCGAATAAGCTTGTGCCACCATCTGTTGGCATAATTTAGAAAGAAGGCATTCTTCGTTAAAAGAAATTTTTTGTGCAGTACCGCCCTAATCAAAAAGCACTTTGTTGAAAACAACTATATTCATCGATCAACTTATAACAATGTTAGACAGTTTTGAAGTATTGAATATGACTTAATGGTTGTCCTGTTATAAAAATATGGAATATATTGGTTGTTATTTCCGCACTTTTCCATTAACCCTGTAACGGCTAGTGGGAAGTACGCTGCCCACCTGAAATGGAATTTTATCAATGAACACATAAAGAAAAAGTTAATATTATTAAAACTAGTATGATTAAATTTATTCAAAAAATTGGTCGGCCCGACCGGGATTCGGACCCGGGCCTTCTGGTTGACAATGTGACGGAAATGGTGACAATTATAAATACTAGTATGATTAACTTCTGTTTTCATTAGCTTTAACAATAATAATTTTGTTCTTTAAATGAGTACTAATAAAATTCCATTTTAATTAATACTCATCGTCTTTAAAATGTACTAAATCATGATTTAAAGCATAAAAGCCTTAAATTATACCAATTTCGAAAAATCAGATAGTACAACGAAAATGAGACTTGCGCAAGCCTTGTAAGCGAGCTTTCTCAATGTCGTGATCGCTTTTAAAAGCCCCGCCGCGGGAGCACCGCAGCGAGACCGCAGAGTCAGGGGCTACTTCGGCCGGCGGCCGGGAGAGCCCGCCAGAAGCGAGCCCAAGGCGTACTCACGACCAGCCTCAGCGGCGGCGGCGGCGGCGGCGTCCGTACGCCCACAGGCAGAGCCAGCCGGCGCCCACAGGCAGCAGTGCTTATAAGGCAGGCCCTGCGGCACTGGAAGCTGCAACGAGTTCTTCCGGTGAACAGTGCAGAGCTGCGAGACTGTCGAAGATAATCGTTTCCTCGTGGCAAGGACTTTAGACGCTAGGGAGTTTCTGCAATCTCGAACGGTAAACACTATCGATCATCCACTCATGCGCAGTTTTCGTTTCGCATCGCTTTAGTGCATCTGCTCATGCGCAGAAGATCAATAGTGCTTAACGTTCGAGGTGGCAAAAACTCCCTACTAGAGAATTTTGCACCCTCGACGAAGCGCTATCGATCTTCTGCGCATTTGTAGATGCACGAAAGTGATGCGAAACGAAAACTGCGCATGAGCAGAAGATCGATAGTGCTTTTGGACTTTTGGGCGCACGGCAACACTGCAAGTTTTTGACACATTTCCCCGATACATGGTTGGCTATTTCACTGGTACGATTTTTGTATGAAAATTATAATGAAAAATGTTTTACAAACTTTTGTGATTTTGGTCACTACACTCTATACGGAAAAATTGGAGCAGGTTTTGAATTTTTAATAAATCCAAATTTTATTTGGATTAACTTCAAGCAGAAATTGCTCTACATTGATTGTGTTCGTACCTCAAACAACGATCTCAGGGAATAGAAATACCTTACTGGAATATGGAACATTTTGTACACAGCTTTCCGATTCTTTGCCAATTGTACGTGGACTCCCACAAGAATCAATTTTAGGCCTTATTGTCTTCCTATTATATGCAATGTGCCCTCGACGATTCGAAACAGAACAGTTCTCTTTAAGGATGATACGAATATTCTTTGAAATAAAGAAACCGTAAATAGTACAATAACCAGTGTTTCAAATTGGTTCCCTTACATCGAATTAATAGGAAATGAAAAGAAATCGATTACAGTTTGCAATTGCAAATAAACAATTTTCCACTTCATTCAAATGAACGGTGAGCCATTGACTACTGTTAAGGTAAAATTTTAGATCTTTCAATGCAGTCAAACCTCAAATGGAACGTCCATTTAAATGAATTGGATACAAAATTAAGTTCATTATGCTATGGATCAGAATTCTTTCAAATTCTGCCAACATTCATTCTGCTCGTTGTGTATAATTCCCGAATTTGCATTCCCGCCTGAGATGGTATTCTGGGGAAATATGTCTTATAGCACCCAGATTTTTAGATTCCAAAACGGAATTGTACGAATAATGAGCACATCCCGCCCACGTGATTCGTGTAAGCTTCTCTTATTAATCTAAAAATTTTACCATTACCTTGTCTCTTGATTTCGAATCTGTGGTTTTTGTCAAAAATGAAGGGTGGGGTATTTTAGAGCAAACGTCGATGTCTATAGCTAAAACACTCGACTTTTTTCATATTCATCAGGTGACAGAATCAACAGCTCACTAAAAAAATCGCATACAATACATATACAATATATTACAACCCTTTGTCAGATGACTGTAAACGATTAAAATTGAGTCGAAGGTTAAGTCCGAAGTAAAATATTTTCTGCTGCATAGCTGTTTCTAAACAATTAGAGATTATACCGAGCATCAAAAAGGAAATTACTATTAATTTTAACAATGATATTTAATGCATTATTTACCATTTGGACTGAATAATTCTAAACAACCTGTAACAAGTATAGTGCCTGAAACGTCTGGGTCAATTACACCCACCTCCATCAGGTTTTACGTCCAGATGCCTTTGACCAAATGGTCCCTTATTTTGCTTCTGGACATAAATGTAACTTCATTATCTGGGTGTTGGTGGGAAATGTCGGGTGGGCAATTCGGTGGGAAATATAGTTATTCATACTATCGTTCTCGATGTTATCGCAGCAGGAAGTATTATTCCTTCACGAAGGGCATGATGAACGATATGAGCCCAAATCTATAGCTGATTTACCCTTGAAAATAGATTTTATTACATCGGAGGGAATATTATGTTAACCATTCTTGCCAAAAGCGCTCATTTCTTCCTGTATTCAAAATTCAATTCGTATAGGGTAGGGATCCCAGAATTAAGAAAATGTACACAGAATACACGTCTCCCCGGAAGCACGTCACACACTGTTTTTAGCTATTTTGACGAAAAAAATAAATAAATAAAAAAGCTTCGCGAAATTCGTCTAATACTGTAAGTAGTCATAATCCAGAGGTTTGATTGCCCTGACCGAAAAAATTGGTTTAAAGGATAAACATCTGTCTGTACGTGTAGGGTCACAGCTAACACGTAAACAGCGGACTGAAGACCCTGAGAATTTGAAACGGATATTTTGATGTTGTGGAGTACTTTCCATGAAACCTTGACAACATTTACATTTTCATTAAAATCACCTCAAAATTTTGAATTATATTTTTCTCGAAAAGGCAGAGGACGCTTCAAAATATCCCAGGTTTTATTTACGTTGAATTCTGAATTTTAGAAAATTGGAAAAGTTTAAAGTTTTGTTCGGCGTCTTCCTACAACTACAACATTTAAGAATTTTCTTCCTTAATGAACCTGTTCTTCAAAGACAGTTATTTAAGAACATGCAAAATTTTTCGAAAATTTGAATTTTTTCGCATAGTTTTGCATGAAATAAAGGATACTTTTAAACAATTGTTTTCCCAACAGCTCCAAATTGTTTCTTAAATTTTCTTCTTCAGTTAGAATAAAGATCGCTTAGAAAATGACGCATATCCCATTTTCGATGAATTCTATACTTGCATAAAATTGCAAAATATGAACACACTAATATTGATAATAAATACATTTTCTTAATTGAAAACTATTCTAAAAAGTTAAATTATTTATTTAAATTAATATTTAAATAAAATCCTGCACAATTTTTTAAAAACCGAGTATTTTTCCCATAATTTTTGCTTGCAGAGAAGGCAATTTATGATTTTTTTCTTAAATATGGCTCTAAAAGTTTTCATTTTTTTCTCTGTAGAAAAAAGAGCACTTAAAAATTGCGCGTCTCATTTTCGTTCAAATCTCTGAATTTTCGAAAATTGCAAAAGTTAGAAATAAGCCAAAAAAGTTTTGTATACTTTGTACTTGTGGTGTACTATTGTAGCACCATTAGTTTTAGATGTGTCGCATTTCGTTTGTATCAACAGTATATGTTGAACATTTCCTTCGCTTAAATTTTGATTTTGTTTGGTATACAAACAAAGCTTTTGTTTTCATCTACTCACGAAGTGTCGAACTTTTTATTAGATGCAAGTGGCGGCTGATGCCCCAACAAATTGGGGGGGTTGCAGATCCACTGAATAACGGGAAATATAATTTCCAAAATTCAGAACATTAATGTATGATAAAACGTAAGCTATTAACGGAAATTAATTTTAAAAAGTCTAGTGTAAAGTCCATATTCAAAGATTCGTTACATAATTTTATGCCTAGTGTCCGTATTGATATGTTCTCCTCCCGCGTACATGGTTTTTTGACTTCCAATAGACGCTCAAGTTTTTGTGCTGGTTCTTCGTTGAGACAATTGACGATTATAGAATTTACACAAAACCAAAAAGGAACGATGTGTTGAAAATAAGGTGATCGCACTAGAACACTATTCTTTGGGCACGTTTTACGCTAATTCACTTCATGACCTTGCTTGTTATTGCAATTATTAGTGGTGATGGTTACGAAATAAAATTGTATTTCGAAAATTTCACTACCATAGTATATATTGCAAGATCTGTAATTTTTCAGGAATGTATTCTCTTAAATCGATAGAAACACTTATTTCCTTGAGGAAAATGATTTGTCGACAGCAGCAGCAACAAGGTCAATATTTATACAATAACTATCTCTTGAGATCCACACTAACTCATATTCACAATTGCGCTATCAAATTTGAACACACCGTGTGTAGAAGAGGAGCAGAAAGAGGAAATTTCTTTCAGAACGGACACCTTTTCACAAAGGATTCATCAAATGTACATTTTGCATCAAAAGTCTTAACATGAAATGAACTAGTGGTGCTTCCAACGCACATACTTTCTCGCTCTGCTTCTATAGGTCCTTTTTGCTATTCCACTACTTCATAAACAAGAAAAAGTGTACTATACCAGCAAACATTTTCGGTACCGAGACCCGACAACCGAAACTCAAATTCAACGAACCGGCACTTATACCATTACGCAACACCAAAACCGCCTCTGTCGAACAGTGCCATGAAAGAATAGAACCGACCTATAAAATGGTAAATGCATGATTAAGAAACAATTGATACGATGGTAATACGCTTTACAAACACAAGTGAAGTAAAAAATTGTTAGAAGTTAATTATTAGAACAAATATATATAGACATTTCCAGGACATTTATCGCAATTACTTATATTTTAGTCAAAACGTAATTCTATCGCTTTTATCATTAGGACCCAGTGATTTTCAACATGCGAAAAAGTGTCTTTCAAACATGACCAAGAAAGGCAGCGATAAACCGCATTACGAAGTATTCGTAAAGCTAGAAAGTAATAACAATTTTTGGAACCGTTAGGGATATGTAAGTTCATCGCATGCCTTCTGGTTATATTGTATTACAATTTAACGTTAAAATGCTCATAATTTTACTTAAATTGGTTCATACAGATATATACTAGATAACGGTTGATTTGACATGTCATACGCTTCAGAAATTGAATAACAGAGTTGAAAAATTATTTAAAGACGCAGTTAGGGAAAAACATAGACAGTCTTGTCTATTTATCTGCATCGATTCTATTCTTGAGTAGAAGTACTTCAAATGATTTTCAATAAAGTATCTACACTCTTCAATGTTTGTTCCTGTAACATCACGTTCATCAAATCCCCCTCAGGGGATCGAACTCGGCACCTTCCTTATTGAAGATCTCAACCCGAAGGTGCCTTAACCAGTCGCGATAACGCACACCACATGCGGACCATCTGCTTATATTTTAGTCAAAAACGTACTTGTATCAGTTCTATAATTAGGAAGCCGGTAACTGTCAACATGCGAAAAACATGTCTTTTCAAAAAACATGAGCAAGAATGGCAGCGTGTGAATGGCTTAATCCACATAATTTATCGGATGATCGGCATTTGGAAAATAACTACTGCGAGAAAGTATGTGCCATTCTATAGCACCACTAGTTTATTTATACATTTACCGTCCCTTATTACACACGTGCAGAAAATTTAAAGAAAAAATTTGGAACGGTTTTTGAGAAAATTTTTTTGTAAATTTGAATCGCAATTTACGCAAAAACTACTCGTTTTTTCCAAAAAATGGCACGTGACCTTATTTGAAGTGCTAATTTTGTACAATCGACTTTGTCTGAGGCGAAAATCTCTATCTTCAATTTTGCAGTTTTTAAACAGTTTTTGCAATTTTCGAAAAAGTGGGCCTATGAACGAAAATGATACCTACGTCATTCCCTTCAACGTTCTTTGCACTATTCAACAACAAATATAATCAAAAAATTTGGGGCCATTTTCTTTAATTTAGAAAATCTCAAAATGGGCTTTATGTGAAGTACCTTAAAATACTAAGATATTGGCTTCAAATTCAAGAGGCCTTGAGACGAGTAAAAACCATCGAGGAATATCAATTTTGAAGAAAATCGGCCGAACGGTTTTAGGCGCTAGCGTTGACCACTGACGGACAGACGGACGTTTTGCCGTCAATCGATTTTGAAGTATGAAGAAGCTACAAATCATGGATTTTGACTACACCACGAGATAGAGGATTTTTTCTAAATTTAGCAACAGGTTTTATCCACTTTTTTGTCACCAGAACCCCTGCTATAAGAGATTTTCTGACGAAAATTCCCCGTTTTCCGCCGCACGATTACATAACTTTCTCTTCTTACGAAGTATTCGTAAGGCGAGAAAGTAAAAATTCACTGAATTTCATAAATAACGCTTTCTGTACCATCAAGTATTAACTGAACTTGTGTACAATAAATAATACGCGAAACTCATAAAATTAAGTTGCAGCTTGTTTCAGATGAAGACAGAAAATTAGGATTCCCTTCGGACTCCGCGCCACGCTCTGCATAGAGACCCCCCTCCTTTGCTCTGCGATGTAAGCCATGTGGCCTTATTCTTCGAAGGCGGTGATCCAAAAACATCGGAGGCCGAATGTTGAAGCATAGGAGCGCGCGTCTGAAGATTAAACGCAGTAAAAGAGCATAGCTACGTATATTACTCCGTATATATGTACGTATACTGTATACGGGAAACTAAAAAATGGGATTCTTATCATCAGAAAATTCAGCTAGTGAGAATGAAATTATCCAGAATCTAGTTAAAAACAGAGTGGTTCTGCCGGTTGGCACAGATTTTTTCGTATTACTTTTATATTTCCTTGGGTCTGGGCTAGCTATTCGGAATTGCTACGAACTCGTGCCAGCTGCCATCTCTCGCCGCCCAAAGTACATTTTTTTACATTTCTTAATTTTTCGGTTTCCTAATAAAATAACGGAAATATTGATTTTAGAATATTAAAGAACAGTAAAAACCTCGTCCTAAATGGCAATTTTCTTTGAAAAAATGTTTGGCCGTTTTTAAGAAAATGGCGTTTAAGCGTTGCTGTAAATGCGACAGTGGAAGCTCTTTTTCGCAGGAATCTTTTGTGATTTCGAAAAACTTCATTAGAATTAATTTGCACTTTTACTCACAAATACGATAGTATTTACAAATTGCAGGAAATGTGCATATTTAAGATGTGTGAGATCTGTCAGAAAAAAATTACATTTGTGTAATTTTTGAAAAGACAAAAAAATATCCAAAATGAACTTTACGTCATATTAAAGAGTGCACTTAGCACTATCTGTTTCGAAAAGTTTGAAGAACAAATTTGGAGCCATTGTTGAGAAAATGGTGTTTGAGCGTTTCGGAAAATGCTGTATTTTCAGCTAGTTTTCATAGTAAACGATTGAGTTTTGATAAACTTTACTTGACATTATTTAAAGCACATTTACTCATCTATTTAATAATGTGAATAAATTACCCCTACGGTAAATATTAACGACGTGAGAGACAAGTCAAAAACGTTATATTTTTGTAAGTTTTGAAAGAGTAAAAGAAAAAAATTCAGAGTTAACCAGAATATCGGACCTTTGCCACGTTAATAAGTGTATTTTACTCTGTTCTTACAAAAATTTAAAGAAAAATTTTGGGGCCGTTTTTGAGAAAATTTTGAAAATGCCCAGAGGGCTTTATATACAGCACCTCCAAAAATTAATGAATAATTTTAAAAAATCGCAGAGTTTCAACTCAGGCCAGATATAAATGGGTTTCTTTAATTTGGATAAATTGTTAGCATAGTTTAGGTGCTAGTGTTGTTCGTATACACCGAACAGACGGACAGACGGACGGACATTTTGCTTTCAATTAGTTTTTCGGTATCAAGGACCCACAAAACAGGGATTCTGGCTACACTGCGTGTTAGGGGATTTTTTTTCTTAATTAGCAACTGGACTTATCAACTTTTTCGTTATCACGGCCTGGCAACCAATTCTTTTCTGCCAAAAATTCGCCATTTTTTCGCGCAGCATTACATAACTTTCGCAATACCGCATTTATTGCTCTGTATATGTGCACGTATAAGGGAAGATAATAACCTATTGACGAATGAGGAAAAAGAAATATCCTTGCGTTGGATAACATTGTATGTTGCCATTGCGGAAAATGAAATGTCAGAAAAGCGAAAGAGGCAGATCAAAGTGACGAAAACGTATTCTTATATTGTTACCACGAATGCCTCAAGAATATTAAAACCAAGTTAGCAGGTATTGACAGAAGTGAATGGAATTAATTAAAAACCTACAAGTTAATAAAAAAGAGGGTCCCAGTGAAAATACAGCTGTCACAACGGCGGAGGTGGCTCAGGGCACCAACTGGTACTGCATTGCATTTAGGGTTCGAGTCCCGACAGTGGCAAGATTTTCGGTACTATACTGCGATTTTTCTAACTTTGCCCCTCAAGACCCATCTTTGCGATGGAATATGTCACGGTATTACGCATCTTTCTCAGTAGTGCCGCTAAATTTCGCATGATCGCGACCGTATCAAGCAGTGCTTGCGATCATGCGACTTCTAGCGGCAAAACCGAGAAAGATGCGAAATGCCATGTGATATTCCATCGCGGTCATAGGAGCTTGAGGGGCAGAGTTAGAAAAATCGCACTATAGCCAAATAAATGGCTATGTCGAATTCAGGCGGCTGTCTGGAGGAGAATTGTAGCGGTCCGCTGTTCTAATCGGTAGCTTTGCGCGGATTCTCCGCTCAGCAGGCGAAAGCCAGAGTAGTACCCTAACTAATAAACTGCGCACCGCGCCGTGATCTTTCCTTCCTCTCCCTTGTCCTATTATCTCACCTTTCTTACTCTTATATGCAATACACTTCCACACATGTCAGGAGGTCAGTCCGTAGTTTGGAGCTTGTTCTGGCTGGGGTGGTGTCCGCCTGTCTGGGAGATACCTGGTTGGGGAAACTGAGCATGCCCACTAGTAGGTCGGCGGTGGTTCTTATCATTCAGCAGGGGAAGGACCACCACCTCTACCTGTGATAAAACATGCACTATACCTACCGGATGAATGACCATAGCAGTTGACGCGCCCAGAATCACGAAATATTAAATCAGTCAATTCAGCTGTCACCTGTTGCAGGACACATCAAGTCCTACTGATGAAATGTGAAATAGGTCACACCAAATTCACGCAAGCACATGACATCATCAAGAAAGTCGCAGACAAGGGCGAAATGTGCAATGTGGTCTACTCAGCTGGATACATTTTTATAAGCGTTAAATATGGTTCAATCAGGCTCAAATGCAAGGTCAGGTCACCCGTTGAAGTGCCAAAAGACAGAGAATTATCAATCAATTTATTAAGTGCCTGAAGGAAATTAATTTGTTTGGCAAACTGAAAGGTAATAGTGTAACAGTGCTTAGGGTACTAATTTTAATTGTGAGCAGACATTCAATTCAACTCATAAATGTAACTAATACCATTAACGTAATGAAATGTAATGAAAATGAGGTTGTAATATGTATTGAAAATGGGGTCGCTAAGAACCCAAGAGGTTGATGCGATCAAAAATAAACATATTATTTATCTACCTGTGTATTACACCCTTGTACACTAGACGTGAAGATAACAAAGTTCAATTACCATAATTTGCAATAAAAGAAAATGAAAAATAAAACCACCAATACAATTACTAGAATCACTTTTTTCCCCACTGCAATGGTTTGGGAAATACATACACCCGGTGAAGATAAACTACCACCATTTACCAAGTGAACAAAAATACAAAACAAAATATTGTAATTTGTTGTAATCCAATTATTAATCGAACGATTATTAACCTCTCAGATAATAAATTGGGAAATTGTTATTGAATTCAATGTTATTTTCAACTGACATACTTCATATTTACGAGAAAATAATTTCATATTATGTGACAAATTTTTGTAGCATGTAAGTATAAGTGCGACGTTGTATATGATGATACGATGTATTCTTCAATGTAAAATCTAGTGCAATGTAATGATGTTGTAACACGTATTTAGGGCTTTACTGACCATTTGATAATTCGTTTAAATAAAAAAATAAATTTCAGTTCTTAAAATAGTAATAATTGATGTACCTACTGAATATCAATAAGCCTGTTTGTTAGGATTTCATTGGTCGAGAGAATATTGAATGTGTCTTCCCACATAAGATCTTAAAATATTTCAGCTCGTTAATAGTTGCCGCACAATATATTTCGTTTAATAATATATGTTAAATAAGTTCTCTATGTTAAAAAGAATGTAAATATTGTGTCAGAAAATAAATCTGTGCAATGTGAAGTTCAAAACCGATGACAGATTACTTCTTCACCGTGGTCTCGCCCACTTATTGGCGTACTATCACCTTTTACTTTCCCGTACTTTCTTGCTAAGAAGAAAAATTTTAGTATTAATCGCCGGAAAACTGACTATTCGACAGAAGAACTGTTATTTCCGGGCCCTAGTAACGAAGAAGTGTAAAAATCTAGTTATTAATGAAGTTTATGGACAAAAAAAGAGTCCTTTTCACACAATTTCATCGCACAAGAAATTGTGCATTGTTGCATCGCTAGTGCAGTTAAGTTCCCTTTGTGAAGTTAATACAAATTATAAAAAAAAACATATTCTCAAAAACCGCTCCAAATGTTTTCTTCATTTTTTTTCCACGGATAGAACAAGGGAGGCTTCAATCAATAGTGCAAGTTCATATTCATTGGCCACTCTGAATTTTCGAAAAATGTTAAAGTTAAAAACAATGCGATAATGTTTATGCTGTTGTAGCACCCCTAGTTTTATTGAAATAAAAGTGAAAATAATATGGCGACATTAGGTCTAATCGCGAACCACTAATGCATTTCAGCTGCCGAAACTGTGGAAATAATGCTTTTTTTCCGTGTCCGTGGAGTCCGTGGAGTGGGTCCGTGGAGTCCGTGGAGTCCGTGGAGTCCGTGTCCGAGGAGTTGGCACAGTCACTACAGCGAAAACCTCTCAAACTATTATCAATCGTCTGTATCTCGTTTGATCCTTCTTTTAAACGGTTTTTAAGAAAGTTTTTTTTAATACATTGCATTAACTTCAAGAATAAATTGCGCGAAAACTACTCACTTTTTCAAAGAAATTGTACTTGACCTGTTTTAAATATCTGATTTCATAGAACAGATTTCATTTAAGACAAAATTCTGTTTCTCAACATTTCTACTTTTGCAATATTACATTTTTGCAATTTTGGAAAAACAGTGTTTTCGGCGGAAATGGGACTAGCGCCATTTTCTCATCGTTCTTCGAAACAAACGAAAAGAATATTTAAGGAAAAAATTAGGAGCGTTTTTTTCAGAAAATAATTATTTAAAAATTGCCTACATTTCACGCTAACTTACTCAAAAACTAATAATATTTCCAAAACATTGTACATGATCATATTTGATATATCTTTCTACAAAACATTTTATTAAGGAAAAAATATCTTTCTTCATTACTGTAGTTGTTGGAGGTCGTCGAAAAGAATTTTAACTTTTGTAATTTTCAAAAAATCAGGGATTTGAACCAAAAGTAGACCAGTTCCTTTTTTTTACACGTTTTCTAAGCCATTCGAGAATATAGTTTTATAAAAAAAGTCTGACTCAGTTTTGAAAAGTTTGAAAATGTAATTGAGGCATCATGTAAAGTACCCTCAGAAGTTTGTTTCACCCGGAAAGGTGGCCTAATGCGTTAACTGATGTCACTGCAGTGTCTCTGACCGAGAGATCCTAGGTTCGAGTTCCGATAGCGGCAGGAGTTTCGGCATTAGCTTCATAGCTGAGTCAAGTTCAGTCGCTGTCTGAAGGAGAATTCTAGCGGCCAGCTGCTCTGATCGGTAGTGGTTTCTTCTATTAATACCAGGCGAATGCCGGAGCAGTGCTCTAAGAAACGGGCAACGGACCGCGCGCGTTCTTTCCTTCCTCTTCCTTATCCTATCCCCACTCCTTACATATACACTTATATTAACCTGCACTACAGTACCACACATGTAAGGAGACCAGTCGGGGGCTTAGAGATTGTCTCGGCTGGGGAGGTGCTCCGCTGATGGGAGATACCTGTTTGGAGTGAAGGTCGGCGCCGGATCTCGCCATCCAAAGGGAATGTCACCGCCACCTCAGATGAAAACATGCACTACACGTACGGGACTAATTGCCTCAGTAGTTGACGCGCTCATAATCACTAACAAATTCAATCAATCAATTAAATGTGTTTAAAACCCCCAAGATTTCGAATTCCTTCAAAACGATCGGGGAATATCAATGTTGGAGAAAATTGTCCGAACGGTTTAGGCGCCAGCGTTGACCACAGATCGACGGGCAGGCAGACGTTTTGCCGCCAATTGTTTGTTGTTTTTTTTTGTTGTTTTTTTGGTACCAATGACCAACAAAATATGGATTTGGAGCACACAACTGTCAGATGAAGTAATTTACTTTACATTGGAACAGAAATTGTACCCTTCTTCGTTTCTATGGACATGTAATAAGTTATGCTGTTGAAAATTCGCCGTCTTGCGGCACCCAAATACAGCACTTTCTCTTCTTACGAACTATGAGCTAGAAAGTAAAAGTTGGAACCTCCTAAATCGTTTGAACTTTGTTCCAGATTGTTCTACCAGAACTTTAATGGTTCCAAATAATAATTAAGCTACAGTAATTTTAAAGTGTAGTTGGCACCTTCGCCACCACTACTATACCACCACCGTCAAAAAAATTGGAAAGATTGTACCAAATCGTTTGTACCTCGTTTATTTCGGATTGTATCATAAGAATTTTCCGAAGTAAAATAATTAATCTTCAGTCATTTTAATATCGAGTGCCAATGTGGCACTGCCATTACCGTGAACAAATTTGGAACAATCCTAAATCGTTTCTACCACGCTTGTTACGGATTGTTCCTTCAGAAGTTTTGTTCGTTCCAAAAACAATTAAGTTACCATCATTTTTCAATTTCAGGTAACGGCAACTTCACGCTCACATGTTCATCACGGCAAAGAAATTTGAAACCATTTTAAATCGTTTGTGCCTCGATTGTTATTTTTTTCAACCTAATATTCTTTTGTTCTAATTTAATAATAAACCGGAACACATTCAAATTGTGTAGTGCACGTAGACAATATTTCAAACCGAAAATATTGTCTTACTCTCTCTGCGTAAAACATAAAGAAACATTTCCTTTTCAGTAGTACCTCACCTGTTCTCTCTGGTTCCCCCATAATATTCGTTTGTTCCAATATGATGATTCACCTTAGTGATAATGAGAGGGTTTGAGACGCCAATTCACGTTCGATTGTTTTTCGTGTATTACTTTTTAAGAAGTCAAAAATTGTAATCGTTTATATTGTGGTTTGAAATGTGATGCATTTTTCTCAGAGGAGAAAGTAGGAATGTGTATTGTTACAGCGTCCTTGGCTGTTGGTAAAGGATATTCGTTACTTATATTCGGGAATATCGAACATCGTCTGAACAGTTCACTACCGTAGCAGACGGAGAGGCAGGTTTTCGTGTTCAGGAACCCATAAACGCAGATTCTGACTAGAAAACATGTTAGTGCAACTGATGTGCTACATATAGGAACAATATTTATCCAGTTTTTCTGTTGTTGTTTTTTTGTGGCGAAAAATCGGCACTTTTTCTTGCAGCATTACAATACTCTATAAGAAGCCCTTATATGAGGGGAAAAGGTTTTCGGTATCAGCTATCCCTAAAATGTGTATTTTCGTCAAAATATTTACTTCTGTTTTTTGCAGCATTACATTAGATTACTCGTTAATAATGGAATACTGCGTTTGTACTCAGCGAACAAGAAAGTAAACAATTACGCAATGAGAAGCAATAAAGTGAAAGTAACAAAAACGAAAGGATTAAATATTGCCTAGTTAGCTTGAATGAAAGTTAAATATTAACAGGTATGAATACAAAAAGAAATAGTCAAGTCAGTTTATAAGAAATAATATAAATGCAAATTAATAAATATTAAAACTGAAAGTTTAAATGAACAAGTTGCCTCGGTGAGTGTTGGCCAGAAAAGAGGTGCATGTGAGAGCAGCAACCTGTTGGGAGTATCTTCCACTACTTGGATTCCCGAGAAAATGTCTGTAAAGCAGAGGGGGAGTTGCAAGGGTGAAAGGAAGAAAGCAATGCGATGGGCTAAATACATGAGTTCTTGCCAACATTATCATGGACGAAAGAGGAGGTTTGTGTAAATCTGATATAAAAAGCTTGGGTTCGATAAATAAATGATTTTTGGAAATGGCTTCTAGTTTGGCTATGTGGTTTTTGTTTTCTATTTCTAAAATCTAAAAATGTCTGTCTGCGCTCAATGCGTTTTTCCTTTTTAAAGCGATATCTGGTTTCCAGAAACCTATATCATTTGCATTTGGATTGCATTCAAATTCAAAAATACGTTTTTCGTCATAGATAGTGCATACATTCGTTTAGAGTTTATTTATTTATTCATTCAATCATTTAACGACTAAGCCCCACCAATTGTGTGTGATATATGTGGGAGAAATATAATTATTTTCTCGAGCTCCGGAATGCCTACTTCCTCTCTTCTACTATACTAATAGATAGTTTAGTTATGAATAAAGATATTAATGAGTATTTTTGTAAACATTTGATAACAAGAAATATTTGCTCCCGTTTATCATAAACCATATTCATCGACAAATGTTCTATATACTTTATTTTGTGTTACTGCTGACTTAAATTTGACTGAATCAGACTTATTCCAGTAAAAATTTCAGCCCTCGCTAATTTATTTTAAAATATACTTGAGGACTGGCTACAAACCTGATCGCTTATAATGTACTGATATAAGAATTTAATCGTATGCTCCAATATAATATTGCAAGGTTTATTTGTAAAATTGGTTTATTTCAATATAATGAAAATTTATCGAAAGGTGTACTTCAGTACTTGCTGGATACTGTTATTTTTTCAACCTGATTTTGTCCTCGAGCCTATGCTGCTCACCAACTCCAGACATTCTATAGTAATATGTTGTCATTATTGGAGCAATTTGATTAATTAACTGGTATTGACCAACCTATTTTTCGTGAATGATGAATCTATTTTTTTTATTACTGTGGCGGTTTTTAAAACGAGTACTATATTTTATCTTTTCCTGAGAGTTCACACTATGAAAGGAATCGCCTCTACTTTTCCAGCGATTGACCAGTTAAAGTACAAGCATATTTTTCTTTAAGAGCCCTAGAATAAATTCACTTCATCTTCCCGCTTATTCTTGTCTGAATATTGTACTATATATTTCTAATATGAATGAGCGCTGCAGAATTTCGATTGCTAATAAGTTTTCACGTCTACTCGTAATTTTCCATTCGATTATGTCCTTAAATTGTGGAAATTGCATGTTAAACAACGTAATATTTATCTCTTAATAATTAACCCTTTGATGCATGGAGCTCGGATTTTACGACTTTCCACTTAGTGGGCCTCAGAGGCCCGGTCTGAATAAAACATTAATTTGGGGCTGGGATGAAGAAGTAATGAATGCAATGATATTTATTATTAAAAAAACATGTATTTTAAACTTTTAATGCATAGTAAGGCATTTCACACATTTTATCTTCAACTATAGCATAGAATACTGCTTTTTTTATTGTTCTGGTAAAAGTTTGTTTTCGCACATGAAGCACTGCGATTTTGTTTTTTATTGTTTTCGAAGAGGCAAATATAGCATCTGGAAAGAAAGTAAGGACCTGAGTAGAAACAATTTTACCACGATATTAACATTTGTAAATATGCCCCTTACTTCTTTTTTTCTTTGGAAATGATCTATAGGACTTCCAAACTTATGTTTCTGTGAATTCCGAAGACTTGAGGGTTCTTTTTAAGATATTAGGTTTCTCACTCATGTTTTCATATCAGCACGGGAAAATTCTTCTGCCTGTTGCATGTGCCCCTTTCCCACTGACGTTAGTGTTGAATTATTTTTGTGAAGATTACGTACGCATTCAAAGCACGAACGTCAAACTTGTCGTAAAATAACCTCACTGACGAATATGCCTTCTTGATGTGTAATTGTCGACTTTTTGATCTATGAGGTCAAGTCTAATCTTTGTTTTGAAATAGGCCAGAATAATTGATGGTTTCTTTTTTGTCGTCTCTTGGTCTTGGTCCTGATTTAGTGTGATAGGAAGACAAATAATTTTGTTGTTTGGACTGGTCTGATATAAAAAAAGATTTCTATGGTATAATTTTAAAACATAATTATCTACCGTTATAATCTCATAGTTCAGATGGTATTTCCCACCTGTTAGGCCGTAATGTTAGTTTCTTCTCCGTTAGAAATTCACCCAGGAATATGCACGTAAAATGTTATCACTAGAAACTCAAAAAAGTTATCAGTTGTAAAGTTATAACCATCAGTGAATAATAACTGTACCAAGTTCTTTACCATTTCGGTGCAAAATCTTTTTCAACAGGCTCATCTTTGTTTTTTCCATAGTATATTTTTCTGTTAAGTCTAAATCCTTTTGTAGAATCCCAATACAAATAATTCTTTATTCCATATATATGTAGTCATGATTTATGTCTCTTGAAAATTAAATAATGAAGTCTAGAATGATAAGGAATAAATTCCAAAACGTAAATGTGTTTCATATGCGTTAAAAGATGCGTTAAGGGAAAACAGACTACCGGGCCTCGGATATTTCTTAATAATTCTTTATTCCATATATATGTAGTCATGATTTATGTCTCTTGAAAATTAAATAATGAAGTCTAGAATGATAAGGAATAAATTCCAAAACGTAAATGTGTTTCATATGCGTTAAAAGATGCGTTAAGGGAAAACAGACTACCGGGCCTCGGAGGCGGCCCACTTAATGGAAAACACGTCTACCTTCAGAAAAGTTGAAAAATATGGAAAAATTATATGGCTCACAGGACCATTCTTTGCCATAAGAGAAGAAACAACAACAGAGGATATCATGAACGTACACACCTGTAATGTTAAAGGAAAATTTTTACAGCATTAAGAAACACGGCCGGGTTTCTGAGGCCCACTAAGTGCATTGAAGGGTTACTTTTATTCGATAACGTAAGTAGTAGTTGGGGTATCAAGCTCATAAAACAAAACTTATTCCAGCGAGAATGATACCATTTTGAACTCGGAAAAGTTACTTTGTGGCCGGTGGGTGTACAATTTACATTCTCGTCTTAGTTCGTAAAAAGTGAATGTATTATAATCGTGCGCTAGAAAACGGTGAGTTTTTGACAGAAAACCTCTTATTGCTGGGCCTTTGTAACGTAAAAGTGGATAAATCTTGTTCCTATATAGGGTAAATTATTTCCTCTAACAGGTTGGTCAGAATCTATTTTTATACTTGATATCGAAAAATAAATTGACGGAAAAACTATCTGTCCGTCCTTCTGAGGTCAAAGCTAGCGCTCAAAATGTTCTGCCCATGTTCTTTAAAACTGATATTCTCTCATCAATTTAAAGGAAATTAAGGCCTTCTAAGTTTGAAACGGATATTTTGATTTTTAGGGCTACTTTACATGACGCCTCAACTTTATCAATATTTGTCACAAATGGCCTCAATATTTTAGATTTAAATTTTTCCTTCGATAGCGAAAAGGACGTTTAAGAGAAAGGTACAGGTTTCAGTTTCGTTGGAAGCCCTAATTTTTCGAAAATTGCAAAAGTTCAAATTTTTACACCTACAATATTGAAGATAGAAATTTTTTCGTAACTGAGTTCTGTTTTTTAAAGACAGGTATTAAAAAGAGATTGGAAACAAATTCAAAAATATGAATAGTTTTCGCGTAATTTTATGTGAAATATAGACAATTTTTATTTTTTATTCAGTTGTTTTCTCAAAAACTGCTTCAAATGTTTTATTTAAATTTTCTCTTCGCGTGTATCAAAGAACGATAAAAATTGGTGCATGTCATATTTTCATGGAACACTGGATTCTCGAAAATTGCAAAAATTTAACAGTTTAAAATTACAAAGTTTATCAACATACAATGTAGGCTTTCACGGCCGGTTTCTTCAATGTGGGAAGTTGCCGGGCGTGCAGGCCGTGGTCCAACGGAGTCTAGTCTACTCCTATGGAGTAGTCTCCGTTGGACCACGGCCTGCAAGCCCGGCAACTTCCCACATTACAAAGTTTATGCCAGCGATTTTCCCTTAAAGAAAATTTGTTTTAAACATTGAGACCTTTAGAAAACGTCATGTACAACTATTGGAAAAAGTTAGTCATTTTTTGTAAATTATGCTCAAAATTAAAGCAATTTACAAAAAAAGAAAAACATTTTCCCAAAACCCGATCCAAATTTTTTCTTCAATTTTTTTCACTGATTTCACAAAAAAGGACGTTTAAAAGAAGCATGTCTCATTTTTGTTGAACTCTAAATTTTGGAACTTGAAAATTTTGAAATAATGCGAGAAAGTATGCATTGTTGGAGCACCACAAGTTCCGTTAGTAGGCTCCATCAATAATTGTTTTTCTGTCGAAGAATCGAAAATTCGAATAAAGTGCTTTCCCTTTACTACTTACTCTGTAAGGTAAGATAATAAGAGGGAGAAGCAAAATATTCACTGGAGATGTCAAAATAGGATGAAGGGATGTGGCATAGTTGCCAGCTTTACTAATACTTCGTTTCATGTTGAATTTCTTTATTGTGTTAGGTGAGGTGTTTCTGCTTGGTCTTAGGGTGTAGGGCAAGGCGTTTCTTGCCCTAGGCTGCAAATGTGAAGCTTTGAATACGGTAAATTTTTTATGAAATTCAACTTCAGTTCTGAGAGTGCTAACAAAATGTTTATGACGTCTTAAGGTGTTGTGTCAAAAATATACACTACATAAAGATGGATGCAAGATAACTTCTTGAGAACGAATTTTATGATTTTGAATACTTTATGAAATTACAAAATTACATGTATAATCCGTTATGGTTCATACCACTACTTTTCAAGATGTCCGCTTTGATGTTGGAGAACCTACGCAATGTCACAAATGTGGAATGAAGAAAAATAGTTTAAAGTAAAAACAATTGCCTGTGGCCTGATACCATCGGTATGATGTAAATATGGAGAGGTAGATATCAATATATTCCTCAGCTGCTAATAGCGAAACGCCCCGATTAAAGTATCCCTGAAGTATTTACAATATGAATTCGTTTGTCAGTCACTTGATATTAATTTTTAAAAAAGATTTCGAATCCGTGGCATTTCACACCTTTAAACGGGAAGGGCTAACCGAGAAGGGCTTATCGAGCAGGAAGCGCTAACGTCCCTCAGGAGACCCAGAAGCAACTCGGCCTCAACCGTGTCCTTTCATCATTCCGCACGAGCGAAGTCTCGTCCATTGAACGGCGCGTATGAACCACGCGTTGCGTGCCGCTGCCCAGCGCAGCACGGCGAAGGGTGCGTGCTGTGCGGGCTTGCAGGCACCTGGAGCCGTCAGGCGCAGCGGTGGCGGCGGCGGCCGGCGCTCAGCCGCCCCGCTCCGCCCCGCCCCGCCACGCCGCACCCCTCCCCGCCCCGCCCGACACCCCCACCGTCCTCGCTCGCTCCGCGGCGAGAAAAAGCGGCGCGCGCGACTTGGGAACTGCCGAATCGGAAACGTAACAGGGCCCAAGTTGCGCCTCGAGTGAATTGAAGACGTAAATAAACTTTTGAAAACTTTCGCCGAACCTACCACTTAGAGAATATAATTAATTAACAAACGTAGACTCCTTTGTTTGGGTGCGCGGCGCGTGGAGAAAAATGGCGCGGCTGTCAGGCGCATGTCTGCGCGGCGTCGCGCCACCCGCTTAATAATACGGTTTGTTTAAGAGGAATCGACGGCGGGCGGCGCGGGGCGAGGCAGGGCGGAGGGGGGCGGGGGGGGCGGGGCGGGGGCGTAGCGCGGCGAGGAGGGGCAGGCGAGGCGTGGAGGGGCACGGGGCGGGCGCGGGGACGCGGGCCGAGACCTATTTATTTTCCCCGGCTCCGGTGCTCGATAAGCATGTATGTTTCTGTCTGATAGCAAACAGCGCGCGGTATTGATCAGCGCAAGCCGAGTAAACAAGTGTCGAGTATGGGTGGGGGCGGGGAAGGGAGGGGAAGGGGCCGCGCTGCTTACATGCCAAGCCCCCCGCGCGCCCCCGCGCCCGCGCCCCGCGCCTCGCAGATGGTCGCGTAGTCTGGAGTTCTGCTGGCAAGGACGCGGCCACCGCTCGCTGCGCTCCGCGCCCGCGCCCGCGCCGCGCCGCGCCACGCCGCTCCGCTCCGCTCCACTCGCCTCCGCAACGCTCCGCTCCACCCGCGCCGCGCCACCACACCGCGCCGCCTTCGCAGACCTGCGCGCACCGCGCCGCCTCGCCCACCGCCCGCGCCCGCGCCCGCGCCCACGGCCCGCGCCCGATCGCCCGGCTCGGCCCGCGCCCGCGCCCGCGCTCGACCGCGCCGCCGGAGGGGAGGTGCCGTGCATCGCAGGGGTTAAGGAGGCGGCGTGACTGCTGTTGTGCCGCGGTCAGTCATCCAGCCGAGGCCTCGCCGAGCGCGGCCGAACGCGCCCGAAGGAAGCCGAGGCGGCGCGGAAGGCGAGCGCCGCGTGCCGGGGGCACAGCGCCCGCCACCGCCGCGGACGGTAACCGCCAACTTGGCGACACAGCAGCATTCAGCTCTCGGCCGCCAGCAGCTGAGGGGCCGGGCGACGGCGGCGGCCACGGCGCGCGCAGCCATGCTGGAGCCACGCTGGAGACCCGTGCAGGTAAAGGACCGAAGGGAGGCGGCGACGGCGGGCGGCGGCGGCGGCGGGCGGCGGCGGGCCTTCCGGAGGCGACGGCCCGGCCTCTTGAGCCCGGCCTCGCCGGCCCCGCCGTCCTCGCCTAGTCGCCGCACTTTTGCGCCAAGGAAAGGGGGGCGAGGTGGGATCGTATCACGGGGGAGGGTTAAAGAAGTGGAAGGGGAGGGGAGGGGCACGACTTCTCCGATTAGTCTGGGATCCTATGACGTCATCGCGTTCGACCTCTAAGGACAGAGCGTCGACCCTGGCTCCTCGAGGAGCATCAAACCCCGGACCCTCCCTGGAGTCCACGTCCGCGTTGGGGACCGGGGCCGGGACCGGGGGCCGGGACCGGGGCGGCAGGCCCTGCGGGGCGGCGGCGGCGGGCGTGGGCGGCGACTGTGCAGGGGCTGGCGGGGCGCTCGGCGCCCGCCGAGGTCCCCGCGTCGCACCCCGACGCGGACCCGCCTTCGCCGCCTGGGCCGCTGCCTGGACGCCGTGCCGTCGCCTCCGCTGCCGCCGCCCGCCGCGGCGTCGAGGGCGCGCGGGCGGAGCGGGCCCGGCGCGCCGCGGCGCCCGCACGGGCCGCGCGCCCGACACGCTCTGCGCCGCGGCGCCGCCCGCCGTTAGGTTGGCAGCGCGGCCGGCGCGCCCGCCCCGCCGCCGCCCCGCCGCCGCCGCCCGCGCGGCCGAGTCGGCGCGGCGGCGCTGCTACACAACACAACACAACAACGTGCGTACACAGCGCGGCGCCCCGACGCCGCGCGGAGACGGCCGGCGGCGGCGGCGCGGGACGCATCGTGGGCGCCGGCGCCGGCGCCGGGCCGCGCCGCTTCCGCGCGGGCCACGCGCCGCCCCGGCCCGGCCGCCGCCCGCGACGCCGCCGCCGCGACGCCCCCGACCCAGCGCCGCCTGCATTGTTGCTGCCAAAGCGCGCGTTCTTAGATAATCGTCTCAATTGCTCCGGACGGTTTTGTGTCTCCTTGTCAGCATTCTCTGTTACGTCCGTTTCGTTGACTGAAATAGATGTACCCGGTTCCGGCATTTTCGCACGTGTGTTTGTCGTCTTGACAGTAGTAGATTCATGCATGAAAGTTAAAAACCGGAGTGAAGCGTTGTTCCGAGTGTTGCCTACTTTTGGTTTCGTTTCCTGTCGTCTGAAGGTGCGAGGGCAGCGAGTGCGAGGCGCCGGGGCGCCGGGCGGCGGCGGCGGTGACGAAGGGGCCCCGGCGCGACGCGGCGAGCGAAAACCGCGGCGATAGGGGCCGGCGCGGGGCGCGGAGCTCGGCGGCCGCGCGGGCGTCAAAGGGCGCGTTGTGCCGCCCCGGCCGCAGCTGCTGGCGCGGGCGGCGCGGCGCGGCGCGGGGCGGCGCGGGGCGGGCGCGGGCGGGAGCGTGTCGCGCCGATAAATACGCGCGCGTTGTTGTGCCCGCGGCGCGGCGCGGAGGAAGGAGGCACGCGCGGGCGGCGAACGCGTCCCACGCGCCGAGGCGGCCTCCGCGCGCGCTCGTCCGGAGGCGGCTTTGGGGGCAACATTCAAATGAGTGCGAAATTCCCAGAAAATTCCCATGTCGAACCCTCGGGTGTTCTTTGCGCACCGACCTATGTGTCTATGTCTAAAACGCTTTTGCCCTCGGGAAATCCTTTCTGAGAACGCGGTGCGTAGAAATGCCCGTCTTAAAAACAGTGCCTCGCCTAGTATTTTAAGATAAAGGAGAGTAATGCTTTTAGTAACTGCACGTTCCTTAACGCTAAATGTTGTGGAGTTAATGACAGAACATTACCACGCGAAGTCTTTTATTCCTTACAGAAATTATTTATTTACCAGATCCGGTTCCGGTGTTTGTACAAACTCTAAGTATCGGACGCATTGCTCGGGTGCCATCTCTTGTTGTCTGGAGAGTTGTTTGTGCCTTCCGCTTCAGACTCGCTTGTTCATTCCACTCCGGTTCTGGAGGAAAGTTTCTCCGTTTCCTCCCGAGTTCACCGATTCTCATCCACGGTTCACTTTTGTCAGGAGTGACTTCACCCTGTCACTCAACGAACAAAGATACCATCTATTGATTACATATCCACGACCTCTCAGTTAAGTTTATAAAATCGTCAGGTTTCCTTCGCAATACTGAGACAGGCGACCTTCAGGTCAGCAGCGCCTTGTTTGGGCACCATTGTGACGTATTTATTTATTTACTCATTGTATTTCTCTGTCCCTAAGATCTGTGCTGGAGATTGGGAATGAGATAATGAGTGGATAAAAAGATGACGGTGGGAGGCCCAGCCGAACGAGGAATGAGAATCAGGCACTAGTGCACGGCTGCGGCTGGGTCGGGCCGGGGCGGCGGTAGGGGCCTAGTCTCCTGTTGACCAAGGGGCTCTGATGCGCTGCGGCGTTGCGCCCGCCGTCGCCGCCGCTTTGCGAGGGGCGGGCGATCTGTAGCGTTACAGCCATCAGGCAGCTTCCCACCTCCGGCTGTCGGGGCACCAAGATCACGCATTGGAAGCGTCACTTGCGCTGAACAGGATTTCTCGCGGACCTCCATTTCCTCGCCTCGTCTTACTATTGATACATTATCATTCATATCTGAGCCTTTAGCACCTCTGCTTCAAATCATGTTCCGCAGATACGGCCAGAGGTTCGGTTAGGGAAGTCTAATCGGTTGAAGGGACTTGGCCGGCCCCGAGCTGTGCCTCCGCCGACGGGCGCCGTGGGCTCCTTGGGGCACCTCGCCCCCCCCCCTGCCGCGCCCGCTGCTCGGAACGGCTGGTCCCTCGCTCGCGCAATGTTGTGCTTCATTTTTTCCCCGTTTCCGTATCGTTTATCTTCCTCAGACAGACTGATCGGAAAGTGATGACGACGTACTGTCCGTCGAAGAATACAAGTTTATTTAGTCGATGGTAAATAATGTGCGATCGTCTAACCCGATCCATTAGTCGACCTGATACGGGGAAAAATGAATAACGGTTAATTTTGAGTTTGCTTCGAGGGAATAGCCGGGATCTGGGGGCGCTGCCGTTGGGCGCCCGCCCACCCGTGTTTCAACCAATAGTTTGTCCGATGTCACTGAAGCTCCCAGCTCGGGACGTCGCTGGGTTCTCCGTGGGTCCGGAACTAACCGTGCATCAAAGCATGGAAGACGTCGCACGGCACGAGAGCGGGGAACGTAGGAACTCGCGAGAGTTTTCCTCTGCTCCGGAGGCGAGAGTTCGGAATTTTTTAAATCGGTCGATTTGGCCGTCATGAACATACTACTTCTCACGAGCTAATGGGTTTAATAATTGTATTGATGTATTAAGAGATAATTAAAGTTCATTCAACCCGAAGCAGTGTAATGCTGCTAAAGTTCTGATCCGGTGTAGACAGGTCTCAGGACGAATAGTCAATTCTCGCAAGCCCGAAGTGTAATTGTCTTAAGTGCGAAGCCACCTCCCTTATGAAAGGCCGCCGGCGCGCTGGGGCCCAGGCTTTCCCCGGCACTGCGGCGCGGCATAACAAAATGTCGCTGCCTCCTGGATTGTTTGTACTGCCTGCTCGGCTCGTCGGAGGGCGCGATGCGTCGCCCCGGGCCGCGGTGCGGGGCGTGGCGGGGCCGGGGGGGACGGGTCGCTGTCAAGCGCTGAAGCGTCCGGGCCGGGCCCCGCGCGCCTTCGCGCGCTTCCCGGTGCCAGGGCCGGCGGGGCGTTGCGAACTTGGCCGCGGCGCGTCCGAGCGGCTTTACATTTGCATTTCTGTACAATTATTTGTTCACTTGCGGTTACATATTTACGTACTCTAACTATGCAAATACGGCGCTGGGATCGATTCCATCTCGGGCCGGAGGGCCGCCGACTGACCGGCCGGGGGGGGGGGCGGGTGAAGGCGAGCGCGGGAGCCGCAGAAGTCGCGGCGGAGGCGGCTGGGAAGGCTCCGGGCGGCCTCGCGGGTGGCGCGGCTACCAAGCGCCAAGACGCTCTCCGATGCGGGTGGGCGGGAGCTTTGTCGCCCGGAGCCTCCCCATTAGACTGTTTGTGGAGAGATGCGACGATTAACCTTATCTTAATTACCTTCTGCTAAGATGAATAATTAGTCGGTCAAGGGGAACGCGGCGCTCGACAGACCGTCGGCCGCTTCCCGCGCCGCCCCGGCCGCCGCCGTCGCCGCCGCCCCCGCGCCGCCCCCGTGCGCGCCCGGCCCGCCGCCGCCGCCACCGCCGCCGCCGCCGCCACCGCCGCCGCCGCCGCCGGCCGGGTGTTGACCGGACCGAGCGGCCGGCGGGGCGCGTGTTGGTTTTGCAACAGGCTGTTTGTTTGCGCGCTAAGGACATCGTCTTAGGCCGTGTTGATTTTTGGGCCGGGCGCTGGGGCGCGCAGCCGCCTGCCTCTCTCGACCCAAGGCGTATTTATTCCGTGCGTCTATTTTATTTGTGTGGCGGCGCGGGAGGGGCCGCGGGGGGCGGGGGGCGGCGCGGGGCGGAGCCGTGTGCAGCGTCGTGTCCGGGGCGCTAGGGCCGCCCCCGTCGCGCCGTCGCCGCCGCCGCCGCCGCCGGCCGGCCGGGCAGGCGTCGCCGCCGCAGCCGCTGAGTGCCGCCTGTTTGTTTTCGAAATTATGAGGCGATGCGTTTATTTTGTGAGGAGATGCAGGTGTCTATGGAGCGGCCGTTTATTCTCGAGAGCGACAACGTTCGTGCGCGCGGGGACGGCGTGTATGCGTCGCTGCGCGCCCGTCACTCTCCGCGCCTGGGCGTCCGCCCCCGCCCCCGCCCCGCCCCCCCCGGCTCGTCGCCGCTCCGCTCCGCACCGTTCCGCAGCCGCCGAGCCGCCCCCGCGCCGCGAGCCCGCTGGAATGCCGCGCGTGCGGGGTGTCTGAATAAACAATAAGCAGCACCAGAAATATCCCGTGCGACGTAGGCGGAGGCCGCTGACTGGCGGAGCGACGCTGGTCCGCGGGGCGCGAACGCGGCCCTCCGCCGCCCGCAGCCCGACTCGGGCCTCGCACCTCCCCGCTTCTTCGCGTGCGATGCGGCGCAATTGTCTCATCAAAGTTACAAATGTTAAGTGAAGACATTTTGCATTCCATCTGAAAAATACGTCACGTAAATTATGCTAAGGTCTTTCCCGTGTCGTTGGAATGGAAAAAGGTCAAAATTTCCTAACCGGACTTCGAGAATATTTCCGTAAAACAGTCTCTGTGGGTTTAGTTTTGAAGTACGCCGTGTCAAATCTTCGTTTGTCGAACTCTTCCAAACAGAATTCTAGCTTCGGCTCTGACACAGCCTGACTGTGAATTGATTGTTTACTGCATGAACACTGCGCGTCATTGCCTTGCAGACTTGCTGCGTTAACCGCCATTTGCATGTCCTTAGAAAACATTACATAACAGACCGACTTTGGCTGTTCTCGGTAGAGATGCCGAGGCCTTATAGACAGAAGCCGATTTCACACAGAACTCAAAGCACCGCGCAAGCGGCTGGTGGCGTTTCACAAGGGAAAGAAAACTTGCAAGACGCATACTAATCATTTCCGTGCAAGCGATTCTTTCTAAAGCCCAGACATCTTGAAATAAATCCAGTGAGAGCGTCCACGGTTGTTTGGTTTGTGCAGGCGTCAATTCCAAACTTATTTCAACCCAACAATAGAGCGATGTTTATCAGGACCTTTTATTTTTAACGAACAAATGAAAGCGCTGGACCTTCCTACCGTTTTAGCTTATGCGGCGGCGCGAAAGCTTTCATATTTTCCTGGTCGATTTTGCCGCTGAGGAAGTAGTACGAATTCTTTTTTCGTCTTTATTTTCTGCAATCGCATTTTTTATAATGCGTCTGTTCATGTGTCTGTCAGAGGATTCATTAACAGTTGTTTTTTCAACGCATAGTCATTATTATGCTTGATTCGTTTTGATCCCATTGTTTGATATTTTTCCAGAGCCTCTTTTTCCGTTTTCCAAATCTTGACAAATCAGGTTTAGCCACTACTTCGGCAAATCTTAATCGTAATATAAAATATTGCGCATATTTATACCTATTTAACTTATTATATCGATCTCTGTCTTAGTACGAAACACTTAGTACGAAACACACGCAACTATTGTGTAGTGGAGCAAAACTGTCTGACTGTGTTCAGAGTTGAAAATATTCTACTGACGTATTTCAGGTTTGAATACACGACGACGATGCATTATTTGCGAATATATTATGTAAGCTTGTGTTGGAAACGATCTGAAAATCGTTCCATCTCGCGAACAACCGAGTTTTCCGTTTTCTGACAGCGACGGCCCAAACGCGATGTAGCAATCGGAGTTCCAGCGCGGTCCGTTACAGAGTCAACACTCGTATGTGGAATCATCTTTATTACTTTATCTCACCACTTACCTCTCATGAACGTCTATTATGTGCTGGTGTTTGTCAGGCGTATTGGAATATTAGCATTTCTCGTCCGTAGAATCTATTTATCGTTTTTTCGCCATCCGACGTCTCCATCTCCGGCGTTTATCTTCTCACTGCCTCATAAAACAGTTTACCTTATCTCTCTAGCTCAATTATAGGAGAATCTATGATGCGATTTGACGGGACAAAGGCGCTGAAATTTTTTTTTGCTATTTCTTACTCATGATGATAAATTGTGGTACCTGAACTTCACTCCTTTTACTTAAATATATGCGCGATTAGTGCAGCAATGTTTTCCACCTGCAAGGAGACGGTTCGTGATGAGATGCTCCGTCCGCGAGGTGAAAGGTCTTTGCGTTGTGGTTAATTCGATATCTTTCTCTGCGTACGACCGCGCCCTTTGCTCTCTTCTCCAGAAAATTGTTTCTTGTCAGTTGAAGATTCCATTTGATGTTTTGTGAAGACAGAGTTGACGCGAAGTGACCTTTGTTACTGTAAATAAGCAGCGGAAGTATATTCATCGTGAAACTCTCATAATTTCTGCAAAAGGATGTATTTGTCTGTGTGTCTCGTAAACCATACCAATTATATAACTTCAATGTCGTTCTTCCTACAGTACGTGCGTTTTGATGTGTAAAAGGCTGTAATGTTTTGTATTTTACGGTGTTCTTCGCGAATGCTGCTTCGCTCATCTGCGTCAGACGCGCTTTCGCGCCAGATCCACTCATTTATCTTACGAACGAGCGACATATTCTCGGTTGATCACAGTATTAAGATGAAAAATACACGTTATGTACTCTAAATAGATACATTAAGCAACGCTGTTTCAATATAACTACCGGTGTAACTAATTTAGCACAGAAAAGTAACCAAGTGAAATTTGATATGTTTCATTGATGTGAAAAGGGTTGTCGATTCGGTTTCTAATCATTCAGGAAATAATTCAGACGCTTACCATAAAAAACATAACTTGACATTGTCTCATCCACTATATTTATCGTTCCAAAAAAACACATAAAATGACGTTCCTTTTTTCGATTAAAATAATAATATAATTAACTCTTGTATTAAACACCCAATCCCAGAGCTTCGAATGTAGACTACGCTTTTCTAAATTCTGTGAGTGTGAAATATCACGGCGCATAATTTCATGGTTAATATTCCATGGTTAATTCCATAATAATTCCATGGTTAATCGGGGCATATATTCCTTTTGCCAGGTTTGAAAGCCTCCACCTTGCGCGGAGATATGGAAGGCGAAATTATTAAAGATCGTTATAACGACATACAAGTATACTGAAAAAACAAAAACTGGTATCCATTATATATTAAATAGAACATTTCTATATTCCAGTAAACATGTTTTTATTTCAGGGTGAAAGACAGAGTCCGCAATTTTGGGCTACAAATACAGTAATAGTGGAATTTCCTTACAATTTTCAATTTATAAGAAGATGAACGAATGTCCACGAACGAGAATTCTATAAGTGATTACTTAAATTAGGTTATGGAGCCTTCAATCTAATAATCATGACGATAATATAATTCACATTCTCAACGTATGTGCAAAGCATTGATCTGGCTCTAATTGCAGTGACATTGTTTACTGAAAGCTACTTTATAAGACATTTCATTCCTGATAATTATATTTCGCTAAAGGAATTGTTTTATTAGAATTTTAAAATGTCGCTCATTCGTTGAGCAGCTTTTGCTGCAACAGACCACTCGTTAATTGTAAGTGTTGGTTCCGCGAAATGCACTATATGGAATTCTTGTTAGTGAGAATCTCCTTGTACCTTCGTGTGCCCGTGTGTGTAACGGCGAGCGGCGCTGGCTCGCATAGACGCGGCTCGCCTGCGCTGAGGTCCTCCGTCCTCGCGTCCGCCCTCGCCTCCGCGCCCTCCTCCGGCTCCGGACCACGCGCCAGACCGCTCCTCTCGTGTACACGCACCCGTAGGCCCCTGCCTCGCCCCTGCCTTGCCGCCCACCCCATCACTTTTCGCCTGTAAATTCTGGGCAGTCGACACGCGCGTCTTTGCGAATGCCAAGCCGCTCATTTCGTTTTGTGGATTGGTTTGGATGCCTGACGATACGTGACAGATTGTTCTGGAAAATAAAGTGTAATTCTTCTCTAACAGCCGTTAAGACATTATTGTTCGTGATCATTTGTGGGTGTGTACGCAAGGAATCAAGAATTATGGACACGTATTGTTTACTGATACTATGTAGAATATAGTTTTCAGATAAGTATTACCTGTTCTCAATTCTATTCGCAAATCCCAATAATGCTTCTGAACGATCAGAAAGGCGGCTGACTATTTTTCGTGTACAAAAATACTTACTTTGAAGAATGAATGAACTAATTTACATTAAACTAGATGACATTATCCGTGAAATTCGAGGTAGGGAAAGCGGCAGAAAATAATCGCGAACAGTTTCCTCATTCAGAATATCATGTGGATGAACGGAGTTCACATACCGGTGGGAGCAATAGCCACGCAGTATTTTGAGAATAGAACGTAAAACGATGATTTTCACTGAGTGATTTGCGGAGAAACGGCCGAGACAAATTATACCTGTGCTCTTTCCTTACAAATGTCTCAGTATCAATTGCTGTGTGACGATGAGAAAGCCCACTCTAAGATTAAGAAAACCAGAATATACGATGAAGGGATGTCTTCGTGCTAACCAAACGAACTCCTTTTCCCATGGACGGGAGGCTGGGTCACCGCTGCTCGGCCAAGGCCCGTAGCGGGCTGTCGAGCCAAAAAAAGGAAACAGGAACAGGATTTGCGGAGAAAAAATTATATTTCCACCCAAAGGTATTTGCTGTGTCATGAATATCTCTTCCCTTAAGTTTGCAGAGAACAGCTTTTACATTGACGATTCTGCGTCAAGTTTCTGTATTCAATCGAGATTCGAACTCGAAAAATACTGCATAATAAGATAAGCCCCATAGTTCTTTTACTTGAGAATATTTCTTGCCTATTTTGGAGTATATGTTTCGCCCGTGTGATTTATCACGAACGTTAGTGTATTTAAAAATTGCCATGTATTTGTGAACATCACTGAAATTTTCATTGCGCATTTTCACTAGAACGAAGCACATAAAAACTCATAGGGCTCTTATAGTAACCTTTGAATCAAAACGTTCAACTAAAAGTGATGCCATTATTTTACTTAATTTATGCGAGTCTTTTTAAATTAGATGGTAAGTTATTTTACTCTCATAAAATGTCCTGTAGCATCTTTGAATATTTTAAGACAAGCACTTAGAAATTAATAAAATTGTATATCGTGGTTTTTATTTACTGATTATGTTTTTTATTTATGTGGCCATCAAATTTATTTTGATTCTACACATATCTTCTTTGTAAATATGCGGGAGGTCTACATTTAGTGTTATAAGCTCTGTAATTGAATCTTGAAGACATTTTGATACAGATCTGATCACTCTGTCTTGAAAAGTTGATACTTTTCTGTGTATCAGAAGGGTTATGCTCTGCTATATTATGCAGTTTGTAAGTGATATTGAATCGTCACGCGCAATGAGAGTGAAGGGTCATCTGGTCACTTTTTTATCGCCTCTCTGTAATTGCCGGCCGTGGGCTAAAGGCGTTAACCGCTTATTTAAGTTGTACGCGTCCTCTAATGCTCCGTAATGCCTGTGCAAAGCTCTTGGAGACGAGCACCTGCTCGACAAAGCGCCGCCACCACTTTCACGTTTTTCTAAGTATGTCAGTAGGAAGTTTTGACGCTCCGCATTTCGATGTTTTCCTGTTGGACCGTCGCGAGCGTTGTTTCTCAACGCCGCCGCCGCCGCCGCCGCCGCCGCCGCCGCCGCCGCCGATGCTGCCGGGGGTGTTGGGAGGCTCTGCTTCGCCACCGCCGGTGGCGACGGCAGCGGCGGCGGCGAGGGTGGGGGCGGCGGCGGCGGCGACGGCGGCGGCAGCAGCAGCAACATCGAAGGCGAGGGCTGTACCGAGAGTTTCCAAAGTTTCGTCGGAACACGCAAAGTGTAACAATGACAGGAGCCCTGGCATTAGACGCGCCTGCACTGCCCGGTATCGGAACTTCCGTCGGGCATATCCAATGTGCAGTTTTTAATCTACACTCAGCCCGTGCACCAACGTCAAACCTTTGACAGCGTTTACTTTATTCATCTTGTAGCGTTTAGATTTTCTCCCCGAGACTGAATCTCTCTTATCTTCAACATGAATGCTTCAACAAGACAATCTTTCTAATAAAAATTATTTGTGAAGAATACCACACGTAAATGTATGCTTACCCACAAAAACAGGCCTTTTAGATAGCTCGTTTAACTTTTAATTCTTAATTCAATCTAATTATTTAATTTGGTATTCAAACAGTTTTTCTGCTTCCGAAGTTATTGTTTGTAGAATTTTCTCCTGTACATCCCTAATTTGACACCTTGAGTTCTGGTGGCGGCGGCGTTGGCGGCGGCGGCGGGACGGCGGTAGCGGGACGGCGGCGGTGGCGGTGGCGGCGGCGGCGGCGGCGACGTCGGGACGGCTGGCGAGGCGAGCGTCGGTGGCGTCGCGACCTCCACGGCGTCGCCGTCTTGCCGCGACGCCGCCTCACCTTCGCCGTCCTCGCCGCCGCGACCAGTAACTATTGCGCCTCACGACGCCTGTTTGTGCCCAAATGCACTGCGCTTGCCGCTTGGAGCAGAGACACGTGCAGTACACACACGAAGTGTTCTCTTCACACATAAATACACATCTGTGAAAGAGATCAAAATGTAATATATTCCGTAAATGCCAAATATCCACCAATAAATTATTCTACATCATCATATTAAGTTATGTGGTCGCGAAAGAAATTCCTTGGCTTTAGAAATGCGTATTACATCTGAGCGGTAAATCTGGACGGCGCTGTTGCATTTCCGCTTAAGAAAAATGTAATTGTTTGCTAATAAGTATTCCTGTTTAGTAGTTCTGGAATTTAAAATTAATTGTGAATGAAAATATTTTTTTCCGACCCATATTTTTGTTTCCTCAATGGTGTGTTCCGGTTTGCGATTGAGCCGACATTCGTCAAAGACGTACGCGTTGATCCTAATAACTTCTCGTTTTATTTAGGCCCGTTCCAGCGGGAATGCATCTTATTTTGTTTATTGCATTGTGAAATACTGAATATGTCACAAGGTTTGTGCCCGTGCTCATTCATTTTGTTACGCCACTTCACTGGTGGGACGGGAGTTGCGCTGGAAATAAATAGAAGGTGGCTGCTGGAATCTAATCTGTACCGGGTGCAGACGTCTGCGCCTGGCTGTGACCCGCTGCGCTTCGCGCTATGATTGCGTGTAATCGACGCAGAAATACTCTCACGTGTGCATCGCGCGTAAGTGGACGGCGCTCTTGATTGTGTTCGTGCACTCAAGTTTCGGGGATCTCTGCAATATATATTATTTTCCGTGAGAATTGTTTGTAATCAATATTTGTTTCCTCAATATTTGTTTGCTCTTAAGCAATCAAGAATTAATTAATTCTCATTAATTTATAATATATTACATGTTTTTTTACAATGTCCGCCTAGAAAGACGTTTCGGGAACAGTTGTATTCCCAATTCAAACAATTTCACTAGAATAAGAAACATTGTAAATACTAAAAGAAAACCGATAGGCATGTTGAGCGATGTAATATGGCCCTAATAGTCCTTAATATTAACTAAACATAATTTGGTTATTACTTTTTTACGAAAGATGCCGGCCCAGCGTCAAAGGACCGTTCTCCAAAAACGATTTTGTTGTGTTGTATCAGGCCCAGTAGATGGGAAGGCTGTGATTGTTTCGTGCAAGTGCTTTGCGCGACTCGCGGAAAAGAGGGCGGTGTCATTCGATCTCGTTTGCTACAGAGAAGTTACTTAGCATGATAAAGATCGGGAACGATACTGGCACATCGGTATGTGAATAATGAAATGTCATGGCGGTTGCTGCGTTTCTTTTATTCTTGAATTTATTTTTAATTGTGCCTAAATCCACGCTGGCAACGATATTGCTCTTTAAATTGTGAAATCATCACTGGGAGAGAATTTGGTCAAACCACGCTGATACGTTTCCCACCCAACCGGCTATTTAGAATCAGGAAGACAAATTATAACCACAGGAAAATAGTTGTAGAATGGGAAATCTATTCAGTACACCCTGATTAAGAATAAGTGAGCGCAGTTGTTTTGTGTGAGTGCAGAACAGCATCGCGCAGGTGACAGCACGGCCCCCGCTTGCCCGCGCCCCTGCCCCGCCCCCCCTCCCGGGTCGCGTGCGTGCACGCAATGCGCGCGAAAACGGAATGCGGAGAGGGCTCCATTGTGGCACTTACTAGAAAGCCGTTCAATATCGTTGTGCACGTGTCGCAGAATTAAGGTGGCGCGGGCTTTGACGATGTTGCGCGTAAATGGGAAGTTCACTTGCGCGCAAATCGCCTGTATGTGTCCCGTCGAGTGAATTTAAGAAAATTGTTACCTGTGCATGTAATGCGCTCTCGGATAGCTGAAGAAGGATTTATTTATCGATTTCGTTAAATTTTATGAGCAAATGTTTGCTACACGCACAGGTTTCAAGGTTTGAAAACGTCACATCCAATAAACTCCTTACCTGCCTATGCCTTGCATTCAGTTAATTATGTTGTAATATCCGATTCTCTGTAAAATCATTACACTTGACCAAAAAGTAAATCAATATTTTAAAAGTAAAATGTTTGAAAACAGTCAAGCTTGAGCTCTTTCTTCAACCAGCCGTATTTCACTTAGTGTACTAACTTTCCTACTAATGTGTACTTTCTGGCAGTGTAATTTGACAACAATTTATATTACTAATACGCGCAAGTGTTATTTTAAGATATTTTGTCCGCATCTCAACTGTGATGGTCGAGTAATATCATGTAACTCGAATATTATTCAGAATTTGATTATAAATTTCTGACTTTATAATTTCCTTCAAAGCAGGATGTTGTTCTATTTGTTGTTCGATAATGTTTTGGCCTACACATCTCTTTCTTTCAAAAATAGTTTTCAGGCCAAGCTCGACGTAAGTGGCCAGCGCAGACTGTAGCGTTTGCGCCTCGTCCGAGGGCATGCCAGACAACTTACAAGATGAAGTTAAATAATTTCTATCTAAACGAACCACGTTCTGAAATTATCTCTGCCAACTGCCGGGAAGGTTGAACATGCTTTAATCTTTTCCCTAGATTAACTTTTGGGATGAATGTATAAACATTTCTCCCAGTTTTAGCGTCTTTCCACCTGCGTTGCCTCATTTCGAAAAGTCGTGTTGTTGGGCGTTCTCTTCACCTTCCCCTGTAGTCTGATACTTTATACGTTTCCCGTCCAGTAGGATATTTGGAGTAACCGAGACAGATTATCACCGGAGGAAAATCGCTGTGGCGATATAATTCCTCCGGAAGGACTTCTAGTGTTCGCTGAATGCAAATAGTTGGGCCAGTTCCTCGTTCCGAATACAGACCCACCCCCGCGCCGCTGCCATCGAGGAAGCGACGGCAGGCGGGCGAGGGTTGCGTGGCGAATAACTCTCTGATCGCCGCCTCACTATCCGATTCGCGTAAGGAAGGCGTGTGGAGAGGCCTAATGCAACGCTTCCAAAGTTCCGTCACACTAAATGAACGTGTCTCTAGATTTGGGAGTTGTGTGATGAATATTTAAAGGCATTTGTCGCGGGTGCGACGACGGGGTCAGTGTGCCGGTGTCCGCCTCCACGTCGCGCGAGGTAGAAACTCGTGTGTTCGTTTTCGCGTAAGAGAACTCGCCGGCTGAAGAGATTCGGACTCAGGTGGGCGGGGGGGGGAGGGCGGCGCGGCCTCCGCAGAAGTGCGTGTGTCGCAAGGTGCGTGCGCCGGCGTACACAGGATGTTGATGCGTTGCGCGTCGACCAAGGCCGGCGCGGCTGCTGCGGTCGCTTATCGCTCGCTGCCCCCCGCCCCGCGACGCCCCTCCACTCACCGCCCCATCTAACGCGCCTGCGCCCCCTCCCGCCATCTCGTAATAGTATCATGACGACACACAAGTTTTCTCTTCCAGTTTTGTGCTAATGTGTTTGTTTGTTTCTCCTGTTTTGGTGCTGTGAACTCTGTTTCCGATTCATTACACTATGAATTCTGTTTTTCCCCACAGTTGTTAGTTATTGTCTGTACCAAACACACTAGTGGCCCTCAAAGCTATTTGTACACAACACTTCGTTCTTTAACGATGGAAATTTCTCGAAGATGTACTCTGATTGATGCGCCTGTTTTTGATTTATGCGTAGAATTCTCAAGTGCGTAGGGGAAGGAAATGCTTGCCAACATTAATCCCGTGGTGTAACATTTCTAAATGATTATTCCACGATTTCAAGAACCTATTTTATTTTTTTTCAAAGACCTGTTTTCTTCGAAAAACACCAACCCAAAATCTGCCAGAGCGCACTTGCGCACGATCTGCACTGGGCGTAAAGAGATGCTGGCAACGTGCACAGAGTGAGCCATTGGCGGTTTCGGTGGTGCGGTACGTGCATTATGCAGTAGATATGATCGTAAAGTCCCCAGGCCTGCGACGTGTCGGCCGCCCGCCGCCCGCGCTCAGCTCTCTTCCGCGAGGGGGAGGCGGCCTCTGCGCGCCCTGGCGCCGCCTCAGTGCTCGCTCACCCGCACCTCGGCAACCAAAGACAAGCATTCAAGTGTTATTAATAGAGACAGGATTTTTCCTAATTACATACTTTTTGTCTTTCTACTTACCGTTCTCAAAATTGTCATCTTGGCGAATCACAGCCCTCCTAACACAATATCGAATTTTTTCGTTTACATATTTCTACATATTTAGTACTATGTTACATATTTTACATATTTTGCTGTTTTCACAAAATATTTTCTTATTTTATCAATTTTCGTCAATTTTATTTCATATTTTGTATGAAAAGATGTATTTTTTATTTAAAAAATCAGCATTTTACCTACGTTATTGGGGAAATTACGTGTCCAAACTATCATTGACACCGCGTATTGTGATCTGTAACTTAAATTCCCGAGCAAAATTTGCGATCGCCGACGTGTAAAACGTCGATGAAGATGCTATAGTGTATGTTCGCTGGTCGTAGATCTCGCCAGTTTGTGCGATAGCTTCTATTGCGATTAGTCTGGCTGCTAATCTACGGTCCTGGATTACATCACGCTTTTACTACTGACGAGGAAGTCGTATGATGTAAAGTGAGCAGTTTTTCTAAATGTAATTTCTTGCTATGTAAATGGTTTTTTAAGTAGAGAATTTTAATATTACATATTTAATCCGATTTTACATATTTATTACATATTCTTACTGTTTTCATTCCATATTTATGTACATATTTTGACGTTTAATACTACATATTTTTCCCATCTCTAGTTATTAACTTCAACAGTTCCAATTATTTGACACAATACAAAAAATAATGTATTTCTTGTAGTATGGACCCATTATTGAGTGTAGGTCAGTAAAAACACCAATTCAAACTGCAAACGTTGCGGCATTTATTAAGCCTTCATCAGGGCTACAAACAAACGGATTTTTTACGCATGAAGTACAAAAATTGCTTAATCATCTAATATCTACTAGCCTATTACACAATTTGGCTAATATGTATAAACATTGTATAATTACATACCATTTCTCAGATCTCTCGGACCTATCCACGATTCTCGCATCTCATCCACCTCACATTTTCATTCTTACATTTCTTGGCAATTTATTTCTTGTCAATACACTCTTCTTGTCAATACACATATTCTCTTTTCTTTGTCGTAAACGCAACGTTCCGAGGTATACGATACGGCCTCATCATCACGCAATTCAAATATCAATGTACCTTACTTCCTTATATGGATTAAAGGCACAAACGTAATTAAAATTTAAATTTTAATGGTATTGTAATATAAAGAAAGTAATTGAAATGCTATTTGGAATATCGGATGACGAGGCCAAATCGTGACCAACGAAAAGTTGCCTACTCGGAAATAAGAGAATAAACAGTATACTCAAGAAATAAATTCTTCTCTTTGGTTGTCTCAAATTATTGGAACCGTTGAAGTTAGTAGAATTTAAATAAAACCAATAAAACTATTAAATTTTATTTTACTGTTGGGCCGTTTTGTCACCTCAGACCATCCTGCACGTGTTACGGACATTACGATCTAATTGAGCAAGTGGTTTCAATATTTTTTCATCTATTACCGGCTGAGGTGACTTAGGATATCAATTGATGTTACGGCAGCATCTCTGACCGGGAGGTCCCAGGTTTTCAGTTCCGACGGTGGCAGAATTTTCGACACTGGCAACATAGCTAGGTCGAATTCAGCGCCTGTTTGGAGGAGCATTCTCGCGGCCGGCCTCTCTGAGAAATAGTTCAACTCCCATCAACACCAGGTGAACGCCGGAGCAGAACCGTTACGAACGGGGCAAGGATGGCGCGCGATATTTCCTTCGTCTTCCTTGTCCTATTCTCACCACTTAATACCCACGCACACGTACATATACACACTTACATGCACTAAACAACCACACATATCGGGAGAGAGTTGGGAGCTTAGAGCTCGTCCCGGCTAGGGAATTACCTGGATGGGGAAAAATCTCGCAAGCCGACGTGTAGATCGGCGCCGGATCTCACCATTGAGCGAGGGAAGTACACCATATCACTGATAACACGTGTACTACACTTATGGCACTGATGACCGTAACTGTTGATGCACCTGGAAATACGAAATGATACATTTTTCATTTATTTCCTTTGAATACAATTTCATGAGTAATCAAAATGTTAGCTTCACCTCTCCACTTACCACCTATTACACTATCAACCCATTTTTCGACTTTTCCATAGGTCTCAAAAACAAGAAGAATAAGTGGACTAGCTTCCTCTCGCCTCTCAACTTCAAATTGTCCCCTCCTCCTTCCATCTTCTCTTTATCTTGTCGTAATTGTTAATCCTCTACTTCTGCACGTTTTATGGATTTATTTTTTGATTCAAGGCATAGTAGAAAGACACGATGCAAATCTTTCAATTTCCTCTTCACCTTGTGATTCTTCCTCAACTTCCGTCTATCTGTGCACCTGTGCATCTTTTACGACGATATCTTAGTGTTTTTTGAACCGCTCTACCTCCATCACTAGTTCCTTGCATTCTCCACAATTTTCTTTTCTTTTTTCGTAGATTGATGTTTCGGAAACTAACATGGTGTTGATAAATATAACTTCCTGAATTCATCCGCTTTGTCAAGCGTGCAAATTTTTGTACAATTTATTTTAAAAAATCTTCAGTTTTTTCACTTATATCTTTTTGAATTTGTCACCCTGCCAATTTGAGCGCCAATGTATAATTGTGAAGGGTTCTGTTAAGTTTATCGTGTATTTGATTTTCGAAAATTTCCAAGAGTAGCCTCGTGTTTTGAACGTAAACTTTTCTTAGCTGGAATTCACACTTAGCTGTTCAGTAGTGTTATCATTTGTTGTTAATATTCATCATCATCATCAGCATCATCAGTTGTTAATATTCTACATGTGAAGTTCTATATAGTATATTAAGAGTACGGAATGTTCGAATAATTTCCACACGCAATAATTGTATTGTCGGAAAACGAAAGACAATTATGAGGAATCGTAATTTTGAACAACATCTAAACACGTTAATTGTAATACATGAATGATTAACTTGCTAAACATTTAACTTATAAATATCATATAATTTTCGTTTTTATAATACATAATTTTCGTTTATTATGTAAAATACGCTTCGGCAAACTGTCTCTTTCCCATCATTAGGTTCTATAAAAACAATCCATTATATAATTATAGTTTAATTTATTTTAAACTCGTGACAGACAATGATTAATAATAATTAATACTACGAAACATAGAAATAATAAGAAAATATTTTACAAAATTTTCCCGATTTCTTTAACAAAATAACTTGACTATAAAAATATACAGGGGACCATAGTTTTGTAATTATGTTAACAATAAAACAGTCGTAGCATAAAAATTAAAAATGAGACGATTTGTAGTAATAACACAAAGAGGAAGAAAGGTTTCAGTATGGCGCGCGTTTCTCTTAATTTGTTCATTTTGTTTCACAGACCTCATTTAGTGTCATACTTTTAATCATAACAAATCGTAATTAGTATTTAAAATAACTTTGTCAAATGGTTAGTACAGAGTTACTTATGTTATTTTGCACCCACATGAAATATCTACCTGGAAACGAAGTCCTGGGGTCTGCGAGGAGACCTAAGTGAGACAATCATTTGAGAATTATATAATTGAAGAGTTCCTGTTTTATCTTTCTGACCGGGCATTCTCGTATCAGACATCGAATTGTACGGGATGCTTCTGTAATACGAAATTTAAAATGATAATTGCAAAGGTTTCCTCATGTCCACATTCTTAACGCATCGCGGACATGTTTACCATTAACGGAACTGCTCACGTTTTTTTGCGCTAAACCATTAACAGTATCTGTGTAAAGAGAAGTTCGATCGTACGTTGAAATAATATTTGTGTCACTGTGTGTTACTTCACGATTAGAAAGTGTGAAACGAGTTTGGACTTGTAAAGAATTATTTTTGTGCTTTCCAGTCTTTCTTTTTCAAACTCAATGCACATATTTTTTTTTAATTTGAACTACGCGAGCACTGCGTATTAACGTAGTAACTAAGTCCTCATTTTCGGCAACAAAATCATTCGTTAGTTCCTGTTAAATCATTAGTTCGGTTATGAGCATCAATCTACAATCATTTAGACTACGAGATACGAAAATAAAAGATCGTTCAAATAATATCAGTATCTAATATACACGCCTGAAGGTCAAACAGAATATTGGGCACAAGGAGGTTGAATATTTTCTTTCCTTTCTCGCTTTCAAGTTGATTTAAGTTTTTTAAGCCTTCTCTAGAGAACACAATGTTGTAGGGATAGCTGGGAGTCTGCTCACATTGTACACAAATGTGCTTTTGAATCTCGCAGTAACGCATGGTGTGTCGCAGCCCCGTATTGGGAGAAAAATAATAATTAGCGAGAGGTCGTTGCCTCCCCGACAGCGCAGAAAAAACGTAACTAGTGTTGCTGCAAGAGCACAAGTGACTCATAGTATTTGTAAGGGATACGCAGTATAATACTAGTGAAACCTGAATAAATGTTTCCAATCCGCCCAAAAGTTGCCCTATCTGGGATTTGAACATGAGCGGAAAGGCTCCGCAATCATGCCTCTTGTCCTCTTGTCACATTACTAGCGTTGATGAAGCATACAAACGCTCCGTCTCGAAAACGTTAAGCTTTTGAAGTTTTCGAAATTTCAGAGATTTGTATCTTAATCGAGCCTACGCAATGTTATTAAGAAAACTTTGCTTTAGTCGAGAAAAAAATTTTAATGAAAAAATTGGTGTTGTTTTTCAGAATCTCATTTTTATGTATTATATTTTTAAATTGTCACAATATCACTCAAAATGACGCGAAAACTACTATTTTCAAAAGTACTATACACGACATTAATTAAAGGTTTAATTGAAAAATATCTGTTATTAAAAATGGGGAATTAATCTATTTCCCATTTCCGATCATTTAGAGATTTTAATAGAAATGAAATGCATATTTTTTAGGAATTTACTGTATTATATTCGTGCAATAAATATATAAAAAAACATGTGAAACATATTTTGGAAAAATTTGAAAATATTCTATTGACTTTGTGTAAATTATCTCCAAAAGTTCCGTGTCAAATTTAAAAGCCATAAAAACAACGGGATTGATTGGGGAAAATCTACTTTGGTTAAAATCGTTTTGTACGGTTTAAGAGCGTGCTGCTCACGGAGAGGTAGAGGACAGACCTTTAAAGAAAAACCATTTTCTCGGTATGAAGACCGCAAAAACTTGTTTTACTGACAAATTATCGGCAGCGTTACATAACTGGCTCTGTGCAGAGTATTCGAGAAAGTAAAAGGTCTTAAGTTCATCGGAAACGTTTCTGATGAGGGGACAAATCCTTGTTAAATATTTCAAAAGCATTCAGAATAAGTATTATAATTTCATGTTTTAATTTCATTTTTCAAAATAGCACTTTAAAACGATGATAGTGATGTAGCTTTACAAAGCGATCAGATCGTGGAAAAATAACATGCTGACACAAAAATGAATTTTGACCCTTTACTCGTGAAAAAGTAAGAAATAAAACAGCGAAAGTAATTAAGACGAAGCTCCTGAATTAGAAGATATAGGAGTATTTCCGCATAGTTCTCCACCACAAGTGCTTCTAATCGCCGCCACCGCCATTGTCTTTAGGTTGCCATCATTTTCAAACTTTACTGTCAGAGTATATTATTGAAATCATGATTCTGCAACATAAATTGACCCTTTTAAATCTACCATGTGTACCGTGTTACCTTCAATAAATCAATAAAAAAATGTCGCGTAAATAACTCAAATTCTGCATAAATGTGCACTTCCATTCGCGCCTTTTCTCAAATGTTACGTCCTGTATCGCTGTACAGTAGATTTCAATGCACCATAGGGAAGAAATTATATTGTGCTTATGAATTTAACAAACAAAATTGCAATTCTTATTTTCATGTGAACTTAAGCACATACTATCTAATAGCATTTTTTTTAAAGAATTGAGTAAATATGCTACTAATGTTATCCATTACTGTGCGTTATAAAATATTATTATGGAGTAAAAATATTTTTGTTTATTTTATGTATGTTCTGATATCATAAATCTATTCATTGGTCCGGCGTGCACGGCGGTCATCTCTGGCGAGATAGCCGAGTGGTGATTTTTTTCTTACGGTCGTAAAACGGTAATATACTACGTTGGGTAACTCTTACAGTCAGAGGAAAACATTTCACTAAATTAAAATTGCATGTGGTGCAAGGAAAGGATATATAAAGAGTATTTGTCATAACTGTCCAGAATATCAGAGAATTGTTATTTATTTTAGAGCGAGTATAGTTTATAGAGATGTCTAATAAAAAAGTAGAATCACTTGCTTTTTTTGTATTAATCGCTTTGAGATTATTTATACTAAATATTTACAAGACAATGTCATTGTAGAGAAATACATATTAGCGGCTAGGTATTAGCAAGCAAATTTTGTTTAAATCAATAGAGCTACGATATATTTTTTGGAGATTTGCATTTACCCAATGTTAGATGATATTCTGAAACATTTTATTATTTATTATAAATGAATAGTTCTGAAATATATGTAAAATAAAATCAAGTCAAAAATATTTGTCCACTAATTTAATGGATGTAACGGTTTGCCAAAATTGGTATTGATCTCTTCAATTGAAATTATTCCCACTGTTCTTGTAAAACGAGTACTAAAAAATTCAAGAAACAGAATTTTTTTCATTCTTCTGTACGGAATTGGAGAACATTACGATCTTCCGCAGATATAAGAACTAATTATGTTACAAAATACCTCCAAGGAAAACGAAAAGAAATCAGAAAACAAACAATCTTCTGTTTTCGTCAAAATATTGTGCTTGAGTCAGGTTGTTGTAGGACTATTTTAAGACATGGAATGAAACAAAACCTGGGAGAAGGCGAAATGTGATCGAATCCAAACCAGGTTGCTCGGCGCATCGTCAAATTACCCATGCGGCGCCGGTATTCCGCCGGCGCACAGCTGACGAAAGAGAACTCCTGCAGTGTTAAGATGCGGCTCTCGAATTACTAGCATTCCATCGCACAGATTGTTCACGCGAGACGTTCGGCGAAAAGGAAACCAGAGCCGCGGCTGCTTGCCGGGGCTCGCACCGGCGCGGCGCCGCGCGGTGTGCGTCGCGGGCGTCGCGGGCGCCGCGGCTGCGGGGGCGGGGCTGCGCGGGGAGCCGCGGCGTGGCGCGTCGTGGCGGCGGCGACGGCGGCGGCGGCCGGTGGCCGCGTGCAAACCGCCGGCCTCAGTCCCTCCGCTCCGTCCGCGAGGCGAGGTCGCACCGCCTCCTCCTCCTCCTCCTTCGCCACCGCCGCCGCCGCCGCGGTCGCTTCCGGGCAGCGCCTTCCGGTGCGGAGCAGCGCGGGGCGGCGCCGCCCTCGGCAGACGCCGCCGCCGCCGCCGCCGCCGCCGCCGCCGTGGCCCCTGCGACGCGCGCGGGCCACGGGGAATCGCAATCGGACGTGGCAGTGCGCGAGGTGGACATCGGAGAGACGCGAGCACGCGCCAGTGCACCGTCAACGCCTCCGCGCCGGGGGCTTCGCCGCAAGAACGACTTGGCGCAGCGGCCCACGGCCAGGGAGTGCAACTGTGATGTGTTCCGTGGCCTGAACTCGGACCGTCGGCACGTGCCGGGCAGTGAGGCGTTTGCCGCTGTGATCGGGTGGCTCGCCGGCGTCGCTCCGCTGCGTGTCTCCGCGGACGACTTGTTTAGTGCGCGGGTGTGCGAGTGTTTGCGCGGAGGGGCGGGGCGCGGGCGGAGGGCGGAGGCGGGATGCTGCAGCAGCAGGCGCCGCGCGCGCGCAGGGGCGGCGTGGGCGGAGGCGGGGAGGGCGGGGCCGTGGGCCCGCCCGCGCCCTCGCCGCCACCGCCGCCGCCGGACGCCTTGCACAGCGCCGCGCACTGGTACGTGGCGCATCTGGACGCGGCGCGCGCGCTGGAGGTGCAGCACGCCCAGCAACGGCTCCAGCTCCAGCAGCAGCAGCAGCGGCAGCGGCAGCGCCGGCACCAGGGCATGCTGGAGGCGCTGCGCGCGCGCAGCCCCGGGGTGAGTGCGCAGGGGCGGGGCGGGGGCGGGGCGGGGAGAGGCCTGCGCCGCGCGGACCAATCCCAGCTGCTGTGGCCGTCTCCATGGCAGGCGGTTGCGGATCAGCTGCATCGCTTTCCTTTCAAAGTCCTTCTGGATTCTCAGGTGGAGGAGAAGCGGTTGGCGTCGGAGTAAACATGAGTTTTTGAGAGAAAAGCCGTCGTTTGACGTAACTGTCGTCGTCGTTAGCCTACAAGTTTCTATTTTCGTACCCGAGCGATTACATGATAACGCAACGCTGTCGAGAATTCGCCCTCATTTGAATAAAATCGTGTTGACTACGTGTGAATGATGGTTCCACAATGCGTCATTAGAATTTCTACGATTTTGTTTTTCTGTCTGTTTGTTGGACTTGTTATTAGTGATTCGCTCGCCGATTGTACTGAATCTATCACGGTACAACAGGATACACCTGTTCTGATTGCAATCACCACTTCTTGGTTCGCATACGTTTTATTTGTCATCCTACGTACACGTTTGATTTGTCATTTTACATCGTTTCATGATTTTAAGTGTGAGAAAATATTTTTCATAACATTTCGTGTAAGTCGCGCAGTGTTGACGGTTTTTGCAATATCTTTACAAAAATAATTGGTACTAAACGCAGCGATTCTCAGCGATAAATTATTAGCATTAAAAAATTATATTTTCATATTCTCTGTGTTCCACATTTGTCGTATAATTCTGTCAGTGTATCAATGAGGGAATGAATTGCTTTATTTTCGCTGTCTGAGAGTCTGCTTGTGGAATAAAAGGGGCGGAGTGGGGCCGCTCCTCAATTCTGGGTTCAATGCGCCTGTCTTTTGATGTGATAATCTCCGTGTACCTTCCCAATTTCTTCTTCCATATTGATTATTTCTAGTGGGTCCAGGGGAAATGTTATTAATCATTCTGCTATCGCCGCTTGTGATCAACGCTAAATTTGCGTGGTTCCGCTCTGTCTTCCTTCTGTGTTAGCACGGAGGTAAGCTCCTATGTGTTTGTAAAGGATTATCATGTGTTGATGAAGATCCTTTCTCTTTTAACAGGCCTTTCATTTAAATAACTTTCTCCTCTTCAATGAAATATGTCTTATTACATTTATTTCCCCCATGATTATCGGAAAATTGTTTTAACTATTTTTTTTCTGGTGTTACAAATGCTTTCACGCAATTGCCGGACTAGATGAAAGAAAGAGGTCATGTGTCTCAATGTGCTAAATGCTTCTGGAATTGACTTATAAATCGATCAACTGGGAGACCAAAAAATTGAACTTTGGAATGTAGGTAAAAGAAAAAGATAATTTGCCGATGTTCATGAAATTTAATCGTACTAAACTCTGGTTGACTTATGTTTTCACCGAAGGAGCATATAAAATTTAAATAGTCTAACCTTTAATCTGTAAATGCACCGCTCTTTAAATTTTGCGAATCTTTCCATCCCAATGAAAGGTCTACACGGTCTGGTTCGTTGCGAAAAGATCGCAATTGGCAACTTTCCTGACGAGCGAGCGCTGCGCGTTTTTGCATTACCGATGATATCTTATCTCGCGCACGACGATACTGCAAGCTAATCTGCCTCTGGACCGCGGCACAAGGGCGCGCGGAGGGCGAGAAAGGGTGCGCGAAAGCCCCCTGAAGGCAGGGGAGAGAGTGCGGGAGAGTACCAAAGGGCAGCGTGTTGCCAAGAATGTCGCGACAGCCGAAGTGGTCAGTGGTGGATCCAGAGAGGGGCCATGGGGGCCACGCCCCCCCCAAAAGGCCTAGAGTTTTCGTTCGTTATTTTCTTTTCTTTGGCGAAATTGATTTAAATATTTATTCATATTAGAATTGTGTAATTATTTAAAAATAATATTGTATTGTTTCATTTATACTCTGCAAAAATAATATATAATAAGAAATGTTTATTGTTTAACAAAAATCTGTGACGGCCGCCTCCAAAATGATCGACTGGATCCGCCCCTCGTGTTGGTCGCCGGTCTGTCCGTTCGCTACTATCTCCACATCCACTTTTGATATATCTTTCGCCATCGTCTCTGCCACTACCTTCAGCTTCTTCTTCTTCTTCTTCTTCTTCTTCTCCATCTCACCTACCGCCACCACCTCCTCGCCTCCTTCTCCGCCGTCTCATTCCGTCCTGTGTTTCGCGAGTCTCGCCAATCAGGAACGTAAGAAATTTGCTCAATTTGGGGAGGGACGGATAATATTGTCACGAAAGGCATTCCTCCAGAAGTCATTTTCTGCTTCATTTCTCTACTGCTACATCAGTCACCTATACACATTTTTATCATGACTCCAAGATACGTCATAAAGTTGGTGCAGGATAACAAAAATCCACGATTCTTTATATTCAATAAAGAAACTACAAGTGTATTTGAGACGAAAAAATTCACTTTAATGTCTTGATCAATAAAACTTTAATTTTCTCCATAGATTTGAAATAAGTATTGCTCATAGGTGTTCACTATTGAAATGGTATGTTACTCTTCTCTGATCCATACTTCAGATGTTGTCTTTAAAAATGATCAGCTTATAAACTGTGGGCAACCTGGTTTTAAAAAGAAGCAAGACTACGTGCTTCGTTTTTAACAAATGTATATTTATTCACATGCGTTGTTCATAAACTTTGATACATGAATCGAATGAAAAACAGCTGCGTAATGAAATCATGTCCACTAAAATTAACCACACGTTAACAAATAATGCTTTATTGTGGTAACAAGGACAACTTTCAGCTATTGATTGTTTTCATAAAGAATCCGCCAAAACGCTCAATAACGTAAATTTCAAGAGGTTACTGAGAGGCCAGATGAGTTGAGTAAGGGGAGGTGTATTTTGGTTTTTATATTTTTTTATTATAATTAAGCACGTCTTGTACGAAATTGGTTAATAATCATAGTCGCTTCAATAAATTAATTTTGTGAAGAATGATTGAGAATATACAGAATGCCAATCATTTATACGAAAACGTTGAAATTTATTATTAGTAACACAGCCGTTTGACGAAATTCTAAATTTGAAAGTAATTTCCATTCCAGCGCAGCGCCAGACAGAAATTAAACACACATCAAAAAGGGAAACTTGAAATTAATTTGTTGACGTCGTCTCGTTTCCTGTTTATTTCTCAGTGGAAGGTCGTATGTAATAAACACAGATTTTCAGGTTTCATGTATCATACGAGAATGAAATTCATAACCTGAGATGGAAAACGGAAGTTGGGACGAAACCATTGAAACACTATACAGCGATATTTAAAAATCAGTACGAAGAGAGACTTTAAAATCCAAATTAGAATGTAACAATGGGCCACTCTAGTGGTGGACACGAAGTGCTCGTAACGTTTTGCGACCGGACAATGAAGCACGTGGCTCTGTGACGCTGGCAGAGGTCCGAGCGCTTGAGCGAAGAAGAAGTCGGCCCAGCCATTCGGGTTCCCGATGTCGTGTTTCGCTCCCCGTCCATCAACGACTTGCTCGATGAGACGAGGCCCGACACCCACAGGCGCCATCTTGCTTTCGCGCACCTTCGCGACAAGGTCCCAACGCGAAGCGCGTCGTCGCTGCGATGACCAGCAGGCGAGAAGAGAAATCGCCCAATGCGAACGACTTCTCGCGGAATATTATCCAGAACGAACGTTTGGAGAATTCACGGCACGTTCGGTGCGAGTTCCCAAGTTGCGCTGCCGAAGCGTCGGCGCGGTCGTGTTGCGTGTGGCGCGCGCTAGGGGGCCTCGGCAGGTTTCTCGTCTGGAGACGCGGCTCTTGCGCGATGCCGTCGCTGCCGCCGCCGAGGCGACGCGCCGCGACGCCTCGCCAAAATGGCCGACGCTCGGCGCGGGCCGACGCTGCCTCCCCGCGCCCCGGCTCTCCGAACGGAAGGAAGAAATTGGGGCGTATGGGCCTCCCGGCGGCCACAGGGCGGGTGCGTAGCGGCCGGCGGGTGGTGGCGTTCGCTCTCGCGGACGCGGACGTCGAAACCAGGGCTCTTCAGGGACGGGAGCGACAAACATTCCAAGCAATATAATAACAATATTATTATTATTATTATTATTATTATTATTATTATTATTATTATATATTATCCACAATAAACGAAATAATACTCTCTGTGCCTCTTCAGAAAGATGAGCTTAACTCAGCTCTCTCTGAAGTTCTTTGGTAACTCGACAACCTCGATTCCCTTCTGAATGCGCCTTTACAAAGTTGTTTCAAAACTCGTTTGGCATTATACAGTACAAGGTGTAATCATTTTTTCTACCTTTCAGTTGACTTGTCTGCTGAAATACTCCAATGAAATATATGATGTATATCTGTCTCGATGATTTGGAGTTGTTAGTTACAAGTTATAATACTCGTACAGAAGTTTAATTATAAAAAAAAACAAAATGAACGAAAACCTCCAATGAACGAAATACTCCAATGAAATATATGATGTATATCTGTCTCGATGATTTGGAGTTGTTAGTTACAAGTTATAATACTCGTACAGAAGTTTAATTATAAAAAAAAACAAAATGAAGTCAACTATTGTAAAGAGTGAGCTTCTTAAGAAGAAATTCTTAATTTTTGCCTTCCTTTCTGAAGGTTGCAGTAATTTTGAGCGAGCGTAGAAATGTCTCTTATCCACTTGTATTCTCTTAAAGAAAGAAGAATTTTCGCGGGATTACGAGCGTCGTGTGCCATCTGCAGCCCCGCTCGCGTTTCGCATTGAGACAAGGTCACAGCTCACGGGAGACGCGACCTCCGTCCGATGAAATTCCGATTGAAACGAAAATCAATTTTACTTTCCGCAGAACATAAATGAAATATACTCATTTCTCCGTTTGTAAAATCTCACTGAAACATTCTATAAAAGGTACAAACTATTGCATCTATTTGAAATGATAGTAGGAAATGGTGTGGCATTTACGATGCTGTCATCGAAATCAATATTATGGGAAGCCTACATCTAATATTGATTTCGATTTATTTGAAATGAATTGATATACATGCTATTCAATTTAATTTTTGTAATTCAGTAAATATAATTGTATTCGCGGTATGTTTTTATATAAAATATACCAAGAGCTCTCTCGCAAGACGGAAGAAAATATGATCTTGAAACTAAATGAAACGTAATGTGAAATGCTGAGTAAATGACACTCAATAAAATTAATCTTCCACGTCCTTTCTGGATGTAAGGGTATGTGCGGTGATGAAATACATAGTGTTTTGTGCGGTAAATACAAATTCTTAAGAGTATGAAATTAAAACAATAATCTGTTAAAAAGCACACCCATTGTCAAAGCAATATCTGCGTTTTGATTGCAGAAATATTACGTCAATAAAAGCGCAGAACATTTTGTCTGTGACATAAATGGAGTTGTTTTGATTCATCTCGCCTAGTTGTCCAAGTGTCTTGCATACGCATGTGTTAAAAGTTTGGCAACATTTTCATGTCTTAATTTGTGAGGTGCACTTGGAGTAGATTGTTCGCGTTGGATGGGAAGTGAGGTAGGCCCCTTGCCCGCGGCTGTGGGTGCGTGGCCGGAAAACTGCGCGAGAGGGGTCGGGGCTGAGGTCATGCCGAGGAGCTAGCCCCTTCTGCGCTAACGGACCACATCTTTTGCGTTCGATGTGTGTATTGCGTGTAACTCGAGTCAGAATTGTTTATTTGCGGTTAGCATCCGGAGACTGAGTTCCTGAATCGTGTACGACACCACTGTTACGATCTTTGAGTCAATACAATATGAAGAATATATTTATGTATTTGGGATCAATATACGAATGTGAATGACTTGAAAATATGTAAATATTTATGAAATGGTGGCATCATTAATTGCTGTACAGATCAGTGAATGAAGGTGACGCTATGCATTTGCATTGGTTGTTTAGCGTGTACATGTACTGCATATACCATGTAAATTAGTGTGATATATTGTTATTAGCGTGCGAATGAACTCTGTAGTCCCGAAACATTGGCGAAAGCATGTTCTAATTTACTATTTAAATGGAATAGTCTTTAATTCAAGAAATGGCTTTTACACATTTATAAATGGGAAAGTCGATAAGTATTCTGTCCGAAGATTACAGAATTACTAATGTTGTTAAAATATATATTTTGTACGCATCTTTTGTTCCGTTCATTTATACTAGATTGTATATTTTTCCATCTTTCATTGAATGTCATTTTTGGATAATCTTTCAATCATCGCTTATGAATTCAATGACTGAACGTTCTGGGAAAAATTTGGACTGGTGTATCTCCATTTTATTTTGAAGCATTTGATAAGAAACTAACCACAGGAGAATATTACTTCTTGTAAACAATATGTGTACCCTGAAAGGTAATTTTGTTTGCATCAATATTCAAAGTCCAACTTCACGCGATGTCTCAAGTCCTACAAGTCGTTCCATACTTGGGTTTTTATATTTTCACACATTCAATTTTCACTTGACGCACTTTGTAATTCGGATTATTGTGGTTGAAAATAAGTAATTTTTTATTTTGTAGTTTGAGACTGTACTTTCAGACTCAAATATACCTGGCGAGATGACGTTTTTGGCGTAAATTATGAGCAATTGATTAAAAAGGTGCATGACTATTTCAAGGTTGTATTACCGTTTACACGTTTTGCAGCAATATTGGGTCGGCATGCTTTATAGAAGTGGCCTACAAAACTCAGGCGCGGCTGTAAAAATTTTTTCCTTTTTTTAGCGATCTTATATTCATTCTCCAAAATTATTACAATCTTCGTAGAGGATAACTATATCTTATGTGAACATTGACTTATTAAATCTCAGTATGCAAACTCATGAAGCACTATAATTTGTATTCCGTAATTAACACAACATTACCCACAACCCACGACGTTGAAACGCAGTCCAACATGATCACTCTTCAGTGGAAATGTGATCTTTCTACGCCAATGTTTTAGTTATTTTATTTTGTTGTAGAAACATTTCAAAAGTAGAAATATGAGGGGAGGGTAGTACCCGTGAATTCCACTGATGATGAGCCGGAGCATTAATTCACAGTCCCAATTTGCGTTGTGCTTTTGTATTCTCACGTTTCTTCTGAGAGCGGACGTACCTACAGAATACGTTGCCTCTGTTCTAAGCATGTTACCAGAAAAGTATATTAATGCCTTGCATTATAGTGCTTCAAATATTCACCCTTTTGGGAACGTCAGCGGTAGGAGATTAGTGTCATAAGTATCAGATACATTTGTAGGTAGTTAATACATTGCCTCTTGTCACAGTTTTGTACACAGTGATTTATATTTTATGTAACTCGTGAATTTATGTGAATACTAAAGAAAATGTGTTTTTTAAATGATAGAATCCTTTAAACGCCTAGTCCACATGCTACTATCTTTCAGCATTCGAAATATCCAACACACATTTTTTATAAGATTTTGAAGACTAAAAGAAGCGTCATAGAGTTTGAGATATTTTTTAAGCACGCCAATGAGCTGTTGGTGATGAGTAGTCGTGTAACTGCAGTGGATAGCTGGGCTAATTTAGTTAATGTATTGTTCAGACCCGTTCTAGAAGAGAGGTACATTCCGAGAGGCAAAACTCACAGTGATGCAAAGTGGGTTGGCATTCAACAAGAAGATAAAATTCTCGACTAATCAAAATTCATGCCAGTGGCGTCTAATTAAAATAGGGTCGCGGAGGAGGCCGCCCCCGCAGCGCAGCTCGTGCGGCTGCGTGGCACCCCCTCAGATTCCTCCTGCTTCAAATGCATGAAACTCGTGGACACCTGCCTTTCCAGTTGGCATCTGGAAGGAACCAACACAGCCGCAACGACGCCCAGTTTATTTATTTATTTACGTCAAAAACAGTTAAAAACTGTGTGTGACGAGCTATGGGGAGAAGTGAATTCTGTGCACGTTTTCATAATTCTGTGATCTCTATTCTAAGCCATATTCTAGTCGCAATTTGAATACAGAAAAAAGAGCGTTTTTTTCAAGTTTTGTGACAAAAATATTCGCTTTTATATAATAAAATTTATTTTCAAAGGTAAATTAGCTATGAATTTGTGCCCTAAACCCTCATCATGTTCATGAAAAAAATAATACTTTTTGCCGCGACAGATATTCACGCGACTCAAATTCTTGTGCTTAATGAACCACGGATTTTTAAAAATTGACTTATGGTATTTTTCTTTTCCGTCGAAGCTCCATATGATGCTGCTATTTAAAAATATGTACATTATCAATTATATTCTTCTTTATATTTATATTTTTCAAACAGGCGATGCGTTATTGCAAACAGTGTTGTGTTTGGGAAATGCAGCGTGATTTGTTCACCTGCCTTGGTGTCCGTCAACAGGTGAAATAAAATATATTCGCCGGAATAGAACGAAAAACGTACATGTTTATTCTTATAATGCCACAATAGAATTTTTTCCTTTTTTCTTTCTTTGGCTTTTTAACGATTAAAATATTACTTCGTTGAGCGATAAGAATTATTTTACACACCTCTTTTCTGTAACCATTATTTTTCTGCATGTTAACTTGCATCTGAGAAAAACAGCAAATATGTACAAACAAAATTTTAAATATTAATATGGGTCAAAATTCAAGAAAGAATGAGTCGAGGAAGTAAAAAAATGCAGTCAGATAATAATTCAGGATTTGGAATATAGAGTTGTTCACAGCCTCCACATTACTCTGCTTTCATAACATGTACACCAAGTGTTTTAAGGCTCTTGATAAATAAATTAATTAAATACGTTGATGCAGATTCCTTGTCGATACTGTTCTTTTGAAGATAAAAATGCAGTAAGTACAGACTATCATCTCTTCCTCTGCATTCGTGATTGAACCGTGCCAACAAAAGACCTTAAAATTGTGCACCCGAGAATTTGCTAGCGAAAATATTTGCCTAACAAAGTAAACACGAAATACCCTAGCTTTTATTTCGTTGAAACTAATTTGATTGAGCATTTATACATACCAATAACTAAATTTACTTTCATATTTTTTCTGAGCAGAATATTTCGAAAAGAAGCAATGTTTTTTTCCTGTGCGTGCTGAATATTTCTCGAAGAACGCACTACATTGAAGAAATCTGAATTTATCGTTGTAAGGTGTCAAAAAAGATGTAAGTGGATTAAAATTATCCTTTAATACAAATAGAGAAGATAAACGTTTTAACGCGTAAGTCACAAATTGCTAACTAACTGTAACTGAGAATGAAAAATACATTTCCGGCGTGATACGAAAAAGACATGTGTTATCAGTTCATTTACAAATATGACCGCATTCAGAATTTTCAAAGGTTTTCGCATTTTTGTCAGCGGTTGAAAAGTTTCCGACATACGTGTCCCTGAAGGCAAAATTCAAATAGGTCATAAGGAAAAACTCTCAACAAATAGGACCTTGTTCTCTTAACGTTCTAATCACGTTTTACATGAAAGTGAATAGAAACTCCAATTTTAAATCCAATGCATCTTTAAGTATTGTAACGGCATGTATTTTGGTGGAGCTTTAGAAAATGCAAAATGATCAGCACTGCGACAGGC
>JAHLJT010008446.1:292184918-292229829 GCA_031308135.1 Acheta domesticus
AGCGCAGTTCAAATCGAAACTGTGGCTCGTCCTAAATTGCTAGAGGATTTAATTTTGCCAGGATTGGCCAACTGCCTTTCCTGGGACCTGTTGTACCGACAAGCGTTCGCATGCATGCCGTCGATTTTTGGCACCTCAACAATCTCCCACACAGTGACCGGGTTTGAACCCGTGAACTTGGAGCTTAGTAGTCCAGCAAGATAACCACTTTACCATCAAAGCTGTTCTGTAATCTGTTATGGCCCCGCTAATTTATTAAACTTAAAACGAATTCTTCTTAAGTCCTAACCTGATACTTAATTGCTTCTCGAATCTTTCTAATCACGAATATTGCGATTCTTTCATAAACTCTTTATTGACGATTATGCATTTTATCAAAATGTTTGAATAGTGTACAGAGATGAATGCGCTTTTCTGCAGCACTAGCGGATTTGAATTGGACTGGAGACACACGCCACGGAGATCCATTTATTACAGCACCGGTTCCGTGATGACTTTATGAGAAGAATTTCCAAAATTCCCAGTATTCGAATCAGGGTCACTCGAGGGACTCGAGAGCGCATCGTTGACATCGGGAGCCATCTTGCGCCGTGGAAGCTAGGCCAAGCGCCCCCCCCCCGCCTTCGCTGTCGGTCGACCTCCCCGCGTGAACATTTTCCACCCCTTTTTTCGCCGCTGCCGCCCGCACTGTTCATCGAGACTGAGGCGGGGTAAACAAGGCGGGTCCTAAGGCCACCGTGTGTCTCCGCCCTTCCACTGCGGCAACAATCTTCACCTGCCCTCCTTCGTCGTAGTGGTCCCACGACAGCCAACCATTACTGTAGTCGCCACCACAACCGCCGCCGCCCGCCACCGCCGCAAGCATCACAGCGCTGACAGTACCACTACCAACACCGCCAGCACTACCGCCAACATCATCCTCACCGCCGCCGCCGCCGCCACCACATCCGCGCTGTGCGCAGGGCCTTGCAACTTTCCAGCAAAACTGAAGACAAACCTTGAGGGTGCTACTATAGGAGGTGCTACTGTCGCTGGGTTCAGCTGCAGGTTAGGCTCGCCAACTTGCGCACATATCAATTGCTGACATCGGAGAAATACAAAAAGTGTCTTTTAAATGCTCAATTATTCATAATATTCGCATATAAGAAACCACTTAAGAAAGCGCGAACATAGACGCTATTTTTGTAGCATTACGCGTCTACTTGCAATCACGCGAACCTACGCAGCAACCGCGTATTTTACTTCCTGTAAGAAGGTGCTACAGGAGAGCGCGCCACTGTAATGGTCTCCACCACGTTATATGAGAGTTAAACGGCCCTGGTTGTGCGATTCTCCCGGCCGCAGCAGCCCCGACTGCCCTTCGCGCCAGAAGCCTTCTTATAGTGCGATTTTTAGGAGTCTGCCCCTCAAGCCCACGATGGAGTATCACACTGCATTTCGCGTCTTTTTTCGGTCGTGCCGCTAAACGTCGCACGATCGCAAGCACTGCTTGATACAGTTGCGATCATGCGATACCTGGCGGCACGACTGAGAACGTCGCGAAATACCGTGATTTATTCCATCCTGAAGGCGGGCCTTCAGGAGCACAGTTAGAAAAATCGCAGTGTAGTGCGATTTTTAGAAGTCTGCTCCTCAAGCCCTATGGCCACGATGGAGTATCACACTGCATTACGCGTCTTTTTTTGGTCGTGCCGCTAGACGTCGCACGATCGCAAGAACGGCTTGTTACGGTCGTGGACATGCGATATCTGGCGTCATGACTGAGAAAGATGCGAAATACCGTGACATATTCCATCGTGAAGATGGGCCTTCAGGGGCACAGTTAGAAAAATAGCAGTATAGTGCGATTTTTAGAACTCTGCCCTCAAGGCTCTATGGCCACGGTGGAATATCACACTGCATTTCGCGCCTTTCTTCGTCGTCCGGCTAGACGTCGCACGATCGCAAGCACGGTTTGTTACGGTCGTGGACATGCGATATCCGGCGGCATGACTGAGAAAGATGCGAAATACCTTGACATATTCCATCGTGAAGATGGGCTTTCAGGGGCACAGTTAGAAAAATAGCAGTATAGTGCGATTTTTAGAACTCTGCCCTCAAGGCTCTATGGCCACGGTGGAATATCACACCTGCATTTCGCGCCTTTCTTCGTCGTCCGGCTAGACGTCGCACGATCGCAAGCACGGTTTGTTACGGTCGTGGACATGCGATATCCGGCGGCATGACTGAGAAAGATGCGAAATACCTTGACATATTCCATCGTGAAGATGGGCTTTCAGGGGCACAGTTAGAAAAATAGCAGTATAGTGCGATTTTTAGAACTCTGCCCTCAAGGCTCTATGGCCACGGTGGAATATCACACTGCATTTCGCGCCTTTCTTCGTCGTCCGGCTAGACGTCGCACGATCGCAAGCACGGCTTGTTACGGTCGTGGACAAACGATATCTGCCGGCGTGACTGAGAAAGACGCGAAATGCCGTGACATATTCCATCGTGAAGACGCGCCTCGAGGGACAAAAATCGCAGTAGAGGAGGCGGCGCTCGCATTGTGTGGCCGGGGCCAGGCGCCACTCCGCTGGCCAGCGGCTCCTCCTCGGCGCGGCCCGCCTCCACGCTCACGCCGCTCCCGCTCCCACTCGCCCAAGAATGTTTTGGTTATTTGGTCAAAAAACAGTAAAAACTGTTTAGGACGTGTGGGGAAAGAGATTATCTGCGGACATTTTCTTGAGGCCCAGAATTTAAAAAAAATTGAAAATCTAGAAACAAGAATTTAGAAAATAATTATTATTTTAGAAAAATAAAAATTTGAAAAATGTTTGTTCCCGTATTATAGAAAATCAATTTCAACGGTAAATGAATTGATATGATTTTTCTGCATTGCTAACAAAATAGTTATATTTCTACCACTACAAGCAAAAGGAGAGCTCAACAAAACGTGCGTACAGTGAAGCTACATTTACGCCCAGAAGCAAAACAAGGGGCCATCTCAGCATTTGCTCAATGGATCAGGGAAACTGGACAAAAACCTGATCGAGATGGGGGTCATTGACCCGGAAGCTGAAGTGTATTACTTGTTACAGGCGTATTAAATAGTTTTTTAAATGTACACAGTACAAACGTAAACTAATTCATTATATATCATTGTTTTGTTACATTAAACATTATTTTTCTTTTTCACGATCAGTCTCTAATTTTGAATTGTCTCTAATTTTGAATAGTCTCTGATGTTAGTCTCTAGTCTAATGAATAGTCTCTAATGTTGAAAGGGCGGCCGGCCTATTCACAGGTTTTGCAGAGTCTCGATCGTGTTGTACGCACAAGATGTATTGAATCCAATCAGTAAGAACGCCATGTTTGAAATGATTGACCTTTGATCTAATCCTCCTGGTCCCTGGAAACGGTTTCAATTGGCTCTCTCGAAATGGGCTGTGTTTTATTTAATACAATTTTTTTGTATGATGATTGTGTTATTTTGATTCTTGATTCAGTTTGTAAATGAACAGTTTAAAACTGTATGTCACATATTAGAAAGAAGTACAAATTGTTAATGAAAAATAAAAGCATTTTCAAAGTAATTTTGAGAATTTATTTGAAACATATATTCTTCAGAATAACTATTTTGGCGTTTGGCTATGAACAGAATACAATATGAACAGAATACTATTTGTCTTTTAGCTATGAACAGAATACAATATAATACTATTACTTATATAAAATTCTAAACAAAAGTAAATGAAATGGAAAGAATTTTACTATTTATAGTGTTTGTAAAATACGTAGAAATGAATCCATTTTAGTTGGCGTCAATTTCTTTCACTTCTTTGTAGACGATATGATTCCATTACCTCCTTTCTCCTAATTTGAGATTTTATGTAGTTTCGAGAGATTGTTGAATTCGTAATAATATAAAAATAATTTAAAGTTCATGGGAAATAAAAGTCTCATGGAAAGTTCACGATTCTTGGAGACCGTTGTGTTCTGTAATTTAGTACTAATGAGTCCTTGTAAATTTGAAGAATTAAGAATTAAAGAATAATAGGTGAACACGGCAAAACATTTTATATAGGTGCAAATAGACATGTGTATTAAAAAAAATAATTCACCGTCCAACAGCTATGTAGCATAGAGCTTAATGGTATGAAGTGTATGTAGAAAAAATGCATTATAGTGCAATCCAAAACATAAAATTAAACGGGATTTGTGAAGTGTATACATTAAGCGACATTGTATTAATGATAAAAATTGGTATTCCGGTTATGAAGTTTTCAAAATTGAGTTTATGTTGAATGATATCATTGCGTCAAGCGATAGTTTGATATCATCTGACAGTTCACGTCCAACGAACTCTCGAGTATCTGCAGAACAACATCACAAGTCCCCCGTGGGAGGATCGATACTATTTTTTTTTGGCCGTATAATTTTCAAAGTTCGGAGCAAATCCTGCTTATTGCCACAGTCGCATGCGCGACACCGTAGCATCGATATCAGTTATCGGCATCGTCACGATTTTATGAGGGTATTGAATGAGAGGCACCCCGTAACTTCATTTGAGATTTCTGCCTCGTGCAATGTCCGCAGCAGGATGGATGACTAGCGAGGCACGTTCCTCACGTCCTCACGTCCTCACGCCCCTCAGTAATCGTCGTCCACTGTGGCGCAGCGAATTGCGACTGGGCTGTCGCAAGTGGGTGACGACTGAAGGGTCACCTCAGGGAGTGACACAGCCAGAGAAATAAACCGCGCTCGCGGAATTGTCGTCAAGCGAAGAGCAAAACCTCTGTTTATCAAAATGGGGATTGTTTTTCTTTCGGAATTTAAAAAAGTAATTATGGTCACCTTTTAATAATTCTGCTCCTCTACTCTCGCAGTTTTAGTAGCAGAATGTATACAGATAATATTGTAGCGTCGATATGGTATGACGCATCATTGAAAATTTTTCTTCTTTCAACGCGATTGCCCCAAAAAAAGGGATTATTATTTGACCGTGGATTTTCCTGACGTCATAATTTTCGAATTCAATCAACAAACTTTGATGCTAGATATTTTTACTTCTGCGAGAGAGAGAGATAAACGTCTCAGAGTGAAATTCAATAATCAGTATTAAGAACAACATAAATACTTCCATTACAGAGAGTCCTAGATTACATTAAAAAATTAAAGATAACATTACAATAATTCCATACAATTTCTTTCCAGTGTTTTCTTTTTCAGACACTGAAATACTGAATGCTACAAATGTGTATGTTTAAACATTCTTTTCGAAGTAAGAAAAGTGATGGAAAGAAGTCATGAAAATACGCTGCTGAACGGATTGTTGTAAAAGCATCCGCGAGTTCGTGGATCGAAATTGAGCGCGTTGTCGCCACACGAGCGTCTCCTGGCGCTCCAGTCTGGAGATCGAAGGACGACGGAGTGGGCTTGCCAAAGAGGCGTTTTCATTTAAATCGCCCATTCCCCTCAGGCGTCCAGGTTTTCCCTCAGTGGAAAAGGGAGCTCTGCTGGGGAGAAGCACACGGCTTTTGCCACATACACGCTGCAGTTAACGCCTTCCAATGATATGTCACCGCGAGATTGTGCAGCAGAATAAGGAGATATTGATTGAAAAATTGTTGTTACTCCCGCGAAAAATTGACCAATGAAAATTTCATAAAAAATATCAAGGTTCGTTGCGATCTAAAATATGTTAGCAACAGATACCTTAGTTATAATTGAGATTACGCACATTATTGATATATAAATATCTTTATTAAATTATAATTGAAATTATAACATATGAAAATTATTTTATATACGAATTATCTAGTGTACTTACTAGTTATGCTTTCCATCGCTAAAGTTATATGTATGTGTGATGTGTTTAGAATTTTTTAAAAAATTTGTACCAGATTTAATTCACTTATTCGTAATGACGCAAATTAAAATTAATCGTTTGTAAAAAAAACATAAATGTGACTCGGCGATAGTGTATGCAAATCGGAGTCACGGAGATAACATATGAAACCCCAAAAGGTCGAAAGATCAGGGAGCCATTAGAAGGGCGGACAAGGGTTTCATTGCCCCACCCTCTCTTTCCATTACTCAGTCCTGGTAGGATTTTCATATTTTGAGAATTCATTTTCTTAAATTGAATAAGATTTAGTAAACATTTATTAAAATTTAACGTAGCGTTGTCAATGTTAGTAATTATTATAATAATATTAATAATAATTATTAATATTATTATTATTATTACTATTATTAGTATTTTTATAAATGGCAGGAAATTCCAGAGCCTTCTTTGGAATTATTTTTATTATCATTATAATAATTAATATTATTATTATAATAATTATTACAATTATTTGTATTTGTATAAATGGCAGAAGTTTGCAGAGCCTCCTTTGGAAGGCCGCCGCTAGAAAGCGGGTGGGGCCGACCGCGAGGAGGTGGAGTGGGGTGTTGTGCGTCCGCTGCTGGCACCTCGCGGCCCGCGCCCTTCGCAGGCCGCCTTGGCAGGCGCCCGCCCATCGGAAGCGGTGACGCGGGGCGCGCGCGCGACACTCTGGCGAACGGCGGCGCGGGCGCGGGCGCGGGCGGATGCGCGGCGGCCGGGCGCCGCCCGTTGAGACCGCGCTGTTTATCGACGACTCGCGCTGTGTATTTAACATTCTTGCGTTCCCCCTTCCGGTCATCCATTGATGAAAGACAAACATCGATCTCACACGCGGCGCGGCCGGCAGGGCGAGACGGGGCGGGGCGGGGCACGGCGGGCGGGGCGGGGCGGGGCGGGCGGGAGGCGTGCGGGGGCGGCCGCCCGCCGTTTCCCGAGCCGCGTCCTCGTCGCCCCATTTCCTTATTTAGCGCGCGACGGCGTGGGCGCGGGCGGCGTTCGGACGCGAGCGTAGCGCGCCGGGTCACGCGCCTGGACGCCGGCGCGGCGGCGGCGCGGCGCGCTGCGGGGAAGCGACCGCGGGCGGGCGGGGGCGGGCGGGGCAGCGGGGGCGGCGCGGAACCGCCGGCGCTTCCGTGAAGCGCGAGGGGGCGGCGTCTTCGGGGAAGGCCCCCGCGGGCGCTTCGGGTCACCTGCTCGACCCCCGCCGCGGTCGCGCACACTGCATTTCGGTCGTGCTACATTCGGGGGGTTGCGTTGCGTCCGCGCGGCGGCGCGCAGGGCGCGGAGGAGCGTGCGGCGCCCGCGGCCGCCTACCATCTCGCCGCCTTCCTGATTAGCGCCGCGGAGGATAAATAACGTCCGCGCGCTGCACGCGGCGACGCGACGCGCGCGCGACGCGGCGCGACGCGGCGCCGACGCGGGGCAGAGAGCGGGTGGGGGCGGGCGGGGAGGGGGCCGGGGGCCGGTCGGGGAGCGCTGGTCGCGACGCGCGCTGACCGCCGCGGGCTGCGCGGACTGTACCTGGATCATGCCGCGTCACGTGACGGGAAGCAGCCAATCGTCTTCCATATGATCTTCAGCTCTATTACATTCTGTAGCGCGAGCTTTATTTGCAATTGTGATCTTCCTGCCTGCAGCGCGCAGCGGCGGCGCGGGTCGGGGCGCGGGGCGGGGGCGTGGGGCCCGGGGCGGGGCGCGGGCGCGGGGCGAGGCACGGGGCGCTGGGCGCAGGAAGGTGCAGGGCGCCGGGTGGCACCAGTACGGGTGGGGCGGGGCCCGAGGCGCGACGTCGCGGCCCTGGAGAGTCGCGGCGTCGCTGCGCGGGGAGACGCGGCTCGCGACCGTTCGGGGCGCCTGAAATGGAGCCCTGTTCCCTCTTCGCTCCGCCCCCACCCGCGCCCCGTGGGGTGGCCCCTGCCCGCGACCTCCAGCCCCGCCCCGTGCCGCCGCCAGCGCCTATGGCGCTCCTGCATTCTTCATGGGTCGCGCGGTGGCGGCGGCGGCGGCGCCGGCGGGAGCGGTGTGGCGGCGGGGGCGGGGCGGAACGGGGCGCGGGTCGCGGGCGCGGCGTTCGCTAATCAGGCAGCCCGTTAACAATTCAGACACGACGTGCGCGCTGCGACGGGCAGTGATCGCGGCTCGAGAGACACAGCCCCGCCACCGCCGCCTCCGCCGCCGCCGCCGCCGCCCCGCCCTTTGCCTTGCAGCCCGCCTCCCCCGCCACCGCCACCGCCGCCGCCCCGCCGTCGCAAACAGCAACGAATGTAAATTATCCCGCAGCATTAGCCTCATGATTAACACACAGCGACCTGCTCGGCCGCGGCCGCTCGCCGTGATTTTAGTTTTTTATATCGTTGCCTACGAAGTTTCGCAATTAAAACAAGGCTGTTTAACCAAGGAAATCTCGACGAAATATTAATGATCGCTGCGATTTACAAATTAAGCGTGTTCGCTGACGAACCGAGGGATCTTGGAATCAGAATAAGTAAATAGCAGCCACCGGAAGGGGCCTGCCGCTCAAAGGGCGCGCGGGTGGGGTGGACGGGGTGGGTGGGGCGGGCGGCGAGGCGGGGCCGGGCGGTGAGGCTTGCTGGCGCCAGATTAACATGCGGAGAGAGCGCCGGTAATTGGCGGAGAAGGAAAGGCGCGCGCCGCAGCGCCCACCCGCGCCTTCCGCCGCCGCCGCTACGACGCCGTGCCACTGCGCGCTGATTACAGGCCGCTGCATTATTGAAATCAATTTCCCTCCTTGAAGCGATGGACGCGCGCCGCGGGCGCGAGCGGGAGGGGGAGGGGGGAGACAGGGATGGCGCGGTGGCAGAGGGGCACAAAGGATGCCAGAGGTGTGCGTCCACAGAAACGCGTTTCTTTCCGAATCGAATACGGTATCCGGCATAATGAAGTACCGATGGAAGTTACACGGGGCGTTTGGGACAACGCAGTATCTATTGGTGCTACAACGGCACACAATTTCTCGCATTATTTCTAATTTTGCAATTTTCTAAAATTCAGAGCGTTCAGCGAAATTGCGTCCTTTGTCTCAGTGGATCTTTTTCTTTTTACGGAAAAAATTAAAGAAAAAATTCGACGGGTTTTTGACAATTTTTTAAAAATTTGCATGAACTTGAAGCTTAAATTCCGCGAAAACTAAACGTTTTCTCAAAAAATTGTGCATGGCCATTTTAAAGATCTGATTTCTTACAACAGATTTTGTTTAAGACACAAAACTTAATCTTCAAATTTGTAGTTTTGCAATGTTAACTGTTTACAATTTTCGAAAATACAGGGAATTTCCCGGAAATGAGACTGGCGCCACTTTTTCACCGTCCTTTGTGGAAAATATTTCATTCGTGGAAAATATTTCAAGGAAAATTTAGAGCTGATTTTGAGAAAAAAATTGTGTGGAAATTACGTATATTTCCCGCAAAAATACTTTTTAGTTTTTTCAAACAATTTTACTTGACCTTATCTCAAGGTCCATCTTCCAACAATGGATTTTAACTAGGAGAAAAATCTCTGTCTTCAGTATTATAGTTATAGGAAGACGACAAACTTTTTTGACATTCAAAAAAGTATTATGCGCCATTTTAAGTGTTGTCTACGCTATCCGTGTTTATTCATGAATTTTGAACCATTTTTGAGAACATTTTGAAAATATTGATGTTTCATGTAAAGTATCCCTAAAAGCGAAAATACACGTTTCAAACACATAGCCACGAGGCCATTTCCTGGCCATGGTCACATGGCCACGAGGTCGTTTAAATCGATTTGGGTATATCAATTTTGGAAAAAATTGACTGAATTAGGCTCTAGCATTGACCTGAACAGATAGACGGACACAGATACAGACAGACATACAAACAGGCGAACAGACAGACAGATAGACAGACAGACATGTACGTTTTGCCGTCAATAGTTTTTTCGGTATCAAGGACCCATGAAACGGATTCTGACTACACAGTCTTAGAGGAAGTAAATTACTGCATACACCAACAAGATATATCCTCTCTTTCCTTATTAGGGCCCTACAATAACACTTTTTGTCGAAATGTAGCCGATTTCCTCCACACGATTACACTTTCTCTTTATTGCGTAAACGTAATAACGTGAAAAAGTAAAAGGGCCAGAGAGTGAGGACCAGGGAATGAGACTTTGACTGGTTGCACTATTTAGACGGGAGAGACAGACTCACGTTTCTTGTGAGTTCAGAAACAAAGCATGCTACACTACCTCACACACCGGGACACTGGTCGGGAACTTGGACCCTATTCCGGCTGGGGCGGTGTCCCGCTGGTGGAAGATACCTGGTTGGCGGAACCCCACTAGCCGACAGTAGGTCGGCGCCGAATCTCGTCATCAAGCAGGACAAGATCACCTCCAGCTCCTGAGCAAAAACATTCACTACATTAATGGGGCTAATGACTTTAGAAGTTGACTCGTCACGAGTCAGTAATCAATCAACAATGAAGCAAGCGTTTCATGATGTTATTGTCCTGTATACACACTATACCGGCAATGCCTTGGTTGGAATTTCATGTCCTTTTTGATGACCTTGACCTCTTTACGCATTGTCGTAAATTCTGAATCTGATGCCACAACCAGTGCAAATCATTCGCTTTAGGGTGGATGCTGATTTTCTAGACTTTGAATCTGAAATATTTCTAATTTAAGTATCCATTTGTAAAATTGTCTAGATGTACAAATATGGTATGATTATTTACATAATACTTAAATTTCTTTCCTGACAAAAGAAATTCTGTTTTAATTTAATTTTTATCTTTTATGGGATTTCCTATACAATTAAACTTGAAAAGCAGATTTAGAATAGTAGAGCACATAATTAGGGGCAAAAATATTCGCAATAGCTTCCTTCGTGCGTTGTGCGCCGCACAAGTGAATTTCAAAGTTTGGACATTCAGCCCTATTCTAAAATGGGTCGGTCGTAGTTTGCACAGCACTGGTCGTGGTTGCACAGCAATGTTTGTGCAATTTCGTCGTCGGCAGCTTGACGCTTGGTATGCAACATACTCTACCTTCGGGCGGCCCACCGACTCCACGAGCACGAAGTAGTCCTCCGGACATTAGTCCTATGGGTCAACGCGCCGGTAGCTTCCGCGGAAATTGGTAGAGCCCATTCTCTGAGCACTCCGCCCACAACGCCTTCGCACAATGCTTAACTAAAGTAGTGCTTTTTGCACATGCATTTATGTATCTTTCACTCTGCGCGAATGGGGAATAAAATCAGGGCTTGCACTCGCACTAACTACATTATTGACGTGGGGGCGACAAAATGGGACCTGTGCTTGCACTCAACCATCTCCGTTCTAGCACTATTTCCATGCGAAATTAATCCACCACGCCAATGTCTCACCACTACCGCCACCATCACTACCTTCAATCAAACGCCTTTAACGCCATCGCTGTCTTGCCACTACCAAGACCTTCGCGCGTGTACATCATCACAGTTAACATTCCCCTTCTCTCGTTTTCCACTGCCACCGTCGCCGTCACTGCCTTCGCCAGTATCTGCTTTCTGTGAACGTCCCTCATCGTCATTGCCACGAACTATAGATGCGACATCGATGTATTGAAACCAAAGTTTATTAACATCGATGTTTCTCTAAAAATATCGGTTTTAAACATCGATATATTGAAACCAAAGTTTATTAACATCGATGATTGGGTTCGATGGTTTTACGTTTTCAGTGTTGTGGATAAAAGATATCCATATTCAGAATTTTGTAAAAGTTAAAATTAAAAACAATAACTGACGGTATCAATATCTGTTTGTATTCGATCGAAACGAACGCGGTTTGTTCCATCTCTATTGAGCAGAATACCATCCCTTGCTCGAGATGATGCTGATGGCCTGATATTTTCTTCGTCTTTTCTGTATTTCGCACATGGAGAGACGCTGTATAACTTTGTTTTGAGTTTAATTTAATTATAAATTAATAAGCACGGCCATTCTCGAATCAAATTTTGTTGCGCACGAAATTATTGTTAGAGGTTACTAAACCAACTTTAAAACATCGATGTTTAAAGAAATTGATGGTTTTTGGTCGATGTTTTGATTTTTGAACATCGATGGTTGTCAACATCGATGTTTTCTTGTCGACGTCGCATCACTATCCGAACTCGCTGCCTCTGCCGCCATCCCCGCCTACCGCTCCGCCCCCTCCGCCCCCCTACCTCACGCAGATCTCACGTCCAGCGCACGAGCGCAATCTTGTCGCCGCTGTCCGCTTAAGAAACGATTACGAGCCGTCAGGGCTGAACCCGCTCGCGCCCCGTGGCCATCGCCGGATAGCGCTGCTCCCACCCAGTGATGTGCGTCTACGCGTAAAGAACCATAGTCTACGTCTACACGTAAAGAACGCGTAGACATCGTATTCTGATTAGACAAACGTAATCTATGTAGACAATTGTAATATTTTTTTGTGGAGCAGGGGCGAATCTACAAGGGACATGTTCCACCCCCAAATCCAAATTGATTTATAATTAGAGTCAATATATCCAAAGCAATACTACAAGTTGATTGGATCAAGTCTAAAGGACTATTAAAGAAGTGCAAGTCGGAACAAGTCCCTACTGGTTTCTTGAAGTGGAGACGGAGGTTGTCATTTCTTCATCGTGGTATATTTTGTTAGACTCACCGAATCGTAAAAAATTTTTTCTATATTACATTGAAACACGCTTCTACTATTACTACTCACTATAATTTTTTTTTAGTTTTTTGATGTGAAAAATAGTCTACGCAGATTACATTGTTTACGTAGTCTACACGTAAAAAGAGTCACGTAGACTACACGTAGATTACGTGAAGAATTGTAAAATTATAGTCTACGGCACAACTCTGCTCCCACCACGAACGCCTCCGCCACTGGGCGGGTCCCGCACACAGTCCTCCCACTCCTTGGAAATCATCCTCTGGCGTCGCCACGATGATCTTTATAGTGTCGACAGAATGGTTACAGATCAAGTCTGAAATGCCTCCTATAATCTGTCGACGCTTTGTTGGTAACCTATGTCTGCGGGAGTTTTGTTTTTCCCTCGCCTTTTCATTTCCATACAAAAGGCTACGTCTGATTTGATGATCATCATTGTCATAGTAGATTTATATTTTTTTCATATTGATTCTAGGCGATGTAAATACAGCGATTTTGACAACCCAGGATTCTGTCCCCTTATCAAATGCGAGCTCGTTTCTCTGACGCTGTCTGAAAGATAAATTCCACATAACGTTCTTAGATTTGTTTAAAACATTACCAATAGTATACCACGCTGTATTCTAGGTACAATGCACTTTTAAAGATAGACTATTAAGCGAGGTTGGCAGACCCAACGAGCGCTCGAAATATCACGGCGAATTGTAGCTTCGATCGAAAACGTCCGATATTTCTAACCAACCGAGATATTAGTTATATTTATAAACTTTAATATTTATATTATTTCATACTTATTTTCTTTTAATAAATGAATAATTTCCCAATAAATATTGGGAAATAAATGAACAAGTCTATGTAGTCTATCTCTTCTCGTAAGACCCCCTCTTAGATTTATTATATCAGTTACGGGCGGACCGCTCTTTTAACAGACAAGAACCTTTGTTTCTAACTTGAACGTAGTCAGTTAATGCGATTTTTGCACATAAACGCAATTACGAGTCATGATCCTTTCATTTCAAAATGTTTTGTTTTATTCGCAATTGATAAGCTTAAATATTAATGATGTATTTTCATTTATAAAATTATAATTGTAAATTAATGTCGCTCAGTTTGAGGCAGTAACTGTGAAGTGACTTCTCCAAAAGACTGTGAAGGGCTAGGACTCCAGTGACGTATCGCCTTCCCTTAGAAATTTGTACAACCCTTGCTTCTAAACCTCCGGCACATTTTTTCTGGATACCCTCGAAGTCTAGTTACTGCCTTGTTCACGATCTTGGTATGCCTGCACAGATGTAACGACTCACTGCCTGCTGACTTCATACTACACCAACGATGAGAATGACAACACAACAGTTGTCGTTCACATTCGTTGATTGATTGATGTTAGTTATTCCGGGCGCGTCAACTACTAGGACCACTAGTCCCGTAAGTGTAGCGCATTTTTTTTGCTCGGGAGATGGCGCTGGTCTTCCCCCATCGCGCGCGCGCTCAGGCATTCGCCTGGTATTAATTGGAGAAACCACAGAAAACTACCGATTAGAGCAGCCGGCCGCTAGAATTCTCCTCCAGACAGAGACTGAATTCGACCTAGCTGACAAGCTAGTGTCGAAAAATCCTGCCACCGTCGGGACTCGAACCTAGGACCTGCCGGTCAGAGGGACTGCAGTAGCACCAGTCAATGCCCTGAACCATATCTCCCGATGATTTCATTCTTTTACCGAGTCGTCACGCGTGAAAGTTGATGCCCTGAGCAACCTCTCTTGGTGCGCAGATCGGTGACGTCCAGAGTCACTCGCAGCGTAGCGGCTCCCTTTCTACTTCTGTGTGTGGGAAGTGCGAGGCGTCCAGTCATCGATAGATGTGGTTGTTGACCAAGCTAAATAACAAAAATAATGAGCTTTAGATATTTTAGTCTAGAATTGTATAGTTAATCAGTGTATAATCATAATTAAACAAAATGAGTTACAATGAGCGGAGAAATAGTTACAAACAACGAGAAGACCGCAAACGAATCGCTAGTAGTAACGACACACTGCGTGCTAACTTCATACTACACCAACGATGAGAATGACTACACAACAGTTGTCGGTCACATCGATTGATTGATTGTTAGTTATAACGGGCGCGTCAAGTACTTGGGTCACTAGTTCCGTAAGCGTAGCGCATGTTTTTTCTCGGGAGATGTGCTCGAGGGCGTCCAATTGAGAGCTTGCCGCCCTCTCTCGGTGACAGCGGGCCGCAGCGGAGCGCACTCTTTTCGCTGGGCGACTCGCGCTCGCAGCCAGCGCTGCCCTTGGAGAATCTCAGCTGTTCCGGTTTCCAGTCATGCCCGACGAAACGCACCACTCCAACTGTCAGTATGAACTCATGAGTGTAACGATGCGGTGTTTTTAAGTGTGCCCGGAATCTTGGGTGCTTTTATTGAGTTTTAGTTGTCTTATCTGGATTTCTATTAATTGCCATACATCATAGGAAAACGTTTAATCGAAGATCTGTTGAACAAGAAATATTTGGTTCTCATCAATTCGATAAGAATCTTTTGACAGTGCAAAGAGTGCGTCCCAACTCTTCGTTATTTAATACAGTTGTCTTACGAAACTCGTACGTTACAAAAATAACAAAGGATCCATCGGGCAATTTATGGTGACTACTTATGAGGTTTACAAGTGGCTCTCTGAAAGTAAGCGTCTGAGCCCTTACGAATACAAAAGGCCAACGAAAGACGCCAGTAAAAATGGTAGGTTTTCTGCTGGATTTTGTAATTTTAATGGCCTTTGAAATTCACCTAACTAAAATTCAGTATATTTGCTACCATATTGATCTCAATACAATGAAATTTCGTTTCCTTCCATCTCAAACCTTAATCTTCATCTTACGTCCGAGGTCACGGGGACAACAAACCGATGAATTCTAGTGCAATTTCAATATAGAATTAAGGTCTTCAGTATATGTATTGAAACGATTTTGGAGATATAATACAAAAAAATTAGCGTCGGGTGTGTTAAAGACACATAGGACGAAAAGTAATTCGAATACCCCCATCTCCCAGAAGCTTCAGAAAAGATAGGTCCTGATATTCTACATATCTTGCAAAGACTTTACAAAATTGCCACGTCTCGCTATGGCGTAGGGTTTCAAATAGTTTCTCCTGCTTCTCATTCCATCATTATTCCATGCTTATTCATATAATTATCATTTCATTACCCGTCTAAGGAAATGCCCGCCACGAACGAAATCATAAATAGTCCGGCTGAGCCATTTGTGGGGTGGCCGGGAGCAGCAACCTGTCTCCGACTTCAGTAGCCGATTTGGGCTTTCCAGTGGCGCGGTCTCCCGCGTGAACGATCGCCCGCCGGCCGCTGAAGGGGACGGGGACCCCGGGGGGCGATGGGGCGCCCTGCTGGGCGGGAGCAGGGGAAGGGCCCCGCCCCGCCCCCCCTGCTGTGGCCCCGCTGACCGCGGCACGCGCGCCTCGCCCCCGCCCCCCGCGCCCCCGCTCGACATCTTCATTGCTGTGGAGGCACTGCCGCGCACGGCTTCGTTACAGATAGACATAGATATTTATTATTTCCGCAGATGGGCTATTTGCCACCTGGTGGCAGAACACTAAAATTTACATATTATAATTGGGAATTAATTACAATGTAATTTAAAATTGTTTAATGACAATAAAAATAATATAACAATGATAACAATAAAGGCAATTAACAACAATAACCGCATTAATTTTACATTTTATGGCGATCCTGTATTTCGCCATGCGTGCTCAGCCCTCGAACGTCTTTCTCGGGAACACACACCGTCTTGACGCACCACCACTGCCTGTTGCTCTGCAGCAAAAGTGAAGGACGAGTTGCTTCATTTCCATGTTCGAATGATTAGTTGAGTGGATAATATCGTGTTTATTTTATTTATATGAAAAGCAGATAAAATCAAAGTAGAAAGTTATCATCTCTATTATACAGGGCTTGATTTCTGGCGGAACGCAACAGAGCGGCGTTCCAGTACCTCGGGAACAATTATTAAATTATATTTGAAATATAATCATATTTATTTCTATTAAATTAATAATTAACTTTGAGGTGCGTTCCTGGACCTACAATTTTACAAATCAAGCACCGTTTCTATAAAAATATATTATATAGTTAAATAGTATGTTATTTCAACAATAGAAATCTCAGCAGCTTTTATTACAAATTTATATTGAAAATATTTATTGCTAATACGTCGTGTTTTTTACATTTCGGCACCTAATCTAGTATAAATAAGTCTGCCTCATTCATAGAAATTTGTCTAATCGATAATACTTTTAATTGCATTCTAATATTTATACTACATGCTGTTTCTCTCATTACACCTGGAAACTTAAGAGTAAGAATTGTGAATTTAAACGAATTAATGTCATAAAAAGCCGAAGATGTGGAGGCAGAATACCATCTGTGTTACATTGGTGGCATATTCTCAGTGCCCAAGTGGCCGCAATATTTAGAAAAATGTAACTACTTAAAACTCGTGTTTACTAGTACGTGCATTGTTATATTCTGATGTGCTTACAATTAATCTGACAATGAGAATGGCATAATTGAATTATGTATATTATTACTTGATTGGCTCGTACCAATACTAAATTAGTAGTTGTTCTCTCAACAGACAATTAAAAAGATTTCATTTTCATATAAACGAATCTAAAAGTGAAAATTGATTTGATGGCTATTATCCACGAGTTGATATTAATGACACGAGAGACGTAGGAGCGAGTATTGTAATTTCTACGAGTGAATAATAGCCATTATGCGTGAGTAGGTTATGAGTAGGTTTTACTTTTTCTACGACCATGAAATATTCAGAATATATTTGAACAGATTTTGTTTTATCGGAAACTCATGTATAAGGATTACCTACATGAAATAGTGTATGTACAATGTGCTTCTTAACATTGAGTAAATCTTCCTAAACTAGAGGGTTTATAGTATTGAGACAGTTTTGTAAAGTAAGCGAAGAAAATATTCTCGCTAAAAGAATTCTCCCTATTGCTCTTTCTCCATTTTATAAATGTTGTATATGATTGTTCTAATACTACCTTGTTTTTTCTGGCAATAATTGTAGAGTATTCGCTACATCTTAAATTTCATGTGGAGTACAAATTCCATTGGCACTGTCGCTGGCTTCAAGATTCATTTTCTGTTGAATGATGAATGCGAAATGTGACAAGACAAACGAGTACAATTGGGTCTAGGTTACGTGTGTGAAATTGTGAAATCATTTGCTTACCGCGGTTGAAAAGAAGCGCGAATTACAAAGAAAAATGCTGTTCTGCCCGTGGATCCGGAAAATTGTAGGAATATGAGTGGGCGACAGGTCGTGGATTCAGACCTGGAATCCATGGGGGTGTGTAATCAATGTTATTCGTCGACTAAATATACAGCAGGAATACGTGTATTATTAAATGATCGAAGAGTAAACTCGATTTTTTTCAGTTTGCTTTTTCCAAAGATACTTTCGATACCGAACAGTTATTTTGACTTCATTACCAATCCTTTTATGTTCCAAAATAAAATCTAAGGTTTCTAAAAACAGGTATAATAAAAGTTTTATTATACGGTTTGGAGCATTTCACAACCCTGCTTTTTGCGTCAACATAATTCAAGCAGTAGTTTCTTCCATACGTGAATTATTTTCAAGCATTTAAATTGAGGAAAGCACGAAGACCTGCTCGTATGCACTGCTACACGCAGTTGCATCTCATTTGAAGGAAATTCATCAAGCGCCGCGGGTCGCTTCCTTCCCTTCGCGATTATCGTTCCGCCCCGCGCTGTCCCCGCCACTCACCGCCTTCGCCCTCCGTCCCCGCCACCCTTGCCATCCCCACTGCCCACACTGCCCCGCCACCCGACCGCCATTCACCTCCTAGCCTCCCACGGATATCCCGCCGCCCTCACCGTTCCCTCATCTCCGCCGCACCCACCGGCCCCGCCGCCCCACCGCCGCCCTCGGCCGTTTCCATCCCCGCTGCCCTACCGCCCCGCCACCTTTTCCTTCCGGGCTTCCGCCCCCCACACCCACACTGATCCCCTCAGCCCTTGCCATCCTCGCTGCTCCCGCCCCACTCTCCGCCCATGCCACCCCCACCGCGCCCTCGGCCGTTTTCATCCCCGCTGCCCTCGCCGTCCCCGCCGCCCCCACCCCGCCCCCACCACCTTTTTCCTTCCTGGCTTCCTTCGCCCCCCCCTGCCCACACTGATCCCCTCAGCCCTTGCCATCCTCGCTGCTCCCGCCGCCACCGCCACCCCGGCCGGCGAGAGCGCGCCGCAACTCCACCCCTCGGCGGCGGCGGAATTTTTATTCTAATTAAGTCGGCTGCGCGGCTGCGAGAGGCGCGCGAAGGCGGCGCCGGGCGGGGAGGGCGGCGCAGGGCGTCGGGCGCGAAGACGCGGCGGGGCGCGCATAACGCCGGCGCTATCGGCGGCGGCGGCGCGACGCCCCGCGACGCCTCCGACGCCCCCGACGCTCCCGACGCCCGCGACGCCCGCGACGCCGCGACGAAGCGTGGCGCTGCGCCGCCGCGCGCCGCAGCCGATTCTTTGTAACGGCGGGGATTTTCATCCGATTATTGCGACCGCGGCGCGGGCGTCGTTTCGCGGCGAACACTCTCGCGCGCGTCCCTCTCCGCGACACCCCTCCCCTCTCCGCCCCCCTCCCCCCTGCTGCTCGACGGGAAGCGTTCTCGACGTGGCCCGCATCGTTCGCCGCCGCCGCCGCCGCCGCTCGCCGCGCGTCGGATCAATGACTGCAAATGGACTTCATCAGGCGTTCGCCCCTCGGCCCCAGCCCCGGCCCCGGCCCCAGCCCCAGCCCCAGGCGCGCCGCGGCCTCTGTGGCTGGAGGCGGCGGGAGGCCCGCGCAGCTCCCGCCAGACCGAGTGCGCGGCGCCGGGCGGGGCGGGGCGGGGCGGGGCGAGGTGGGCGGGGAAAAAAGCAAGGCGAGGCGGGGGCGAGGGCGGGGCGGAGAGGGAGTAGAGGCGAGAGCGCCGGTGCGCCGCCCCGTCGCCGGTGTAGTATGATGCATATGTATGTGGTCAGAATATTAATGAAATTTCCATCCTTGATGAAAAATTAAGTAAAAGTTTTCTTTGAGTATATAAAAGCCGCCTTTGGAGAAGTTCTTATTTCTGCCTTAAATCCCACTCATTTAAGCAGAGTCGGCTTTAAAGAACTGGATACTAGTCTTGCATCACAATTCTCGATTTCTTTTCATTCTGTTGAAAACGGGAGGGGAAGTTCCAGGAATTAAAGCGGGAATTAGAAAACATTCTAATTTTCTATTTGTGTGGGCGATCGGGAGGTCGCGCCGGTCGGAGGTTGAGCGGATCGGGGCGGCGGGGGCAGAACTAGGGGAGGGGGCGGCCACCAAACGAAGGGTGCGCGGCTGGGCCAAGGGAGGTGGTGTCGGCACACGAGACTTGCAAGCAAGTTGGTAACGATCATTGTACGGCGGGCAAGAACCTAATGACTTGGCGTGGCCCAAGCGAGTGTTTTTGGCTTTCTTGTCTACCTCCTTGCAACAGTTTTCACATAGAAAACATAAGACAATAAATTGTGTTGTTAATGGGATTCCATCAACCCTTTTAAGAGGCAGCCTATTACTTACCTTACAAAAAATTGAAAATGTATTGCAGCTGTTCCGGCTCCTGATTTTTGTAAGGAAATTTTTATTTACGCCATACATGAAAACAATGATATGCTTCTAAAGATATTATTAAAGTATTATTTCTTCAATGCAAAGTACGAATTTAGCCAAAGCATGTTAGTGTAAATGTTTCTGTTGTTATTTGTTATTGTCAGATTAGTTACGTAACTGTTCGATGAATATGGTATGATATGACAATCCCATTTTTGATAATATAATGGGAATGCAACAGAATGAGATTGTTATTTCATGCATTCAACGTGTTTTTCAGAAAATGTACCACTGAATCCCTCATCTCCATCCAAACAGAAAAACAAATGAGGCAGCATGTGTTCTTATTTTTAAATCCTTATTTTGGTGGGTCTGTGAAAGACTCGTCAACAGGAAGTCAATTGTTTCCCCGAGAGCTATTCATTCGTGGAACAACTGTAAGATGAATGGAAAGCCTTTCAAAACTGTTTCTTACATTTTATAAGAAATATTTCTTGATTTCCAGAAACGATAGATTCGATTTCAGAAACAGATAGTGAATTGCTCTTTCATTTTCAGTGAGTTCAGAAGACTATGTGAGATTGGTGTCGACGTTCTTTTAATGAGTTAGTTTGGCGTTGCGTGCACCTGCATGATGACTGTCATTTTGCTTCTGCAAACTTCATTTTAAGCCCCTATATCGAATCGAATAATTGCTAGGAATAGTATATAACAACTAATATAATTAGGGTAAAAACTTTCGGATTATAATATTTCTAAATGAGTAATAAGAATGTACTGGTATGGATTAATAAACATTTTAAATCATGAAAATAATTTTGAGTTTCCAAACATTCACTACACGGAGAACCAGAATAATCCACATTCGTGTTATCACGGGGATTCATGTTTTTCTATCCAAAGATCCGCACTTTTTCCTACAGCATTACATAACTTTCTGTTTTCACGAAGTAGATACGAGAAACTAATAAGTATTCAAATATGAGTTCAAGGATTCCAGATGTTTCTCCGTGTAAAATGAATATCTCTTGTGTTCCCCTGAAGCCATACTACATTACCGTCCGCTATTATCACTGGAAGTCAGATCAGCGTTTCTTCAGGCTTGAGGCAAACGCTGAAGCGCGAATCCCCATTGTGAAACTCTCGTTTATTTACCGACACTGAGGAAACTCATTGTCAGACTCCATGAACAACAGGAAGAAACGCAAAGCAATACCACAGGGGATCAACTCTACTCCTAAGGTGCCACATTGGGAGTCGGGCATTCGCCGAATCCCGGAGCCTGTGGTGGCCACAGGGACATGACGACCGTCCTGCGTTAAGGATGGGAGTGGGGACGAAAACAGGGAGGAAGGAGCGCGCGCGGTCTGTGACTTTTAAGCGTCTGCTCCGGCAACCACAAGCATCCCTGATTGCATCTACCCTCAAGAATTTTCATGCGGATATGCGTTGTCCAACGAAGCTATTTAAATTGTATGATGTTTGCCTTTTACTGCCATACACTTAGTAGTCTCCAGAAGCCCCTAGCGCTCGCCCCTAGCGAAGGCCCCTAGCAAAGCCCCTAGCGCCTTCTTGTGAGACTTATCCTGAGCAAGTATACCTACAGTAGTTTGCCATTGCTTTCCCTAGGGGCGCCAATGCGCCAATTTTGACGTTTGATTTGAATACCACATAGCGCAGGCCTAGATACAATATGCGCAATCTTATTCTGCCATTCAAATCGAACCTCTGATTGATGCTAAATTGCTAGAGGATTTAATTTTGCCAGGATCGCCCACGTGCCTTTCCTGAGATCTATTTTAAATGCCGTGAACCGTCCGCGTGCATACCGTCTATTTTTGCCATAAATTGTATCGAAAATCCGAAACGTAAGCCTCTTGAATTGCACACGCTGACGCTCCGTGTCAGCAGAGCGCATGATTCCTCCCAGAGGAGCGCTGGCGCCGAGAAGGCGCGGCCCCCCCCCACGCCCCACGCTTCACACTCCACGCCCCACGCCCCCAGCCCCACGCCCCCATGCCCCACACCCCACGCCCCACGCCACACCCCCATGCACCCGCCCCACGCCACATGCTCCCACGCCTCTCACCACGCCCCACGCCTCCATTCCCCCAGCCCCATGCCCCCACGACCCACGCCCCCACGCCGCCACGAACCACGCCCTCATGCCCCCCACGCCCCATGCCGTCCACTCGGCAACGACAGCACTTCCGCTCCCGATTGCAATCCCACGGCCAATCTGGCCACTGCCCGGCGCCACGCGCTCCCAAATCTTCCATGGAGGGCGCGACAATCGCTCCTCGAAGCCCTCCGCGGAGCCACCCCTCCGCCACGGCGGCGGCGGCGGCCGCTGCAATCAGGAGAGCGCTAATTCACTTGGAAAAGCGGCTCCCGGGGGAACGAACTCGCAACCGGCGTCATCGCGACCCGACCCTCAGCCCAGCCCCAGCCCCAGCCCACGCCCCGGCCACGGCCTCCGGCCCTGCGCCGCCCCGTGCCTTGCCCGCAGCCGCGCGGCGGACCAGGAGAGGCAAATTGGACTTGAGGTTATCATGTTAACGGCGATGGTTAGTGTGACTACTCATTCATCTGGATCACGAATTTTAAATTCGCGCAGAAATTGAAAGGAAACTGCACGCAGCCCCCAATTGTATGTGTGTGTGTCTGTTTCCTTAGGTACCCAGTAACTCGTAAACCAAAATATAAACAATGAAACATTTTCGATTTGGACTCAAAGCTTCATTGTGTAATATCATGTGCTCCGTTTGTCACAGCTTGAAACGCATACGACGTTCGTGCGATATCAAGGCTTCAAGGTAGAGGCGTGGTATTAAATATTTGTTATGATGATGTTGCGCTATGGGATAGGAACATTTTTTATGTTCTTGGTATGCGAAGAACTATATATATATATATATATATATATATATAATATATTATATATATATATATTATTTATATATATTATTATATATATTATATATATATAATATTCGTATATTCTGTTTTTGTTCAAATATTTAATTTATTGCGGTGTTATAATCTAGTATTTTGTTTTGTTTGTTCAGTACGATAGCTACTTTTTGCGAAAGCACTTCGTGTAATTCTGATTTTCAGCGAATTTTGTGCTGTAGACCAGTAGTACTAAAGTAATTTTGGATTTTTTTAAAATTTCGTATTTCCGTATTTTTCTATTTGTACTTCCATGTTTGTTAATGTCAATTTAGAGATTTTTTTATTCCACTCGCCCTATTAAATCAAAAGGTTTGCGTTCCCCAGGAGTTTGGAAATCACATCTCGGCCACCTTGAGGCCACCCTACCCCATTCCCCCGACTGAGTGGACTTCAGCGCTAATCCACGTGCCTGGCCCAGCCCCATTGGCCCGGTCCCCAATCCCGTCCGCCCAATGCCGCCGCCACGCAAGTCGACCTTCGCGGCGCGGCGGGGGCGCCTCCAAGGTGAAATTTCAGCCCGGCAACCGCCGACGGCGACGGCGACGGGGGCGGCGGCGGCGGAGGCCGCACCGGTAATCTGATATGATGCGGCCGAATCCAGTTAAGGGTTGCTATTTCTTTCTTCGGCGCGCGGAGGCACACCATTGTGTCGCGGTGGGACGGGGCGGCGCGGGGCGGGGCCCTCCTCCGCCGCCCACACCGAACGGGAAAGTTTGCCGGCGCGCCACGCGGAAGGAGTGGCGGGGGGCGGGGCGGGGCGAGCGACGGGGATCGCTGGGCCCGGTGGGCCTGGCGGGGACGCCGCAGGACACGGAAACAAAGGGCGCTCGCGGATTTATGCTGCGTCGCGATGCATCCTGGGTAACAGGAACCATCAACATCCCCGGAGAGCGCGTCCGCGGCGCCCTCGTCGCCCCGCCCCCGCCTCGCCCCTCCCCCGCCCTCGCGCAGCGCCGAGGAAGAAAGTCCACGTGAATGTATTCTAACTTTATTTACTTCGGGATAAAAGAATGGGGTAGAAGTCGCTTTTGTCGCGGCTCGCCCCCGCTTCTAAATAGCTGCTCCAATATTTCCCAGCCGTCTCCGTTAAGTGCGCGAGCAGCGGGGCCGCCGGGCGGAGGCGGGGCGGAGCGGGGCGGGGCCGCGTGTGGGGCGCGGGCGGGACGGGGGCCGGCGCACCGAGAGGGCTAGGGGCGCTTATGAATGGTATTGATTAAGGGCGCGCCCACGCCGCAATAAAAAGTTTCCCGAAGCCTCGCCGGTGGAGGGGTGCGGGCGTACAGGCGGGCGAGGCGGGGCGGCTTCGCTGCGGAGGTGCGACCCGAAGTGTCGTCACCCACGCGTTCTACCGCCGGGGGCCCCAGCCGCCCGCTCCAACCCCGCCCCCGCCCCCCCCTCGCCAGCGGACCTTAGTACGGGGCGAGGGGCGCGGAGCGGCACGGCGCGGCGCCGCGTCGTCAGGCGACAGTCCTATTCTTTACTGTGCGCGCGTGGCAGTACCTGCGCACTGCATGACCACAGATCCCATTTAATTAAATTCATAAATTGCGCGCGCGCGTCCGGTCAGCGCAGCGGAAGGCGGCGGCGGCGGCGGGCGGCAGAGGCGGCAGAGGCGGCGGGGGCGGCGGTCCTGCCGGCGGCGGCCAGCCGTTAGCGCCATCTAAATTATGAACAAGAACAAACACATATTAGGCGATCCGGCAGAGCTGGGACCACGAGAGCTCCGGACGCCCTCCCGTGCGCCGGGCCCCGCCCTCGCCCCGGCCCCGCCCCGTCCCGCCTCGCCCTGCACCGCCGCGCGGGATTCGGTGGCGCGTCTGTATGGAAAGTGGCTGCTTAATATCGCGCCGCGGCCGCGGGCCCGGCCATAAAATGATTCCGGCGCGTCTGCAGCGGGTGTCGCCGGGGGAGCGGGGCGGGGCGGGGGCGAGGAGCGCCGGGGCGCGGCGCAGAGGCGAGAGAGCGGGCGGGCGCGCCGATGGGATTGGCGGCGGGGAAGAGCGGCGGCTGTGGGCGGCAGCTAATCGCCTTTGGCCGGCGGCCTCCGCGCGGTCTCAGAGGTCCCATCTGCGCCGCCGCGCCGAAATAAAACCGCGTATAGATATACACAAAAATTGGCGCTGGCCGCGACCCTCTCGAGGCGGCCGCCCGCTCCGACTTAACCGCCCGCTGCCCGCCGCCGCCGCCAAGCCGAATAAACCAATTTGGGCGTGATTTGCGCGGCAGGCGCGGGGGGATCGATCGAGCCGCTTCTTCGGCTGCCGAACGCCTGCATATCGCCTCTGCCGCCGTCGCCGCCTCCGCGGCCGACCAGCGCCCGTGTTATTGCCCATCCGCCTTCCGCTCAGGGATTGCAAATGCGCCGCCTCGCGGCCGACCCTCGGACCCTTCGGCGTCACGTCCTTCCGCCCTCGGCCCCGGGCCCTCGCCCGCCACGCGCCCGCTCGGCGGCGACGGCGGCGGCCGCGCGCCGGCCGCGGATTGATTTGATTCCGTCCGCAGCCCATCAAAGTCTTCGGTGTCACCTCCAAAGGACGCGCGCCGCCCCGCTGAATTTATATGGAAATGGCAGCGATTCGTATGCGGCCTTCCCGCGCGGACGCGAGGTGACAGGAGCGCCTGCGACGGCCTCCTCGGGGCTCTCCTCGGGCCGCGGCCCCGCGAATTAAAAGCTCCCGGGCGCGCTCCGCCGCCGGGCCCTCCGCCTGCCACGGCTTTTTATCATCTCCCATCGAATCTATTACGTCTCCTTCGCTCTATTCTTTTCTTACTCATCTGCAATTCTTCCCCGCCCTAATTGCTCTTTCCGCTTCTTTCTTGGGCGACGCGGGGGCGGGGCGCCCGCGCCCTTAATGACCGCCGCGTGTTCGCGGCCCAGGCGACGTTTCTCGCCGCAGGGGAGAGTGGAAGTCGGGCGTGGCGCGGCGGGGGCGGGGCGGGGGGCGGGGCGGGCCAGGTGCGAGCGGGGGCCGCCCCGGCCGCCTTGCGGGAGCCACCGACCCCCGGGGAAGAGCGGGGGTGGGGGAGCGGGGTCGGGGCGGGGGCGACTGCTGGTAGCACGTCCGCGCGCCCGAACCGGATTCCGATACGAAGTTGCGCGAGCGAGCGCCGGGGAGGGGCGCGAGACGGCGTTTGTCTGCGCGCTGTAATTGTGCGCGGACGTGCGCTCGCGGCGCCGAGGCGCGTGCCACGCCCCCTCCCCGCGGCGCGCCGCCGCGCCGACGCCCCCGCCGCCGACGCCGACGCCACCTTCTGCCTCGCCACTGTTATTTAAGCGGCGCCCACTGTTAATTCCTCGCGCCTGAGAAGCGTCGCGGTTTATTGCGCCGGGTGTGCGCCGTCCCGCCTTCGCCCCGCCTCGCTGCCTACCCCGCCGCGCCCGCCCCGCCCAGCCCCGCTCCGCCCCGCGCCGCCGGCGCCACGCGGATCCCAATCTGCCCGATGCGCCTGTTTTAATGCGACTAATATTTTGTATTTGCGCGCGCCGCCTCCTGTCTGCTGTAATGAGAGCCGCGAGTAGCTGTTCCGCGTCCTTCCATCTTTATCACGCCTCTCTTCTCATTACGCCTGGCGCTTTCTCATTATGTTCCCCTCCCGCCGCCGTCCATAAGTCGCCTCCCCGCCGTCGCCGCCGCTGCGGAGCCCTTCGCCGCGCGAGCGAGGACGTCAGCTCGCGCGATGTGCACTCGGCGCCGCCCCGACGACTTCCCCCCCCCCCGCGCCCGTTTTCTGCCGGCGCAACGACCCCTGGCCCGTGGAACCCCGGAGGCAATGGCGTCTTCAGAGCGTGCGACTACAGCACCTCCTTCAATCCAACTCTTGCCTTCGGTTGGCGATGATTTAAGATTCAATCACCATGCCAATGGGTTGCCGATTCACAAGTGGGGAAAGGGGGCATTCTTTTGCAATCCCTTAGTGTCAGACTCTACTAGAGATGAATCTGTTGTTTCTTCCCTACACAATTATGTTTGCTTCAGATGATCGGTGTGGTCTCTATTTTTCACCAGTCCGCCTATTCTTTTGTGTCTGTATTTCCTAAGGAGAATTGCTTGACTGCAGCTTGTTCTTCTCGGCCATTTCTTCATATAAACCCTATCATCATAACTCGTAATAATTGCGGTGATGATTCTGATGTTTTGGTTGAATTTTGGTTCAACGAAACGTATTTTCGGCGAAACAAACTTATTTTTCTCTTCGAGTAGAATATCTGATTGTAATAGTATACTGTGCAAGGAGTTTATAATTATATTCTTTAATTGCGTACGTGTAAGTAAACGAGCGATGTTAGGAGCGAGATTTCAAATGTGTACCAATTGAATAAAGAAACATTATAAACGAGTTGCCTACGCTTTTTTTTTTTAATTTTTTGTATCAAAGCGTTAGACATTTATAAAAGAACAAAAATTAATTTTGGAAACAAATGTCAAAAGTAGGTTTGCAGTTGGCAACATTGTTATTATGATGTTACCCAGGAAGGACTGGCTGACAGGCAATGTGGACGGATGGGGAGGACGGACAGTGACGGCTGGCAATGAAGACGGGACAGGAAGATGAGTTCTGTCGTTAAATTCCATTTTATGAACGATTTTCTTCCAAGGGTCACTTATAATACTGGTATAGAAAAAATAATTTTTCACGTGCCTCTTCCTTTACTTATTTCACACAGTGTTGGAATTCAGGTTGATACGTTTATCGTATTGCATGAATGTGTCGGCGGGATCGAAGAACTGAATTTATTGTTGTCGAAAGTTAGTTTTAAAAGCCAAATCCGTTGAAAGGCCTCAATATGCTTACTTTTCACTCAACAACGCCATCATGCAAGACTGAATTATTAAATCCACAAATGAAACATAGTTATTCGTACAATAAACTTGAGAACGTAATAATTCTCTCCCTGCATCTTCGTAAGAAGGATAAGCGACATGATAATGTTGGCCCATCTCAGTGTTCTTCCCAGCTTTTGTATTTTCTCAGAAGATACGAAGATTTCGGATTCGGGCGGCTCGTCCGCCTTTCTTTAGAATTTGCGGATGAACGGTCGAATTGAAAGAGCTTTTTTCTTGGATTATGCCTCGTCTTGAAAGCTCTATTGTTTCAGCCGATCGAATGTCAGAAGATTCTGACATTTTTACATAAACTCTTGCTTACTCAGTAGCGATCACTCTGGCTTATAATGTAGTAAAGTATGTTGCCTTCTAAATTTATAAACTCAACCAAGAATTCAGTCATTTTAGTGGAATTGAAATCAACTTTTCATTACATTGATTTTACCTTTCTGGAATTTACTCCTTGTTCTCTTTAGCAGAATTTCATTCATACGATTTGATCTTGATCGATACTCCTTTATTTTACAATCAACTAGTAAACGGTTTATCTACAACACGATACGGAATGCTGAGGAAAAATATGAATCCGTTCCTTCTGAATCAAGACTAAGTAAAATTTTATTGATGTGTTTTTTCAACACTGTTCATTACAAACTGTAAAATACTGTACGTGTCTTCTGATGGTTTATTAATGAATACAATTTGTATAAAAAGTTAATAACCAAGCATTAATCGTCAAGTTTCTCCTTCGCTTTTCTTCATTAGATTTTCTTCATTCAGATTAATCAATACAGGAAATGTAAGTCAGGCATGAGGAGAAGACGCTTGGAGTTCAAATCCGCCTAACCGGTTTCAGGAGGACAACAAACGGCAAATGCCTTCTGGCTTTGTCTGAGTGTCGCTATGACGTGCGGAAATCGCTATCGTTTTGATTGCTCTTGGCTGTCCGTGTGGTAGCGTCAGATGCTGTGATGCCGAAGTTTTCACCAAATTATTACGGTCTTCGTTAGGGCTGTTCGCTATCATTGCTGGTACCAAAAAGCGCGAATCCTGAATCAATCAAGTTTACAAACTACTCAGCCAGATTACTTCAATCGAAAAAAAATATTTTTATGTGGACGATTATTGAAATTTTATCTAAAAACGTGCATCTGCCGATTTCACTTATCGAACTTTTAAAGAATGTTTTGTAATATATTTCACGAAAACTGATTAAATTTAATTAATTCTATAATAATACAAATGATTATGTGTATTTGGGAATAAAAGCCTAACATAATCATTATTTGATTTTGAAGCTGAATTTGTTCGAAGAAAATTACTTTGTTATTAACATTTGAAATACAATACGACTGGCCTACTGTCCAATGCAACCCAAACATTTTCGAAGCAAATTAGTTGTTCGTTATGTGTATGTTCATTATACACAAGGAAGGATTAAATCTATTTTAACACATTATTCAACAATTCACATTAAGCATTGACAATAGATTGCATCGAAGAACCTAAATTGTATAAATTAAATTAAACATTCTAAAAACAGTTTTGAATATTTTGATGAAATATTAATATTTATAAATAAGTTATGATCTTTTACAGGTTGATAATATTGTACAATAAATACAGAAAAATGTTTCGTATTTGCTCACCACATAATTGCGTATATTATTCCTGCAGACGCTTTAGACAATGAGCGGATCTGTAACAGCTCTTTATTTGACATATAAACAATTATAAAATAATAAAAGAATGATAACAAAGAGTATATAAAATGCATATCACTACAAGAATGTATATCAACTTAGTTTTAGTCTTACTCAGATATTCTCGGGCTTTCCAAATGTCTAGTGCTCGATCAGACCTGCGACTATTGGATCGTTTGGCTTGAACGGAGTGTTTTATCTTAACAGACACTCCAAGCACGAAGATCCCGTTGACAGCGAGGAGAACCGAGATCGTGAGGGTAGACCTCCAAGCCGACTTAGATGAGGAAGGGAATGGAAAAACAGAAACCATGAAAAGATAGAAAGAAAGGAGGTCGCTTCTTTTCAGACTTCTCTAGATCAAATATCCCGAGAGTTGTGGTAACGCGCGAACTGGCTGATAGTGGACGGCCAACGAACCGTTTTCTCGTGCAGGACGGCACCTCGTGGCGCAGGCCCTGGGGCAGGAAGACTCGAGACAGGCAGCCTTGCAGTGGAGTGCCAGCTGCGGGTAACTAGGGCAGCTCCACACTTGTCGGCCGGGGGCGCGCAAACATCGCGCTGCTGGTGGCCCCTCCATTTCGTTCACTGCACTAGGCTGATGGAAAGAAGTCCTTTCGGGTAGATAGAAGTATTAGGGGTACACAGAGCAACACAGCGTCTCATTCAATTTAGCAGGCATTTTTATTACCCTTGAATTTCGTATCAGGCGATTAATTGCCACAAAAGACACACAAATAAATATATTTTGTAGCCCAAGCTCATTTCATTATGTTGTCTACGCACATGAATCTAATAATAATAATAAATAATAATAATAATAATAATAATAATAATAATAATAATTTGTTACACCCAAAAAAATTTACTCTGCTTATACCACCTTTAAGGAATAAAGTTATATTTTCTTACTTGAAGTGAACATATCAGCATTCTGTCTCAAAATCGTTGGAAATATAACAAAAACTATGAGACATTTCCAACTTCGTTGTAAATTAATTCACTTTACTCCGAAACGAATACAAACCGAAACTTATTCTAAGCATAAACTTTTGTGGCTGAATTTTTAAGTACTGCCTCAGGAGAGGTTTTCGATAGCATCCACTGTGGTCATTGAAGTAGCTCGGACACCTTTTATTCGTAAAAGGCGTTTCATTATCTTACACTTTATTTTGTATAATTCATATAGGACGTATCTCTCATCTTGTAGATTTTTGCTTGAAACAGTGTGGTTTGATTATTATTTGTGATACAGTGAAAAATATTTGGACAACTTTTTGCCTCGGATATGATCCATATTATCGTTTTTCTGGAATTTGAGTTACGCAATATTAGACATTACATTACAACATTCGGGCATGAACACCTGCCTCAATTGGATCGTTTGTTTTACTTTATTTCCACCATCTGCAAAAATTAAATCGTCTTACATTTACAGACATTCATATCTTGTCCTTGAATCATCATGATACAAGAAAGATATTAAGCCATTGATGAATAACTACTTACATATTAGGGAAGATAGTATGGCGACAGAGAAAATTAAAAATTGTAACTAGTGATTGGAAAGACGCCAATAAGCACAATCATGCACAATTACTGAACATATGGCCATTCAGGTATATCAGACATCGACCATATAATTCGTTTGTCTTGTACGTGTATGATGCCTTTGACTGATTGAAGCTATACATCAGACCGAACAAATTTTATATTGTGATGATTATATCGGAGAGATTGAGCAAGACCGGATTATTTATTTATTGAAACTACTTTTTGTACGTTGATATCCCCGCTTTATTATATTAATAACAATTCCTGTTGAAACATTTCGCGTTGCAGGAATAATTATTCAAGTCATTTATAAAGCATTAGTGGACATAATAAAAAACATAAAGAATAATTAGACTGAAGAACGCCTTCTAGAAGGCAAGAAGTGTAGAGCAAAAAACGTTACCCTAACTTGATCCCTTTCTATATTCTCAGGTATCCGCCTCGCTCAACTTGAATCCAACTTGAATCGTAAAAGATTTACGTACCGCGATCGCGCCGTAACAAGCTACCACTACGTGGCACACGTCCCTAAGCCTCACCGAAAGGAGAAGGCGCCGAGCGCGACGCGCCAACGTCCTGGGGGCGGTGCCCGCGCGCGCGGGGGCGGCGGCGGCACGTCGCTTGTTAGGTGAGCGGGAGGTGCGGGGCGAATGGATGACGGCGCACGCATTACCGCCTGTCCCCGATCATTATGCTGTTTCCAGCACCTGATTTCCCTGGGGCGCACTGGACTTCGGGGAGCGGCACAACGCTCGTTTTTCGCGCCAGCCGTCGCCGCCGCCCCGCCCCGCCCCCGCAAGCCGCTCCGCCTCGCCCCGCCTCGCCCCGCCCCGCCCCGCCTCGTCCCTTCGAGCGCCCCTCCTCCGCGACCCTTGCGACTCTGAATTTCGGAGCCTGTTTATAGGCTATAAATATAGTACAGACGTCATCACAGCGCGGTGTTAAATCCCTTACATAATCCATTACCCCGGAACAACGGAAGGCTTTGAGAATTGATTATTCCACGCAAGTTGTTTATCAGATTGCGCGGTTGCTAGGCGACCCGGGCGCGCGCCTGCGGACCATTTGGTCTTTGTTTACTCTCGGTTGACAGATGGCGAACTGGAGAGACTAAGTGATGCAAACTGGGATGAATAAAAATTAAAACGAACACAATAGCGTTGTTTATCAATGGCTTATCCGCCGCCCGCAGTCGCCACCCGCTGACCGCCGTAGGTCCCCGTTCCCCGCGCCGCGCCGCGTCCTCCCGGCCTTCGCGCGTCCCCGCCACGCGTCCCCGCCACCGCGCGCCCGGAGTGGGGCTGGGGCGGGGCGGGGACGGGGGACGGCGGGGGCGTAGCGGTTGCGCGACGCGAGCCCGTCACCTCCAATTAAATCGGGTGCGGCGCCGCAAGTGCGCGCACCAAGAAAATCGATGGCCGGCAGCCGCGGAGGCGGAGGAGGCGGCGGCGGCGGTGCAGGAGGCGGCGCGGAACGCGCGCTTATTGGGGCGTCGATACGCGGGCGAAGACCGCGGGCGAGGGGCGCCTCCGCTCCCGCCCCGCTCTCGGCCCCCCAACCCCGCCCCGCCCGCGCGCCGCCCTCCCCTTCGCTGCTTATCGCGGCGGCGGCGCGGCAACAGGAAACGGCGCGGGGTAAACACTGCGGACATACGCGGCGCTCGGGCGGGCGGGGCGGGGGCGGGACGGGGCGGCGGCGGGCGGGCGGCGGGGCGGCGCAGGACGCGTGGAGGGGCGACGGTTTATATGCACGCGCTGGCAAGCGGGCGAGGAGCCACCGGACCCCCTCTCGCGCCCGCCCGCCCGCGCCTCCCGCCTCGCCCCGCCTCGTCCCCGCGCCGCGCGCCCCACCCCGTCGCTCCAAGATCAATTTCGCCACCGGTCTGCAAATTGCAGCGAAGCGTAGGCGGCAGCGGCGGCGGCGGCAGCGGCGCTTTTGTTTATTTTTGCGTCCGTTGTTCCGCGGCGGCAAAGTCCCGGCGAAGCGCGCTCCGTCCCCTGCCCCCCCCGCCCTACCCCCCCGCCCCGCGGCCCTCGCCCTCCTCGCCCCCTCGCGCATCCCGGACGGCGCTTCTTCCGCTGTCGCTGACCTCCGCCCGCGCCGCCGCCCCTCACCCGCAGCTCCCGCGCGGGTCAGCGCTTCGCCGCCGATCGCTCGCCTCGCCTCGCTCGCCTCGCCCGCCTCGCCCCGCCCCGCTGCGCCCCGCCTCGCTCCACCTCGCCCGCAGCGCCCCACCTGCGTCTTAGGCGTCCGCGCGTCGACGCCCGCCGCCGCTGACGGATGGCGCTGCGAACGCCGCGTGCCCGCACGCGCATTTGTCAGCGCGGAAGCGGCGCGTCTTGAGGTCGCGGGACAGGGCGCGGGCGGAGGCGCCGGCGGGGTGGGCGGGGCGGGGTGGGCGGGAGTTAGCGGGCGCTGCGGGCGTCGCGGACACCGGCCATCATCCCCGCCCCGCCCCCGCGCCCGCGCCGGCCCCGCCCCGCGCCTATCGCCTTTCCGCTCCATTAGCTAAGCGCTCGCCGCTGACCAGCGCCGCCGCCACGACGCCTCTCGGCTTCGCCTGCCCCGCCGCCGCCGCCGCCGCCGCCGCGCGTCGCGCGTTATCCGCGGGCACAATGGATGGCTGCCATTTCTCATGACGCAAGGAGGGCTGAACAAGGACGCGCCATCCGTCAGCACACCGCCGCCGCTCCGCAGCCCCCGCCGCCCCCGTCGCCACCCTCGCCGCCGCCGCCGCGCCAGCCGCTCCACCCGCCTCGCCGCCGCGCTTTATTATTGGCCCCGTCGAATTCGTGGATCGCTCACGGCGCGAGCCATCTGCGTGCGCAGAGAGGGCGAGCGGGGTGCGAAAGCGGGAGCGAGACGGGAGACCGAGGCGGAGAGCGAGACGGAGACCGAGACCTCGACCAGGGCAGAGGCGGAGGCGACCACAAAGGTGGAGAAGAAGTCTACCGCGAATCTCCGCGGATAGCGCGTGGATGGCCGCCGCCGCCGCCGCCTCCTCCTCCGCAGCCGCCGCTGTCGTAAGTGGCAGCGGTTTGCTCGCCGCTGCTGCCTCCGCCGCTACCGCCGCATCCGACGCTCTTGTTTTGATCCCGACAAGATGATACATTGCCAGCCGGGCGAGTTTGCTGGTAAACAACCTTATGAAAACAGCGCCATTGTTGGGGCGCGGGTCGTACGCGCGCTTGGCAAACGTCGCTGCGCGGAGGCAAGCGGCGCGCGGGGTGAGGCGGGGCGGGGAGGGCTGACGGGGGCGAAGACGGCGCGGGAGAAGGTGGGGCGCGAGCGGGCGGGAGGCGGTGGGCTCTTCTTCGCCGTCTCCGCCGTTTTGTTGACTGTTGTCACTTGGCGATCGCCGTCGTCAACGCGGTTATCCGCCTCCTGCTCGCCTTCTCCTCTTGCCGCAGCTTCTCGCCGTCGGCGCGTCTCTCTCCGCGCGTGCCCGTCCCCGCGCCCCGCTCCTCCGCCTCCGCGACTCCCCCGCGCCCGCCCGCCCGCCCCCCCGCCGCCTCGCTCCGCCCGCCCCGCGAGCGCCGCATCCGATTTAAATGTCCCATTGATTTCTCCGCGCGGGTCGCCGCGGGCTCGCCATCGCCGTTAAGAGCGCGCGGACGCGGCCGAGGGGGCGGGGGGCGCGGCGCGGGGGGCGGCGGCGGCGGCGGAGAGCGCTGGGGAGCGGCGCAGAGGAAGAGCGTTGCGCGGCGGCGGCAGGGATGAGGAGCGGACAAACGCGCGGGAGAGGACGAGGAAGGGAAGGGAAGAGGAGGGGGCGGGAGGGAGGGAAGGGGGTGGGGGCGCGTGATTCACTGCATGCGCTGCCTAGACAATGCTGATGACGCAAGCGGATCGCCTAAATTGTATGCAGAACATATCACTTTCCGGCGCACTTATTTACCATGCTGGGAGCGCCGATCAATAGAGGCGCGGTATATTGAGTAAACACGCAAGGAGGGGCGGAAGAAGGGCGCGGCGCGGCGCCGGGAGCGGGGGCGGGGCGGGGCGGGGGCGGGCCGAGCCGAGGGCGAGTGCGGGGCAGCGGTGCGCGCGCGGGAGGCGAGAGGCGGGGCCGGCGTCGAGGCGGGGCGCGGGCGCGGCGGGAGGCGGGGGCGGGGCGGGGGCGCGGGCCCGCTCCAGATAAAATTTGGCTGGCTTTTCTGCGAGTTGTAACGGTGCAAATGGGTTTTGCATCGAGCAGGCGGCTCGCCCGGCGCTCGCGCCTCCGCCGCCGCGGCCGCCGCCGCCACTCCGCCTCCGACTTCCGCTCGTCTCTCCGTCTCCTCTCCCGCTCCGTATTTTAAGGGACAGTAAACCGTAATCACGTTTTAATTTAGATCTTGCGTTGTAGTAAAATTGCTATAAAGAACCTTGGAATTTAAGCTCATGAATGATTAATAAACTCACAACGTCTTCTCACTGCTCTCAACTCCCCTTGCGGAGAAAAAATAAAACAAAACCCGTAAAAGCGATCATTTGTGGCGCGGCCGAAGTTGCGGCGAGGGCGCGGGGCGGGGCGGCGCGCCGGGGATGGGGCGCCGATATTAGAAATTGTTGCATCTCGTCGATTGAAGGCAGCGCTGATCAAGCAGAAATACAATATGAAGAGTGAACAATTTTGTTTTGAGAAAGTGGGCTCCAGGCAAAAAAAAGCACACAGTCCAAGAAGTCTATAAAAACATTAATAATGAAGCACGTAGCCGAGAGAAAAGTGGAGTTATTTTTGCGTCCCGCGCCCTCCCCCGCCCCGCCCCGCCCCGTCCCACCCCGCCCCAAACCCTCCGCTCGCTCCCCCCGCCGCGCCCCCCCTGCCCCGTGCATATTGAAGGGCGTCTTCGTCGCAGATTGCGGGGGCTCGGTGGTCCGCTTGCGGGTGGGGCGGGGCGGAGCGGGGCGAGGCGGAGGAGCGGCCGACCGCCTGGGCCTTATGCTTCGCGCGGTGAGGCTTCTGAACTCGATGCCGCCTCTTCATAGGCGGTGGAAACGAGACGCAACAGATCCAGCAGCGTTTTCATGTGGTGCTAGCGAAGCGTCGCCGAGCTACGCTTGCATAAATCGCTGGAAGCACGAGTGGAATTGGTTTCAAGCCCTCAGGCAAGCATTAAGCAGTAATGGCCGTCTTATAAACTGGGTTACATCTGTCTGCAGACAACTGTTACTCCAATAAATAAAGAAATAGAAGTATGTTAACAAATTGAATACAAAATTTGAAATTAGATTTCATGAATTGGATAATCAACATTTTTTTGTTCACTCGATTCAACAACGATGATTATGATTATTTCGATGACATATCTTCTTGAGCATGTACAAGTACAAACATTTTTCAGATATAGGCGAATCAGATATATGCAGTTGTACTGTACAGCAGATAGCTTTTTTTCTCTTCCTCTTTTTTTGAGTTTCACAATTAGAGAAGGTCGTATTTTGAATACACTCGGTTTCAACTCGCAGAAACCAACGATTAATGTAAACGCAGGAATGAAAACAGGCTAAATGCTTAAAAGGAAAGATTTATTTTATTGTTGCCCTTAAATTCTCTTTAATTTAGATATGCAGAAATGAAGCTTTATGGAAATTCATGAAAGTATCTCCGAAAAAAATTCAGTGAGCAATGGGAGAAGTCAAAAGAATACGATGGGAAGGAATATCAAGGGATCCGCGGAGCACTTTCCGACAAATGCTACGACCGAAAAAGGGCACGAAACGAAAGTGTATACAGTCATAACTAGCACTTGGGAAGATTTTCTCGTGAGTCCGTTGCGTGCTTCCTAATACGTTTATTTCGTCACGTATTTTCCGCGCCCGACGTTTCGATATGAAATAAGTGGACCCCTGCTGAGGGACCAGGCGCCGCGGGTCATCGACCTGATCAGATTTTTCAATCGATGCTGTTTTCCGCGCAGAAGTGCTTGTACAGCGGCCTCGGGAGCGCGTGTGGCAGTGGTGCGCGCCCCCACGCCCCCTCGCCTCCCTCACCGCCCCCGCCCGCTCGCCACACGCGCCAGCTCCCCCTTTTATTCTAGCGCGAAGCCGTTCTGTGGGAACGTGCTACCGAGACGCATTCGCGCCTACGCCCGCCACCGCCGGCGCCTTCTAAGCTGCCGGTATTGGCTTCTCGGCCCGCCCCGCCCCTCGCCACCCCGCCGCGCGGCCGCCCCTCGCCCGGCGGCGACTAAGAAGGGCTTGGTGGCCTTGGCGCCCGCTGCCCACGGCGATCTGTTTCTGCTCGCGTCATCAAAAAAGCACATAGGAGGCGGCGGCGGGGGCGGGCGGGCTGGCGGGGTGGAGGGAGCCGGGGAGGCGGTGAAAGCCGCGGAAATGACAGCAGCGCGGGCGACGGCCGCGCTGGAAAGCACTGTGGCGGCCGCGGCGGCTGGGCGGGGGCGAGGGTAATTGGAGTAGCGGCGGACAGGGGAAGAAGGGGGCGGGGCTGGCTGCGATAGGGGTTGTGACGGCCGGCCTTCCGGGACGACCGTAATGAGACGGACTGCGGGGGGGGTTGCGACACTGGCCATGAGGGCGAAGATGGCAAGTCGGCGGGGGGGGAGGCGGAGGCAGGTGTGGAGGGGCGGCGGCAAATGGAGTGTTGTGGAGGCGGAAGTGACGGTGAGGCGGTCGCGGGGGCGCTCCTTCCCTTTTGCTTGGGACTTCCAGGCCCCTCCGCCCCGCCCCCGCATTTCCATATTCACACTCCCGGGGACAAATCGTTCTCTCCATCACTCAACATCAATATCGTATTTGTCCTTGAGTAGTGATCGTTTCACTGGACTTTCGAGCCCAGGGGACGATTCCACATGTCGCGCCCTACTCCTATGCTTGATACGTTCTCACAACGTTCACCTTCGTTTTATCACCTACAAGCGACACGTGAGATCCTCTTCTGCTTGCTCTGTCGAAAGACAAATATCAAACATGAAATGAACTGCATAAAATCCAAAGATCAAATTTTTAAATTTCTTGTAGACTTTTTAAGTCTAATTAGTAAGCATATTTTTTCACATAACCGTCTCCACCAAGGAATTTTAAACTGTTACGGATGTAGATTTATTGCACAAACTTTTTATCCAATGCAAACAATGAGATAACTAACCAGATAGATTTGTAACGTTTGAAGATTTTCCGAGGAGACGAGTCGAAAACTCGCAACGACAGAATTCCTATTTACGAAAATCGTGAAAAAGAGTACTTTCAGAATAATATATCGGAAGTTATACTTCAACTTAAGTGTCTTTCTGCAACATTTCATCGCAATTATAATTTTCCTTCTGTGGAGGACGGTTGAGTAGCAGTCAGTACTCGCCTTTGGAAAGACGTGCGCGAGCGTCCGGTGCTGTCCTTGACATTCATGCCAGCCAGGCCGAGGGTCCACGGCCGAAGGAGGCGGGGGAGTGGCGAACGACCCTTAGCTCTCCATCGGCAGCGGCGGCGAAGGGCGGAGGCGCAGGGAGCCGTGTTGAGGGCGGGGGCGAGACTGAGGCGGGAGGAGGCGGAAGGTTGTGTGGGACGCAGCGGTTGACACCGCGAAGAGGGTGGAAATTGGGGAGCGTCGAAGCGGGGCGTAAGAAGCTCTCAGCTGCGTTGAGAAATGTTTTGGCGAGCGCGGGCGGAGTCGATGAAGCGGGAAGGCGAGGGGGCGGCGGGTGGGCAGCGGGCAGCGGGCAGACGCCTCGGAGCGAGCGCGGAGGTGCTTCGGGGCCAAGTGGGCAGGTAGGGCGCGGAGCGCGGGGGCGGGGCGAGGGGCCGGGAGGGGGGGGGCCTGCGTGCGGCACAAGCGTTCGATCAGCGCTCAAGTGGGGGAAGCGGCACCAGAGTCACGCTACCTGTCGAGGAAAGGCGGAATTAAAGAATTATCGCAGCATTTTCATTTTTTAAACCGGCGCGGGCGCGAGCGGGTGAGGGCGGGGCGGAGGCGGGGCGGGGGCGGGGCGCGGCGGGGTGGGGGCGGCGCGGCGCGGCGCGGCGCGGGCGCGAGCCCTGCAGGAGATAATTGCACGGAGCGCCGGGGGCGGGGGCGAAGTCGGGGGCGGCCCTGCTATTTCGAGCCGCGACGCGCGTGTCTGCCAGCGCCGCCCTACGCCGCCGCCGCCGCCGCGCAACCCTTCTTGGGCGAGCAGGCGGGGGCCGGCGGCGGCGGCAGAGGCGAGGCGGGGTTGAAGGGGCTGAGACGCCGGCCGCAGAGGTGGCCCCCGCCCCGCGCCCCCTCGCCACCCCCCCGCAGCTTCCGGACTCGCCCACGCCGCTGCGGTTTGTATAGGAGCCAACAAATAATAATAATAATGCGGTGATATGATGATAATAATAGCGATAACAAGAACGGGTCGGCGAACGTGTCATAAGTTTAATTCCGTTTTTAATTAGAAGAGGGCACGGCGGGGCGTGTGATGTATGGGTCTCAAGGTGCGCCATTGGACAAAGCGGCTCCTTCTGCACGGCGCGGGCGTGGCGGGGCGGGGCGGGGGGCAGGGGCCGTGGCGACTCTGCGCGACAGTGAAAAATCGCCGCCCGCGGACCGCGCGGCGACCGCGGATCGCCCCCTCGCCCCTCGGACCCATCCTCCTCCACCCTTCCCCCGGCCAACCCCCTCTCCCCCGCCCGAAGAGGCTTTCCGGCCGTCGCTGGAGTTCGCTTCAGGAAGCGCTCATTTTTACCGATTGCTTTAAAACTGGATACAGAAGCGCGAACCTCCAGTGGCTGCGAAAATGTTCAAACGAGAGCCTCTTTCGTTTACGTCACATCGAAACACAAAGCACAATTGTACTACTTATTCGGAAAAAAAAATAGTTATAAATTATGTTAAAAAATTATACATTCGTTTGAAAGGAAATATAGGGAAAAAGTGTTCGTAAGAAAACACATAACTTTTGCATAAGTTCTCTCATGCTTTTCCCGTAAGCAGGTAAGAGAAATAACAGTCACAACGAGCTTAGTGACATTAGATTATGTCTGCCATGTCATTAACTAAAGATTTGTACGTAGAAATATTGAAGTGGGCGAAAGAAAGTGAAAGTGTTGAGGAAATATAGCAGTGGATAAAAAACTAGGCAATATAAGAAAAGTTAATTAATGGGTGATACTAATTAGCTTACCATGGACTAAGGCTAATCTATGTCACATAAAATATATTAACTCCTAATAAACGTTTCGTGAGATAATCTCATTTTCTCACCAATTTCTTCTATTAATACGCAAAAACCTTGTTGGGACAGAAGAAATAGTTGTAATAATAGTAGAAAATATTTTAAAAATTACTAACTGCAGGATATGACAAACATCGTGATATGACAAAGTATAATTTGTTTTACATTTTTTCTTCAATTTATGGGTTTAAGAGTAGAACAGTTTTTTGTTCTTTCCAGAAAAAATACTATTGACGAATAATCCCTACCTGGTAATCGAGTAACCTGCGTCCGTTCGTCACACGGTCAGACCCCCATCCATTCCAACAATCGAGACAAATGAGTTGTCATTCTACACGTCTCAGTCTGCATAGAAGGCACTTCTCCCTAGTACTTGACACAGTTCGTAACTGTATGTAACAAACTGATGAGGAACAGATGATTTGTTTGCGGATCCATCCAGAAGATTCTAAGGAATGCCTCCTTAAACGTGTATTTTTTTCGTTTTTATGAACTAAAACGTGTTTTGAGCGACTTACGACAGCCACAGAGGTGTTATTAACTACAGAGGAGCTAATAGGTGTTGAGTATTTTTGAACGTGAGAATAACAGTATCAAGTACTACGACTCTTTTGTAAGACCGATGTCGGAAATTAAGAATTTATAGGAACAAATTTGTTCACGGCATTACTCGTTGGAAAAGCACATTACTGAAACGAAAAACACAGCTTCGCGTTTTCGGACCCGTATAGAGCTGGGCAGATAAACCTGTTAGACCGTGTCCAAAGAGAGCGATAAAACTTGTAGAAAAAAACAATGAGATGTGGGAACATCTAGGGAAACGTCCAAAGATAGCTAGGTTAGTTAGTCTTTTCAAAGCGTACACTGGATGTAAAGCATTAAACGATATTCGAACTAGGATAGGACACCCTCAATATTTCGGAAGGGGAAACCATCCATACAAAATTAAATTGGGAATCAATACGATGTAGGTAAATACTCTTTTGCAAACCGGACAATAACTGACTGGAACAATCTACCTGCTGCAGCACTGGCGACTTTCCCCTTAGTGCGCGTTGCTCCCGGAATCGTCGATGGAATTTGCGTGTAATGCTAAATATTTGTGTGTTATATTTCTTAGTTACTTAGTTGTAGTTTCCATATAATACGTATTTTAAGTAATATTTGTATGTCCTTTATATATCTGTATAAACCCTGCCACCGAGCGAAAGCTCATTAGCAGGAAATAATAAATCTAATATATAAAAGAAATGCATGATTAGCAAGAAAGATGGTCTCGCGCTCTTACTCGCCTGTCAATCTTCGACCCTTCGTTGAAGTCGCCACCGCCAAGCTAAGAGTCCGCTCCCAGGGATTTGGAATGCAGCTGTGATGGCATCTAAATGCAACGTCAGTGAGGCGGCTTACGATGCACATGCGATGAATTCCACAGGCCTCTAGAGATTGTATTGGCCGCAGGGCTTAGATCGTACAGGAAAAGGTTCATCGTTAATGTTGCAACTCCGATAATTCCAATGAGATAAGACTGTTTTGTAGAATAATTTCAACTAAGAAATTATATTCTAATATAAACCCATAAGAACTGTATGGTATGTTCTAGGTAGGCGCTTGCAAATGTCAAATTTTCTTTCATAAGACGTCTGATAATACACTGGAAGAATGTTATCTCCAGAACAACTCCTCTGGGAGCGTTCGGATTATGTTCTCGAACATAATATTCTTCAGTGGATATTGGTCCCTACTAAAAAGAACAGCCGACAAGAAGAGCCGCGATTACACATTTTTTCTATTTTTTTATATTTCATTTAATTCTTGAAAAGAATTTTTCATATACTATGCCCGAGGATGAAAAAAAGACAGCTGTAACATTAACGTTTCTTCTTTAGAACTTGCTTATTGGAAATAACTCGCTCTTGGTAATTGAATGGAGCAGCCGGCGACGCGTTTCGGCGATAGGGCGCTGGCTTCCTGACTTGAAGGACCGAGGTTGAAATGCGGGCATAGGTTGGAATTTGTATGAGGCTCGGGGGTCGACTCAGCCTCCTTCCCACGTGAGTACCAGGATATTTCCTGGGATAAAGGCGACCGAAGCATTCCACCCAAGACGGCAGCGAGCAAAAAGGTGGAGCCCTACCTTCACCTCTCCTTGAACCCACATCGACCGTGTTCAATTGCACAATTTTATGTTTACCTATTTAGAAATTTAATTATATCAGAATAAAGATAACCAAAAAAACTATTGTTCTGTAACAAGCAAACGAATTTATAATTATGTAACAATAGTCTCAATTTTACTTTACAACTTAACGTAGATCTTACTGTTCATTTATAATTTATTACATCCCATTGTTAAGTTCTTTGTTCATTCATCACACTTATTTACATGAATTCATATCTGAATTCATTTAATTCGCCTGCAGTCGTCCGCATGACTACTCTGCTTTCGGACATGACAGCCTACCCTTCGTGTAGTGGTCTTCGGGCGCAGTGCGCCGCTGCCCACTGCCTTCGAGGGGTGGCGTGAGCGGCGCCCCCCCCCCCCGCCGTCGGCCGTGCAGTCGCGCGCGCGCTGCCCGTGGCGCCGCCGCCGGTGCTAAATGACCTGCATTTTTGAGTGATCGGCGTTGAAAGCGAGCGCGTCCGTCCCGCGCGGCCGCCGCCGCCGCCTCCGCCGCCGCCGCCCTTTGAAAGGGCATTGTGTGCGGCGCGAGACGCTAGGGGGAGCGGGAGCGGAAGAAGCGGGGGGTGGGGGTGGGGTGGGGGCGCTGATGCGGCCGCAACCCTGATTGCGCGTACAGCGCCGGCCGGCCACTGGGTCGCCCCGCGCCCCCAGCGGCCCAGCGCCCCGAGGCCGGGCTTCGCACCCCGCCGCCGCCCCCGCCCCCACCCCATCGATCGCGCCCGCCGCCGCCCGCTCGCCTTCAAGGACGCGGCCGCTATTTTGGCTCGGGGTGGGTGCGCTGGCCAGCGCCGTCCCCGCCCTCGCCCCGCCCTCACCCCGCCCCGCCCCCCCGCCGCGCCCCAGCCCCCGCGCCGCGCTTCGCCAGGGGCGTCGGCAAGGCGAGATATGCCGCGGAAATCTTAGCGATTGCGATTCTACAAACAACGTTGCCATGACGACACGCAGACAAACAGCACGCGAGCCTGCCGCGCCGCCCTCTCCTCCGCCCTCGTCCCGCCGCCGCCGCCGCCCGCGCCGTGCAAGGCTCGAAGTCGCGCCCCCCCTCGCCCACCCCCGCTCCTCGCCTCGCCCCGCCCCGCCCCGCCCCGCCCCGTCCCGCCTCTCTCCGCCGCGCCCCGCTCCTCTGCCCTCGCCGCAGCTCCGGCGGCGCTAATTGCGTTGTTTTTCTTATCCCAGCGCGTTATTCTTTTCCCGCGTATTGTTTTTCGCTTCCCGTTTGTTTGTTTCCTCCTTTCTTGCGAGGCTTCTCGCGCCGTCTTCCGTTTGTTATTGCACGCCGTCCCTTTTTGTTATTTTAATTTACTTTCCTTTTTCTCGCTGTTTTTTCTTCTGATTTCGCTTGTCACGTCGCGTCGCGAGTTGCGCGTAATATTTCGCCGCCTTGCGCCCGCGGCGGTCGCTTCGCCCGGCGTGGGTGGCGCGGCGCGGCGCCGCGCACGCAAGATGCGTGGGCTGCGGCGAATTGTCTTTGCTAATTGAAAACAACAGGGAGCGGCTGAGCGCGCGTCTGCCGACGTCGCCGCGTCGCCGCCGCCGCCGCCGCCGCCGCCGCCGCCGCCGCCAGCGCCCGCCCCTCGCTCCCCTCGCCGCGCCCGCCGCCCCGGCGCCGCACCCTTCCGCGCTCCCCCACCGCGCCGCGCCGCCCCCCTCTCGCCGCCACCCCTTCCGGCGTCTCCCGCGTGCCCCTCTTGCTTTTTAACCTGGTAAACAACAGAAATGCATCCCCTCCCTTTCTCCTCCTTCTCTATCTCTCTCAGTACAAATATACTACTGTATTGATTCTCCCCACCCTTCTCCTTCCGTGACTACTGCACAGCAAAATATTACGGGAGGATTTCTCACTCGTACCCGACACCCGGTTCTTTCTCTTCGGCCCGGCGCGGCGTCCCGCACCCGCTGGCACCGACCGTCGGGGTAGTTAGATGGCGGCTGGAGGGGCGCGGCGCGGCGGCTGGCGCGGGCGGGCGGCGGGGGGGAGGCCGGCGGCGCCGCTCCCCGCGCAAATCCGCGCGCCTCTCTGTCGCGCCCGCGCGCTCTCGCTCCCTCCGTGCGCGCTCGCAGTCTTTTTACTTCTGTCACTAGTAAGCGAAAAGGGGGTGAAGTTTTTTTGACGATTTCAATGTAGGCAGCGCGGCCGGTTTTCAAGTCCGAGCCCAGGCGTGGCGTGCGGGGGGGGGGACGGGGGCCGAGAGGCGGCGGCGACGGCGGGCGGGGGCAGGGGAGCGCGGCCGAGGGGGAGAAGGGGCGGGGGCGGGGAGGGAGGGGCGGTGGGGCCGCGGCCGAGAGGGGGGCGCTGCGGGGATGTTGATTGCAGCGAGTCCGGCGTGTCGGCTGTAT
>JAHLJT010008446.1:292229929-292399408 GCA_031308135.1 Acheta domesticus
CAAAGCGTTGGCTTTTCTCTCAACGCCTCTGTACGCTGATACCAATTGCGATACTTTATTCAACAAATGTAGTAGCATATTACGAAATTAAAACACGTGTTAAATATGTCCCGCCGATATGGCAGAGGAGCGTAAATAAGTGATGAAAACAATGCAAATTTCATTGTACAGCCAGGATTCATTTTTCGCAGATGCGTGAAGCGGTATAAGGGGAATATTCGAGCTAAACGGAGGAATTGCTGCCTCGTTAAAACGTGCTGTAGAGATAATGCATGACGTGGGTACGGGACACGACAGGTGTGCTGACGGTATTGCTGGAGAAATTTTCCGCGGTCAGCGATCGGCGATGAACTCCGCGCACGGAAATTGATTTTTATCGCAGTGATTTCATTTGAAAATTTTAAGAGAAATGTTTTAAGAACTCCTTTCCGCATTTCCCCTACTTCCCGCAGAGAAATCGCCCCTTGCCCCACGGCGTGATGCGATCTCAACGAAACGGCCGTCTCGCCTCGCCAGGACACTCCAATACACTTAATAAAAACAAATCGCTTACTAGCCGCAGCCGCAGTAAATTGTTCCTCCGGAGCCCGCCGCGCCGCCGCCCCGTGCCCGGTGGATTGTCAGAACATCCACTTCCAGGAGCTGGTCCGTGTTAGCGCACCCGCGTGAATTTTTATCCCCTGCAAATCCTGGCTCTAGGCCGGGCCGCGCAAAATAGTCTAGTCTGAGGAAGGGCATCCGCTCTGCGGGATGGCCGGCGGCGGCGGCGGCGGCCGAGGGGTCTCAGCCGCGGGGGCCGCTAAGTCCGACAACGAGCGAGGGCCACGCCCCTCGCCCGCGCCCCCGCCCCCGCCCGGCCGCCGTCAAGCGCGGCTGGCCACTTCATTTTTACGCGGGGGTGGAGGCCGGCAAAGCTAGCGGGTCGTTTGCGAGCTAATCGCCGCCTCAAGAAGCGGCCGGGCGGCGGCGAGGCTTTGCGCCCCGCCACGCCCCGGCTCGCCTCCCCCGCCCCGCGCGCCCGGCCGTGATCTGCGGACGCCCCGCCCCGCCACGCCCCGCCCACGCCGCTCCGTGAGGCGCGTGTCGCTTGTTAGCGCCGCCGCTTTGACGCTAATTAGGCGCGCGCTGCGGTTCCGCCGCCGGGCGGGGCGGCGGAAGGGCGGGGGAGGGGGAGGTGGCGCCCGCCGGCTCTCGGAAGAAGCCGCTCCAACATGTAGTATCCCCACCCCCGCCCGCCCCGCTCCCTTCCCCGGGCGCTGCAAGTTGACAGGAATTACGAACACGGGAGCGTACGCGCGGTCCTTTGGGATCGGGAGAGATCAGGGTACGCTAGGGTATTTATGAGCGTCTCCTCACCATGTTGAGAAAGATGGTGTCGTTTAATATCGTGTTCTAAGGCATTTTTTCATTATGAATACTACGAATGATCGGGATAATTATGACTTTAAAATAAAATATACAAATTAAAAAAATAATATTTCTACAAATTTTAGCAAAATACGTTTTAATCGTGTAATTATTGCTTAAAGAATTGCATTTTAAATTAATTCTGGAGTCCGGCAAAGAAATAATTAATTTCTTAGTTCTCCTTCTCCCTTAAAAGAAGAGGTCCATGTCCCAAGGATATTGCGAGAAAAAGACTTATGATGGAATAGCGTAAATCTCTTGATTTGGGGAAAGGTAGTGAAATAAACTCACATTGTTCCCGTTCTTAACACAAAATCGGGCAGATGTGGACAGAAGTGAAGTGGGACGAAGGATAAGTTACGTTGCAGTAAGACTAACGAAAGAAGCTATGTGATGTTGGTAAACAATTGTTCCCCAATCAACGAAATAAAAAATGTAACTTCTCTAAATATATTACAATTGGAATTAGTAGATGGTGATATCACATTTTAAACGAATGCATTGATATTGCTGAAATATTACGTGTAATCAGGATAAGCATTCCAATGTTTCGTTGCATAATCATTGAATTAGCACTAAATCATTGAAACGTCCTTGGTGTGTGCGAGGAGGTATCATAAAAAGAGAAATCATTCCCCATGTACCCAAGTATATGGAAATATAATACATAATAGTTATATAATAATGTTCCTACATCACTTAATATTTATTTTAAATAATAGGGGGTTAAGTTTCAGTTCATTCACGACGGAGAAAGGTTAGGTCTTGAGCGTGGTAGTGCGTGAGACTTGTTTCTCTCGATGAATAAAGCTCAGTTAAAATTCGTGCAATGGACAGAACTTAAATATTAAACCGTTTTCTTCTTTGTTTAGAACACGCGTATGCTTTATATCATATTGGGTATGGGTATAGAAAGTCGTATGGCTTCCTACAATTAGGAGTCATGCAGAAGGAAGTGATGATGACTGGTAATGAGGATGGGCCGAGAATTAAAATCCACCCTTTCTTACTAACCGTCCTCACCGTTCATCACTTGGAATCAGCTCTTCTTGCTTCAGTGACAGTAGGCGAAATGGGCGTGCATTGGATTGGTCTTCACTTCATTTCATTCATTTCTGAGATTAAAATGCCGCTTGAACCCTGCGGCAGTGTAGAAAGCTTTACCTCGTTCAGAAAGAAGACATAACTAAATTGTATCGTGCTGATTTTCCATATTTGTAGAAACAGGTGATTAATGAATGATTGTTAAACGTCATAATACAGCTTCGGAGGAAGGTTGCACGTTACAATACCTAAAAACCTGAGGTAGAAATCCGAATGAGAAGCGTAAGCTCGCAGAAAATCCCCTGCTGTAAACAAGATCCCAGGTCTTGTTACATCACCTCGTACAAAGAGCGGCGTTGTGGCTGAGCTCTGTTCCGCTCCTTGGGGCGCCGTTGCCGGAGATCAGCATTCAACCTGTGGTGCGGCGAGGGCGTTTGCGGGCGAAAGGCGAAGAGAAATCCGCCACGTGAGGGGGCGCGCTGCCCAATGCAAAGGCCCCGCGCGGAGCGGGGAGGGGGGAGGATCGGGGCGGGGCGGGGCGGGGAAGAGCGGGACGGAGAGAACTGAAGAAGAGTGGAGAGATGCGGTGTGGAGTGGAAAGGACGGTGCGGGGCGCGGAGAGGGGCGAAGCGGAGGGGAGTGAAGTGGAGCGGAGAGGAGCGGGGAGGGGCGAAGCGGAGCGGAGAGGAGAGGAGCGGGGCAGGGCGGGGCGGAGTGGAGAGGAGAGGAGAGGAGAAGGGCGAGGCGGGTCGGCGCGGGGGAGGAACGGAGAGGAAGGGGTGGAAGCGGTGAGGAGGAGGGCGGAGTGGAGCGAGTGGGAACTCCGTGGAGCGGGCCGGAGTAGACCGCAGTGGAGCGGAGAGGGGCGGAGAGGAGCAAGGCGTATCGGAGTGGAGCGGGGCGGAGCGGAGAAGAGCGTGGCGGAGCGAGGCGAGGCGCGTAGCTACTGCGAGGGGGGTGGCGGGGTGCGCGGGGCCAACGCGACGGCGCTGGAACGACGAGGAGGGGCGGGGCAGGGCGTGGCGGGGCGGGGCGGGGCCGGGACGGCTTCAGGCGCCCGTTTATGCCCACGTAACTTCCCAAACAGTTTCTGTACAGCCTCTTGTTAACTTATTGCTTTTTAAATGCTCCTCGGTGCTCTTAATTCGCGGCGTGGCTTAACGCTCGCGCCGCGCTCGAGGCTGCTGCGCGGCGCCCCACCCCCCGCCGCCCCCGCAGCATTCCACCTGCAATTTGCGCGGCGCCTGCGAGCGAGCGCGTTGGCGTGGAGGAGCGGGGCGGGGGGCGGGGCGGGGCGGGGCGGCGCCTGCGGCGGAGGCGGCGAGTGAGAGCGCCGCCTCTTGCGTTCTTCTTGTAATCTTTGTGTAGATTGTTATTGCTTGGCCGCGCGGCGGGATATTGCCGCTCGCTGCGGCCCCGCGGCGCGTCGGCTATTAAAACCGCGCAACCCTAATGAAGTAACCATCTCCCAAACTTTGTAACGCGCTTTAATGTTCTTTCGTGTTTTTATAACGACACAGCCGCCGATGATGCTTGCGAAAACTTTCTATAGACGAAAATGAAGGAAATTGTGTTGGATTCAACCCCTTCTACTTTCTGGGCCATTTGTTTGACACTGGGAGGTTGTAAAGTTAATTTAACTCAATATTGATTTGATGAGGTTCGCTCCTTCCCGTCGTTCTTTGCGGCTGTGGCGCCCCGCGTCCTCTGCCCTCTTCTTAGCCTCTCGCCCCCTCCCCTCCCCGCCTCTCCCCGCCGTTCTCTCGTCTGCACCTTCCCCGCTTCGCTTCTTGGCGGCCTCGCGGTGGGCGGTTGCGGGAGCGCGCGTGTGGTAATCACGCCCCGGCCGCCGATGGCACTCGCCGGCGCGGGGGCGGGGCGGGGCAGGGGGGCGGGGCCGCTGTATCTCGCGCTGCATCTGCATGAGGGGAAGCGCGCGGTGGGCCTGCGCCCGCGAGGTCTCGCGTTTCCCGTTGCGCCGCGCGGATTTTATGACTCGCGTGGGCGGGGCGGGCGGCGCGTGAGGTGTGACGAACGGAGGCGATCGCCCTCCCACCTCTGCTCGCGCCGCCACGTCGCGCTGGGCTCGCTTCGTACGTCTGGTTGCAGTTGTTCTTGAAATCGTCTCCATATTTCGTCCGGTTTTGGCTTTAGCCTGTATTGAACAGCGATGCAAGCAAGGAACCGCCTGATCTTCGTATCCAGGCGTAGATTCTCCTAATTACTCATGGCGGGTACTTGGGAGAAACGGATAGGGGGAGCGACTTAAAGGGCGTCCATTATTGCATCTACTAGCCGTAGAAGTGACTATGAATCGGCTGTCGTGACTGTGAAGCCGTAGGACGACTGTGAATCGTAATTGAGAATAGGTAACGATGTCGATCACTCTTGCGCGAAGTCGAATTTTGAGTCACACTAAATTTTAAATCATTTGAACTAAGGCAAACCCATTCGTTCTTGACCTCGTTACCCGCATCGGCCAGATATTGTACCTCTAATTCTCTGTGTTTATATGAATTATTCATCGTAAGTTATTCTTTAAAATTTACTTCGTAAGTTGAGTTACGGTAAAAGCAGGAGGTCGAAATACGTCGACAGGCATCATATGTAACAAAATCAGTATGATATATATCCAATAGAAAAAGCACCATGTAACGAGAAAAATACCTAATTTAAGTTTAGTAGTTTGAAAGTTCACATATGTATTAAATTATTTATACCATGTATGTACGCAGGTTTTCGTTAAAAAATATCGTAGTTTGGTTTGTAATTCATATGAAACATCCCTTCAAATATCATAGCAAGAAGGGACAATATTCTTGGAAAATGCGAAAGGAAAAATAAAATCGGCTTGGGAGATTTGATTCACGAGCGGGCGCCATAGGAAACACAGCCTGTAGGGAAGCAAGATGCTCGGTGAATACATCGGAATTCGATGGCAGAAACGGTAGAGGGAGGATGGCCCGCACACCGGAGGCGAAAAATCACAGGCGCGTGGGTGGCGGGAGTCGAGGGGCGGGGGCGACGCAGCAGGTGCGGGCCCTCGCCGTAGCACTCCCACGCGCCGCAGCCCCGTCGCCGACGCCGGAATGCGAGAATCATTACGGGCCCAGTGACAAATGATATATCGATGGGCGCAGGGCCGGGTGCCGGCCGGTCTGGCGGCGGCGGTGGCGGGGCGTGGCGCGTCGCGTGAACGGGCGGGGCAGGGGGCGGGGCGGGCCGAGCAGAGCGGAGCAGAGCGCTCTCCGCGCCGGGCGCCAGTGTTTGTGGACATGTTGATGCATGGCGGTAGTCCAGCGCGACTCCACTAAACTTCACTTAACTTGAGGCGGTTCCGGGCGTCGGGCTCTGGGGCTTGTTGCAGAATGTGAAAAGTGCAAATACAAGGAAGGGCGCCGGCGACTCGGGCGGGCCGACTCGGCCCGTCCCAGCCCGGTCTCGGCCCGGCCCCCCCGCCCCCCGCGCGGCCGCGGTGCGCGACGGCGGGGGCGAGCGCGGGGTGGGACGAGGGGACGAGGGGCGGGGCAGCCTGGTGAGCGAGGTTAAGTTCGCGAGGTGGAGGCAGCCACCCAGCACACGTGTACAAGTTCCTCCAAGTTTGGAGCTCGTGCTCGCTAGAGTAACGTCTTTCATTATACATCGCGGCGCGCTCCTGCAGTTTTGCACGCCCGCCCGCCGCGCCACGCCGGCTGCCCCGCCCCCGGCCCCGCCCCCGGCCCCGGCCCGCCACGGCCGCTCGGCCCTCCGGGCGGCGGAGGAGGCGGCGGCGGCAGCAGCGCGGGTGGGGGCGTCCTTTTCCAGTTAGTAAGCGCAATTGTTCCCCCGGGTGGCGGTAACTATGCAGTAAAGACGCGGGGTAACGGAATAGCGCTTTGCGGCGAAGAGCGGCGCGTCGGGGCGGGGCGGGGAGACGCGGGGCGGGACGTGGGAGTCTTCGGCGACGAGCGGAACTTGCGCACACCGCGGCCCGCGGAATGTATACGTCGGCGGCGGCGGCGAAGGCGAAGGCGCAGGCAGAGAAGTTGGGGAAGTTGCTTCATTGAAGCTCTCCCGGCGATCTGCTCATATCCAATCAAACGCGCCGCGCCGTAAGTGGCTTTGTCGCGGCGCTGGGTTATTGCGGGCCCTGGGGGCGCGGGGTGGGGCGGGCGCGGGCGGGGGCGGGGGCGGGCGCGGTCGTCGGGCGCCGTGTCCGTGACGCCGCCGCAGTATTTATTGCGCTTATTGGCTCCCCTCGCAGGCCGGCTCGGGGCGCGGGGCGGCGGCCGCGGGCGCTGGGCTTTGGCGCTGGGCGCCGGGGCTCAGAGGCCGCCGCCTCCGAGTGCTCTGGAAAATGTTGCCAAACGAGGTTGCGAAGCGCGTGCGGGGGCGGGGCGGGGGCGGGCGCGGCGGGAGGGGCTGGGGCGCGGGGGCGCCGCCCTTATCAAACGCCTTCTTATTTTCTCCGCAGAATTGCGGAATACATTAGGCGCGGGCGCCACTTTGATGCGGCGCAGTCGATGCGCGCCGCGTTGAGCAGGCAATTTAAGAGGCAGCGCGGCCTTCCAGTGTCATATTAAGCGACGAGCGGCGGCGCCTCCTCCCCCGCTCGCGGCGCCCCGCCCCCGCCCCGCCCCGCCCCCCGCCCCGCGCCGCCCCCGCGCCGCTTAACGCCCTTTCGCCGGCCTGGGCCCCGCGCCGCCCCGTGCCGCCCCGCGCACGCCCCGCAACGGCTGCGCGGCGGGACACCAGAACGGGCGTTGGCGACGGCGGCGGAGGCGGAGGCGGCGAGGGCGGCGGCGGCCGCGGTGCGTAATTGGATTAGCGTATCCGCGCCTTCTCTGCGCTTCTGCCGCCGCCGCCGCCGCCGCCGCCGCCGCCGCCTTCGTCGCGATTTCGAGCTCGGCTGCGCTGGCTCGGAGCGGCTGCGCGGGTGGTGGCGGCGGCGGTAAATACTGGCGGGATTAGTGGCGCCGTAAGAAATGGCGCCAAAACTTTTTAAAAGCGCTCATATCTCTCACCCTTCCGTATTCCAGTGAAGTTTCGGGCTCCGCGGGATTATTCCGGGTCTGCAGGTGCGGCGACGTCGGATGCCTTGGGCGAGGGGCGGCGCCGGGGTGGGGCGCTGGGGACCAGCAGGGCGGCTGAGAGAGCTTGACACCCGTTTTTCTTTTACTTTTGCTTTTCTCATGAAGATTGCTAAACGTTTCTTCTTGGTATCCTATCGCATTTCAGATTTTTTTTATTTTGCTTCAGATCCGATTAAAATGTAAATGTATTGGGCACTTCGCACGCACCACTATTTTTTCGTGCGATACAATTATACATCGATTTTTACCTAGAAAAATTATACATTATTTCTCTATGTATTTTTGAATTTTCAAACACCTTTGTGGTGGCAGTTATAGATTGCCCACCGCAGCTTTTGTGTCAAAGCTCAGTCGTAGTACTAGAGATGTCAGCTCTTAGTTGTCAGAATGCTGTTGTCAGCCCTGGTGTTTTCTGTCATTTTTTCTTGTCAATTTGCTACAGCCACATGTACCACTTAGCCACATCCACTTGTCAACGGAATAAAGCGAAGAATTGTTACTGCGAATTATGTGTAGTCATTGACTATTTCTGTGACTAAAGAACTAACCAACCATCAATTTTTTAATTGCCATGTCGCCACCTTGGGTGTATAGAACCTGTACAGTGTCTAGATTATAAACAAACTTTTGTACTGGACTGGATTTCATTGCGAAAGAGTAAGTAGTGAAGGGCCTAGAATTCCTTTTTAAAAGTGCTGGTCGATACTGGAAAGTCCTTTGCACCTTTGCTGCTTTAGAAGAACCTCCGGGAGGTAATGTCAGTGAACGTAACATTAGCGACGAAAGTTTTGATTGCTGCTGTTGTAATTGTTGACAGGCGCTGGAACCGTACTCGATACTGTTTTGTAATTTCCGTGTTACAAAAGACGATGAATGCCAGAATAGTAGCAGCAAACTGAGAGGAGCAGATAATCAAATCTATTTTCTAGCAATGTGGAACAGAATATCCAAACGTTTTTCATTTCACGCTCTTAAGCAATGGCAACCCACCCACAGTGGAAGGAGAGGGACAGGAAGGGAAGGTTTTTTAACTGTTTTTTTGGCGTAAATAAATAAATAAAATAAATAAAAAGACGGAGAGGGACAGGAAGACTATAAGGAGGAGTTTGTGTAGAACGAAGAGTGGAATGAAGAGCAGGAATAGAAAGAGGAAGCCATAACTGTGGAGGAAGAGAACAGGAGCAGAGCACGGGGGCGGAAGAGCTTTGTCGAGGAGTGTTGACTTGAGGCAAGCTGGTGGTGGGCGCCCGGCTGCACGCGAGAGCGGGCTCATAAGAAAATTCCTTAAGCGCACAATGAGCAACGCTCAAGCACACGTCACGACACGTATGCCTCGTAAAGAGCGAGGCTATCAGTCCTCAAGCACTTTTCAATTCTCCTTAACACTCGCTAGGAAGTGTTCTGGTCGTACGCTCATGCGTCTCTCCCACAATGGGGGTGGCAACATCGTGAGGCCCTGAGTGATACAATGCTTACCAGAGTGAAGAAATAACTGGCGGTGTCTGTGATGTGCTTCCGACCCTCAATCCTATCGGCCAAGGCGTTGTGTTGGTCTAGGCGCCATCCGCTGCAGCTCTCCGTCGTCGTCGTCGGGAAATAATTGATTTTTGGAGGCGTTCGTTTCTCGCGACGTGGCCCGCGTGACGGACGCGTCTCGCCGCCTGCAAGGGTGGCGGCGGCGGCGGTGGGGGCTGTCGGGGGCGGAGCCGGCGGCCGGTTGCTCGCGCTGTCGCCCCGTCCCCGCCCCCGCCGTCAGCCGGCGTCCTAAGCAAGCAGCGGCGCCACCGAGGGCTGAGCGGCGGGCGGGGGCGGGGGCGGAGCGGGGCTGCAAGGCGGCGCGCGGGGTGCACGACCTTGGGACGCTATTTGTTTATGCCCGGCGTGCGGGGGAGAGACGCGGCGGCGGCGGCGGCCGCGGCGTGGGCCCAGTCTGCAGCGCCGCACGCGCCCTGCGTGGTCGCGCCCGCGGCCCGCGCCGCCCGCGCCGCCTCGCCCGCCCCGACGCCGCCGCGACGCCTCGACGCCTGCCGCGCCGCCCGCCGCGCCGCCCGCGCCGCCGACCCCGCCGGCCGCTCGCGGTGCTCCAGGGAGGAAGCGAAGGAAGCGCCGTGGGCGGATGGCGGCGCCGAAGGTACCGGTTGGCAGGCCTGGCCAGCGCACGCGTCACGCTGCTTCTTTCAACTCCCCCCGGCACGGCTGTGCGCGTCGCCACACTTGTGGATATTAGAGACGAGACAATCTTATTGTAAGGTGGTCGTACTCATAGTACTTAACATACCAATTCCCTGCAGTGTTTTAGTTCAAAACAAGTACTGTGAAAGCTTGGCTTGTTTATTGAGTTATGCTTAAGCACGAGCCAAGTAATGATAGGATGCAATAACCAAGAATATGTTATTTGAATTATAGGTACGATGTCTTTGCTTTGGTATTGCAACTTATTGTTAGTACATGTGGGTATTCTGTTCTTGACTTTATTAGTATTGGGCCAAAGTTCATCAAATCCCAAGTCAGTAGGCATGCGTGGATCCATGGGGAGGGAAATGACGGACCCCCCTAATCGTTTTCACTAACTATTAATTTTAACTTGTCATGAAACTGTCATCAAAAATATTTTCGGATACATATTAATACGAATAAAATCGTAGCGCACCATGAGCTTTTTAATGAAGCGCCTGCGTGTAATGAGTGTAGCCTGCGACATTTTACAAAATCTGTAGCATGAAACATGCGACAAAAAAATTTTTAATGTCCTCCCCCAAAATTTGTCTCTTGATCTGCCCCCTGCAGTCTAGTGCTTCAATGTGCTGGGAGCTCTGACAAATATACCAAAATCCCGCTGATATTGACGAGTAGTTCGACAAAACATGTAGTAATTTCTTAATAGCCACATAGCCATTATTGAAGCTCTATTGGTAGATATTACAGAGGTGCGTGGGCGGTGCAGCTACATCCTTCCTCGCCCCGCCCCGCCCCGCTCTGTCTCTGCGGCGTGGCGGGCGCGCGTCGGGCCGCCCGCCGCCGACCTCCCGGCCTCGTGTTTACCCGGCCCCCGCGTCACACCCCCTCCCCGCCCTTCCCCGCCCCGCCCCCTCCGCCCCCGAAGGTCTCGTGGCCGCTCGCCGTCTGTTGTGCCGACCGGCGCTTCATTAAAAAGCAATTTCCAGATTATATAAAGCTGATGCGATAAATGAATAAATGGGAAATGGTAATGCGAGTGTACAATAAATGGGCGATCTCATTTCGCGTGGAGGCGACGCTGCGTCTCCTGTTCCCGGGCGCTGCACCTCCGCTCCGCGCAGCCCCGCGCAGCCCCGCGCAGCAGCCCTTCTCAGCCCCGCGCAGAAGCCCGCGCTCCAATTGTACGCACCGGCCCCTGCAACGTCACAATTTTTGCGACGTTAAACGCTTAGCGCAGACACCTGCACACTTCCACTACAGGCGACAGAGGTGCTGTGTTTTCAAGTGCAGAACTAGGTGATGTTAAGATATCGAGCCAAATGCGCATCTTTATTCTTAGGTGGCAAAGGTGAGAATTGTGTTAATCAACATAATCATTACCTCTCGTTATATTATAGAATAGTGTTCTATTATTTCGATTGTAATTTACTGTAAACTACATGTAATAACTGAAAGCGAGCATACATAGATTGCACTTTCCTCCATAGTACGTCATTCATAAATTGTAACAGTTTTGATGTTAAGTAGATAAATACTCAAGAGTGTGTTGTGGCGCATTTGCTTCATGCTTTTAGCGAATGCAGATATGGGGCTCTTTCGTGTTCTTCTGCACAGCAAATGTTCAGATGTATCTTCACTTCCCTCATACGTCATTTTGTTGTTTCGTAGGTGTGAAATCAAGGCCACATTTATTTTGATCTTATTTAGTGTTGTCATTTGTCTCGCATGCCGCACTGTGGAATTGTGTCACACGACACTAAAAATGTTGCGCGGTAACCCCCAGTGAATTTCATGGCAACTCCTCCCGTGACACTACAACGTGCTAGCTTTCGTCTGCAGAGCGTTAAGGAACGGCACAGCGGCGGAATGGCCTGTTCAGAGGCGTGAGTGAGGGTGAGTCCGGGCGGGGCGAGGACGGATCCTCGCTGCGAGGACGGGGGAAAGGAAGGTGGGTGAAGGGCTGAGGAAGCGCGGCCGGGCCGAGAGACGGTTGGCGGGCGCGGGGGCGGAGGCGGGGGCGGGCCGCGCGATCGCCGATATCTCGCGGGGCCAATGGAGGCCGCAGCATCTGCCGGTAGCGTCTCGGGTGGCGCGCGAGTTAAGATGATGCCGTAATTAAGCACAGCGGAAGGGGCGCGCGTCATTTTCGTAATTGTCCTTGTTTCCTGCGCCGCCGCGGGCGACGGCCGCCCCGCCCCGCCCCGCCCCGCCCCCGCCGCCAGCTGCGCCGCTAATCGCGTGCGCGGAGGACGTAGGCGGGGGCGGGCGGAGGCAGGGCGCGCTGAGCGGCGCCCCCACCCTCACTCCCACCCCTCAGCCGCATGGGCGAGTGGGCGCTGCGGCTGCGGCTGATCGCGCCTCGTCTCGCGCCGAATGTTAACCGGCTGCCAATGCTGCAGGGCGGCCGTCGAAGGACTTGCCGTTAGAACGGGAGAAAGTTGGAAGGCAAGAGTGCGTATGCGTAGCATAGCGAGGCGACAGAGTGGCTCGTGGGAAGGGGTGTATGTGCGCGATCCCGCTCACACGAGAGAGAGAGAGAGGGAGAGGGTGAGGGAGAGGGAGAAAGGGGGAGCGTTGACATCGGTAAGGAAGGTGATCAGCAATGGAACTAGTTACTATGGAATTTGTACGTGTTAGGAATGCCCGTTTTAATTGTCTGATGAAGACTAAATGAACATTAATGAGTGTGTCTGTGAAGATTAAGTGGACTGCCAGTAACATTATTGAGTGAAGTACCATTGTCTTTATTTTTGGCCCAATTGTAACGAGAGAGCGAAAATAAATTTATTTGCCAATTGCGTGCGAATCGGTCGTATCTCCATGACACAGTTGGAGATAGTTGTCTAACAAATGGCAATTAACTCGTATAACAAAAACCTTTTGTTATGTTTTTAATTCATTTTGTTTATACATTATTCCATTGTATTTTATTTGTAGTTATATATTTAATATAAATATACATTTTATGGATGCTTTGATATTTTGCCGATGATCGCCCGAGTTATTTCATTCAATTTCGTTGTTGAAATTGGCTTGATATTTCTTATTGTTGGGGTATAATTTGTCTTCAGTCAGAAGATCAAAAAAGACCGGTATCTATTTTCGCTATCATCTAATTTTATTTTAAAATCTAGAAATTTTTTATATTGTCGTCTAATTACTCTTAATATAGTCCCACTACATTTTTGAAATCAACATTTATATTGTCGATTCACATACAACGAATATTCCGTACGTGAAAAGGTTATTTTCAAGTGAGCGAAAACAATTTCACCGCGGAATTATAATAACTTTGTTACTTTTTTGTTGAAAGGATGAATTGAGAGGGAAGGAGGGTCATTTTATTAAAAGAGTCTGTATAAAATAAAAAATGAAAATTGTATATGCATAAAAATTTGCCCGTATAATGAATTTCATTGAACGATGGGAACTCATGAAATTCGAAAAAACCATGAAATTGGTATAATAACGATAGAGACTTAAGGTTAGTGCATAATAAAATTGCAGAATTTCAGATATCCGAATCTGAAGCCAGTTTTTTAACCGCGAAAAACGGGAGAATGATACCGCAAGTCTGGCTTCAGATTCAGCACGTCGACATACATAGGGAAACATGTGTCAAGTCTTTGGGTCTGACTACTATCCCCAAAAACAAAAAAAAATACAATTTCACGGAGGGTGTTCGCAATAACAAATGGAGGGTGGTGGTGCAATTCTGGCTTCAGATTCGGATTCAGCGCGTCGACATACTCGTACATAGAGAAACACGTGTCAAGTCTTTGGGTCTGTCAACCTTTTTTTTTATGTGCTCCTGTGTAATTAAAAACACTGATAATCTCATGATATGATTCTGATAGAAAAGTATTACCTGCGCATTCACCTGTTCCTAGTGAAAGGTCGAGAAAACCTTTTTTCTTAGTATTAGTACGTTCGAAGCATAAAGGATAATGTCTGAGGTCGGCGTGAAGTTTTACGCAGTTGTGCGAATTGGTGATGCTTTTCACTCTACTGAAATTCCTTACCAACCTCATTATTTGTGAAAAATCGTGGGTTCCTAGGACCATAGCTATTTTCAGAGATTAGCATCTACAAATCTCCTTAAAATCAATATTTCTGCACTTTTATGTGCGTCTTGTTGGATGCATTAAGATAGAAACCAAGCACAGATTAAAGGATGGATACCCTTTGCGTACGAAAAATAATTAAAAAGCGCATCCATTACTGGATCCGATTGTGCCATGCCCCACTCAAGCACCATCCCAAAATGTTTATTTTATCCAATTTATTTGAAACAACATGTATTGCTGGGATCACATTCGAAGGGAGGATCCTCACAAAGCGCGCACAGAAGACGAAATAATTCACGTTCTAAACTAGGAGTGCTCCAAAGCACATACTTTCTCGCGTTATTTCTAACTTTTGCTATTATTCAAATTCAGATATTTCAACACAAATTAGACTTGCGATATTTTTAACGTCCTTTGCTCTATTCTTGAAGAATGAATAGAGATGTGAAAGAAATTGTGAATTGAAGAAAAAATAGAGATGTTTTTGAGAAAAAAATTATAAATTCCTTTAACTTCAACCAGAAATTTCGAGAAAACTACTAGGTTTTTCAAAAAAACTAGTACATGACTTTATTGAAAGGTTGAATTTATTAGATCCTTTTTTATTTAAGAAACATCTCTGTCATCAATATTGCACTTTTGCTAAGTTAATTTCTTGCAATTATCAAGAAATACAGAGTTCGCCGAAAATGTGGCCAGCAATGGTTATAAATTTTTAAAAAATATTAAAAATTTACAAATGTTAGAAATAGTTCGAATAAGTTTCTGCTGTTGTAGTACCTGTAGTTTTGTGAGCATGGCCCGACAATAAGAATTATTGTCGAAAAATCGCCACAATACATTTTCCTTATTACGTACGTAGTAAGGCGAGAAAGCAAACAGCTTAATTTTCTTCAACGAATGATAAGGGTGGTCGAACTGATATTGCCCCCTCCTAAAGCACTTTCTGGATTCACCCCTGATTACTTTGGTAACGACACCGATAAAATTATCAGTAAGGGTGATCTAATTCAAAGTGCCATCTTCGGTATCGTTGGTCAAAATCGTCCGGACGAATTAATGTTCCAGTGTGGCCAGCGCAAGTGCAAGGCCCGCGTGCCTCAGCCGCCTTCGAGTGGAAGACGCCCACCTCGGGCCTGACGAGCGCCCCCCCCGGTCCCCAGCCCCTCCCCGCCACGCCCCCGCCACGCGTCGCCCCGGCCGAGCTCCGTCCGCGGCGACGCGGGGCCGAGCAGGTCCGCCGAAGAGCAGTTGTAAAATTTTCTTAGAAAAACGCGGACGCTGACAGGGACCGGTAAACAAGATGGCCGCGGGTGTGGGGGAGAGGGGCCGGGGAGGGGGCGGGGGCCGCGCGCATGAATGCGCTCATCAGGCGCGGGTGGTGTTTGGCGACCCGCCCGCGCCCGCCCCGCCCCGCGCCCGCCCCGCCCCGCGCCCGCCGCGTCTCCTACCGCGAGTTGACATTCAGTCCAGCGGAGCGCGGGTGTGACTGGAAACGGGAAGGCGCGAAAACAAGGCCCCTGAGAATGCAAACTCGCCGCGGAGGGAGTCGCGGGGGCGGGGGCGGGGGCGGCCTGCGCGAGGGCGCGGGTCTTCCGGCGCGCTCATCACCCGGGATGCAAAGGCGGCCGTGCGTGGCCCGCCCCGCCACGTCACGCCACGCCCCCGCGCTTCCTCGTCGATGCGCCGTCTTTCCTTTCGGCGCTTCCTGCCTCGCCCCCGAGGTGCTCACCCACGCCGCACCTTGTAATGCCTGCCACCTTCTCACAGCCTGGATACCCATGTCTGTTCGGATTGTTTATAATAGCCAGTTGCATCGTCTCCGTTTACAGCATGACCTCATGTCTGCCCTAGTGACTCAAGTAATCGCCGCCGTCATATAACCATTCACTAACAGGGGCTGACAATTTGCGAAAAATTCTTGAGATCGACGGGACTGAGGGCTGGCGTCAACGTGATGGTTGCGTACCGTGCTGATGGCTCGCCGTCTAATTCAACAATAGTTTATACTTCAGGCAGTAAATGGGTACTTTTTTCCGACGACGTGGTTTAACCGAAGGAGCCGAGGTTCGTGGTACTTGTATTATATCAAATTGGAATAAGTCCCTTCCCGGCCGCGGTTATACATATTTTTGACACTGACCTCAGACTTGAATTTATTTTGCAATTTATTTCATACTGGCTCCAGCCACGAATCTTATCAGAAAGATGGCGAACTCAAACAAGAAATCATGTGAAGTTACCCATGTACATCCACTGGAGGTGCGATTGCAGTAGTTTCAACAGACATTTCAATTCCCAGCATTGCTAATACTTTAATTTCGTATTTGGTATTACGTTGCTTTTCCGTGCTTGCTCTTACATGCCTAAAAATGTCTGGACCTGTATCGTAAATGTGAAACGTTTCGTACTATAAACGGTTTTTGATATCTAACTTCAGAGTTACGTGTGCAAAAAAATCTATTTCCAGACTTTTCTTCCACACCTGCGCTCGACACTCTTAGTAGTTCGGGCTGAGTTACCACCGAGCTACTATCTCCTTTCACCTGAGATTTGTCACCTCGGAAGGCTTACCGCAGGAGTGAACGAAGTGTCTTGGTGTACTCTGTTATTCAACGGTCCATCAGGAAAACAGCACTATTAATCTTGATTGACTGATTAGTGATTGCGGTCTGCTGCTTAGATCACCAGGCCCGTAAGTGTAGTGAATGTTTTTATCACGGGAAGAGGCAGTGATCTTCCCCAGGTTGATGAGAGATCCGGCGAGGACATACCCGTTAGCTTGCGGAGTTTTCCCCAACCAAGCACCTCTCACCAGTGGGTCACCGTCCGAGCCAGGACTATCTCTAAGCTACCGACATGTGTGTAGTTCAGTGCATTTGAGCGTGTGTGTGTGAGTGTGTTAGTAAGAGGTGAGGATGAGATAAGAGATGAGACAAGGTGTTAGTAAGAGGTGAGGATGAGACAAGGATGACGAGCCAACCAAGGGTTTGATAGAGTACTACTGCGGTATTCGCCTGGTGTTGATCGGAGAAGCCACGGAAAACAACCGATCAGAGCATCCGGTCGTTAGAATTCTCCTTCAAACAGCGGCTGAACTCTATCTAGCTACGTAGTTATTGTCAAAAATCCTGCCATCGTCGATAATCGAACCCTAGGTCCTCCCGGTCAGAGGCACTACAACGACATCATTTGATGTCCTAAGCCACCTAAGTTGATGGCCCTTACAATTCTTGACAATTTTACTCCAGTGACTGCGACTCTCCTTCATGGGGACCCGGCCATCTCCGGGTCGCCTCGCCACGCACACCGCACCGACGCACCTCCAACGACCACCAGCCGCACACCCGCGACACGCGAGCATCCCTTGCAACCGAGCGAGCAACTCGTCTCTTTAGTGGACAGCGGAAACGGACGCAATCATCGATTGTTGTGAATAAATCAATGAATCTCAGCCTGGCGTGCCACTCAACATCTCATCTACCCAATGGAAAATCCACTAACATTAGATTGTACCTTTCACTCACGGAGTATGGTGTGATTCTAGAGTCCGACTACAAATATTTTGATTAATTATATTGCTATAAATGTGTCTACATTTTATAATGATGGAGCAAGGAAGGGAGAGGATAATACTACCAGCTCGTTCTCGTAAACGAATTGAACGGAATCTGCGGGTTTAAGGGCAGATGCTAATAGCCAGAACTAATGGCGACGCCGACGGTTCGTAATACATTTGTAATAGTGGAAAGTGGCTGCGTGGAGGGGGCGGCGAGGAGCGGGCCGTGGGCGCGTTGTGTCGCGGGCGAAGCAAAGGTCGCCGGCCGCAGTCGCCCGCGGCTGTCAGCGCTCGCACCTCGGAGGGCGACGCCGCGCCGAGCGCCAGCGGGCGAGGGCGATGGGGCGGGGCGGGCCGTGCGGGGCGGAGCGGGGCAGGGCGGGGCGGGGCGGGGCGGGGCGGGGGCGGGGCGGGGAGGACGCTGTTTGGGCGCGGCGGCCGCGCTGTTTGTCGCCTCGCCCGCGCAGCCGCACCCTTTCCTGCGGCCACCCGCCCCGTTCCGCCCAAACATTTGGCTTTGCCCTCTCCTTCCCCGCTCCCGCTCCGGCTCCCGCGACCACTGCACGGCCACGCCCCCTTGCCTCCCCTCTGCGCTCCACGCGCTGCAGGTTTCTTTGGGCAGAGGCCACCCACCCCATCGCTTGCGCGCCCTCCGATCACCCCGCCCCCGCGCCGCTCCCATCCAGCCGCACGCGTCCGGAAGCCTACCGGCGCGGCGGCAGGAGAGGAGGCGGCAAAGGAGGCGGGCCGGGCCGAGGCAGGGGGTGGGGTGACCTCTCCAACGCCGCCCCCCGCCTGCCTCCACCCGCCCCGCCCCGCCCGCCCCGCGCGCCCGTCTGCCGCTCCTAGCCGCCTGTTGTTGTTTCGCTGTGAACTTTGCGCTGCGGTTTGCCATTTGGGAGCGGGACCTTTGGCGGCTGGACGCGGGGCAAGGCGGGGGCAGGGCAGGGCGGGGCGGGGCGCGGCGGGAAGGAGGCTTGTGGTAAAGGCAAGCTTCGCGTTGCCCCAACCGCCCTGCGCGGGCCTCGAGCCCCGCTTTGCGGCCTCCGCCCCCGCTCCGCGTCTGCCTCCGCTCCGCCTGCACCTCCTCCGGGTCTATATTGAGCGCGGCGTCGGCGTCGCGTGGAGTCCGCGCTAAGAAGCGTCGCGGCGCCCTCGTCCGCGCGATGACGTCAGTGTTTGGCATGACGTCACGGGGTGTTTGTTGTTTGTCGAAAGCTCCCCGGCGCCCGCTCGCCTCTCCCCGCGCCCCGCCCTGTGCCGCCTTGCCCCGCGGCCCCCGCCGCTCCCGGCCCCCGCCGCCGCCGCCGCCGCCGCCGCGTCGCCCCTCGGCTCAACGCTCCCTCCTTACCTCGCGCCCTCGGCCAGCGCCCCCCACCCCTTCGCAAGGCTCCCGCGGGCTCCCCTCGCGGCGCAAGTAAATAAACATGGTACGCGAACTGGCCGGCGCGGCGCGCGGTTGCCACACCTCGGGTCGGGGCCCTGAGGCCGGGGGCGACGGGGCATCGGGACGTCTCTCGTCCCCTCGCCCCCTCCCCCGCCCCCCGCTCCGCTCCCGTGCACGCACGCCACCCCGCGCCGGAGCCTCCGTGCGAAGGTGTATTGATTGTCCGGGATTACGCGTCGCGTCTTTTAGCGCTCATTAAGATAACGCTCTGTTTAATAAATTAGAGTGTTTGTGGGATTTTTTGCAGAAAAAATTAACACTGTATATTTTCTCTCGTCGGAAGACAACGGAAGAGATAAGATAAAAATACTGGCGGCGAACGCGGCGACGGCAGCACCACCTATGACTGTAAACACGAACTTCGTGCTCCCCTCGCGGCGCCAACTTCGAACGTGCGCTGTGGCCGCGCGGGCCGCTCCGCCCCGGCGCCGCCCCGCCCCGCTCCGCCCACGCGCCGGCCACACGCGATGCGGGGGCGGGCGGGCGGGGGCGGGCGGGCGGGGGCGGGCGCGGATTTAAGCGGTTGGCTTCCGCAAGCAGCAGGCGGGGCGGGGGCGGAGGTGAAGGGGGGCCGCGGCGCCTTGCGGGGGCGTGTTCAAATCTACTCCTGTAAGTCGCGCGCGGGAACTTGGAAGCTCGCTGCGCATCAGATACGGCCGTATTTATCCCGGCGAGTATTTCACGTGCGCCGATAGCATCTGGCGGTGCGGGCGCGGCGGGCGCGGCGGGCGCGGCTGGCGCGGCTGGCGGAACGGGGCGGGGCGGGGGCGGGGCGGGATCGGGACGCGCTTCGCCGAGCGCCGAGGGGTGCACGGAAGCCCCGATGACGGGAGGAGGTGGGGCGGGGAGGAGCAAAGGGGAAGGGGAGGCGGGGGCGGTGCATCCAGGCTACCCGAGGGGGCCCCTCCACCCGCCCCGCCGTCGCCATCTGCGAAGGCCCACCGCCCGAGGAGCGCGAGGGAAAGCCGAGCGCGGACGAAGACGGCGGGTGCGAGGTTGGACTTTCACTCGAAATTACCTACGCGATTGGCACTTGTTGAAAGTGACCGTCTACAACGCACAAAGCCATGCCTTTCAAACACTCTGGTCATGATTGTTTTCAATCCTTGTATCCTATATATCCACATTTGTGTGTATGTGTGTGTGTGTGATGTGCCATTTCTTGGTCCCGTTATATTCGTATTATTCATGACCTCGGGCCATTCCAAGATAGTTCTTCACTCGTTTTAAACCAACTAACGCTTGCTAACGCGGACAATATATCGTTGTTATATGGTTAATTTACATTACAATATACCCAGTATTTGCAAACTGGGCGGATTGGAAGCTGAAAGCGCTCGATTTTTGTTTTTTTGTTCCTTAAATAAGTGTATTAGTATTTGAGGATGCCGACCTACTTGAAGTACTTAACAATGAAGCTCGTAAAACACTGTGACGTGCGCCAAACTGTGTGAGGTATGTGCTGCTCCATCTACTTTAGGACGGCATAGCATTTAAAAATGGACGAACAAAAGGGCGCAAAGGGCTCGGGGGGCGAGCGCCGGCTCCCTCGCGCCGCGCCGGGGGGCGGCGGGGGCGGCGCTGGGCGAAGTCTTATCAGCGGCGTCGCGAGGCGGCGGCGGCGAGGGGCGAGGGGCCCAGCTGCCGAGGCCGCATGAAAGGGTGTCGCCAACTGATAATATTTGCTCCGAGCACACGAGCACGCACAACTCCTCATATATTATAATAAACTGGGCTTACAATTTGACTCCCCGAAAGAAGAAAAGGGTGACGGCATCACTGCTAATAATATTAAAGTTTATTTATGTTGTTAATTAATAGAGGACACAGCACAGTTGGTGGAGAATACTTAACGGATTTACGTGTAAGTCTTCAAAGCGATATCTCAACAGTAGCAAATTTTTGGTAGCATTGTAATAACTGCTCTAAAAACGGATGTCTGCCAGAAAAGTCTTGAAATCGGCGGTTGTCAGCAGTCATTTTCGTGCATTTTTCCGATCAAACTCGTCCATATTGGGACGACTTGAACCTGAATCTCCTCCCGAAACTTATTTGACAATCCTAATATGGTGAGATCCTTATTTTGCTGGTTATGTCACTCGATAACCGACAATATTCAAGGAAAAAAGTGTACATTCTAAAACACCCCGCCAAAAATAAAACTGACATTTTCTCATCCGATCTTATTGAAATAAAAATGTTTCAGAATATACGCAACCGGGTTACGCCGAATGTTACGTAAAAAATCGTCCATCATTTTAGTCTGGGTTGTTCTTATGTCAAGTGTTTACTAGTCGAGCTCCAAACGAAAAACATGGGACCACCTCGGATGATCTGCTGGTGTATGGTGGCTGGTGTAAACACGGGAACCGAGTCTGGAGCGTTTCTTCCTGAGCATAGCGAAAAATATATATATTTATTTCATTCAATTCTTACGAACTTCTATGATATGACTTGATCCTAAAAATATTGTGTTAAGGACTTTAGAGAATATCACTGCATGTAGATTTGTAGAAATATTTAGGATTACTACTTGAATTGAAATAGTGTTTTATGGATTTAGCTTGGAGATATGTTTCTCTTTTTTGGTAATTTGTGTATTTATTAGGTTAATGGATTCATCTTTAGACAAAGTTTTGAATTAATGGTACTTTTTCTTCAATTAACATTGCTGAAAATTTTTCCTACGATAATAATAATAATAATATAATTATAATAATAAATACAAATGATATTAGAAATGGGTTCGCAACGATAGTTAGCAATAGCGAAACGCGAAACTCAAGTGCATATAATTGTTAAAATTGTTAAAACTTACAACTATAACCAGGGGATGAAATGAATTATTTTTATTGAAGTAGTACTACGCACGAAGATTCACACCAAACAAGGACGAGAGCATGGACATAAAACCCCCTACAGCGCCGGCAAGTAGAGCGAAGCCAGGGAATTTTTATCCCGCTCGGCGGCTGCTCCGCCACTACCCGAAGCCGCCGCCGCCTCCTCCGCCCCAAATAAATAGTGCGCGAGGGCGGAGGGCGGCGGCGCTGGCAGCCTTAAGCCTCCGAGAGAGATGTCGGCCGCCTCTTGGACGCTCCCTGGGGGCCTCTCGCGCGCGCCTATTTATTCCCTTCGATCGCGCGCGGCGCGCCTCCTCCGCCCCCGCCCCGCCCCCGGCCCCGCCCCACCCGCCCCGCCCCCGCCCCGCCGCTCCTGGCCTGCCGCTCTGAAATCGGCATTCCCGCCACCGCCCAAGGGGGAAGCACCGTTTGACCGCCGACGGCGTTTAGCGCCATGCTGGGGCGGAGGTGGGCGGGGCGCGGGCCGGAGCGGGTGGGGCGGGGAGCGGCCTTCCGGCCGCGAAGAGGACTCTGTCTCCGCCGTTATTAGTCAGCGCCCGCGTCGCGGCACGGCGCGAGCGGGAAGGGGGGCGCGGCTACGATTTTTTCTGCTCCCGGGGGAGACGTCTCCGTTGTAAGTGTCCAACGGAAATAGACCGTTCCGTTCCATATCGGTACCTGAACGGATTTCTTTTCATTTGACGAGTATGACCTCCCTCGTGCTGACAGGTGAGCGCGGGGTGAGAAGACGTCTCTGATCAATGAAGTGATTGCGTGGCTTGGCGCCGGTTGGGGAACGGGACGAGGAGGGCCTTCCGTTCTCCGAGCGGCTGTCTCCGCCGTTATTAGTCAGACCGAACACAGCGGCGGAGTTCAAGCTTCGCTGGACTCGTGGCCTTTTTTTCCCGCATCATTACGTTGCATTCCCGGCCTGTCGTTGGCAGCTGATTATTTATTGAAGACTACTGATATAAAAGACGATAACCCTCATTTTTACCGACATTTTTATTGTTGTGTTACTCTAATTTTTGGCTACAGACATCTGATGATAATGCATATGATACTCAAAATAGTTCAATTTTCGGGTCATAGATGGCTGCCAGTCGCCATTTTAACACGTTATAACATAATTTAGACCAGAATACAGCGTGGGGATGTCTACGTGCTAACCACGCGTACCCCCTTAGCCTATGGCCGCCAGGCAGAGACGTCGCCGGTAGGCCTGAGCCCATTCATGGGTTGTCGCACCAAGTATGTGAATACACACATAACAAAATTTACAAAATGTTAAACTTTAAAAAAATTGTTTCATCTGCATGTTCCTTTGAGACTACGTCATGATGCTGCTAATTGGGTCGTGAAACATACCTGAGCTTTTAGTTCAATTTGATAAGAAATAAAATTTTCAGTTGCAAAGAAAGAGTTAATTTATTGTCTCTAAATATGTCAAGGCTACCTTTCGCCCTACCTTCATATCACTGAGATTGAGTCGTTATAAATTAAAATGTATGCTTGTTATTTTTCGATGTCGTTTTGGGGGGGCGGGGAGATGTGGAGCCGGGAAGGTTGTGGCTTTCCGGTCGCGAAAAAAATATCTCCGCCTTTCTTGTACACCCCACCGTAGGAAGACTGCGAGTCATGGCCGACTTTATTCGCAGATCGCGTCGTCACATTGAACAGCAACCAATCGGTGTGAAGAGGAACCGAATTGAGAGAATTTTAAGTGGCCTGTGTCCATAAGGAAGGTGTCAATAGTTTGGTTAGATACCAATGTTCTCGAGAATTGAGATCTCTTATTCCGGAATTGAGAGAAAACTAAGCTTCATGTGCCCATATGGAAGGTGTCAATGGTTTGGGTAGATACCTATGTTCTCGAGAATTGAGATCTCTTATTCCGGAATTGACTCGATTTTCACTGAAAAATACAAATATTTGATTATATCATTCGGCATATTCTCATACCACACGTACCGACTGAATATTCTCATACACACATCGGCATATTCTCATACATACCGCGTTATTGCTTGCGGCACACTTGACGTCTTGCATCATCAAGGCTCAGAAGATCTCGCCCCTCTGAAATATTTGCTATTCACATGTTGTGTTATGAGCGTTATTGCAGCTTTTTTAAATATTTTTGGTGCGCCAAGAATTGATGTACAAAATAAATATTATATTAATATTATCGCTATTGCTGTATTGGTGGACTGTTTTTTGTTAAAATATGTATTGTATTGCATTATTCTATGCCAGCACGTTATTTGTTGTTCTTGAACGGTGTGCGAGCTACTTCTTGGAAAACCATTTTGTGTGATTTTGTTCTGCAGAATTTTTTCTGCTGCAGGCCATTGTTTATTATTATTATTATTATTATTATTACTATTATTATTATTACTATTATTATTATTATTGTTGTTGTAGTTACAAGCACTCATTGTTATTACAATACAGCGTAGTTGCCAAGATTTAAGTGCAATATTCGACAATTTGCTTCCGTTGGTTCCTGCAGTTTTCTAAATGTTCCTCTCTGTCATTATGCCCATTGGTACTCGTGGTACACATCATCTCTGAGCTATCTACCTCTTTGTCCCATGAAGCAATCGTCCATTTTATCTATGTCCAAACGAACAAGGATCGGAAGTTGAAACGGAGCTGTGCGTGTGTTGCAGGGCCATCTGGGTGACAGCCCTTTCGACGGAGGCTCCTGGGCCAAGAGCCACTTCCCGCCGCACGCCGCGCCCTGGCAGGCAGCCCTGCGCGCCGGCCCCGCGCGCCCAGCCGTGAGTACGCGCGAGCGCCCCGCCCCGCCCCACCTCCGCCCCGCCCCACCCCCGCCCCTTTCCCTGCCCCTGCCCCTGCCCCGCCCTTCTCCAAACAACATTTGCTCAACGCCTCGGGGCAATAACATACTATGCCATCATACGTAAGTTTTGAGAAAAAGGCATGTAAAGGTTTAGACATTGCATTCTACATAAAGGGATAAAGAACATTAATTTATGAATTACACTGCTATCTTGAGACGAATCTTTGAAGTAAAAACCCAACATTTAGATACATGTGTGGAGCATTGAAATACGCTAATATCTCAATTTCTTCAGAAATGTGGCGTAGCATGTTATTGCCCCAAGGTGTTCAGTTGAATCTGTTGACGTTTGCCACTCGGAATCAGAGCTCCTGAGTCTTTCATCCGAGTGCCTTAGGAAATAGTGTAGGTCTCACGCGCTGTGGCTGACTCCTGCGAAATCCTCCTGCTTTCCTCCTTGGCTCTGACGCGCCCAGTCCGCGCTTCCCGCCCCGCCCACGTTCTCTTCTCGCCCCACCCCTCTTCGCCACGGTCGCCCATTGCCCAATTCCCGCTCCGCATTGCCCATTCCTTCTTGCTCCACTCTGCCTTGCCCTCCCCATGTTACCCACACCTTCTTGCCCGCTCTGCCTTGCTCCCCCTTTCCACCGATCCGCCTTCCCCTCTTCGCCTTGCCCCGCTCTGCCTTGCGTCACTCTGCTTTGCCCTCCCCATCTTACCCACTCCGCCTTGCCCCGCTCTGCCTTGCTCCACTCTGCCTTGCCCATCCGCCTACCCACTCTCAATTTCAGAAAGAATTTTGTTTTCAGGATTACAGCCAAAGACGTAACCCCCAAAAGCTTTAAGTAATCGCTTTATATTCCGGAGAGTTTAAAACAGTGGGATGCAAAGGATGAGTTTTAGAATCAAGCCGTATAATCAACGAATTACGAGTAATATAAGATGCCAATTTCATAAGAGTCTTTTTGACAATCAAATGTAAATAGAAAAGACAATACTGACATTACTTTTATTAAATTCATGAGATATTTAATGAATTACATGTACGTTTTGTGATAACATTCAACCCCATCTTCAGGTACATAATCCGTAACTTGTGAATAAATTTATTGATTAGAAAAGCCAAGAGTAATTGATTAAAATAAACAACTCTTGTTTTCCAATTGTTAATAAAGCACTAAGGTATAAAAATGTGCAGAGGAAGGTCGGTAACTGAAAGATGTTTTTCCGGTATTATTTTCATTTAATTTTAAAATAGGTTCAAGTCAAATATTTTGGTAATTATACAACTCATAACGGAGGTACCAATGGACGAAACCACTATCTTATAAAAAAGCAGATTGAAACAAATATTAATATACAGTGCAATATTACTGCATTAAGTTAAATGGAAAAATGCTCATTATTTAGAAAATTAAAAATTATTAACTATTTTCATGAGTTCAAGAAGATTTTTTGAAGCGGCAGGAGAATTTGAGCAAGGTAATTTCGCACCATATAATATATTTATTTGCATATTGGTAACACAGAATACTTTGCATCATCCCCGAAGCTCTTCAGTCAATTTGGAATTCATGAAACGTTCTACTTGAAACCATAGGTGAATATGAAGAATGCAAAGACCAAAAAAACAAGCACGTTTTTCAGAGTATCTCGAAAGTCAAATTGTCGAACCACATCCACATTCGGAGCATACATTTATAAAAATAAGGATATCTCAATTTCTAGAGCGCGTATACCAGATGTGTAAATTGCATTTTGAAGAGCAAGAATTAAATTATTTTTAAATAAAAAAAACAAAAATCGATATTTGTGGGTGGTGAACCCACTCCGGCTCCCCTTACGATGTTAAGAAATGATTAAATCGCCTGCTGGTCTCGCGACATTTTGAAAGCAAGCAGCGATAGGCGCGAAGTGGATCGTCGAAGCATTCGTCGTTTGGAAGCACGACCTCCTCCTCGTCCTAATTGGAGCGTCGAGCGGTCCTCGGCGTTCAATAGGTTAGCAGTCCCCCCGAGGAGCGGCGTGCGGCGCGCCGTCTGTCACGAGGAAATCCCCGCGTGTCGGCCGGGCCGCCGCCGCCGCCGCCGCGATACAACAGGCTGCTCGGCGCGCCCACAATTGAGGCGTCCCCTCCGCGGATCTGTCGCCGGCTGAATCAATTGCGATCCCCGCTGTCGGCGCGCCGTCCTCGCCGTCCTCGCGACTTCCCTGATCGCTCTCAGGGCGAGGGGCGGGGCAGGGCAGGGGCGGGGACCGGGACCGAGAGGCCTTTTAAGGGCCGGCCTTCATCGACCGCAGGGCCTTTGAAGGAATTAGGGAACGCCTTCCCCGCGGCGATACACCGCCGCCGCCACCTGCCCCGGCCCGCTGCCTCTCTCGCGCGGAATAAGTAATGAGCGGATGTCCCATCTTAACACAAAGTCGCTCTTAAGCCCGCGGAGCGCGCCGCCGCGCCGCCCCCGCGCCGCCCCCGCGCCACCGCCCCCGCGCAAATGCGCAACGCCTCAGGTGTTTTATGCCGGCGGCGGCTGTTGCCTGGCGACTGCTTGCTGCTGCGTAGACGCGTTGGCATCATCGCACGACGCGACTCGCACTTCACCATCTTGAGCGCGATCTCTTTGACACGGTCTTTTTCAAAGCGATGCACCCGTTGAATATTCGTGGGGCTGTATTTTTTTCTGAGCAGTAGATGTTGTTTCATTATTTCTTAAACTTAAATAATCATCCTTAAATCAATGCTGTATTAATTACTAATTGACGAAAAGGGGTTATTATTATCGGTAGTAATTTGAGCGACAGGAAGACGTCTCAGTATCACACCAGAGCTTGTGACATTCATCTTGTGCTGGTACAAGATATTTTCAACGAATTGCCGATGGAGATTGCCTCTCCTAATAGGTAAGTTGAAATGTTCTATCGTCCGTGAAGACGTTTACAGTTATCATGAGCTGATTCTCCTACAAACTGAAAATATTTTGGAGATGTCAATGAAAATTACGTGAAACGTTTAGCAACTAACACGTAATTGTATTTTTGTGACTCGTCATGACTTATATTTTGCACCACAAGCTAAACTCACACAGTTGTATAGGTAAATGAAACATGTTTCCGTATAGAAGAACGTGATATTCTTGGAAACGCCATATTCCCAGCTATCACAAAATGAAAAGAACAGAGAAAATGAATGTCATACAGGCGAGCTCCAGTTCCTAATTCAGATATTCATTTCGGACATTTCCAATTTATTGTTATTTTAGTGAATAGATGCTTGTGGCCCCATACATGATAAAAAGGCAAGAAGCAGGCAGTCCAGAATACTCGTCTAACTACGCATTAACTACGTATAATTTTAATAATTTAATTATTACTATTAATTACTTTAATTACTACTAAATTGCATTAAAAACTACGTATAATAATCGTTTTGGAAGGGGCAATCATAGATTTTTGTTAAATATTAAACATGTTTATTATATTTTGTATAATTGTTGTAGTGTTTATATGATACTATACAATATTATTGTTTAAATAATTACATAATTATAAATAAACATTAATAAACATTTAAATCCGCATGCTACTATACCGAATCTTAAGTTTCAACATCGCATCGCTGCAGAAAGAGAATTGAGTTCGTATGTTAGGAATCGTAGTCCTAAGTTATGCGACCGGTTGTATTGTAAAGATCATCCCAATTTTCGGCGAGTTGGGTATTAATCGTTCAGAGTAACAAAAATGTATTTATTTTTTACTGACACATAATTGCTTGTTATTACCTTCGATACGACGTTCGATATACCCTGCATAATTTACCTGGATCGAGAGGATCGTGAAATGTGAAAACGAGGGAAATGTGAAAACAGTTGAAATCTGTTACATGTTCTTTTATGGAGGGAAATATGAAAAGATAAACCCAGTCCAGTTGGCAACTAGTTAATTAGTAAATAAGTAAATGAGAATCATTAAAATTGCCCAAAAATTTAAAAAACGAATTCACCACGGGCGTTAACTGATTCTAATGGTCCCGGGCGACAAAAAGGCCTCGGGCCAAACGTCCTCGGACGTGTCGCCTGTCGATCATTAGAAAACTTCTAACGCCCTTGGTGCGTTAATAACGATTATGGCAGAGCAATGTAACCTTTCGCGCCTTTCTCATCCAGCACCACAAAATTTCAACGTTTCCAACACGAACATCTAAATATTGTCTGAGTATCGTTGGTCTTCGGTGACATCACGAGATTCTTGACCGCCCTCTGAACCTTGGTCACTCTAAGGAGGCAAGTCACGAGAGATTAATCAAAGTTCACTCGTTTCGCGCAGCCTTCACTTCAAACACATTCGCTCTACCAGCACAATCATCAACAGTATCATTATTATCATTCTCGACAAAGGAGGATGGAGCATAAGTTATGTGATGCCTCGGGGCTTCGTTTCTTCGGGTTTGCTGCTCCTTCCGGCCACACTCCCTGGCGGAATCTCCTTCGTGACCTCCAGCCGTCTTGGGGCTCGCGCCCAGCCCACCTCCGCCCCGCCCCGCCCCATCCCGCCCCGCCCCGCCCCGCCCTGCCGCCGCGGCGCGCAGCCAGCGGGCACCGGCGCCGGGAAAAAAGCGACTGGTGGAGATTTACAGCCCCGCCCTCCCCGCCGCCCGCCCCGCCCGCCCCGCCGTCCCCGCTGCCTCCGCTGCCTCCGCCGGCGCTCCCTTCGGAGGCATCGCGCGCTGAATGCGGTAATTGGTGCAACTTCCGCCGAGCCCTCGCACAAACAAATAAACAAAGAGGCGCAAGAAGCGGCGCTCTCGCGAACACGCGCGGGGGCGGGGCGGGGCTGAAGGGGCGGGGCGGAAGGGGGATGGGGCGGGAGGGGCGTGCCCCGGGGAGGGCAACGTGCGCTCGGCGCCTGCGGCAGAGCGCAATCGATAGGAGACGATTGTAACTCGCCGCCTTCGTCTTCGCCCCGCCCCCCCTCCTCGCCCCACCTCGAGCTCCTGGGCGCCTCCTGGGGCTGAGATACGGCTCCTTCGCCCTCACGTCGCGCGGATACGGCTGCTTCCCCGCGTCGATGACATCTGAATTCGCCTCCCGCCCCGCCCCCTCGCGCGCCTGCCCGGGCGGCGCACCTGCCAGCTCCACCCACGCACCATCGCCGTGCCCTCACTAGTCCCTCATCTGCAATATGCAAAACGCGAAGAATTGAACTTGTGGATATCGTTGTAGAGTCTATCGAAACGTGTTATGCTAGAAAGATTGATCGATTGATTCCCCTTTATCCATTGGGCTTGTCTACGATTTTACGCTCTCCTCAACATTGGTGAGTTAATAAATGAGGATGCGCATGACTAGAAGATATATGGTTTGCCATTGCCTCCCATGCAACAGTCACAACATAAAACATCCACTCTTTACACGGCGTTGAAATTTCTCGTTCCCCGAAGAGATTTTGTCGCCTCGTCCAAATTCGTTACGTAGGTGGGCGTTCTGGGAAAGAGTTGGCATATCGAGCCCGGAATGTGACAGAGGACAAGCGCACCCTACCAATATCCCTTTAGTGGATGCGAGTGGAAGGCAATGACCACGATCTAATATTGAAGAAATGGAATCCGGCACCTTTCTTCGAAATTTTGTCAATTCTATCTTGCAGAAAGATTCCTAAAGAAATATAATTTTCGTTTTCGTCAATCCCCTTGTATGTATCACGACATTAAGGTTTTCGAGCAAGCATTGCTTTAGCTATTTCACGTGAACGATCTGCATAGAGAGTCCTGCATCACGACTTTCGTTACCGAATTTCGATGCTATAAATTTGTTCCAGCTCCCGACCTTCTGGGGCCTGCCCCGAAAAGCGCGTGTCGTCCACATCGCAAATTGAGCCTGGGCCAGGGGCTCAGAAAGCAAACGCGTTGCCATGGCGCTACTGAGAGCCTCGTCAAAATTATCGTAACATTCTTAAATCAACTCGCCCAGGCGCCAGCTGTTTGTTTTGGGAGGCCGGACGCTGCAACGGTCCCCGGCGGGGTCCCAGCAGTCGGGATGGAGCGGGGGGCGGGGCGGAGCGGGGGGTGGGGCGGAGCGGGGGGCGGGGCGGAGCGGGGCTGTGAGCCGGCAAAGGGTAAACGCTTCCGATGCGACCCAACGTCCAGAACCTTGGTGGACTTGCGCGTTGCGCTGCTCAGGGATACGCATTGGCAAAGCAATTGCACTGCTTGCATAGAGCACATGAGTAGTACAAACAGTGAAGGCCGGTTGTGCCGACACCGTCTGGAATCGGAAGGCGAATGCTCAAGACTGTTTGGATGACTTTCCAAAGCACGCGAGATCTTGAGCAGCTGTTGAATCAACGCTTTGACACGATTGGAAAAGTACTGCAGGCTCTAGTTTAACAAATAATGATACAAATATCTGCTAATGTCTTAAATGATTTCAAAAAAATTAATTTGAACAACAGAGCTGTATATAGAAATATACGAATTGAAAAATTCATAGCAAATATTGTTTTTTCGTAAAGCTCTGAGGGTATCTTTTACTCCCAGTTTAATGTGTTAACTCAGCAGCTCAACGACAGCTGAGAAAATATGTTTTTACCTCAGTTATATTTACATATGACCTAAGAAGTATCATTGTTAATAGGTGTACTTGAGATGTTACGTATGACTATTTTCTTGTACGGAACGAATATTGTTTGTATTTGGCTTCATACATGTAACACAACTATTTTTTTCATATGTAAGAATATAATCGAATAAGAGTTGAAAGGGATCTGAAGTGCATTTATTTTTTCAGAGATCAATTAAAATATATGCTGAGTGCGTTATACGCATCTAACATGTAATATTTTTAAATATTTGGACAAAATGTTTGCTCTTGCGGTCGCTTGAATTGATATTTACTAATATATTCTGGAATGATTAAACTTGAATAAAAGCGTCGACATGTATCTCTGATACGCACGCGTATGTTGCTAAGTTAAGTTTTTGCTCAAATGTGACAAATATACTACAGCATTCCTAGCGGCTAGTTTCCCAGCGACTAAATGTGCTGGTGAATTTCAAATTCAAGGTCATTTCTTCTAGGTGTACGAAGTTACATTGTATTTAACTGGAATTATTCAATTATCTTGTAATATACTTTTCATTCGTATTGATTTTCCACTTAAAATTAACGATTTTCGAGCAAATTAAGGACTGTACAAACAAGACTGTCACTAACTGTACGTGTTAAATACGGCCTGCGGCGAGCCCGTGCGTTCCACGGCGTCCAGTGCCTTGGGCAGGTGAGCAGATCGCAGCGCCGGCGCTGGCCTCCCCTCGCGTCGCCCTGACGCGGCCGGATCAGCGGTATCAGCGGCCCCGCGGGAGGCGCGCGCCCAAAACCCCGATTAGGACGCTTACAAATGGCGCAAAAACGGCGGAGGGCCGCGCAGCCAGCCATCGCCCATCGCCCATCGCTCCTTGATATCGCGCCCCCCACGCGGCCGCTTAGCCACGCCCCACCCCCTGCGACCGCACCGACCCGCCCGGGCCTCTCGTGCCACAATCCTGACGGTTCGCTACCGCTCGACACAGCTAACCTGCGACCACGCCCAACAGCCGTCTCGCAACTCGTCAGTTCCAACGCGCTACCTCGCGAGTTTGTACCTCTTCTCGCCCCCCCCCTGCGACTGCATCTTCCCGCCCGCGCCTCTCGTGCCACAATCCTGACGGTTCGCTACCGCTCGACACAGCTAACCTGCGACCCCGCCCAGCAGCCGTCTCGCAACTCGTCAGTTCCAACGCGCTACCTCGCGAGTTTGTACCTCTTCTCGCCCCCCCCTGCGACTGCATCTTCCCGCCCGCGCCTCTCGTACCACAATCCTGACGGTTCGCTGCCGCTCGACACAGCTAACCTGCGACCACGCCCAGCAGCCGTCTCGCAACTCGTCAGTCCCAACGCACTACCACGCGAGTTCGTACCTCTCCCCCCCCCCGCCATTCCCCTAAGCCACTAGCTAATTCTGATATTTCACCACCCTTCCATCCACCCTTCCATTATTCAAAGATGCCATTTTACGGTTCTCCCATTCCTGCCCATTGTAACTCCTGTGCCCAGCCAACGTTATACCGTTGCGTTATTTCTACAAATCGCAATTGTCAGTCTGCCACCACCCGCGCACAGGCTCCCGCGTCGCTCTCTGCCAACGCGGTCTCTTCGCCTTCCCTTTCCTTCCCTCTGCCGGTAATGCTCACCCCCACCCCCAGCCCTGCTACGCAAGCTGCCTGCCACCCCTGCCTCATCATATTCGATGGCCTAGTAGTTTAGACCGTTGTATGGATTCAAAGTTTCCTCCAGAAGGTAATGTTACAAAATGTGTTGATCACTTCCGTCAAAACTTCTACCAAAAAAAATTAAAACTACCATCGTATTTTAAATTTGCGTGCATAATTATCATTTTTTTAATGTGTTGCAAGTTTTGAATCCGGAAACGGAATAGGTGGTAGCTCCGGACGACGTATATTCGCGGCTCGGCCAGCCGACCAGCTCTCGTGCAGTGGAGGCATATGTTTTTGCTGACGCCGCGTCGTGGCAGTCACTATGTGTGACGCGCAAGGGCCCGCACCGCCTCCGCCGGCGGGGGGGGGGGGTGGCGGCGGGCTTTGTAGGGAAAGGCTCCGGGCGGCGCGCACTTGCTCCTTCCTCACACGGCGCCTGCCATCGAGACGCCGCCGCGCGCGCTGCAGCACCCCGCGCGCCCGACGGCGGCGGCGGCGGCGGCGGCGACGCCCGCGACGGCGGCGGCGGAGCGGAAAAATAAGGATAAAAAAGCGGGCGGGGCGGGGTCGGCGGTGGGGACGGGGGGCGGAGGGGGCGGGGTCCGCGCTCCTTTGCGGCCCAGCGCCGGCGGCAGCCGCCTCAAAGCGCCACGACGGCCGCACAATGCGCGTCCCGCGTCGCGACGCGTCGCCCGCCGCCGCCCCGCCCCCGCCCCCGGCGGTGCCGCCATTCAGCCGTCCGTCAGCGCCGCCGCCGCCGCAGCATCCCGTCCCCGCCCCGCCCCGCCCTGCGTCCCGCGCCCCGCGTCGTGCCGTCGCTCCCACCGGCCCAGTGCCCTCGAGATATCGACGCCGACTAATTGACGCGAGACGTCGCGGACGGCGGCCGCAGGCGGTGGCGGCGGCGCTGGCAGGAGCGCAGGGGGGAGCGGGAGCGGGGGCGGGGCGGAGACAGTCCGTCGCTTCTTCTTCCGCGCCGCCTCGCGCGCCAACCGCCCCCTCCGCCCAACGCACAGCGGCTGTCGCCAGCGCGGGAACGTCTCGGCGGCAAGGCGCGCCGCGCCGCCGATGGCAGAAATCTGCCACGAAACAGCGCGAACGCGTTTTGCACAGCGCGCTCTCTCGCACTTACTTCCATTATTTGGTACCCTTGAAATCTTTACAAAAACCACGAAATCATTACAAAAACCACAAATTAAACGTCTCAGCTTTTACCCCAAACGGTCTTGAAATCGTGTCAAATCCCACGCCATGGTGATGTGCAGTATGGTGAACGAATATCTTTTCCCACATAAACTGACTGGATAACATTATTTAGTTTATTTTCCAGTCAGTTTAGTGAAGTCTCAGGATGGTTGGTGTTCCTTCGTCACCCTCTCATTCACGAAATTCAATAAGGTATAATTTTGAAATTTTCCTCCATTGTGAACGTTACGCAGATCCTCACTCTTCGGTTTAGATTCCTTTATTCGTAAAAGTAATTATATTACTCTTTAACACAATCGGCTACAAACATTGACAGACTGGAAAACAAGATTCAGACGATAACCAGAAAATTGATTCAGGGTAAGAATAATTTTCTACTAAATTTTGGAATGTGATTTGATCAATCTCCATAAATGTATTACACAAGTTACTAATACAGGACTATGTGTATTAGTACTTGAAACTTCTGCATTTCAATTACTTTTTAAAATGTTCTGCCAATTAAAGCACCTTAAGATAGAATCAGATACCTTTAATATTTCATAGAGCTTAATTTAAACCGGCCCCTATCCATATTAAAATACGAAACAATTCACATCTAAAATTATAGGAATTGAGTCAGAATGTAACTACCACAATCAGAAACATTCGGAGCATATCAGACAGTCCCAATAATGTCAATTCAAGAGTACTGAATTTCTCCTTCTTTTTAAATATATCGTCAACTTTTTTTTAACATTGAAACATTGTAATGCCTGCTCTACCCTTCTAAAACTTGTAAACGAGTCTTCCTATGACGCGAATGCGCAATTATAAATACTACTGAAACATCGTTCGACGCCAGTACAAATAGAACATTGTCACAACAATAACATTTTTGTCGGTAATATATGGATATGCCCTAAGGGAATATACAAATTTTATCAACAATATCGTTTCTAGAACAGTAACCTGAAATAATCATACAAATTACAAGCTTGTATATGCCAGTATTTTTAACTGAATACGGAATACTTAAATTGAATACCAGTCTCATATGACTTGAACACTTGAAGAAATAATGAAAGTGCCCAGAATATTGTGTGGAAAGTTTACAATAAACAACATAAAAAAGTAGCACTCCTGTACTCTCTTGGACAGATTTTACAAAAACCAACATTTTTTAATTAAATATGCGCGATAACATTCAGTAATAGGAACAAAAAATACCATTATCGCCATTTTCTCATGCTAATTCTCTTAACAAACGTTTAGCTGCCCTCTTGTTGCATCGCGTCGCGGGCCGCCAAGATTTTGTAAATTATTGTTTTCGAGTATTGATTGCAATAATAGATAAAAGGAAGTTCAATACAACTTTTGAATTGCTGCTCTACAAAAAAGTTGAAATATCTGATCTTACTAGCAATTTTATTGACTGTCGTTTAGACGAACATATAAAATAGTTTTTTGTGAATTTATTGTTTCATTTCTTTATATTTCCGTTCTAATAAATTAAAGTCAAGAAATTGCTAGTATGATTAAAAAACGAAATCAAAAAAACAAAAAGTTAAACATCTGATTTGTATTTAACGTCTTTTATCTTTACTTTCTCGCTACCGCTTACGCAGTAGAGAGAAAGTTATGTAATGCTGCGCGAAAAAACGGCGTATATTCGGCAGAGAAACTCGTTATTACAGGGCCCTGGTAAAGAATAAGTGGATAAATCCAGTTGCTAAATTTAGAAAAAAAAATCCTCCAAGACGTGGTAAAGACAAAATCTAATGACGGCAAAACGTCTGTCTGTCCTCCGTACATCCGTCTGTCCGTCCGTCCGTTCGTCCGTCCGTTTGTCCGTCCGTTTGTGAACAACGTTAGCGGCCAAACCGTTTAGCCGATTTTTTCCAAAATTTATATTCCCCAATCAGTTTGGCTGATGGCCCCTTGGATTTAAAACCGATATTTTAAATTAGGACGTACTTAGACATAAAGCCCCTGGGACTCTCTTCAAAATGTTCAAAAAAATTGCTCCATCATTTTTTATTAAATATCGTTTTTGGATAGTGTGAAGAACGTTTAAGAGAATGGTTAGGTTTAATTTTCGTTAAAAACTCTGGATTTTTTTAAAACAATTGAAAAATTTCCAAATTTTAGCACCACTAGTGTTCATAAACTTAAGAAAGGGGTGGGTCTCTATGAAACAATTTTCCTATTATTTCAAAATTATCAATTATTTTTAAACACTGAATATACACATTCAGGCTAATACAAACTTACTAATCTAGTACGTTTCTCGTAAATTAATGGAAGAAGCGTCGTGTGCATGCAATTCATTTACGAATACGTACAGCGTACCCTCGCGGGCGCCATCTGATCATCAATGAATATAAATCATAGATAAATACTGAATATAAAATATTCATACGCATTTATATGTATACCAACTAGTCAGGCTCATTTCTCGTATATTATAAACGGAAAAGTGCCTGCTGTTTTGTTGTCATGTATGTATTCGTTTTAGCGATTGCAATATTTCTTGGATGACATTGTACTTTTTGGGTTACGATTAGTTTGCTTACCGATATTGTTAGGCATATGGTGATGATGATGATGATGATAATAATAATAATAATAATAATAATAATAATAATAATAATAATAATAATAATAATAATAATAATATCCCCTAGATTCACGAATAAACGGGTGTCTGTTAAATATGAAAATGATTACAGCCAGCCTCCGAGCTTCTTTAAGAGAAACTTGTTTTACTGTGGATGCGTCTACAATACTTGGTGCATATATGAGTTGTTTCCAATAGCTGGAACGCAGCCCAGTCTTTTGAACTACCTTAGAATTTGGACTAGTTCTTTCATAATATTTGCGGAACAATGCCCAGAGCTCCGACGACCATCATTTACAAAGTCTCGTACTCAAGACACCTCGACGCCCTTATTGCATAGCTCAGAAACATCTACAAGTAGTCACTTTTTCCACCAAATCAAGGGTAATAGTATCCGGGTTGTTTGCTGCTATCGCACGATTAGTGTGGATTTGTTTGGTTATACAGTATTGTACACAGCGCCGTAACAGGATTTCGTGACTGTTTGCACAACTTGCAGCATGTGTTTAGAACTTTGTTGGTGTTGTAAATCTACCAGTAGAGGTAAATATAAACCCGTTCGTGTTTTTTCATCCCTTTGGACTTAGAGTTGGACAAGCTGAGACGAAATGATCAATTGTTTCTACTTGTTCCTTAAAAATTTTATCGCCCGAGGAAATTTTGAGAACCGGTTTAAAATAATGTTTTCTCAATTCCTGATCTTGGATGACTGTGATCACTGCTACCGGTTTTGGCTCCATCCTTCTCCATTTAAACCAGATAAATTATTGGGCTTTGGAGACCTGTTCTTGTCCATTATTTGTAGATTTTTGTATTTAAATTTCCTTTATATCTGAAATTTATTTTCGCAGTTCAGTGTCTGTGTTATTTTTGGTTCTTGCATTGTTTTTTCGCAGATTCTGCAACACTCATATTAGTCCCTCTTTTCTCTCAATTTCTCAGATTTGTTGAAATTTTCAGTCTCAAAAGAGGTCATCTTGATGAGTATCTGTATATTTCCTGTTCCAACAGGTGCATTGTGCCAGGCGGCTTTAATTTGTGTTAGACCTCTGCCGCCTTTGTTTGGCGCAAAACCTATGTGTATCAGCTCGCGGGTGGGTGAAGGGTAGGTCCATTGTTCGAATTTCTTACTTGGTTATTACTGTTATTATTATTGTGTGAAGTGTGTATTTGACATTTTGGGTCGGTGGTCTGACTTGACAGCCAGCTACCGGTGTGTCCCATGCCTGGGCCGAGTTCAATTCTCATACTTGTAGGTAAGAGCGACTTATGGCGAACATGACGTATTCCCTTCAACTAGCGAGATACGCCTGCGTAAGCTTTTCTTCGACACACAGCTTTAGAAACTAGGACGATTTTAAGGAAAGCTACAACTATTTTTGCCTCGACCGGGAATCGAACCTGGGGCAACCACGGGAAGCTAGTACGCTGCCCTTGAATCATCCTAGAGACTACTATTATTATTAATATTATATTATATAATATTAATATTATTATATTATAACTATGATTAATAATATTATTTTTATGTATGGTATAATTATTAGGTGTGTTTATGAATCTTTGTACGACTGTGCGCACCTGAGTGAGTGAGAGACGCCTCCATTTTTTCGGGTGGGGAAGACGCCCGCCAGGCCTCACCTCCGGCTGCACCCGCGCCTCGACGCGGCGGCACTCGCCGCACGCCATCGCCCCTTCGCCCCTTCGCGACAGGGCGGGGGCGCGGCCACGGGGGCGGGGAAAGGCGGGCAGATGGGAAGAGGCGTGCCGCCTAAATGAATACGCACACAAAAGAAAATTAATACATAGCGAAAATGTCACACAAAGCAGCGGTGACCTACATAAGTGATCAAAGGCAGTGTTGAACAATAGAACATTAAAGATAAAATCCCGCAAAAGAGCGGCGGACCCTGCACTCGTCCCTGAAAGCGCGCCCGCCCCCGCCCCCGCCCCCGCTGCAGCCGGCGCGGCTAGCGACGCAGCCGCCGGGACAAATTTGTCCCGAGTTTGCTTACTTTCACCGGAGATGAGGCTCTCAAATCTTGCAAATGAACCTTATGCATGACCTCCAACTGCACGTGCAATAATTAAATGCGTTTCGGATATATAAAACATGAAACCGGTTTGAAACAGAGGGACTGGCGCGAATCTTTTTGAGAATGCCCTCCAGAATGCCTGTGCCCTTCCGTTGAACTCCACGTGCGCTGGGCAGTAAGCTCCACAATAGCTGCGCTCTGGGGCGGAAAGACTGCTGCAAGATTAATTTAACTACGTGAAATTACGAAGTAAAATATCATTGTTATATTCAACGAAAACATAGTGAATCTGGATGGAGCCTGTTTAAATATCGGAAATGAGATCGAACGCGGGAACAGCGATCGAGAGTTCAGTTGGAAGCGGTTAATACTGACAATGAGAGGTATGTATGTACCTTAATGTATCCAGATGCTGCTAAATCCATCTACCCAGAGAAAATCAGTGGATCTGTTGAATAGTTTTTTGTAAATATCTGAGATTCATTTTCCCTCTTAACAATTAATTATATCATATAATTTAAGAAGGTTGCAATTCCACCATTTAACGAATTGGCTTTTGTAAATGTGTTGCTTTTCTTATTAATAACAGCACAAATAAAATGAGCAATATTTTCGATGCACGCGTCATCTCTTGTTTTAAGCCTGGCTCTCTTTTGTAACTGCGTGTCGTGCAGCAGATAAATATGTAATAAACATGTTGTCCGTGTTATTTCAGTTGAAAATCGGAGAATAATTTTGCTTGTCGACCGCTTGTTTTCGAGTCCATTTTATCGGCGCACCTAAAGCCCCGAGGGTTGGCCGCTTCATAGCGCTCGTAAAGGCCTCTTAACTGGGGAGCTTGCGGGGAGCGGGCGGGAGCGGGCGGGAGCGGGCGAGCATGGGCACGGATGAGGGCGAGCCGCTCGCCTCGCCCTTTTACGACGCACAAGATGGACGTCCGCGAACAGTACTCGCGGTCCACCGGTAAACAACTTGCTTTTACCACTTCTTGTTGTCATCGCTTCGTTCATCAGTGGGCTACCGACCGGCGCAGTCATGTTTTATACACAAGGCGGTTCGTCTATAAAAATCGCTGACATAATATACAATGAGACTCGAGGTTACGCATGTTTTCAGGAAATTAATTCGCTACCACAGATTGAAAATTGATAGGGCACCAGAGTTACTTCTCTCGCATAGAGTTCAGAGGGTACAGAAGCGACAGTACGAACTTACAAGTCGCAGTAAGAACAGTACAGTAAGAACTTACCGACCGGAGCAGTCATGTTTTATACACAAGGCGGTTCGTCTATAAAAATCGTTGACATAATATACAATGAGACTCGACGTTACGCATGTTTTCAGGCAATTAATTCGCTACCACTGATTGAAAATTGGTAGGGCACCAGAGTTAACTCTCTCGCATAGAATTCAGAGGGTACAGAAGCGACAGTAAGAACTTACAAGTTGATGAGTAGAACAATTCTGAGTCCAGAAACGGCTCACTGTCTTATAATCCGTGTAACCAAAGAATCAAACACGCACCGAATTGAACACATCTCAGCAATTGCTCAGAAGTCTGGGTTCCATTGAAATATGGGTTTTGACGCTCTCGATCCTCCTTCAACTGTTTCGTGAGCCCATGGAATGATAACTATGTTCTATTTCTTGATTAGATATTAGATGAAGTATCGTTTATATATGTTTGGAAGTAGTTTATATGTTTGGGTTCATTTTCGTGAAATTTCTCCAGGAAAGCGAGGAGTCAACTTGTAAAAAAATCAGTTTCATATGCAATTCTTTCTAATAATAACAAAACAGGTAATCGTGATGTGTTGGGAATGGTAAAATTCATTTGTGAAATAATATTTTTTATGAGACCACAGAGGTCCACCCGTCCCTTCGAATCACTGACTCGTCGATGCCAGGTGCGCTGCAACTGACTTTCGTTGGTTTGCGATTACATTTGCACTCTGCATGCTGTCCACTGGCATTCATATAATTCATGATAACGAAACAACAACATGCAGCAGCCTCGCATACTGATATGCAAAACGGAATGCAGAAAACAGTAGCATTGTCATGTTGTAGTTTGAGTGCTAAATTTATATCGACCTGGTTTTCGGTGATACGAACTGATATTGCGTGAAGAAGATATACACAAGGCTCCAATGTCGTTATGTTCCCAAACTATTTTCAGTTGTGACTGCAACATCTAAATTTCTGATGAGGATTTATTATTTTTTACGTTCAGTCTGCTAGAAACATCTTCATCCGTTTCGCCTCTTCTTCACCGTCTCCCTCTGAAGAGGAAGTCATCGGCCGCCATCTTCGCGCCTGGTGAGACGGGGAGGGGAAGGGAGTGGTGGAAATGGGAGGGGGAGAAGGGAGGATGAAAAAAGGGCACGCGCGGTCTCTATGTACGACAATCAGCCCTGTAAGCAAGCCCGCGCGCAGCCGGATATTAAACGCGCTGATGAATCTGCTGGGAGCTGTTGCTGGCGAGGCCTCCTGCGCTGAACCCCCTCACCGCGCTTCCCCAGTGCATCACCAGCCCATCGCATCACCGTGGTGCCTGGCGACGTAGCTCGCTTTATGGATATACGGCCGTATACATGTCTTGGGAATTCGCCACTTCACGACGGGCAACCTTCCCTGTCTCTGGCACGCAGGCATGCCATGAGCCCTGTGATACAACGGGACTCAATGTAGGATCCAAATTCTAGCAAAAAATAGTGTGAGCCTCTTACGAGTTGTATATGAACATGTGTGCAAATTGAAAATATTCATTCGTATTTGCGGAAAGGATTGTAAAATAAAGTTGTTTCATTAAACTTGGAGACTTTCATTTTTCGTAGTGAAACTCATCCGAAAAAGTTTGCCTCCCCAGCCTGTTTACATCGCAGATGTAGTAAATGGCCACTGAAGTTTGTTAATAAAACTGTCACGAGGGATTCGTTCACAAGACGTGCGCCAACGTACAACGCGAATTCGTACAAAGAAGTTATGATATTTATTAAGAGTTACCACATATACGTTTGAAACAGGGTTAAGTCGCTTATTGCTTCACTGTAATTACAATCGTTGTTGCTGCGTCAAACAAAATGGAGCTTCTCGACGTGACAAAATGTCAGGCGCTGCCGTGAGGTGTCTTCCTAGATGCTCGTAGCCTCAAGACAGAAATCACCTCCTATGGGGAGACGTCTCAATTCCGAGGATGTGATAAAAACGAAACGGGAAGATCATTTCTTTCCCTCAGCTGTGGAGTATTTACGGCATCTGGGATTTTCACAGGCTCGAGCGCACCACCTAGGATATCCAACTAAGACGTAATCTGCAGAAATAAGACATATTACGATTTTGTGAAATATTAAACATAATTCATGACAGATACTTTCTATCAAAATTGCTATTCACTGATAAATATTCAGTCTGATATATATGATAAAGTCTTAAAATTTTATTGGTTTAGTGATGGATTTTAGATATCCATTTTGGAATACTTGTAATTTAAATGTTTTTGCTGATGATATTTTGAGTAGGTGTCACAAGTCATCTAATTCGCTTTATGCTAAAGGACTCTTATTAAACAGTGAGGATTAATGACAATGATTTTAATAAAAAAACAATTCACAAATTTCATGTGAAATTTGTTCCGACAAAACGAGTTCGGCTGCTTCACAAGGGCTAGTCTAACCTCTGTGAAGTGTCCTAAACCTTACTCCCCTTCCTTATTCCTTCCCAATTCTGGCCGCTGGGTAGTGACGCAGGGGCGCGCGGTGTGAGGCGCGTACGCGGAGTAGCGGTCCTCTTGTCAACTGACGAGACGCGACAGTATAATATAGCGCCATGTGGAGTAAAGAGAGCGCTGATAAAGTAATGGAGGATTACTCCGCGCTCAACGCCCAACCAAGGGCTTTGGAGACGCGTTGCGCAAAGACGCAACAAATGGTAAAAAAAAATCCGCCAAGCGGCGGGGCATGGCTGGCCGCTCCGCGAGGGCTTCCCCGGCGAATCGCTTCGGAGCGGCGATGCGGGGGCGGCGGCCGTCGGCGGCCGCGTGCAGCCCCCGAGACAACCCCCGCCAGGAAGCCGCCTATCTGTCAGCATCTGCGCGCCAAATCTAATATTAGCCCGCGTGCATTGCGCGCCGCGAAGCCTTGAGGCCCCTGCTCCCGCAGCGGGACCGCCGCGCCGCCCGCGCCAGCTGCTCCAATCACGCCACCCACACCATCCACGCCACCCATACCACCCACGCCACCCACGCTACCCACCCACACCACTCACACCACACGCATCTCTCGCCTCACCCGCGCCAACCACACTCCTGCGGTCCCTGTGCCTCTCTACCTTCATTCATTTTCGAATCATTTGAACTGCAATGTCTTGGAGAGCGGGCAAATAGCAGAGCAGTGCATAACACGGCGGCAATGGTGTAACGGTTAGGGTATCGGGCTGTTGTACCCAATTATTCTAGGTTCAAACCCGATCGAACCTGTGGATTTTTAAGGGCGAAAAAAACCTTCATACCCATTCCTTCGGAGGGGAAGTAAAGCCGGCTGTCCCAAGTTAGTAGATTTACTGTACGTAAAAGATCCTAAATCAAGCCTAAATGACACCTCTGAGCTAAATTCAAAATCGCCTATTTCGTCGCCCAAGGAATACCTTCTTTCTCCGCTAGTTAGTGAAAGGAGAGAAACGAAATTTGCGTGGTCAGACGGAAGAGCAGGTCTCATGACCTGAGTCTCGCCACGTAAAATAAGGCAATTCAACTACTTCTTTACATTTAATCTAAAGGTTTACACATTTTTTATCTTCTTCACAGTTGTCTGAAAAGGGCTACGCAAAATGGTTCGAGTGGCTTACGATATTGATGTTTCACTCTACGCCGACAGCACAATGCAAGAGAAGGCTACAGAGCCGCTCCGTCTGCAGTTGTTGAAATATTGAATCCGCAGCTGTCCCGCGGCCTCACGTTTCTGAACTTTGCAATCAATCCGTTCCATTCGCTTGTTTAGGAATTATAATTGCGAGACGAAAGTAAAGCAAAATGAATCATTGATTTATTTGCAATATTATTCATAACATTGTGATGTGCCTGCTGAACAAGACAGGTAGAGCGGGTGATACTGCTTTGCAGGGCAGACATTGCATTGTTCGGAGGAATAGTGCGACCATGGCGAGTGGCGTTAAGCGTTGTCAATCACTTCATTCGCACTCATGTTTTAGTTCCGCTTCATCCCTCCTTGCTCCGGCCCGGCCCGCCTCCCCCCACCCAGCCCTCTCTACCCCACCTCTTCCCTCCATTCATACCCGCCCCACCCCACCCTGCCCGTCCCCCCCGCCCTGCCGGTTTCCGCCCCGCCCTGCCCGTTCCCGCCCCGCCCTGCCCGTTCCCGCCCCCCCTGCCCGTTCCCGCCCCATCCTGCACGTTCCCGCCCCACCCTGCCCGTTCCCACCCGCCATGCCCGTTCCCGCCCCGCCCCACCCAGCCCGTTCCCGGTCCGCCCCACCCAGCCCTTTCCCGCCCCACCGCACCCAGCCCTCTGTACCCCGCCTCTTCCCTCCATTTTCCCGCCCACCCCACCCTGCCCCATTCCACCCTGCCCGTTCCTCTCCCCGCCCCACCCTGCCCGTTCCCCTCCCCGCCCCACCCTGCCCGTTCCCCAAGCTCCACTCCGCACTGCCCATTGCTCTCCCAGTCTTCCCGTGGGCGCCTCTCCAGCCCAGCCCTCCTCCCTTCCTCCCAGCCCCGCCTCATTCGTGAAGAGCGGAGTAGGTCTTTATCTTAGTCACATCTGTGTCTCTCATCGTCGCGCTCCGTAACGCTGTGTAAGACCAGTTCCTCTGATAGTCGTTGTCGTAAAAGGAGCTTAATTTTACGCTATACAAGCCTATGTCTCCGGTAATGCTCGAGTCATTTTCGGCAATTACCATACGATGTGTTCGAGAATTGAATAAAAATCGTGCGCACTTTTTACCAAATTAAATTACTTGGAGTGTCTATAAACATTACATTGACACATTATTCTTTGTCACTTAAATGAAAATTTTATTTGATTAAAGCATTTTTATTCATTTGAAACATCACACAACGCCTTCCTGAATTCTGTCTGCGCTCCACATGTCAAAGGGAAAACAGGCACTTGGAGGTGATACGCTATTTTTATTCTCTATATTGGCGACTGTATCGAAAAGGAGTGGCGGGAAACGTGATGTGTGCAATGACATGTGATTCCCTCAACTCGAATTTCCCATCGCGAGCTCTTTGCGATCCCGATATACCAGCGACTTACCCCGCACCCGTCGGGTCGGACACTTTCAACGTCGATACGGCTATTGTTCGCATCGATAGGAAAGCTGTCGATATGCCAAAGGCCAATACTGCGCCGCCGTCTGCGCGGAATCGTGCTGCGTAGGGGTACTCCACTCCCCCGCCCCCGCCCCGGCCCACACCCACGCGCGCGCTGGGAGCTCATGCGCTCACGTTAAGCGGATTCCTGCGCTCAGGTGTCTGTCTGTGATAATTACGCCGTTTCAGGTCCTCTGCCAACCTGTTCGGTGCCGTAACGCTTCCGTTTTATTCGCTAACTGGTAGTCAGCTCCATAATTAGATTTATTTTTATTTATTAAACCTGTTACCTTATGTAATTAATCATCACACTATACGGATAAATGTCTCGTCAGCTTGCATAGTGATCCTTTAGTTACATTACTTTTTCCCTCTAGATAAGAAAATTGCTATTTACTCTGAGTGATGTATAAATAACACTGATATGCAACTATTTTGCCATAGAGAATCTGCTGATGTATTTCAATTTCCCTCTGTGTAAAGCTACAAAGAGTCTTTGCAGTTTCGTTTCAGCACGTCCAATTTTTAAAAAAAAAACACTTTTTTGAAATTCATGAAAATGTCTAGATGAAATTAATGTGTATCTTTACATCAATTATACTATTATTATTGCGTTAAAGTTGTAAATAATTGTAGACATAAGGGAATCACTAAAATTCTATAAAACAACTGAATTGAAAAGTTACGAACAAAGTAGCCCTAAAATTAACTCCTCAATATTAATACTTGATGTATGAAATTTGCAAAATATTCATTTCCACATTGGTATGAATTATTGCCATTGTATAAACGCATTTTCTTTGAATTCAATTTATAACCGGCCTTGGCAGCAGAAGTAATGTAATTCCATATTTACAACGGAAATTTCCGAAGAAAAAAGTTCATAAAAAACTGAAGCTCTTTTTATGAACTAGATTTTCACAATCTAATTATCCCAATAAATTTTCAGACCTCAAAGAATGAAACAAAAATGTGCATTGCATTCTGTTAAAAGCTTGACAGAGAACTTCCTAGGTAATAAAATATCTGTAAATTATAAGCAAATTGCTGAGAAAATGTTAGTTGACTCCAAATATCTAGGTTGTAACACGAGTGAGAAACTTCATTTCCTACACAACCCTATTAAACACTTCCCCCAAACAACTTCGTGCTATGAGTGAGGATGAAAGATTTCATCAAAATATTAAAACTGGAAATACCATACCACATCAAGTAGAATGAAGCAGTGTTAGCGAATTACTACTGGTTCATAAAGAGGACTTCTATGTCACAGCAGGGCATCAAAATGTCGAAAAATTTCGACCAATAATTTAAACATTACAATGACTGTAACTACTTCTTATTACAATAATTAATTTACTTCTACTTCTTATTACAATAATTCGAAATTTAATAGTTAATTTTATTCACTTTAATTTTGTCCATAGGTTTTCAAACATGTTTTTTGAAAATTATATACCTTATTTGACATAACTGAAGTTCTTGTTCAAATTTTCAAGTTTTTCATTTGTATTTCTACAAGTTACATAATAGAGGGCACGATTGAGAAAATCTGAATGTAGAATACAGAATTAAATAATATCAGAGTAAATAATATTTTTAGAAACGTTTTAATAAAAAAATATTTAGAAAATTTTATGAGCAACCTAAAAATATCTTTGAACCATGTATGACCTATCCAGAAAAAACGCTGAATATTTCAACTAATCTGGAAATATCACTTGTTTTTTTCAATTACAGCTACAGTATAGACAAAAACTACATTTGTGCAGAGTTCGAGAAAAGCGTTATTGAAGAAGGAAGCATGCAAAACCCTTCCTTTTCTCAGGTGATTGAGTTCGTGCTTCCTGCAGCATCATAATGACTGGCAGCAGGCGACACAAAAAGCCGCTGCGTTCGCCCAGGGCGCTGCGACCCAAGTCCACCCATCCGCCCGCTCGTGCCACCCGCGCCCCCGCCCCCGCCCCCGCCCACGCCCCCGCCCACGCCCGCGCCCACGCCCGCGCCGCACGGGCGCATCCGCGAAGCGGAACCCGCGCGAGGCCGTGCGTAACGCCCACGCCCGTAATGATGGCCTACCACAGAAATCACCTTTTTGCCTCCAGTCCCCGCTCTTCCACCGATATTTTTAATAATGCAAAGGGAGTCAGAGACTCCAGGAAAAATATTCCCCTCAAGAACTCTTGCTGTACTAATCCCAAACATTTTTATTTTATTTTAATAATAATAACAATAATAACTGATTAATATTATGAGTAGTAATACAACAATATTACAATTTATTCGGATTATAGTGTCAAGTAGTAGCCATAGATTGAATACTCAAATTAAGGCAGGTTTTATAATGCCAATAAACAGTGTGTATTAAATCCCATAAAGAAGAATTAAATTGTAATTTAGCAAATTATTTTATATATATATATATACATATATAGATACATATATATACATATATATATATATACATATATAGATACATATATATACATATATATACATATATATATATACATATATATATACATATATAAAAGCAAGTCAGGAGATTGTGGGGTAAAAATAAATGTGTGGATTCAATTATTGGTGTATAAATACCTGAAACTGTCACCACGAATTTAGCAGTGGATGCTAATTTTATTTTTTCGCCTTACTACTTATGCAATGAAGAATGTATTATCTGATGCAAAACTCGGCGATTTTTCGACAGAAAAAATCACATTAGGGGCACTTTTATCAAAAAGTGGATAAATCTCGTTCCTATATGAAGTAAATTATCTCCTCTAACACGTAGTGGCATCAGAATCAAAGTTTTGTGGGTTCTTGATACCTAATTTTTTTACGGCAAAACTTTTTCTGTACTCTGGTCAACGCCAGCGCCTAAACCATTCAGACGATTTTCTACAAAATTGATATTTCCAATCGGTTTGGACAAACTGAAAACCAAGCGTGTTTGAATTCGATGTTTTGATTTTTTATTTAGATAATGTCTGAACATTTGGGAAATTTTCTGAAAAATCTGCACCAAATGTTTTGATTACACTTTCTCCTCGGATAGGGTAAGGACACTTAAAAAAACGGACAGGTCTCATTTTCTTTTGAAATCAAAATTTTTGAAAATTGGAAATATTCAAAATTTTGTCAGCATCTTCACGCAACTATAATATTGATGATAGATTTTTTTCTAATAGACAAGTGCCAACCACCTGATTCCTGCAAGCTTCTCTTCATTGAGCTTAGAATTTTACTATTCCCTTGCCTATTTTTTACGAACGTGTAGTTTATCTCAAAACGTACTTACTTAGGGGTGGGAATACATTTTCATGCAATACATATATTTACAATTACGCTCGGGCGCTCGGCTCTAGTCCAGTGAGGGGTGAGGTGCATGCGAAGAAGTGCAGCTGTCAGTCGGGTCCCGACGATCGGCCACCGGCTCGCTCGTGGCGCTCGGACAGGCGCGCCTTCCTGGGCTGCTTCCCGCGAACCACTCGGGGCTGCCTTCCCTGAACCAGTCCCGCGAGGCCGCTGCATGACTTTCCAAGCGCAGAAACAAACACGCTTTGCCAATTCTGAAATCCGAAACCCACTCAATGGACCCCTTGAGCTGTTACCACTTCCTCTTTCCGTGCCGACCGGCCGATGATCGGGGACGGAATGTTGAAGGGTTGGCTGGCCACACACACACTGAATTGCCACTGATATTGCATCCGATAACCAAGTCGAACAGGTCTGCGAATAGAAATATCTAACCCTTGAGATATTTGAAATATGTTTAATTGGTCAAACAAGTGACAAATTTGAACAGCTTGAAGAAACATTTTAATAAATAAATAAAAAGGCAATACAAAAGTAAGTTGTGAACAGAATTTTAAAAAGCTCACAAAAATATTAAAACTTAACAGAAGAAAGAGATGCTATTTGATTTCAACTACCTTAGTTAACGTGATGTTAAAATAGAAGTTAAAACCAGTTTGCTTAGCCATTTTAATGGAAGTTAATTGCGTTAAAATACATTTTTGTGTCGTACTTCTTTCTGAGTGAACTGTCTCGGTAGCCGACGCCAATGCACATCTGAATTTCCGATATGAGAATGCGAATGATGCAAATTTGCCACGCAATTCATGATTCCACGAAATTCTTACCAAGGGTTTTCGAAAGCTAATCTGGACCATTGTATACTCGCCCCCTCTCCCCGAATGAATGACATGTAGACGCTGCGCTGTCGAACTTTATGTCGGCCCACCTATGCCAGCGGAACTCAAAAACTTATCGAAAAGGAATGCCACTTTTTCCTTTCATAATTCAGTTGAGAGAATAATTCGCACGCGACTTGAAAATTCTTTCTCTAGAATGTACACGTTGTGACATTGCTTTATCCTCTATAAAATCTTTTATGAGGTTCAGAACTGTATACATACATGTGTGCCTAGAAGTTGTTGATTGTTTTCGTAAGCCCTAAAGGAATTCTTTTTAAAAAGCAGTGTTTGAAAAATTCAGTGTGAGGACTGCCCAACCACACACGCATATTAAGAACGATAAAGTTAAAGAACGAACGCGTTGTTTGTCCAAAGTAAGTCTCGCTTTGGCAAGCAGTTACGCAAATGCGCTGAAATTGTTGCATATTTTCTCGCTCAAGTGTTCCAAGAAAAAAATCGACCAGAAGAAGTCATGCTTATAGTTAGAGCGTTGTGTAGTGTAACACAGCTTTTGCGATTAGTTTCAGAACATATTTACTCCTGCTATGATATATTTATTTACTGACAACATAAAAACTGTCGTTTTCTTAAGGTCCTAAATAAACTTTGCCTATGTATCTTAAGGTTCTTGAAACGTTCTCAGTAGAACATGCATTTTATCGGTACCACTTAAGTGTGTTTCTTCGGAAATGGAGTGAATAAGTTCAACGCAGACCTTAAATGTGTCTGTCTTTCAACACTGTACACAAAGACAACAAATATCTTCAGGGAGTGAGACCGTGGCATTGAGAAGCAGGTACAGGTTGTCCGCATATGAAACTCAAAGAACCTTTTTGTATTTTCGCAAATTTCTCTTACCAAAATACTTCGAAATAATCGCCACAGTTTTATTTTGGTATGCAGGTGTGATATGCTATACTGAATATAAAACGTCAGTGTTTTTCAAGTAAATTCGTACCTGTTAGAGGAATTACAGAGAATGATATCTGACAGAATCAGTAAACAAAATATTCAGATTAAGTCACGTCAGGAAACGAACAAGAAATTGAAGTCAGGCATTTTATTTATTTCATCACTGTAACTAGTGTGAAATATTTACTTACATTTTATTGAGGCATAACCGTACAATCACTTTACCACAGCACACTATTTCGTTTATTAAATTTTCATGTATATTTTATATACATTCATGCACTTTAAGTTCGTTTTGGTCGTCCAGATTTCGGATTTGATTTGTTTCTTGTTTAAATCATTTCTTCTTATACATTTATGTATTTCATCATTTATTCATACCTCAAAACTACCAAACAGAATTTGCAAATAAATTCGTTGGAATGTCAATTATAAAGAAACGCCCGTGTGACTCCCCTTCTTTCTCGTAAAAAGATACATGGGTGATAATTCGGCGTGGATTAGTGATAATTTTATTCGGTCCAAGAAGTAACATGATTTGGATGAATTGTAGTTCTTCATACAATATAACGTCGTATTGATGGATTCGGACTGCTGGCCAACGGTGTTTTATTCCTCGTGCTCTCTCCTGCCTGAGCTTTCAACGGGGACTGGCATATAGTCAAACTCTCAAATTGCGCACAGAAATACCCGATTTACACCTGAAGCTCTGAGAGTAAAATCGACCCTTGCGGCCCCAGGGTTGCGGTAGACATGGATCAGACGAAGTTGAATAAGTATACGGTGAGAAGAGCCGTCAAATCGCAAATAACGGAACGCCCCCAGCATGGTCTACTGACCGGAGGGGAACACGGGGAGCCCAGAAATCCATCCGACTGGTCCCAGGCAGCGAAGAGGAGCCGCGGCGGAGGCAGGACGGCCCCCGGAGGCGGGCGCGGGGCCTCGGCGTCTGCGCCTGTCGCCACGGGGCGCGCCGCATTAGCACTCGCGCGACGGCCGACGCGATCCGACGCGGGACGCGGCTGTCGACGCCCGTTTACACAGAATTTGACGCCGGGCGCGCGTCCGCGACGCGCACGTGCTCCGCCCGGCCCCGCCCCGCCCCGCCCCGCCCCGCCCCCGCCCCGCCCCGGCCCGCCCCACGCTCCGCCAGCCCCGTCCCGCCCCGCGTCCCCGCGCTTGTTTGGTTTTTTTCCCGCGCGCCGCGGCCGCAGCCGCAGCCGCCTCGAGGAGGCTTGGCGGGCGCCGCCATTAGGATCTGTTGACTCGGCCGCTCGCTTTTTGAGACCCTGCCACCGCTGCCGCCGCCGCCGCCGCCGCGTGCTTAGGTTGATCGCTCGCGCGCGCGCACCGTCGCCGCGGCCGCTGTTTTTTCGGGAGCCCCGTGGCGGGTTTTGTGCGGCCGCAAGCGCCGTTGCCTCCACCCGCTCCTCGTCCGGCTCCAACGACGCGGCGACGCCTGCCCCTGGGGCTGCGGGCAAAACCTTCTGGTTGGGCCGCTTGCGCGTATGCAAAGCTGATAATGCTGCCTTGATACGACGTCGCACAAACACATATCGCTTCTTATTTTATCGCTATTACTGATTTCCAAAGTGCGCAGACGTTAAATGAAAATGATGCAGCTTCCGGGCACGTGAGAGTGGTCTGTGGTATCTTTAGATACGCAGCAACGCGGGGTAATCCAAAAACAAATAACAGAATCGATGTTGAATGACAAATGCGTACTCTTTGTGTCATTCCTCTTATTCTCGTACTGCTCGTATTCACAGAATTCTCATTCTCAAGTGCGGCACTTATTGCAACACACCTACCATCATGCGACAGCAAAACTCCAAGGAAGGGAAAGATGCCTTTAAACCTTTGGTGTTGCGTTATTGAGAAGAAATTTTTAAAATATTCTTGGTGTGTAACGAACTGTTGTATTGTACATATCACTATAGTGTGTTATTGTAGTATTCGTTTAGGGTGTTTTTGTTAAAATATCTCTCCCTACCAATATCAGAGTGTAAATCATCCCTTGCATTACCAAGATTTGGGGCACTCCGGGACCAGCTGCTTAAATGTTGATTTTAGATATGTGTCAGATATGTGTTAGGAGAAAAGATCTAAACTTCGAAAGTAAGCTCTTACACAATTTTAAGAATATTTTGTCTAATAAACTACTTGGATATTCTGAATGGCTGAGACGCAATAAGCACTCAATAGTTAGTTTGCAAAAATTATTTATAGGTAAAAATTTGCAGAAGCATAGAAACACTCCAGAAACATGTAAATTGTTTATTAAAAGAAGTGAATATATTTGTTGAGAAAAAAAATTAACGCAAATAAAAAAATACCCAATTTACACAATTCGACTGCTTGTTAATTTTGCGGTTATTTTTTTCTTTCTGAACCAATTTCTTTTCTAAGTAATAAACAATTTACATGTTTCTGAAGTGTATCTATGCTTCTGCAATGCAAATTTTTGCCTAGAAAGCATTTTTCAAACCAACTATTGAGTGCTTATAGCGACTCAGCCATTCGGAATATCCCAGTAGTTTATCAGACAAAATATCCGTAAAATTGTCTTAAGAGTTTATTTTTTAAGTTTCGACATTTCCTCCCCGGACACCCTCCTTCTCTTGTTCTTCTTCGGCAGTTGCGAGCTGGAAAACACTCTATATGGTTCTGTTCAGCAGTAGGTTTGCTGTAGCTTTTTTACCCTAATCTTGCGTTCTCTTTTGTCGTTCTGCTTCCTGCGTTCTGTGCGCCGGCAAACCTATAGGAAAACTTGGCTAGGTCTGCAAGGAGGCAGAATGCCACAGTGCTTTAAACTTTGCATTATGAAAGCATCAGAATTTCTTTATTTTATTTTGAAACAAAGATGGCACGCTGAAAATCGAAGATGACGCTGGTTGTGTGAGAAAAACTCAACATTCCTAGCATGCAAATGGAAGTAGCGTAATATTTAAAGTTTCACTCTTCCTCCCCTTAAATGTGTAAAACATTACCTGATACTATTTTTGATTTAATAACAGAAAACGTGTTCTGAAATTACATGTTATCTTCAAAATTCTTTCTTCATGGTTGATTTCCTTTATTTATTTAACGTAAAAAACAGTTAAAACTGTGACGTACTCTGGCGTCAAGTCTACTCGCTACATATCTTTGTATACGGTTGTCTACAACTTTAAACATTCGCTTTACTATGTAAGTATTAAAAATATTGGAAGAATTTGAGAACTTAAAACTCAGATTCGAAAATCAAATTCGAGAAAATTGCGTGGCAGACACTGCATCTGTAACGACAATTTTAAAAAGAAACTTCATTCGTCAGCTGCTTCGTCGTCCGCAGCCAGAGGCCTTTTGTAACACGTTGCCCTCTTGGAAGGTCGCAAAGCGGCCCAGAAAGCCACAGGAGCCTTTTTCGCGGCGCGCCGTCACGCCACGCTCCCCGGCCCCGCCCACGCCTCCGCCTCCGCCCCCGCCTCTGCCTCCGCCCCGTCCCCATCCCCATCCCCATCCCCATCCCCATCCCCGTCCTCGTCCTCGTCCCCATCCTCGTCCTCGTCCCAGTCCCCGTCCTCGCCTCCGCCCCCGCCTCCGCCCCCGCCGCCGCCCCCGCCGCCGCCCCCGCCCGCCTCGGCCACGTCGCTTCGAGCTGAAGGCGTCCGCGTCCGGTGTCGCTTGCTGGGCCCCGCGCCGCGCTGCACAGCGCCGCACAGCGCCGCACCCAACCCCCGAGTTCGTTTCCACTCGGCTGCCCAGGCGGCAGGCGGGCGGCCGCGCAGAAGAAGAAGAAGAAGAAGCCTGCGGCCGCCGCGTTTCTTGTGCGTCGGGAGCGCGAGCCGCACGCCTTCGCTTGAGCAATTGTACTCTGGTCAACCGATTAGGTGACGCAAGGCATCCATTGATGGCACTACAGTGCCTCTGACCTGGAGGTCCTAGGATGGCAGCCCCGACGGTGGCAAGATTTTTCACAGTAGCTGTTGTGTTAGGTCAACATCAGGCGAATGCGGGGGCAGTACACCAAATGGGACCACGCGCGACCTTTCCTTCCTCTTTCTTGCCCTATCCTCGCCTTTCACTTGCATACATCTCGAGGGACCAGTCGGGTGCTTAGAGCTTGTCCCGGCCGGGACAGTATTCCGCTGGTGAGAGATCCCCGGTTAGGGTAAAACCCCCAGAAGCTGCCTGGTAGGTCGGCGCCGGATCTCGATATCCAGTGGGTTAAGATCACCGCGACATCCCGCGATGAAAATGTAGTACACTTACAGGACTAATGACCTTAGCCGTTGATGCGTCCGGAATCACGAATCAATCTATCAGGGCAACCGTCGGCTATGTGTCCGTATTCTTCAGGGATGAAATGACTTTCATGAATAACATATCTTCGTAGATATCTCTTGACTAGGATATCCACTTAAGCAATAGATAGACTGATTAATTGATATTGCCGGACAACTGCTTTCGTTATTAGTCTAGTTAGTGGGGTGAATGTTTTACCCCAGAGGTGGCGATGTTTATCCCGTGCTACATAGTGAGAACCGGTTCCGACCTACACTCCTTCTTGTGAGGGTAAGTGTGTATTAGTCAAACCAGAGGATAGGATAAGGAAGAGAAAGGAAAGATCGCACGCGATCCGTGTTCAGTTGTTAGGGAACTGCTCCGGCATTTCGTGATATTGATAGGAGAAACAGAACATTACCGATCAGAACTGCCGGGCGGTAGATTTCTTCCCCTGATAGCGGCTTAATTCGATCTAGCTGTGTAACTAGTGTCGAAAATCCGCTACCATCGGGGACTTCTACACCAGATCCTGCTCAGTCTCCAGGCCAAAGTTATCCTCTGCTTTCTCAAAAGGTAGTACACAGATACTGGGTGCAGCGCGTTCTCAGATTACGGCCTTGCTGATCGTCAGATTACAGCCGTGCACCTTGATTGTTGGATGCGGAGCCTTCATCGTGTGGCGACTTTGCATTTCGCGTGTTAATTTTCAATTCCAATATCTCCCTTCAATACGGGGCGCCGCGGGAGGCGGCGCGGGGACCAAAATCTTCGAGAAAGGTCTTCTGTGTCTCCAATTTTTTCAAATGACGTGAATTTCGTGTGAAGCATGAAGTGGGAATGAGATACAGACTAGAATGAGATGACATCTTACTGTTCCTCTCGCGTGCTGCTTTCGTCATTAGAATGGCGATTGTTATGATTTTATCTTCCGCCTGCTAAATAGCCGGTCAGATGTGACATGTTGAAGGGTTACGCTGGACTGTGTCGTGACTCTATCCCTCTCCGTTAATCCCACACGTCAGCTGGCACACTATCACTCATCAGTTATTACCTTCTACCACTTCATCATGAACGATCGTTTAATTCTGGCACTGCGATCCTGACTTTTTCAAGTTGCGGCATTTTTTTTTTCTTTCTTCAAATCGGGAAACCTCTTTTGCTACATACTGAGCACAACGGTCCCAATCCTTTCCGTGACATTTTACGCAAATTTGCAACTAAGAGCAATACACGTGTGCGGGAGTGAAACTACACAGGCGGTCATTACCTGAGGAGGCGAGATTATTAGTCGTCGGCGGAGAATCCCGCAAAGAACCGAGGCGAATGCAAAAAAAGTGCAGAACAAGTCTGGAGTTGCGGGGCATTGCAGAGGCAGGCGAGCGTCTCCCGCCAGCGAGTTCCTGGGGACCAGCGGTTCCTTCACCTTCTCCGCCTCTCCGACCGCAACCGCCACCCCCGCCTCGCCCCGCGCCGCCCCCGCGCCGCCCACGCGCCTCCCCCGCGCCGCCCACGCGCTGCCCCGCCGCCCACACCCCCCGCGCCGCCCCCGCGCCCCCCCACGCGCCGCCCACGCCCCCCGCGTCGCCCACGCGCCGCCCACGCCCCCCGCGCCGCCCCCGCGCCGCACCCCGCGCCGCCCACACGCCGCCCCCGCGCCCGCCCCCGCGCCGCCCCCGCCCCCCCGCGCCGCCCACGCGCCGCCCACGCGCCGCCCCCGCCGCCGCCGCCCCCCCGCGCCGCCCACGCGCCCCCGCAGGCGCCTCTCCTGTCGTAGTCGACCCGAGTGCCATCCCTGCGGTCCTGGCCGCTCGCGCACCGCCTCCCGCAAAGAGGCCCCGTGCCGTGCTGCCCCGCCTCCCTCCGCGGCCGCCGCATCGGCCACGGTTCTCGCGCCGCGCATCGCCTCGGCAGCCCCGCCCTCTCCACGGCCTCATCAAGGCGCGAAGGCGGCGCGCAGCCACCTCCGGCGGCCGTGTTATTGCTGCGTGGGCCCTTCGTTTATTCCGGAAGCGGCGGCGGCAGCGGCGGCGCCGAGGCTATCTAAGGGGGTCGCCGGCTAAATGCTTCCGAGAAGGGAGTCGTTGCACCGCCAACTTCACTTTACATCTCCTACATCTTTTACACGTTACGCGCGCGGAAATCACCGCTCTCCGACAATGAAGACGCCCGTAAGAGCGTATTTGCACGTCCCTAGTGCGCAAGTATTATTAAGTTAGATTAAGGTTGCCGGTGCCCTCCGCCCACTGCGGCCTTTGAGCGGCCCCGCTCCCGCCCGCCCCTCCCCGCCGCCGCCCCGCCCTCTCTCCGCCGTCGCCGCCGTCCCCGCGGGAATCTCCTCTCCAAAAACAGGGCCAATCGGAACGCAAGTGCATTCTTGAGCTAAGTTGGTTCTCCGCTCCACACACCCCGCTGGGCATGCGACTCATTTGCATTGACGAGGCGTGGCCGGTTTCTGAGAGAGGCCGGGTGGTATTCGTTTATTGTGCGAAGGGCCTCCGCGTGCGGCGGAGGTCTGGTCCTTTCCGGCAGAGCGGTTCTCTCTAATGGGCCTTCCCGTCCTTGTGGCCTTGAATTGCAAAGAATATGTCATGGATTTGATATTAGCACTTCATCTGTTTTAAAAACATCCAATGCGCTCCCGTGGCGCAGAAGATTGTGACAGCGTCAAAACAACGGGTTCCGTTGCTAAGGTTGGCAAGTTTATGAGTGTATCTGTGATTGAAACGTGTATAGTCAATAACGCTGCGTTTCTTGATTTGGTATGATATTTAGCCTCGATACAGTGGTATGGATAGAATGGATTTGGTATGATATTTAGCAACGTCTATTTATCGAACCTGGAATATCCGTGCTTTCAGTGTCAAACTATATTGATTTTTTATTTAAAATTATTAGAATTAATTATATGACTTCACATTCATTTAGGCTGTGTATTTCACATTTATTTTTAAAGCATATTGTTCTACTATTTTATTTGTGATAGTGCTATAAATACAGGCAAAAAGAAAATCAATCGGTCCAGTTTTGCTGATCCATTGAGCCAATGCTGTCATGATCCCTTGTCTGGCTTCTGAATGTTAGTGTATCTTCCCTATGCGCACGTTGTGATAGAATTAAACCTGGGATGTGGAGTTGCTAGTTTGTTAGCAGTACTGTGAAATCAAATCTGTAGTTCGTTTACCGATTCATGAGCTCAAGAATATCTGCGCAGATCATATCTCCCCCATATATCATAGTTTGTACTGTTTTTTGACGAAAATAAATCTAATCCAATGAAGTGTTCAGTCGCGATTCCAGAAGGCACTTATTATCGTTGGCACAGCCTATGAAATGCATGAAGCTGATATGTTTGTTGTATGTCTCGGTGTTATGGAAGCACCGATATTGAAATCTGATACTACATAGCTGATACATAGCTGATATCCCTAGCCGGAGGAAGGTATTGTGTCTATAGTATTTTACCAATTTTCCATTCAATATTCACTCCAGTTCCCAACAAACTATAAATGCTTTCCTGTGTAGGGATGATTTTGAAATCGAACATCTAAAGACTAATTCGTATTTTTTTCAATGTCTAGGATTTTGATACTTCGTTATAATGAAACAAGTAGTTCGAAAAGTATTACTTGCTAATGCCGTATCAAATCTTCCAATATGATATCCCCATAAAGAAACATTTCCCCACGTTTGAAGTCGATATTAAATCAATTTGACTTGTATGAAATCCAATATGTGCTTGTGTACCCTTGGTGTAACAGCGGGCACTCATCCCCTGCTGACACCACGCCCTTTCTCCAGAAAAGCCCTGCGCCCCACCTTTGCACCCGTCCATCCCATCGCTGCAGCAAACCCTTGGAACCCCTGTAACCCCCTGTAACCCCCTACACCCCCTACAACCCCCTGCACCCCCTGCAACCCCCTGTAACCCCCTTTAATCCCCTCAACCCCCTACACCATGCAACCGCCCCCGCGCCCGCCCCATCACCCGTGCGTGCACCCGCCCCCGCGCCCAGCCCCTGCGCCCCGCTCCCTCGGGCACATCGGCCGGTCAAGGCGGATGGGCTCGTGTTTTGCGCCTGACCTCGCCGCTTGCTAGGCCGCCTCCGCCGCCACCACAACTACCTCCACCTCCGCCGCCGCCGCCGCCGCCGCCACCGCGTGTTTGTGGGCGCCGCCGCCGCCGCCCGCAGGCGTTGCCAATGGGTCGTTGTCCGTGGCCGCGGAATGACTTGCCTTCGCTCTGCTTCGCTCTAACGGCGCTGGCGCGCCACCGAATGGCTTTTGCTGCCGTAATCTCTGTATTGTTGTAATAAAGTGAGTCACGTGTCCACATCACCTTGTTGCTGGGTTGCTTCAATGAATGCTATAAAAAGAAAACGCGTCGTTAAAAATATTCAACAAATCCTCATTTACTTCGTCGTTATTGACTTATGTTCGAAGTTACAATCTTGTGAACATAAAGCTGTTTTCCTTATTTTTAGCGAGTTTTAATAATAATATTTAATATATCAGTTACCCTTTTGAAAATCGAACGGCGGAAATCTAAAATACTAAATATGCCTGTAACAAGTATTGTACCTCGGCTTTTGGTTCAGTGACCTACATCTCCATCAATTTTTTGTCCCCTTGTCAACGCGGTGAAGAGGAATCCAGATGCGCTAAAATTCGAGAAATGTAACAAAAAGCTCAAGAAAATCTCATTTTATAGATTATATCTAAGAATCATAACTCATAGGAGCACAAAAATCTTTTTTTCAGGGTTTAAGAGCACAGAAAGGTTTATTTCAGTTATGCCAGTGATAATGCATATTGTAGTGCAATGTGTGCCTCTTAAATCTATTTGAGGTATTTTCTGGAGATAAATCCCTACTCTGTAGTAGCAGATTTACGGCGTTTTCTGTCGACGTCCTCTTATAAATCGTACAATGTCACTTTCCTTAGCATATTATACGTAGAGGGAATGTTATTGAGTATATGCAATATGATTATTTATTTTGCTATTTTCATAAAAATATGTTCCGCAAATTATATTGCCAATACCGATAACAGCTTTCCTCTTTCTCTATGTTCATTATACCCAAATGAGAAATAATTTCTCTCTAAAAGCGTTTTCCAACCACGATTCCGTCGAAGTTATAATGTTCAGGGAAATATCTGTATACCCCAAGTGGTCAGCGTTTATATTAGTTTATGTATTTTTCACTCTTATTCAATACTCCATGGGATCTTGGCGTCTTCTTCGTCCACGTATGTCGGTTATGAAGGGGAAGTGGTCACGGTTACAAAAATATGAATTCATATGCCTCTAAAGCACTTCAAAACAAACGCTGCAATTATTAAAAGCGTAGAGGAAGAAAAGGGCATCATAAACGTTTCTTAGAAGTCACCAAACCCCAGCTCCTTCGTCATTTACCTTCCAAACTTCATGTTAATGCTGCCTCTTGGCGGATTCGCGCCAGCTGCTTTCAACCGTTCGTGAAAAGTAATCGAAGAAATGAAGAAGAAAAAAAGCGTGGAGTTGGCTTTCTCCGAAGCAGCGTCGGCGTGGCCATGTTGGCTGCCATGTTGGCGCGCGGGCCAATGGCAAGCGCGGGCGCGCGACGCGGCGCGGGCCGTGCGTCGCCCCGCGCTTCGCAGAAAACGCCTCTCGGCCACAGCCGCCGCCGCCGCCGCCGCCGCCCCCACAACCGCTGTTTGCAGCCCCTTGTTCAGTGCCGGATTTGTCCAGTCTGCGACCCTCCTGCGCTCTCCCCTCCCCCCCCCCCCCGCCACGCCCCCCCCCGCCCCGCGCGCGCCGCGCGTTTCCGGGTTTTCCTCCGCTTCCAGGAAAGCGCGCGCGCGCGCAGCGGGGCTGAGAGCGGAGCGGAGAGCGCGGCCGAGAGAGCCCGCGCACTTCCCAGAAGGCGCGCAGCGGAAAGGCGCTTGTTTGCGCTCACACGCGCCCCGCCCCCGCCCCGCCCCGCCCCCCGCCGGCCACCACCCGCGCACCCACTCTTTTCAGAGGGAGCGCGCGCGGCTCCGCCCGCCCGATGACCGGCCACCGCTGGCCGCGCCGCGCCGCGCCGCGCCGCGCCGCGCCGCGCCGCGCCAAAATACCCAGCTGCACACGCGCGGCAACAGGTGCTGGCGCTAGGGAGAGATTGCTCAGTGCATCAACCTGATGTCACTGCAGTCCCTCTGACCGGGAGGTCCTAGGTTCCAGTCCGGCGGCAGGATTTTCGACACTAGCTTGTCAGCGAGGTCGAATTCAGTCGCTGTCTGGAGGAGAATTCTAACGGCCGGCTGCTCTGATCGGTAGTTTTCCGCGGTTTTTCCGATCAACACCAAGCGAATGCCGGAGCAGTACCCTAACAAAGAGGCCACGGACCGCGCGCGATCTTTCCTTCCTATTCCTTGTCCTCTCCTCTCCTCTTACACACACACTTACACTAACATGCACTTCACTACCACACATGCCGGGACCCCGGTCGGGAGCTTACAGCGTGTCCTGGCCGGGGCGGTGCCCCGCTGGTGGGAGATACTTGGTTGAGGGGAAACCCCGCTAGTCGACGGTAGGTCGGCGCCAGATCTCGCCATCCAGCGGGGAAAAGATCATCGCCACCTCCCGAGAAAAAAAAACACGCACTACACTTACGGGACTAATGACCAAAGTAGTTGACGCGCCCGGAAACATCAATCAATCAATCAAGCTAGATTCCAGCACGACGTACACAGCAGCACAAGGATTCCATTGCCCACCAATAACTTCATGTAAAGATCCTCAAACCTAAATGACGCTTCTGAGCTAAATTCAAAATCCCCTGTTTCGTCGCCCAAGGAATACCTTCTTTCTCCGCTAGGTGGTGAAAGGAACGTAGCGAAATTTGCGTGGTCAGACAGAAGAGCAGGCCTCGTTGACTGAGTTTCGCCACGTAAAATAAGGCACTTCAATTCAGTTCAATTTTCTGGGAACACAACTCTATCGTGAGGCGTCAGTTGCTTCATGTTGGATGCTGCGAATGTCCGCGGATCCCCGTAGAGAAGCGGCGACGGCTAAAGCTTTTCTTGGCTTAGCCGTGTGGAATTTGTTGTGCACAAAGCAGATTTGCGGCAGTTTGTTTTAGGATTCTCTTGTTTTCCATCTCTGACATACAGCAGTAGCTCCAGCATCATTATTATCAAATCTTCGTTATCATTATATCACTGCTCTATCCATATGTGGCCATCAGGCATAGATACCGGAGATCTAGTAAAGAAATGTTCGGAATATTGCACGAGCAATCTCTTTTTCTCTCGTTTTCAAACAGGTAAATCGAAGGTTCGTTCATGTGCCACGTGAGATAATCCAAGTGCTGCACACGGGCAATGCTGGTCAGTGCATTACTGTATCATGTTTATATACCGTAATCATATGTGTATTTTATTACGTGTGACGGTGACTGAAATTACAATGGATCGTAAAATGAATTACAGTTCCCAGTCCACAATCCAGGCTTGGGCGGCGGGCCGATCACCAATAGAGTTGAGCACCTTTGGACACGCAGGCAAAAACACACCTAACATCCACTCTTAAGTAACTATAATCCGCCTCTCTGTTTTTTACTGCAAAATCTTATTGAAATTTATCTCATTAAATAATCCTAATTACTCTTATGCTCATTCTCAACAATTAAATAAACAAGTTTCATTTGGTTAAAATAGTATTTTCGTATTGAAAAGTAATGTGTATTGAACTGTTGTGAAATAATATATATCATTTTTTGGTCTCCTGTATTTTTTTTTTTGTTCTTGAAGGTCGCATCAACATCAAGGTCATTAGCGACCACTATTGGGTCTTTAATGTTATGTAACTGAAGATGACATGATATGCTGATGATAGGGGGTGAAAGGACTAATACAAATAAAGGCGAGGCGGGACTCGAACCCGCGATCCTCGTGTCCGAGATCGCTACGACTCTACTACTCAGCGATCTCGCCTTCGGGGATCGACTCCTGTAAAATTTATATATATATACCGAAATATTATTTCTGTGTATTAATATACAAGCTGCATTGCCAGGTTTTCACCTCGAGCTCTGTTCGTAATCCCCACACGTCAAAATATTAAATTATGCTTTCTAATATAAAGGCGACAATGAAGGTAGCAAGTTTTAACACTTCTTTGTTTCGAGAAAAAAGTAACAATGATTGCTGATTTGTTTGCTGTGCTCAGAGATGCAATAGTAAAAATCAGTCAATTTTGATCTTACTGGTAATCGCGGTAATTAATTCCGTGGAAACTAATGTGATTTCATATGTGTGCGCCAAATTATACTTCTTCCCTATATGCCACACATTTCCTACTCTATTTTGAAGAAAATAAATCCTATCAAATATGTTCTGCAGCCACTGTAACACTACTAAAAGGTTTGATTAATACTCGAATTTATAAATCAAATATTAGCTTTTCTTCAATTTTTAGAATCAATTAGGGTTATTTTCTGTTATTTTTATTTGTTTGTGAATGTTTACTGTTAAATTTGTAAGAGTGTACTCAATATCCCTAACGTTCAGAGATGAGCTCGTGAGAGAATCCCATACTTGCGTACTCTTCGACACAATGGTCGATCTGGAAACCGCGTTTCATGCGGTCTCCGAGTCCGGTCCCTGTACTGTTCGTATGGAAAGTTGTTAGTTCTCGACAGACATGCATAGGTCACCGCTCACGTCTGAGCTGCCGTCCTACTGAGGAGATAAGTACCAGCTTGGCACTGTTTTGCAGTAACAACAGCGTTCCTGCAAATGAGCGCCCAGATACTGTTGCCGAGCTGGTATTTATCTCGTCAGTTGGACGGTCGCACGAGCGTGACTGGTGTCCTTTGCACGTCTCCCGGAGAACTAACAAAGTTGCGTCCAAACGCGTCTTGGAGATTTTCTCCGCTAAAGGAACCCTCGTTTTCTTCATCGCGGAACAGACACCTTCTGGCCTGGTGATGTAAGTTCTTTGGAAGAGCCGAAGAGAAGCGCCCTGTCCGCTGGCGGGACGAGACCGTTGGCAGCAGGGGCGTGGCGGGGGCGGGAACGCTCTCTCGAGCAGGCTAACCATCTGGAAAGTCCCCATGCGACTTGGAACAGTGGTCGGTGTGAATGCACAATATGCTCAATACCTTTTTCGGCTCGTATTTTTGAGTCAGTGTGAATTTAGTGAAATCACTTATAAACACATTACATAATCTCTTTGCATTGGAATATTTAGTGTAATGCTGCTACATAAAATACATAGGTTATGAATTATTTACTTCTATTTACAAAGTAAATGTTAATTATCTGGCTAACTAGGAAAAACATATCGTAACGTAGTTTCGTATTCATCCTCAACAATTCAGTTGTTAAGTTAGACAAATTTCAGATGTTAATTTAAAAAATTAATATAATACATTAACTGAAAATATTTGTTTATAAATATAAATATATTTTGTAAAAATTTTAAGTTCCTTCCAGTTATTTATAAAAATATATTTACCTACTGATAAGGCCCAATTTCTTCATCCTTAATGTAAAAATACCTTGTTACAACTGATACGAAAACTAAAAGAAAACAATTCCGATTTTATTTGTTTTAGTTTCGTCAAAGAACAGTAAGAACCGTATAATATGAGGTACAGGGAAGAAGTATAATGTGTGCATTTTCTTGTGTTCCATAATCTCTTCCCCACCTTTGTATCATGAATAATTGCGTGATAAATAAATATAGCAACAGAGCAACGTAAGTAACATGTTTGATATAAAAATATAAAATTAACTATCTATCTTTCTAAAGAGAACTTATGTTTTCTACAGTTAATTTTTGTTTTCTCACCCTTCGGTGGAAGAGGAAGTATTGTAATCGTGCGCCGGAATATCTCGAATTTTCCACAGAAAAACTATTATTTCCGGGCAGTGGGAACGAAAAAGTGAATATATCTATTCCTGTACATAACTAACTCGTTGTGTATTGAGAATCCCAGAATCCCATGTTTTGTGGGTCCTTCAAACCGAAAAATCTACCAAACTCTACCAAAATCTACCGTTTGTAGCAAACGTCTGTCTCTCCGTCCGTTTGTCCGTCTGGTCAACGCTAGCCTCAAAACCTTTCAGCCGATTTTCACCAAAATTGATAGTCCTCGAACGATATAATGGTACGCAAATCCGTCTGCGTTTGAAACGGATATTTTGGTTTTGGGGTGTATTTTACACGAAGTCTCTAAAACATAAAAATGTTTCAAGATCAGCACATCATTCATCACGTTTCTTTTTTAGATTTAGGCATAATAATGCAAATATATTATTCTTTCTGAGTTGGCAATGATTACAAAATGGTAAGACGAGCTGTTGCCGTGGCTGGGCCAGTGCCGACCTCCCGGGCGCCCCCTCGCCCGCCCAGCGGCACATCGCCGTCAGCAAATAGGCCTACTGTGCACATCTGTATGCAAAATAATAATATAAATTGGCTTGTTCATCGTCGCATTGTGTCGAGGTTCGGAAATGTAATTTTCTGGTATATTTTATACATTAACCGAGATTAGTTCATAATATTAACTATTATTTAATAAGTAGTACTACAGCGGCACTTTCTTTCATTATTTGTGACGGTTACATTATATTTTAATATTTTTTTGTACTCGCAAATGTATTTCCAAAACCGCAAAAATATTTGCCCTCGCTAGATTTTGAACTCAAACCCATAAGTTCACGTGGCAAGATATGGAGAGCGTTTCAAATGCTATTGTGAATTCTCAATGTTGCTATGATTCTAATAAAAATTTGAAAAATTAACGATCATTAGTGTGTGTCTTGATAATCGAACATTCTAGAAAATTCACGATATAATCCAAAATTGCTCGAAAACTACTAATGTTCAGAAAGAAGTACATAAAATGATTTAAAGATCCAATACTGAGAAATATATTGCATTAATATAGAACTCTTTATTTGTAATAATACAGCTCAAGACGGGTGTCGAAAACATTTTAAACTTTTGAAATTTTCGAAATTTCAGAGTTTTTTCAGCGAAAATCAGAAAAAATGTCAGGAAAAGTTACACATAAGTTATTCATCGGGAGATCCTAATGTTCGAATCCGGATGGAGTCTTTTTTTTTTTTTTTGACACCAGCTACTTAGCTAGGTCGAATTCAACCTCTGTGTGGAGGAGAATCTTAGCGACTACATCTTCAGCGCGAGAGAAACACCGTCGTATTTCAGGATACGACATCCACTACACCTACGGAACTAGTGGCCTCATTAGATGATGCGTTCGGAATCAATACTCACCCACAAATAAATAACATACGAGCGATTCGGCTCTTCAATTCCCCTATAAGCACAACCTCGTTGGCGTTATAGAGAAAGACAAATCATCAAGAATCTGTTGAACTGAAGTCAATCGTTTCTCAGCAAAATGTTAGGAAACATTTGTTCTTGTAAACGAGGAGAATACCACCTGAAATTTTTCAATCTATACTCATACTAAGTATTACAGTGACATTAAGGTATAAGAATCTCGCTCGTAAAAATTCGATTTATTTAGTCGTTAAAAGGATGTCTCTCAGCATTCTCATGCTTTGTTGTTTGTCTCCAGAACAAAAAGAAAACATGACTTTCGGATCACACTGTCTAGCAATAAGTTCTAACACTTAATAAACAATAATTGATTGATTCATTATTACCTTTTTCAAATAACGATGGTTACAATGTTTCCAGCCAGTTGTCATGTTAATCATATCACTACTAAGGAGTCCGCTAGGCAGAATTCCTTCTAGCGGGACTAACGTGTTCTTGGACATCTTGGGCACCTTAGTCGAAGAGAGGCTGTTCCCCCCCAACCCCGCTACTGCCGCGGACTCGTCCCTGGAGCACCCACAATTCTCCTGAAGTTTGAAGTTCATTCGCAGGCATTTCTCAAACATCCTCCTGCTTTCACATTCCCCAGAACACGCTGTCGGACAAGTTCTCCAGAAATGTACGTGTTCACATGTTCTCCGCTTCATCAATAATCCCCGTGGCACCTGGAGGGCGATCACGTGCGCACACAGACGGACGCGGAGGCCCGCCGCGGTCCTCCCCGCCCTACCCGCCAGATGGCGGACATTCTGGAAAAGACACCTGAAAACTGAGTGATGAGCACCTCCTGTATGCCTTCTGAGAAAAACATACGAGACGCAGCAAGTTAGTATTACTCCCAAGAAAACATCTTTCGACACGAGTACAAGCGTCGCGTTCCGAGCAGCGTGTCAGGCGCTGGTGCAAGGGATGAGGGGTCGGTGGGAGCGGGGACGGGAGCGGGGGCGGGAGCGGAGGCGGGAGCGAAGCGGGAGCGAAGGCGGGAGCGAAGGCGGGGGCGAAGGCGGGAGCGAAGGCGGGGGCGAAGGCGGGGGCGAAGGCGGGAGCGAAGGCGGGAGCGAAGGCGGGAGCGAAGGCGGGGGCGAAGGCGGGAGCGAAGGCGGGAGCGAAGGCGGGGGCGAAGGCGGGGGCGAAGGCGGGGGCGAAGGCGGGAGCGAAGGCGGGAGCGAAGGCGGGAGCGAAGGCGGGAGCGAAGGCGGGAGCGAAGGCGGGAGCGAAGGCGGGGGCGAAGGCGGGAGCGAAGGCGGGAGCGAAGGCGGGAGCGAAGGCGGGAGCGAAGGCGGGAGCGAAGGCGGGAGCGAAGGCGGGAGCGAAGGCGGGAGCGAAGGCGGGAGCGAAGGCGGGAGCGAAGGCGGGAGCGAAGGCGGGGGCGAAGGCGGGAGCGAAGGCGGGGGCGAAGGCGGGGGCGAAGGCGGGAGCGAAGGCGGGAGCGAAGACTGGAGCGGAGACGGGAGCGGGTGTGGGAGCGGTTCGGGAGCGGCGGCGGGAGCGAGGGCGGGAACGAGGGTGGGAACGGAGGCGGGGGCGGAGGCGGCAGGGGAGGCGGGAGCGGAGGCGGGAGAGGGGACGGGAGCAAAGGCGGTAACGGACGCAGGAGCGGCGGCGAGAGCGGTGGCCGGAGGCGGTGTGGAACAAGGCGAAGCGGGGGGAACGGTCTTGGGTGGAACGGAGCGGGGGCGGTGCTGCGATGTGACTGGTTAAGGCGAGCGGCGAGCCAGAGTACAGCCCACATATGGCACACATCACATACTTTAAGGGCTCAATCACTCATTTCCTAGGCAATTTTCCTCTAATGTTCCCACTCGAGAATACAATATCTGATGAGTCACTGAAGACTCATATTCTCACTCATGAGGAAAGAATGTCATGTCATTCGTAGCGATATATGTGCAAATTAATGGATTGTCATCCCTGTGTTTTGCCTACCATCTTACATACTGGAGAGACTTCAATTCCAAGATATTAAACTGCATTCATCTTGCAAGTAATAATAATAATAATAATAATAATAATAATAATAATATAATAATAATAATAAAATTAACTACAACAAAAACTCAAACTGTGAGTGTTATGAAGAGGATGCGAAGAAATCTGTCAGCGAAAAACCGTTCTCTCGTATTGCCTGCCTGAGTGCTTCATCACTTTATAAACGACACTCTGTAACGTTTACATTGTTTACCATGATAAGGAAAAGCATCTCAAAATATCCCACATTGTACAACTAGCGGAACTGCAAAACCAGTCGCAGTGTGAGGCCACAGCAAATGCAGGGGCATGAGCAAGAGGAGTTGCGTGCTCCGTAGGGCGGCTTCCGCGGTCTCTCGCAAGAGCAGAGGCGTATCTAGGTATTCAGGCGCCCATGGCAAGTATAGAAATTTGCGCCCCCTGTTGTGTTACTTCAAATTAGGGTAGTTGTTATTTGTTTCAGAGGGTATACTCTAAACAGCGCCCCTTGCGAGTGGCGCCCATGGCACATCCCATGTCTGCCATATCGTAGATACGCCTCTCGCAGGATGTCCAGGATAGCCGGAAACTCGTGGCGGCTGAGAGAGACGTTTGCAAGCCCCCCTGTCCCGGGCGCCCTCCCCGCCCCTGCCGCCGTCACCCTGTCTTGACACGGCTCCTTGCGGCGCTGTTGGGCCGTCGCGCGGCGGGGCGGCACAAGCCGACTTAACGATCGCGGGCGGCGGCTCCGTGTCCGGCCTCGGCGGCCGAACAATAGCGCGCTTGAGCGGGGGCATTCTTCGGCGGCTGGAAAGGACGCGGCGGCGGCGAAGGCGGCGGCCGCGAGTGTTTGGACAGCGCGTTCGAGGGCGGGCGCGCTGTTTGCGCTCAACTCGCCGGAGCCGCGACCGCCCGCCCGCCCGCGCCGTCGCCATCGCCCGCGCCCGGGCTACCCCGTGCGTCTGAGAAGCGCGTGCAGCGACGCCCGCGCCAGGGAGGTCCCTTCCCCCCTCTACCCGCCTCCGAGCACCCACACTGACCGCCTGCGCAGCAATCCGATTAGTTAACGAGGCCAATATGAAGAACAAGGCCCGATGGCCGAAATACGGCTCTTGCAGCCGTTCTTGGCTTGCGATTCTTTCTTTATCTGCTCTCAAGATTGTTTGCCTCAGCTCTTCCATTCGGTCTGATTCTCCTTTCCATGTTCTGAATGCCGTCGGTTTTAGCATGTTTTCTTAAAGCGAAAAATTAATTTTTGTACAGTTATAATGCTCATTAAAGTTTGATTGTAGTACAACAGATTTTATCATATCAATAAGTATTTCAAAAAATGCTGTTCCAACATTGAAGTCGTAAAGTAGCAACTATTTCATGGCCGGCGACCTCTTCCGTGGATCTTTGCTGTCGCATGATATCAGATGTGATGTAAGCAGCGAGGCATTGAGTATGAGAATAGACGTCGTAGTCAATTTTTTTCATTTTCAATCGAAAGGGAAACTGTTACACTGTTTTTGTATTTTTACGGAGTTCCTGGGCGAATAACGAACCCACAGACACCATTTAAAGTGTCGGAGGCTTCATAGTTTTTTGTCGTTCTTTTTTCTTCATTTCTGGACGCAATTTGGAAATGAGTAATAGAGAAGATGACTCCAAGTGGAGCATGATCACTGATAATTTTTCGGTTCCCCGACCAGGATCCCGCGCCTTCGTGGCTTCGCCTGAGCGCCAGGCAGCCGCACGAAGTCGTGTCGCTTTCCCTTTCGCCCGCTGCAACAGAGGATTCCTCACCGCCCTCCCCTCCACCCTCTCCGCGCGCCGATGTTTGCCGGCTGCCGCAACGTGCATTTCATCCTCCGCTCCGCTCCGCTCCCTCCGCTCCTCTGCGCTCGTCCCCGTGCTCCGCTCCCGCGTGCTGCAGCGGCGCCCCGCGGCTGACATCGCCGAGTCGAGATCACTTTGATTGTTCGTGATTCCGGGCGCGTCAGCTACAGAGGTCATTAGTCTCGTAAGCGTAGTGCGTGTTTTTCTCTCTCGGGAGGTGGCGGTGATTTTTCCTCCGGTGAACGGCGAGATCCGGCGCCTACCTACCGTCATCTAGCGGGATTTTACCGTCAACCAGGTATCTCCCACCAACCGGGACAAGTTCTAATGTCTCAACTGGTCTCCCGGCATGTGTGGTAGTTTAGTACATGTTAGTTCAAGTGTGTGTGTGTAAAGGGCGAGGATAGGACAAGGAAGAGGAACGAAAGATCGTGCGCGGCCCGTGGCCCGTTTGTTAGGGTACTGCTCCAGCATTCGCCTGGTGTTGATCGGAGAACCCAGGGAAAACTACCGATCAGAGCAGCCGGCCGCTAGAATTCTTCTCCACACAGCGACTGACTTCGAGCTAGCTGACAAGCTAGTGTCGAAAATCCTGCCGCCGTCGGGACTCGAACCTAGGACCTTCTGGTCAGAGGGACTGCAGTGACATCAGGTTGATGCACTGAGACATCTCTCCCGGTGGTGTTGATCGGAGAACCCAGGGAAAACTACCGATCAGAGCAGCCGGCCGCTAGAATTCTTCTCCACACAGCGACTGACTTCGAGCTAGCTGACAAGCTAGTGTCGAAAATCCTGCCGCCGTCTGGACTCGAACCTAGGACCTCCCGGTCGAGATCGCGGGCGATCACATACGGGGATAGGAAACCAGTCCATCGCCCGACACGGGATAGGAGTGGGAACGGAATGACTAAGGAAGTGCACGTGGTCCGTGTCCCGCTTATGAACGTGCTGCTCCGCCATTCGCCTGGCATTGATCGCAGGAAACCGTCGATCAGAGCAGCCGGCTTGAAAAATTTTCATCCAGCCAGAGACGGCGTCCGAACCGGTGGTTTAGTTGGTATCGAATATCCTTCACCGGCGGGACCCGGTTCGCGGGCCACGCATTTTAACACCAAGAAACTGCAGTTGCAGGCAGAAACTTACTAATCCCTTATCCTTCGATTCATGCCTAAAGCAATGTACTTGCAATTGATGGCAGTAGTTTCTCTAGAATTCACTCGAAGCTCTTTCTTAATACTGTGAATCTATCGACAAAGCTTTAAACCAAATGCAGGTCATTTTAATTTCTGCACTTTTTCTACGGTAAACAATGCTGTTTTTGAAGATGAATGTTATGACCTGCATATAGTGTGTGTGTGTGTGTGTGTGTGTATGTATGTATGTATGTATGTATGTATGTATGTGTTTGTGTGTGAATGTTCCGGAAATGGGTTTAACGAAGACAGAAGGTTAGAATTGACTATTATGACAACTTCGGTTGACTATTACGAACAATACATGCCAATGGAGCATCATTCTTTTCATCTGTATATATTAATGTAGGTCGTGGAATATCGTACAGATCTTACAACCTATTACACAATTCAATAGTGGACGCCCTAATCTAATTTCTAGTAATAGCTGCCGCTTTTATAGGCTACGTATTACCATAAGAACAATCATTTTGAGAAGCTACCGTTATTACTATCGTTCGATAGAACCCATTTCGTGTTGGGAAGACGGATTAATAGTCTTATTTTTTCTCTATATTTGCATTGCACATGTGGCGTATATAGTGAGTGAAATTATGGAATGCATTTCTACGTCTGTTAATTAAATGTCCAGCAAAATGTTTTTCTTCAAATTTTGTTACAACGCGCACTAATCACATTGATTTGTCATTCTCTTCAAGAAAATATAGATCGTGTGTAACGTTAGTCACGTTTGCAACTAGACCCTGAAATATAGGTCTCACTGGTAAAATCGATGTATTTTTTACCATTTCTTTCATTCATGAAACATTTAACTGTGAAAATCTTTGAAAATACGGAAACGGCTGTGGTACCTCCAAAACTTATTTAACATAACTTTTAGGAATAATATAGAAAAGCAAGTGACTTTATAGAAGAGTCTGCTTTGAATATTTTAATGTTAGATAGTTTTCGTGCCGTGACTATTGCAATGGAGACTTCACTGTATAATCGTCCTATATAGCGCCGAAGGCAAGAAACACGCTTGCGAGGTTCGCTGGTAACAGCTTTCCCGTTGAGAACATTAGCCGGCCGGTGTATCAACAAACGCGCTTTCGAAAACACTAATGGGGGCGAGCGAGGACCCCGTCCCGCCCCTGCGCCACCCCGCCCCCGCCACCGCCACCGCCCCAGCTCCTCCCACCGCCACCGCCCCCGGCCCCGCTGCGCCGCCTCCGACGCATCCACAAACCGATCCCACCATCCCCACCGCCGCCGCCACAACCGCCGCTGCCACCGCCGCCACCGCCGCCACCCCCGCCACCCCCGCCGCCACCGCCGCCGTCTCCGCCGCCACCGCCGCCACCACCGCCGCCACCACCGCCGCCACCACCGCCGCCACCACCGCCGCCGCACCCGCCGGCACCCCCGCCACCGCCGCCACCGCCGCCACCGCCGGCACCGCAGCCACCGCCGCCACCGCCGCCACCGCCGCCACCGCCGCCACCGCCGCCACCGCCGCCACCGCCGCCACCGCCGCCACCGCCGCCACCGCCGCCACCGCCGCCACCGCCGCCACCGCCGCCACCGCCGCCACCGCCGCCACCGCCACATCCGTTAGCATGACCAACTCCTCCACCGCTGCCATCTCTACCGTCCAACGCCTCCGCTGTCGCTTTCGCCGCGGGCGTCGCCTCTTGGGCGAGGCGCCCTGGGCTCTTTGGCGGATCTGGAGCGATCTATTTTTAGTCTTTGGGCTACAGCGCAGCACCTGCTCGCCTTGTCGCCCCTCCCTCTCCGCCCCTCCCGGCGCATCTGACCGCGGCCCATTTAGAAAGGCAGGGCGCGGGATGCCGCTATTCGCGGGTCCCGTCCAGGATGTTGTTTAGCAGGTGAATCAGCACCGTCATTTTCCGAAGGCCTTCACGCAAAAGACGTATGTTCTGTTCTTTGTTCTTTTCGATTATGTATTACATGATTCTTAACCCTTCTACCATATCTGCTATTTTTCTATAAAAAATACCTGGGATATGTATATAAACGGTTATATATGGGGTGTAAATAAAATAATTTATATAAAGATATATTTTATAAATGATATTTAATAATACAACAATTACAACTTATAAATACAAAATATTTTGTATAACGAATAACCACTTTATGTAGCATCCATTATTTATACATTAGAGGTAAATATTAATATCATTAAAATTTATAAAAAAGTGAATATGGTTTGATGTCTACATGATAAAAGCAGGAAGGAATATCTAGAAATTTGAGAATACACAGTGAATATTTAAGGAAAACAATTAACAAAATAAATGATGTCTTAAGAAGGGGCCCTTCGATTTTCCTCCATAAGCCCATTTTCCCAAATGTTTCAGACAAAGTTTATTGTTGCACTGAGTGTTGTTTCTTCTATAAGTAATAACGAGAGGCAGAATAGCCGTCCTCAGAATTGTAGCGTGTAGAGTGCTTGGTGTTCGCATCTCGCGCAAGGTATGGCGCGTTTCATGTGGTTGTGGCAATGAGTTATCGTTGTCTACTTGTCTTTTTGATGGTTATCTACGTAGCATTTGTACCTAGGACGTGGCGTCTCCCGAGCAGCCAAGTAGATTCATGCTCCTGCCGTGGAAGCCTACGCTTTCAACAGTCATCTTCTCTGCGTGTATCTCACCTTGACCTTAACCGCCAATTCATTCATATTATCACCATTTCGGTGAATTAGGAAACAACTGCAGGCTGGAAGGGGCCCGCGGTGGGGAATGCGTCTGAAAAGCAACGGTAGGGTACCCGAAGTTACTGGGAGTACCGTGGCATGGAGATAAGCAGCCGATATAGGAGTGGCTAAGAAATCGCTAAGGATGAACAGCGACTCAATGTTTTAAATTAAAAATGGTAATAGTAACAATATTAGTCGCGTAATAAAAATAGATTTCACGTGTGCAGATTGCACTCATATGACTCATAAATATTATCATTGTTTTTGACATTAAATAAATGGACTGAAGTGTATCAGTATTCCTTGTGTAAGAAGTGGCAAAAATACCCTGTGATTTTTCTTTCGAGTGGACATGTGGTCAGCATATTGAGTCCCATCACCGAATCTCCTCGCTTTTGTATATTCATTTGCCTTCCATTAAAAAATCAGATTGCGCCGTTATCTCTATCAAGAGTTCGGGTCAACACCGAAAATAATACACTCAGGGTTCCCGCGTTCAAAAGCGAACGTGCAAGCACCATGTTTTCGAAGAACTGAAGATGAAAAAAACCAACAGAATTTTAATGTTATTCAGGTTATTATTGAAGCTCCGGAGTTTGCATTTTGTATCTTAGGTAGACAGGTATTGTTCAATGAACAAGCTGTGCAATAAATTCTATTTCCCCAAAATATCGTATTGTACGAAACAAATTGTATGTATGTGAAAAGTGAAGTAATGCCCGTCAGAATCGCCTATCATTTTAGGTAATTGGTTGTGATCTGGAAAAGATGTGCGCGACCCTGCATATTTTTTGCTCATTATGAATATAAAAATTATAGTATTACTAGTAATTATGTATTTGTACAACATATTTATATGTTTTATTACTTTTATATTTATTAGTTATATTAGGTTTATTGCTAATTTTTATATTTACAATTACATTTCCAATTGAGCTTGGAGAGTAAAGGAGTGTGTTGCCCGTTGAACGCTCTGTGAGCAGTTTCCAGAGCGGTTTCACTTGCGGCGTACACGGTTGTGGCCATGCCACTCCCAGCGAGGCACTGGCGGATTTAGTGGGGCGATCCCCCCTAAAGGCCTATAGTTTTCCTTTAGTTTCCTTTATTTAGCACAATTGAATTTAAATATTTATTTATGTTATTTAATTAGGCAATTATTTAAACTGTTGTATAGTATCCTCTCTACAGCGCATAAATAATATACAATATAATAACAAATATGTTTATTATTTAACAAAAATCTATGATCCCCCTCCCCGAAAAGATTGGCTGGATCCGCCCCTGTCGCAAGTTGCATTCTCGCCTTGTGCCTCGTTGCTCTCGAGGCAGCGCGCCCGCTCACACACAGCTGCTCAGTTTGGGCTTCTGTTGCCTCGCTCCGGAATCAGGTAATGGAAACGGGATGCTTGGAAATGATTAGAACAGTGTTGTCAAGGTCGATGCCACGAGGGGGAGTCCGTGGCACGAATGCCTCGACGAAACCGCTTCTCCACGCAATTCATAACCCCACCGCAAGAGACAGCGCCATCACTATTGTGAAACGGCGGAGTTTACTAATAGTTTCCTCTCCTGAAGCTAGTGGCGCAGAGAAGCTCGTGGCATGACACGGTGCCGCGAGGTGTGCCACTGACACCAGTAGCAGACCTTGACATCACTGGATTAGAATCTTGTGTCTGAATGTAGCTTTATGCATGGTCTCTTGACCTCGGTGGGGAATATAGTTTTTCAAATAGACGTTCTCCATGTTCTCACGGCAGAAAGTCGATTCTTTCACGCAGGAAACAGTAAGAGATAATAACCAAACTCTGTAGCTCAGTTGCCTATCCTAATAACGTTTGTTACCGAGGAGCAGTTATTTTCCTATTAATTCTTGTCAAGGACGCTTGTTGAATTCATAATCAACCTAATATTGTGTATAAGAATCCCGGAGCTCAAGAAAGAGTGCAGACTGCACTACTTCTCTCATAGTACGTGCTCACATAGTTTTAATATTTTTTGACGTTAAATACATAATTAAATAAATAATTTACTAAATCATTAGTAATAATTAAAGTAATTCAGAATACCAGGAAAATGGCTAGTTTTTTTCTAGTAAAAAAGCCTGTCCAACACGTACACAATTTGCACGTTTCCTTGCCAGGACATAGATGTGTCTTATTTTGTCTGCTCAGGAGACGCATTGCTCTGTACAGAAGAGTAGGCACAAATTTTCAGAAAGCAGCGCTTCAGAAATGGTGGAAGAAGCACCTTTCTAAAGTTCTCACTTTCCTTTTACAAAAACAACGCCATGGTGATATTTTCACTATACACTTTACAGGAATATCTTCAACTTTTGGACTTGGTTTTTGCCTTGTTTGTAGACTGCAATACTTCATTCTGATTGGACCTGTAAACTTGACTTTTGAGGCCCAACGGAATGAAACAAGCTGACTGACTTTTTGGCCTACATACTGCTACTAATATTTGACGTTTTGTTAGTCCTTTCAGAACTTCATTCTTCTAATTCTATTCAGAAGGTCGGTATTGAGGAGAGCAAAATGTTATCAATTTTGGAGTTCCCATGTTATCTCCTTATCATTTGATAATTTCCTAATAAATGAAGGGCGCAGTTGGTCACTTCTCTCTAGGGACTAAGGACACATTTCATAATTTATAGTTCTTTGGCAAATTATGTTTGATTTATCGTGATAAATTATTCGAACACTGTCGCCTGCCTAGCTTTCACATCTCAAGCAATTAATGTTTTGTTTTCTCAGTATTAATACTTATTTTTACATGCCTACATTTGCGTTAATAGAGTTAGTGAACGACCGCGATCTCAGGGGGTCCAGAGCTATACTGTCTCTATTTTCAGAAACTGATATCAGATTAGTTCTGTAACTTTGTCGGGGAATGTAATACTTTTATTCGATACAGAATGTATTACCAGAAGTAATTATGGGGATAATATCCATAAGACGGAATGTGTTATTCCTAAAAATAATTATAAATCTTTCCTTTTGTCAAAAGGGCTTTTGGCCTATATACTGCTTCTAATATTTGATATTTCGATATTCCCTTCATTAAATAGGTAGCATTTTAAAATATTTAACAGTAACATGGATAGACTTCTTGGGTCACTTTATGAATTTTGATGCTCTTAATTTCAAATCAGGTTGTGCGTGAAATGAATGAAAAGCATTTCATCACCAGGGAGCAGCGGAAAATAATAGGACCTTTTTCCGTTTGATATTTCTCGTCTTTTATTACAGAATATATAACACACCGGATTACTGCTTTATAAGAGTATTTTCAGAATAAGCATTATCTAGCTAATTTAACATTGGCGTTATTCAATTGGAGGTAAATTCCTTCGAACCTCTCATTATAACTTTCGATTTTCTTGAACGGAGTGTTGGAGCGACTGTTTATAGAGGATTAGGAAATACGAGAATTAGGTTAGTTTCTCAATGATTTTCAATATGCGATCTTCTTTTCATCTCATTATCATTTTATTATTACAGTATATATTTTATGATAAATCATCTTTTACAACAAAGAGATATGTGCGCATAATCCCTAAAATATTTTAATTACTCTTATTCTAACTTATGGAGATCGAAGAGACAGTAAATCAATGTCTGGTTAGAATCACATAATTTTTCTCTCATATATACCACAAATACATATATGAAAATTGTTGGTGTATTTTGTTGCAAATTACGTAGTATTTCCAGGAATTTTCACATTTGACGTCTTGCAAGACGAAGTAGGTGAATGAGGAATGTCATGTTTTGCAAACGGCCCCACCAGTCGAGTGCGAAGTGAAATGAAGCTCGAGGTCTTTCCTGGCGCCTGCGCGTGCGTCCTGCGCCCGCCCGGGAACCGCAAGGCTGCCACAAGGACTCTCGCTTTATGACGCCCTCTGCCCGATGGAGGAGACGCAATTCCCAAATTGGTCCTTCGCTAGTGTGCAAGACGTTTACGAGTCTATCCGTCCCCTTGGCGTTTTACTCGATTCTTATACAACTCTCAACGATCTATTTGACGAGGGAGGTTATTCAGCGTAAAAATTATTGGTTTCTTTCGAATTTTGTTGAAGTGATAGTTTGAATTATCGGTAAATTCAAGTTCTCATTTCTTTTTGTGGCGCGAGAATGGGAATTCATTTGAAGAGTAGTTCTCATTAACTTATTCTGGTGTATAGTAATTGCTTGGGTTTTACTTTCCTCGCCCCTTTATATCAATTGAACTTTGATGGCGTGGATGTGATCTCGTCAAATTCTCTGTAATGTCCACCCCATTTGGCGTGAATTGAGGACCCATCTCCTGTGGACAAAGCAGACATGAGAGGCGTACTAGTTGAAGTAATATTACTACTTCTTACAGAAACAGTAGATTCTTTGTGCCACAGAAATATATTTCATGTACAATTTTCACTGTAGAGTCACTCATTATTTACATGGGTCAAATACTGTATTAATATCAATTTATTGTACATTAATATCAGTGTAAAAGTTTATTATCAGTATTCTGGAAAAAAGTTATTTCCCGGTATCTTCGAAGTTTTTAACGATAACAATAATAATAATTATTATAATTTTAACCTGGCTGAGAACATACGAACACTGCTCTTTTGACATATCCATTCATATAGTTTGATAAAGACTTGAAAACCACTTGGAATTATTTATATAAAACCTTTCTAGGAAACCACGAATAACACAAGAATAAACCTCGGATACTACTTTCGTATTATGTTTGTGAGTTATCTGGCTAACTAGACTCAGAATGTCATGACTCTATTATCCTTCGGTGCATTTGGTTTAAGTTTAACAGAGGTCTTTCGATTTTAAAGATCTCCCATTTCATTTGTGAGTTCATGAATGTATGATCTTTCACATACTACCATTGGATATGCACTTATGAAATAATGCTAATATGCACACCCATAGTTTTCACTTTTAAGACTTCTTTTTAAATGATTTCTATGAATGCTGAGTTGAAACTTGGAAGTTACGGAAGCAGCAATTGGAATGAATCTTTTTTTTTCTTTGTTTCTGAAAAATAATTGCACTAAATCATGTAGCTCTGATTAAGAAATATTTTTGTATTTATCTTATTAACCTGAAGAAAATATATCCTAAATTATTCAGGATATTTACGACATAGAAAAAAATAAATTATTTTTGTCGTGAAACCGCTTAGACGTAAAGCAAAAGATGAAATTAAAATCAAAATATTAAGTGCAAATTGAATGAATAATAATACAATATATTTTATACGCTAACAGGAGTCAGTGAGCATCTTTAACATTTTCCAATCGCATTTCAACTTCGAGCACATGGCATCGTTCTTACATGTTCGGCGGAGCGCGGAGTTACAAGTTAGGCCAAATTTTCACTGGGCGTCCGTCACGTATTCTTGTAAGTGTGCTAATAATTTAGAATATAAATCGTTATTTGTCGTCGCATACTTACTTTATAGGTGCAATTGTTTTTCGATTTTCAGTAGTACAAAACATGGATTCAATATATGAAAAAATCTCAAAGAATATTTTGGTGAATGCTAACGATAATACGAGAACAAAAACGATGAAATATGATTTTGACACGTATTTCAAAAAGAATTAAGAACTGTCATTCATTTTTAATGAAATGGTAAGAACACTGAATGTAATTGGTTATATATTATTATAAAACAAGTTGCTTATATATTTCTCATTATTTCTTAAAATAGGCTCTTAAAGGCAAAAATGCTTCTAGAGATCATTTTGCTGTTCATTCAGTAATGAACATAACTTTAATATTCGTGAAAAGACATGAGTTTAGTGAACAGTCTTAAGACGTTCCGCCTTATATTTGCATTATTTTCGACTTTCTTCGATATAACTTAGGATATTTATGCTCATATTTTTTTGCATTTAGAATACGTTCCATTCTAATTTTATTTTCTTTGATTATTTTGTGCACTTATACGTACTTTTAATATTTTTAATATAACTTTTAATATTCTATTACACAGTATTTATTTAATTGCAATTTATTCATTTTTGAAGAATTGAAAACTTTAGATTTTCTGATGTGGATTTTTGGTCCTCTTGCCGATCGTTTTAAAAATGTTTTGGATTATAAAAATTCAAGCCCCCTGGGAAAACTAGGATCACAACTTCAAACTTTAGTAATTAATTAATTAAATTTGTTCAAAGAATTCGAACCCAGGTCTCCTGTTTTTTTTACGTCCAGTTGGTCTAATCAATAAACTACCGAGACAACTAATTCTTTGATCAGGTTCTTAGGCGTGGTGTATTGCCCGTTTGATACTTATAATTTTCACCACCCTCTCAAACTTAGCTTCGTTTTGAGTGGAATTTCTCACTGGCACACGAGGGGCCTGCGAGAAGAGAATGTGAGAGAAGCACTTTCAGCAGGATGAGACAAAAATCACTTAACGAAAAATTTGCTAACTTTAATAAAGTGTCGTGTGTAATAAAGAACGGCGTGATCGCATGGTAGAGATGGTAGCACATTCCTAGGTAGCTTGCATCTTACGTTAGCTTATCTAACACTGTAGCAGTGCTTGTCGATCGCAATCTATGCACGATACTCACTATTTTGTGTAAAATGATAGAATGCGGCTATCATTCTCAGTACATAAATGACGACCCTCTCTTCCCTAAGGAAGTAGAAGTAGAATCGGGACCATCTGATTTGTCCAATTTTTCGCGAGTGAAAATCGCTCTAAGAAAATAGCTGGGCAAGTCTCTGTTTCGAATCGTTCATTTAAACAACTTTTTGTGCCCTGCTTGAGTTCTAATTGAGGATGTAAAATCACAAGCTGCTCGTTTTATCAGCCATACGCAACGCTTATTCGCCTTGGCATTGCCACCCTTCAGCCGTCGCTGTTCTGGTGTTCTCTCCGCGCCGCGTGTATGGCCTAGCGCTGAGCGCGCCATTCGCGGGGTGGGTGGGGGTGGAGGGCCCCTTCCGCTGAGTAGCCAACGCCCTCGCCGCCCCCGCCCCCGCCCGCGCCGCCGCCGCGTCCTGAGGCTGAGACACCGCGGGGCGGAAGTGGATAGGGCAGCAGTTGGCGGTGTTCGAGAACAAGGTGACGCTCGAGGGGCGGGGCGGGGCGGGGCGGGGCGGGGCGGGGCGGGGGCGTGGCGACGCTGACGCAGCGCGAAGCCCTCACATCCGACGCAGTCGTTAAGCGGTAGTCGCCGAGGGGCTGCGCCGGCCGGCTGACCGCGCCCCGCCTCCGCCGCCGCCCGCCGCCGCCCTGCGAGCGAGCTGTTGCCAGGCAGTTTTAGATTTGTGGACAGGGCTCCGGCGGCGGTGGTCGCCGCACCCGGCCGATCGCCCCCCCCCCCCGCCCCCGCCATCCCTGCGCCATTCGCGACGCCGACTCCGCGTTCGCGCCCGCCCGCGCCCTGCCCTCCAAGTCCACACTGGCAGCCTCTCTTCATGGCCGCCGATTCTTAGCTGCTCACCGAATTGTCACGTTGAACTGCCTTCTTACTGATCGGATAGCAAGAATAGTTATTTCATAAATATTATGAGTAACCTATGTACTACCACATTCTCTCTCTCTCTCTCTCTCTCTCTCTCTCTCTCTCTCTCTCTCTCTAGTCGCATCAACGACTAAGGTTATTAGCGACTACAATAATGTATAACAAATATATACACGCAGTTATGATTGCATCCGTTATTACATTAATATAAGTATTATAACATGGAGTAGCATCACATATTACATCTTACATAACATAATCGTGTAGTATCATCAGGACAAGATGATAACATATCAATTGGGGAGTTACATATTACATTAACATAAGTATTTATCATTACATAATATTTATCTTACGTAGTACAATCATACAGTATCATCACGATAGGATCGCGAGAGTCATGAGCGGGCTTACCATAATATTATATTCTAACATCACATTGATTTTTTTTTTTTTGCAAAATTTGACAATCTGGTTCGGAAAGGGGACAGAGTACAGTGTCCCATTTGGATTAAAATAAATAGTTCTAATCCCACATTCTTGATTTTCTTCCAGTAGATGTTTACGCACATTTACATTTGCGATGATGTCAAAAGATGGGGAAAATCAATGGGTCCCTTTTAGTCCTTTGTCTACATATGTATACCGAAGGCACTCAGAGGTCTCAAGAATTAGAAATCCTCACTTAATCCAAATACTCGTATTTCCTGAGGGAGGTGGAATAAATTTACCTTTCAACTTTGACTACTTGAATATTGTCTATTTAATGTTTGATTAAGTATATTTTCGTGATGATGTACTTGTCCTTCCCGACGTGGATTCGTTAATATATTTACAGATATATATTTAAGTTCTATATTCTCTAAAATGCTTATATTTCTTTGTCACTTTGTATTGTTCTTAAGATAGTTTATAAACGCATACAAGCAGCTTGTAGGCAGGTAAAACGTTAAAGAGTATGCAACGTTTTACTCACTCTCGCAGTGATATTGATACATTAATTGATTGCGTAGTGTTATTATGACAAATATATGTCCTTAATTCCGAAAAATTACGCATTTTTTATTTTAACTTGATAAATAAAGGACAATTTATTACTCTACTAGCAATTTGTATTGCATATGACGTTCGTAAAGTAAAGCTATATCCAAACTCCAGAAGTAAACACTTTCCTTTCTCTTCCTTGTCCTGCCCTTTTTTCTTTCACACACATACACTTGCATGCACTTTACTTCCACCCGTATCTGGAGACGAGTGAGGAGCGTAGAGCTCGTCCAGAATGCGGCGGTTCCCCGCTGGTGGGAGATACTTGGTTGAGGAAAACCCGCAAGCCAGTGTGTAGGTCGGCGCTGGATCTCGCCATCCAGCGAGGACCGTCGCCTCCCGCAATAAGACAATGCCCTACACTTACGGGCCTAATGACCTTAGTAGTTGACGCGCCCAGAAACACTAATCAGTCAACCAATCAATCATATCAACCTTACTTCCCAAGCTTAGTTTCTGCATGGTAATGCATGGCTTGAGCCCTTCAGCGGTTTAATTTTGTGGCCTTCATGGTCTTCATTACAGAATAAGTATTTGCAGATGACCGCTTGGAGAAAATTTGCTTTTATTTATTTTCGTCAAAACTGTAAAAACCGTATGTCTTTGGAAGAAAAGTCTAATGTACGTACATTTTCTTGAGGTTCAGAGTACCTGCCCCATCCTTTTACCTCACATAGGTGAATGATGAATAAAGATACCAACAAAGCCTGGTTAGCAACATTTGAAACTAGAAATGTTCACTCCAGAGGAATAGAAAACTTATTGGCATAGGTAAACGAACTGCAGACCAGTTTCTATAGAAAGAAAGAAAAGAGAGAAAATGGTAAACCAACAGTCTCCGGCTGTGCTCGTGTCAGAAGTGGCAAAAGTGACTAATACCACGCTCGTAGTGAAGCTCCATTTCGTGGCCGGGTGCTTGGAAGGCGAGGCGAAGACGGAGGCGGTGGCGTAGGCGAAGGTGGAGGCGAAGATGGAGGCGAAGATGGAGGCGGTGGCGAGGCGAAGGGGAAGGCGAATGCGGAGACGGAGGTGAAGGTGAAGGTGAAGGCGGAGGCGAAGGCGGAGGCGGGAAGAGAAGACGAACGGGAAGGCGAAGGTGGAGGCGGAAGAGAAGGCGAAGGCGGAGGCGGAAGAGAAGGCGGAGGCGAAGGCGGAAGCGAAGGCGGAGGCGGAAGAGGAGGCGAAGGCTGAGGCGAGGGCGAGGGCGAGGGCGAGGCAAAGACGAACGTAAGGCGAAGGGGAAGGCGAAGGCGCGTGGCAAGGTGGCTGCGCGGCCTCCGCTGCGCCGCTCGCCCGTGCGTCAACAGCGTCGACGGCCGCCACACAAAAGAGTGCCGTTCGCGCGGCCGCAGCGCAGCAAGTGTTGCGTTTGTTAATTGAAAGCGCCCACGGAGGGCGGCACGCGGCGGCGGTGGCGGCGGCGACGAGGCCGGGGGCAAGAGGTCGTCGAGATGCCCAAGTCCTCTGGTCGTTCACTCCTTTCCGACGGTCGCCGACGCGTCTTCGCCAAGTCTTTGGGGATCCGCTTCGGTCCGCGTTTGTTTATTTGCGCCAAAGAGTAACTGTTTGGGAAAGTTGTCGAATTTGGACCTCGCCTAAATTCGCCCACACCAGTATTTGCGTATTTGTAAGGAACATTTGAATTATATAAGTTGGCTCTAAAACTTGGAAGCACCGCTGTGAGGATATCTAGTAAATTTTCTGTGTATAGCGTCATTTTAGTGAGCAGGATTAGTGTTATGAGTGTTTCTGTAGATTGTCTTACTATACTATTCTGTCTTACTATATTTTTCAGCTATAGAGAGCGAAAGATATGCCTAAAACGAGTAAGTAATTGCAAATGTGTGTTACACGGTACAAATATACTTCGTTAGTTTCCGAATACGCTTAGTAAGACTAACGTTGCCCATTAAGTAGTTTTGCAGCGTTAACAGTCGTGTTATTTAGAGGTGTTGGCGATACTGGGACACAAAGGGTCTCCTTGATTGACCTGGTCCATCTTAGGAGGCAGGTATGCCTTACCCTGTTTCTCTTTACGTCACCAGAAAGCATTGGAATGGATTTATATTTTATAATGAAATTACATATATTTGTTTGGTAAATATTTTGCTTTAATAGACTCTTATAATGATATTAGAATGTGGTAATCATTGTATTCTAATAATTCTAATAATTACTTTATTTTGTTTTATAGCAATGATAATAATTATCTATAAAATTGTTAAATAAAAATTATGTTATGATAAAAATAATTAAGAATTAAATATTTTTGTACCAATATGCAATTCTAATATATAGCAGCTTTTGTGTAAACCACTCGGTTCATGCCGCGGCACCAGCAGCGATAAAAAAAATTGCAGAGCTTTTCGTCAAACCTACTGCGTTTTATTCACGGAATATGCGGTTGTGAATTGGTTGTTTTCATTCATTTTGTTATTCTCCGATGTATCTTCTACAGCCTGGGTCATCTCTCGATTAATAGGCATCTAGTTATCTCCAAGACAGCCTGGAATTTGGTTACATTCCTCTGCAGTGTCAGCGACCATGTGATAGAGGATAGATAGCAAATTTAGAGTAATGAAGTACTGAATTTATCTCAGAGGCGTCATGGACGTCATATTTATTTGGGTGTCCAATCGCATGCACTGTTTGACTTTCTGTTGGGGAACATTTGATGTACACGTTCACTACGTCTTCTTTGTAATCTGTATTTTGTGGTGAATTGGCGTTGGCTTTTAAAATTTAATAATCATAGATGTTGTCATTGCCAACGATATTATTTATTTAAAGAGCAGCTTTAGATGGCTTAGCCATCATTATCAGTTACTGCTGTATGACAAAACGAAGCCACAAAACGACTACAAAACGACTAGTCGTTTTGTGGTTTTCATACAGCAGAAACTGATGATGGCTATGCCGTCCAAAATCTGCTCTTCAAATAAACAATATTGTTGGCAATGACAACACCTATGATCATTCTTTGTTATCTCCCATAGTTCTGCTACGAATATACGCTTTGTACTATGACTTCATAGATTCCAATTTCATTATTCTTCCTTACTTCCTTACTCCCAGTAGGCACATATTGCGAGATGCTATATTCCTAGAATTTCGCAGCTTCGAGTGTGGTCAAATCGACCCAAAGTTTCTCTGCAGATTCCTCATCGGCGTTGCACGTTCTTACGTTCACTTAGGGCGTTCCTCTACGACGTGCTCTCCTTCTCTGGACCAGGACCACATCCATCATCTGCTATTAACCTAATTCTAGTGAGAAAATCCGCATTGGTCGTTCATTTATTCCATCATGTTTTATTTTCAATCAAGATGACGTATCCTGTAACAGTAAAATAGGAAATTAGGAACTCCAAACAGAACATTGGGAAATGTTTGAGATTTTTATTTCAGCGTGAACTCTTTGTGTTTGTATTTGCATAAAATATTTGAAAATACAAATTAAACAGTTGATTAAATGAAAAAGTAAAGAACGAACTTGTTCTTGATAGATGAGAAGTGTTGTACTGGACATAAAGTATTACGTTGCTGCAGTATTCGTGAAGACTGATTTTGTTAAAATACATTTGGTAGTGTTATAGGTGAGTATTTTATTTGATCTTGAACAATATTCGTGATACTTTCTGAAAACATTGTCTGCAGTTTGGTTTAGTAATATTTTTGGTCCAACATTCCACTTGTCTTTTCGATATTCTTTACGTTGTGGTGGAGTTTTAAGTTGTGTTGAAATTGCAGAGAGTTTGCGACAACCAATCTGCAGTCACTCTTTCTCTTTTTCACTCTTTCTCTCGCACCTTTCATTTTATTTACGCAGACTCGATACTGTTGTGCTGGAATAGCTGGACAGTTTATCATTGTATTTTAAAATTAAGCTCTATTATGATAATTAGTTCCATTAATATTTTTCACTGGATTTCGTTATTTTTAATAAGCAGAATGACAACTATGTACTGATTACTTCAGTGAAATAAGTTTCTTGTGACTTTCAGGCTGAGCGAAAAGCTTCCCTTGATCATGGTTTGTCGACCCTTCAAAGAGTGAGGGTAAAAACTTATTGATTCTTCATTCCCGGTCGTTAAAAGCGATTCAAGTCTTATCCTTTGATGGAGTGATTCAATTCCAAGCTTCAGACGTAGTACCCTTGCGGTGGAAATCACCCCCCAAATTCTTCTGCCTATTCCTATTAAACACGACATCGCTGACGCGCCATTGCATTCCCTTGACGAATGCTGATCCGGTTTCAAAGAAAACCCCGCGCCCGCACCTATTTCCACTTGTTCCCTGTAGGTGTAGTCATACTCTACTGCGTTCCATTGCGCTGCCGACCGCACCGAGAATTCTTCATATTTCACAAGAATTGTTGGCAGATCACCAAAGCTGTGTAAACAGTAATTATTTGTCATTTGCTTTAAAACCCAAATGCTTTGCTGAAGAGTCCTCAACAAATGTTACACTTTTGGTGCATAACAAAAAGGCAGAACTTTCCCTGGCATTCATGCAATGAGTGTAGTGGTCAGCAGGAGAAATGCAGGAGACATTGTCAACGCCAGGATGCGCAGTGTACAGCTCCAAAGAGCTACTCTGCTGAATCCTTGCAGCTGACCATCTCATGTCTCCGGCCCAGGTGCGGCATGCCGTTCGCGGCAACTCGACCTCCGCCCCTCCCTCGCCATCACACCCTGCCCACCCTTACCCACCTGCCCCCTTCGCCATCACTGGCCTTCCCCCGCCCTCCCAGGCCCTGCGGTACGAGCCCGTACTCGCTCACTCTCGCCCTGCCCTCGCCCCGCCCTCTCCCCGCCCTCGCCTCGCCCTCTCCCCACCGTCCTCCCCGCCCTCGCCCCGCCCTCGCCCCGCCCTCGCCCCGCCCTCGCCCCGCCCTCTCCCCGCCCTCTCCCCGCCCTCGCCTCGCCCTCTCCCCACCGTCTCCCCGCCCTCGCCCCGCCGTCGCCCCGTCCTCGCCCCGCCGTCGCCCCGTCCTCGCCCCGCTCTCGCACCGCTCTCGCCCCGCCGTCGCCCCGTCCTCGCAACGCTCTCGTCTCCCTTGCGCGCCGGCTCACGCTCGTCCTTGCAGATCTTCCAGAGGTTGGAACAATGACTCACATGCAAGAGGCATTTGTCTTATTCCAAGCGGAATACACCATTCAGATGATTCACAGCGCCTTGCTCTGCGCTGTCCGGACGTCGGGCGCTACTTGGTTAATATTTCGTGCATCATCGCGAAGTCTTCTTGAGAACTCATGTGCCTCCGAGGCCCCCGATTTCGTTGATGGATATTAGTCCACGAACGTTCTCCAGAAATGTCCCTCATATTGATTTGTCCACATGTAGGAAATGATATTTTTCCATCGCCATTAAGTACTAGCGCTAGTAATTAGTAGAAATGAATAACAATACATCGTCCAGCACCATGATGATTTTGCACCGGATAATTCAGCACAATAGCCAGCAGTCGGATAATCCACAATAGCAAACAAACAAGATTCACCAGATTCAAATACCATATTAAAATGTTAAACATCTACGGACAATGCGCTTTTAATTTATTCATTTATTTACGTCAAAAACATTTTAAAAACTGTGTGTGACGCACTATGGGGAGAAGTGAAATTTGTGCACGTTTTCATAATTCTGTGATCTCTATCTTAAACCATATTCTAGTTGAATTTGGAATACAGAAAAAGAGTGCTTTTTTCTAGTTTTGTTGACAAAAATATTCGCTCCTATATAATAAAATATATTTTCAAAGGTAAATTCGGAAATATAACAAATTTTTACTTTCATACTACCGCTTACGTAGTAGAGAGAATGTTATATGTAATGCTGAGCGAAAAACGCCGAATTTTCGACAGAAAAACTCTTATAAGGCTCTGTTAACGAAAAATTGGATAAATCCTGTAGCTAAATTTAGAAGAAAAAAGTCTCGCACGTGGCGTAGCCAGAATTCATTATTTGTGAGTCATTGATACCGAAAAATCGATTGACGTCTGTCTGTCCTGTGAACAACGCTAGCGGTTAAACCGTTCAGCCGATTTTCTCCAAAATTGATATTCCCCAGTTGATTTGCTTGATGTTGCGCCCCCTTGTATATGAAACCGATATTTTAATTTTGGGGTACTTTACAAGAAACTCCTGGGACATTTTCAAAATTTCCAAAAAAATGACTCCATCGTTTTTAATTGTTTTGTTTTTGTATTTTTTTGAAGGATGTTTAAGAGAATAGTGTAGATCTCATTTCGATGAAAACTCTGATTTTTCGGAAATTGCAAAAATTTCGGAGTCCTTCTCCAACTACCATTATCAAGATAGAGATATTTTCCCCGAATTAAATCTGTGTCGTAAAGATATATTTTGAAATAAGATTGTGTACAGTTTTTCTAAAATTTTAGTACTTTCAGCATACCTTTTGCCTGAAAATACGGGCCAGAAAATACGTGCTGTTTTAGCACCACTAATTGAAATGTGAAACTATAATACTTACATTCCTCATCACCCTGATGTGTTCTATTTGTACTACTCGCGAAAGTTAGTTGTAAATCAGTGGCAAGAAAGCAGAACCCGATATGTCAAAAAGTTGATTTTTATTTCATTATTGATATTTTTGTTATCCGGTGAATTGTTGCAGTGTCCTGACATAAACGAAGAGGGCGATAGTTGTGAAATTTTAAAGTTTTGTTTCGTTATTGTAAATAGTCTTAATTTCCTTAAACTGTGCACTCTGGAAACCGTCTTCTGAAATACCAAGTTTAATGACATATCGTGTTGCTTTCGCGCCACAGAAATGATGCATGAATTCGGATTTGGAATATATTATTGTTATTACGTAATTTAAATTCTGAAAAGTTTAGAGGGAAAAATGTTCCAAATAAACTTCCATTTGTGACTCATAGAAAGCTGACATGAGATTTATAATTTTCAGTTAAAAATTTAGTTTTTATTTCCAGTCCATTTTGTCGAAACCTGGAGAAGTCAAGTTTTGAAACTGTACCGCATTTAAAGCAGCTAGTTTCCATCATAATAATAGTAATATATTAACAATATTACGTGAACGTACGCAGAAATATATTGCAATTACTCACGATTACTATTAAATTAAATATTTAGCGCTCCTTCAGTTCTCTCAAAGAGATAACGAGACGTCTAACGTTCAGTGGAGTTTCATGATTTTTCTTGCCACTACATACGCAGTTGTTTCTTATTAGCAGGCAGCATAACACACGCGAGTCCGAAGGACAGCAATGACCGTCAACTACGAATTCTCTAAATGTAACGAAATGAATCTCTTAAAATATAGTATAAGTAGTGTGTAAACATTTACCGATGAAATATGCAAATAAAAGGAACCCAACCGGGCTGTCGTGAGTCACGTTTCCGTGTGCGTCGTGTTACGTGCCTTCAATATGCTCTTCAGTGGAAGGCAAAATATGAAATTTTTTTGCTTGGCTTTTAGACTAAATATAATTTTTGACTTGGAGTATACATAGCTCCCTCAATGCTCTGTGTCCCGTAAATACCGCTTTCTGACCAAGGACTCCACAAGGCTAAATACAGAAAGTGAAGTCTGTCACGTGTGACTGAGCTTTGTGTCTTATTTCTAGGCGTAATTACTGTACATATCACAATTGTTGCATAGACTTCCCATGTATTTGAGGTCACAGACTAACTTCTTGCTGTCAACGTTGCTATTTTTATATCAATTTGAACACTTCAAAAAAAAAGGAAGCGTATTAGAAATAAAACTACAGAAAAAAACGTGTTCTTTTTTAGTTAGTTATATGGGAGATGGCCTCGGTATACGTTAACGGATGAGAATGAACAAGAGCCGTTGGTGCAAAGCCGTTGGTACTGGTCGACGGAGAGCACACACATCGGGTCAGATAAATAACATCTTGTTAGGAATGTTCTCGTAAATTACAGAATTTTAAATTATGAAAGATCTTATTGCTTCTGTTAAAAGTTATTAATTTTGTATTTGGTGGCTACTATAAAGAAGTTATACTCACGATTAACCAAGGAACATGAAGTATGTTCTTGGATAATAAATATACAGTGGGACCTCGATGTATCGAACCTCGATACATCGAAATTTTCTATAAATCTAATTTTATCTGTCCCTTGAAAATTCATGTTTAAAAGGTTTCTATATATCGAAAGTTATTTCTATATATTGAACTCATTTTCTGGCGATTGAAAGAAAAGATTCCAGATGAAGTGTTTCATTGGATTAATAAGCGTTAACAGTATTTTGAACGCAGTGCCTCGTAAATGCAAAAAGACATTAGAAATTAAAGAATTGAATTCAATGATTTGGTGATGTACGAATGCAATAACTTCTTGTTACATTGAAAAATATGCGATTCGACTTAATAAAAACATTTTTTAATTATTTATTGTTTCGTTTTACATTTTACCTCTTTTTTCTAAAACCGTTTAAAAGCATATACAATAATTTCATAATTGTATATAAGCCTTTTGGCAAAATAATATAATATCTATTACTCATAATTATCATTATTATATACAGTCGGTTATGTTATTCGAAATTATATTACTTTGCCAATTGACATTTTGCTGCTGATATCTTGTATTTGAGCTTCATTATCTACAAGTACTAGTTTCATACTCTGGCATTGGTGACAGAACGAATAGGCTTAAAAAAAGTGTTGAAGCGTACTAGAGCGAGACAAATATTAAGAAATGAAAATTGAGACTTCCGTGTTCAGGTCCGCTAAACGGCGCTACCTTTGGGTTGCCAACGCCCAAGAGCAGTCTTCTCCCCGATTTCGCGGATGAGGTTGGAGCGGGGCGAGGGCGAGTGTGTCCAGGCACGACTTGGACCGGAAGCGCACTACTTGATCCGCACCCTTCCCATCCCTTTGAGATCTTCTTGTGGAAGAGTTTGCGGACCAAGCGAGCTCACGGGGTGCTTCGGAACTGCGTTTGCTGATGCTTGGTGATCGAGGTCCAGGCCAATGATGATCAACTTCATTTATCTGAGACGCAATCTGGTAAAAAGCTGCCAACTTCCCCGAAACCAATAGGCTGTACAAAATGAAAAGAGTCGACTTCAAGTAAACTTCTTGAAGCACCACCGAAGAAGATTGCCTTACTACATGTATTGATGTGTTGGACTCGCCATAATACGAAAATATAGTTGAACAAATATAATTGATAAAATATAATTGAACAAACTGTTTATTTTCCGTATATTTGTGTGTTCACCTTGTCTCATTATTGTCATTTGAAACGCGAGGCTCGTCACAGGGATACACGCAATCCCACGGCTTCGTGCGAAAATGTGATACAGAAAGGAAAGTTGCGGGTAGCCCGTGGTCTTATTTGTCGCAAATAACCCTCTCCAATCCACCGCACAGATGGCTGATGATAGACGTCAGAAATTCAGATGCAGCCTTATTCACTGACAGTAATCAGCAATATCACTATTCAAATGTGGTTTCTTATACTCTTGCCGTCAAATTGCGATGCATGTGATAGAGAATTGTTGCTCTCATCGTGTTTTGTGAAGAACTCGTCACATTTATAGGATATCACAACTCATATGGAGTGCTCCCTCTCAAAAACCTAACATTTGTCATTGGCTTGAATTGTCATTGGAGAGTGGATTCGTAAGCATCCGTGAACGTTGTGAACCACCGGAGATGGAAAAATAAAAGCTCTCTAGATTTTTGCAATGCAGGACGCGCCTCCAAGACGCAATGACCGTGCTCGGGAAGAGGGAAAGCCCGCGAGAAAGGGAGGAATCAAGGGAAAGAATGAGCGGCTGGGCGAGCTAGTTATGCTTTCCTTTGCTTTTGCCAATGAAAAGGAAGCTCTTATTGAAATAATGATTTTCTGTTCACGCTTTTCTTGATGTTACAGTTCGCACCCATTAAAGAGGTCCAGCCCGTCAAGGAAAACGACTTTGAGCACCAATAGCTTACTTGTTACTGAAAGATATATGAACATGGAAGTGGAATAAACGAGCAAGCGCAGTCAGGTCAGAGCCAGAGAGAGGATTTGGGAGGCTTCTGCAAGTAGCACTCCGTCAGTAGAGCTGTCACATGAATAGTAATTTAATGTAATTTCACCTGCGGTTCCCACAAGTGGAGTATGCGTTTGAGGAGCGTTCCACGATTTCCTTCGATTTAGGAAATGTTCATTTCGTCATTTTGCAGTTTCGAAAAAACACCGACACGGAACATCTTCCTAGGGTTCCATTAAATAATATGGATATATTCCTAGAGTGCGTAAAAATAACCATTCGCACGCACTATTCTTCATACAATGAAATGTGAGAAACTAGAAACTAGTTAAGAAGAAAAATATTTCAGGAGTAAAATATAGTATGCTAAAATCATTGGAAATTCTGAATTGTACATTAAACAAAAACACGTTTTTGCTCAATTTAAATATTGTACAAAATACAGAATTGAAACGAAGTCAGGGATTTTCTCTCGAAGGAAGGAGTACGAAAGACAGGTTTCTCGGCATGATGTTCGCGTCGGCTCGCCTTGCAGGACTCTGGGCTGGAAGCGAGCATGTTACGATCCGCGCGGTTCACCTTTTTGCATGATCCGCGCGCTGTACTCGGAGGAGGAGGCGAGGGCCATTCGAGGACACTGCGAAGGCGGAGGCGGAGGCGACGATGCAGGAGGACTATTGGGCGCGTGGCCGCCGCCGCCGAGGCCTTGTCTCCTGATCAATCCGGCCAAGAGGCCGCGAGGAAGGTCTGCGAGCGCAGGGCACGGGGCTTCGCGCTTCGGCACCTCGGGCTGCGCAGTCGGACGGCCCCGCCGCCGCCCTCGCCCCGCGCGCCCGCCAGGCCGCTGGCCCGGCCTGGCCCCGAAATTGGACGGCGCCCGCCGAGATGGAAGAAAGCGCTTGTTAAGGACTGCAGAGGCAGCGAAGGCGGCGCGGGCGGCGCGGGCGCGCGCAAGTTACGAGCGCAGCGTCAAGGGCCGCGGTGCGCACCGCCCTCCCGCCACCGGCCCCGCCCCCGGCCCCGCCCCCGGCCCCGCCCCCCGTGCGCCCTACGGGACCCCTGGGAGGGGGCGGCGGGGGGGGGGGGGGCGGACGGCCCGAAATCGCGACGGCGCGCTGCACCGAATCTCCTGCCCGCGTCGCTGCTGGGAATTTTCGAATTGTCTGCAATTACCGCATCTTGGCTTGTGTGGCGAATAAATAAGAGGCACGGAGAAGGGCGGCGCGCCGAGAAGAGGCGGGGCTAGGGGCTGGCTGGGGCCGCGGCGGGGCGCGCGGGGCGGGCGGGGGCGGGCGGCCGGGAGGGGCGGGGCGGCGCCGGGCGCGTGGAGGGGAGCGAGCAGGTGCGCGTGGGGGCGCGCTGCGCGCTCGCCCGCGGCCCGCGCGCGCCGGCGTGGCCGGGCGGCGGCGGCGGCGGGGGCGGGCGGCGGCGGCGGCGGCGGTGCGCCTGCCCGGGCGGCCCGGACGGCGGCGCGGCGGCGCGCCGCGGCGGCGCGCTGGCTCGGGGCGGCGCGGGGCGGGGCGGGGCGGCGCGGGCGGGGCGGGCGGGAGCGGGGGCGAGGCCAGTGGGCGGTGGGCGTGGTGGCGGCGGCGACGGAAGTCGCGCGGCGCCCGGGCCAACCAGGTGCGGACGAGGCAGCCGGCTGACACGCCCACTGCGCCCGCTGGCTCCCTCCCAGCGCGCAACGGCGCCGCCTTAGCCGCGCGCTACCCCTTCCTTCGCTCCTTGGCCGGGTCGCCTGCTCCTCCTCCGGCTCCTGCTCCGCCGCCCACGCGACCCCCGCCTCCGCTCCCGCCCCGCCCCGCTCCGCCTCCTCTCCCGCCGCGCCCCGCCCCGCCTCGCCCGCGTCCCGTCGCGCCGCGTCGCGTCGCAGCGCCACTGGCGGCTTCACGGCGCAAGCGCCGGCGTCTCCGATGCCCCCCCGCCCGCCCACCCGCCGCGCCGCGCTCAGCGCCCGCCGCCGTGACCTCTCGCCCTGCGCCCGCCGCCCGCGCCACGCCGCTCCTGGGAGGCGCGGTGTCGCAGTCGTCGCTGACCGCGGGCCGCCCCGTGCCCGCCCCCCGGCCGCGGCCCCTCCCAGCCACTCGGCGCCGGCGGCGGCCGTGCGGCGTGGGCGTGGCGAGGCGTGGGCGCCGGGCTGGGCCGGACCGGGCCGGGCCGGGCCGCGCCTCGCGGGGCTGGCCGCCGCCTTTCGCCTTCGCGATCGGATTTCGAGAGCAGTCGATCGGCGCGCGAGCGTTTCCTCGCGCTGCCTATGGGGAGCAGGAATAAAAAGAAGAAATAATTTCCTTTCTCTCTGTCGCGATCTCTTTACGTCTTGAAACATTCGCCTGGCGCAGCGTGCCCCTCCCCCTCGCGCGGCCCCGCTGCGCCCCCGCTCCCCGCCCCGCGCGCCCGCCACGGAGTCAACCTCCGCCGCCAACCAATAGACCTCCAGAGCCCGCTTCTTTCCGCGCCGCTGGAAAATTTACATTTCCTTCGCTTCTTTTTGACTTCTTCTTTTCTTTCTTCTCGAGGGCGCAGGTCGCCCTCTTCGTCGACGGCGCGGCCGCCGAACCTGCGCACGCAATAACGCGTCCGCCCCCGCCGCCGCCTCCGCCGCCGCCCCCGCCGCCGCCCTCGCGGATGGAGAGGGCCCGTGCGTCTGTTTGACGAGTCGTGATAATTGGAGCGTCTCTCCTTCCGTCAACGCCGTGCAGTCGCAGCGCCCCCTCGCGGGGAGCCTGGGCTGGCGGGGGGGGGTCGCGGGGGCGGGGGACAAATCGCCGGTGCGCGGCACGACGCTGCGGCAGCGCCGTCGACGACGCTCTAATGTGCAGAGGCGCCTCCGCCCCGCCCCGCCCGGCCCCTTCCCCGCCACGCCGCGCCACGCCACGCCCGCGCCGCCGCTCTGTTGTTAAATTCATAGATAACCGGCCCCGATCGAAGCGGCAGGCGGATTTAGCATCTGAAGAAGGCAATTATTCTGGAAAGAAATCCCATTTATCCCTAAGACGAAGGGCGTCAGCGTCGAGGGGCGGCACGGGCGGCGGCGGCGGAGGCGCCACACACTTTCCGGATTAAGGAGTCCTGATTGCTGCTGGCGCCGCGATTAGGACTCGGAGTAATTAGCTCGGAATGGAGTGGCGCTTGTGCTGGGCGCAGGGCGGGGCGGGGCAGGGCTGGCGGGGTGGGGCGGGGAAGGCAGGCAGGCAGGCCGGTGCCGCGATGCCGCCGCCGCCTTCATCCCCGCCCGTGCCCCCGCCTCGCCCCCGCCCCCGCCCGCGCTGCTGCTTCGCCGTCATTTTTCACGGCACTCGCGATTCCGCTCTCGAAGGCTGATGCGCCGCCGACACATTAAGATGCCGGTGATAAAATTGAAGGCCGTGGCAGCATTCCCATAGGGTGCGCAAAAGTGGCATCGCGCATCATTAATAATAATGCGGAGAAACATAGTAAACAACAGCAAGGGCCACGGAGGCGACGGTGCGCCGGCAGGAGCGGGGTAGCGGCGGGGTCGACTCCCCGGCGCGGCCTCGCGCTTCCATCTCTCCTAGCGCCCGCTCCGCCCCGCTCCGCCCCGTCCTCTCCGCCGGCTCCTCCTCTGATCCCGGCCCCGCCACATTCACCGCCCCGCGCTCCCACCCCCGCGTGCGCGAACTCCCAGCCGTGCGCGGCGAACATTGCGACCTCTCGAGCCTGTGAATCGATAAAGGCGAGTTTTGCATCTGCGTCTTGTGCGAACGTATGGCGCGGGGGCGGGGGCGAGGCTGGGCGTGGGGCAGGCCGCCCGCTCCTTCGCTGCGGAGGATATTCTGCTCGGCGGAGGAGGTTGGCCGCAGCCTGCCGAGATACGGAGGGCCTCTAGCCACCTGCTTTCCCAGCACTTGCCTCGAACGACACACGCACGTCAGATTTCTGTTTGAATTTTCAAACAATTACACGATGTCTCCCATAACGGTGACACTTGTATTTTACCTGTAGGATATGACGTATGGTCATGGTAAACTTCATTTCTTGGGACTCTTAAGTTGTTCATTTTTACTTCCTCGCTCTTTCTTTCGCCGATAAAGCCGACAAAACAAACTTTTTAAGAGCCCTGGTAACGAAATATTACTGGGCCCTGGAAACGAAATATTGGATAAATCTTGTGTCTATTTGCTATCCGTTTTTTTTGGCATATTTTACGTGGTGACGCACGCTATCCAGCCTGCTTTTCGGCCAACCACACAAATTTCTCCTACACTGCTTTCATAATCTAGCAGAGAACGAAGGTATCACTCGGGAGGCGAAACAGGCGGTGTTACATTTAGCTCAGAGGTTTCTTTTAAGCTTGATAATCTTTTACATCCACGAAATCTACAACATAGTACAGTTGGCTTTACTTCCCCTTTCTCTGAAGGAAGGCGAGCGAAGGATTTTTTTTCACCTTTAAAATCCACGGCTTTGATCGGGTTTGAAACCACAAACATGGGTAGAACAGCCTCATACGTTATTCGTTATACCATCGAAGTCGCAAAACGCATGTATATGGTAATTGCTACTTACGACACGTTCTGTACTCAGAATCCATGTTTTGTGGGTCCTTCATAGAGAAAAATATATTGACAAAACGCCTATCTGCCCGTCTATCTCTTCTCCCTATCTATCTAGCTGTGTGTCCGTCCGTCTGTTGATTTCTAAATTGATATTCTTCGATCGGTTTAAAGGAACTTCTGAGTTAGAAACGGATATTTTGATTTTGTCCGGTGCTTTATATGAAGTCTCACATTTTCTCAAAAATTGCTCCATTTTTTAACTTTGTGCTCGGATACTCCTTTAGGATGCTTAAAAGATTGGAGCTGGTCTCATTTTCCTTGAATTTCTTTTATTAGATAGCATATGTGATTATGAAATTGATGTTATTTATATAATGTTGACTGAATTTCCGAATTATTTAATTTCTTTGTATTCAAGGTCCATCATTTTGTAAAAAATAATAATTTTCTTCTAAATTAATGTATAATTAATGTCCCTAATATATGAAATGTAATTATGTAATTACATTTCATATATTAGGGGAAATCCATCAAAAACGACGGGACGAAATGAAAATCTCACGTTGATGTATTTCGCTGTTCATCATCTACTATTCATTGTATTTCATTATAATAAATAGGATAACACAATTGAATTTCTTCAATACTAAATTGTCTACTCTCTTCAGGGTTCTTTTCTCCTGCCAATCGTATTTTATATTTCTTGTGTTCGTTATTTATTTGAACTTACGAAATAATTTTTCACCATGACATTTTCTTCGTATTAAATAGTATTTTTGATTTATTTTACCAATTGATAGTGAATTTACTATAGCTTTTCCTAATCACGAACAATGGTGCCAGCGCGCGTCGTTGCCAGGGATGTTTAATTTTGGCCCCGCAGATCTTCAGTTCCAAAGCCTGTGATTGCGAGGGTGGAAACTACGAAATATTACCGCCAGACATCGTTCCAGTAGCACCACATGTTGTAGCAACCAGTTGGTTTTTAATTTTTTTTTATTGCTTACGGAGACGTTCCATCCGAAAAAATATTTGTAAGAGCATGTCCTGATACCATACGTAATTAAATGCAACAACAAACAAGATTATATCTTGCTTCAGTTGGTCAAATTTTTCGATGCAATCTTCGAGGCGCAGAAAATGATTTTACGTTTATTTGATTATAATATATTATATTAGTAGCCTGAACATGGCTTTTGTGTCCGTTTAATCGTATTATACAATGTATCTGTTTCCTTCTTGTGTCCTCGTTGTTGGACTCAATATACAAATATTTTCATTAAAAGATACGATGAATTATAGATTGTCTCTGTCGGAAAGTTTTCTTGGAAGGAAATATTCCAAGATTATAGTAGTAATATATTTAAAAATTAAACAAAATTACCCTTGTTTTCCTGCTCATCTTTGTGGAGACAGTCTTTTTTATATAATGTATCAGTCGTGAATTATCTTAATATGAACTTGTTGAAGATTGGTTTCTTTCGATAAATAACAGTTTTGCTACTGAATCGAATGGAGAGGAAGTTGACACGTGTTTAATCGAGGACGAAGTTACGACAGTTATGATCTATTCCTTAAGAGTATTTTATTAGTTATCGAAGTACATTTTCCATGCCTTAATTATCCGTATTAGATCTGTGGCGTAGAAATGAAGTAGTTAGCTCTAGAATTCTTGGTTTCCGCACGGCAGGTAGTATGGTGGCGTTTGTTATTAACCTCGTTATTAAACACTGCCACCAACTCCACGCTGGTAAATCTCCGTAACGGAAACAATTTGTGAGGGGCATCGCTTCTCCTCTCTAGAGACTGCTCCGGGGCAGTATGGCATTTTCCCCTCCCAATATGCATAGGCGGGAGTTGGACGATTGCTCGTGCGCAAAACAGGAGATAGATATTTATTATTTCCGCAAATAAGTATTTGCAATATGGTGGCAGAACACTAAAATTTACATATTATAATTAGGAATTAAATACAATGTAACTTAAAATTATTGTAATACAATAATAATAATAATAATAATAATAATAATATCAATAACAACAACAACAACATCTTGTCTTGCAATTTCTAGACACTTCCCGACATACTTCACGACAACTTCAAGACATACTTCCCGACATCGTGTTTGGCTCATGATGTGCTTTCTTTGCATTCTGCCTTAATAATAATAATAAAAATAATAATAATAATAATTATTATTATTATTATTATATGATAACAATGGTAACAATTAAGGCATTAACAACAATAATCGCATTAATTCTACATTTTATGACAGTCCTGTGGCCTCTCGGCCGCGGCGCCCCGTCGCGTCGCGTCGCGTCGCGTCGCGTCGCGTCGCGTGGCTGGAACCGCCTGCAGCAGGGGTCGCCGCGGCCCGCGCCGCGCCGCGCCGCGCCGCGCCGCGCGAACTCCGTTAAGAGGCTTCTGGCGCTGGGAAGGCGGAGGCACTGGGAAAGCGGCGGCGCGCATGTCTCTTTTCGGAGGTTTACGCCGAGAGGTGGCGCGAGGGGCGCCAACTTCTCTTCATCTGGGATGCGAATGCGGCTGGAGGCGGGCGCGGGGGGCGGGTCCGCTTGGGGCCGCTGAGCTGCCAACTTCACCTGCAGTGGCTCCGCCCCCCCGCGCGAGCTTTGTTTTTGCGACTTTTGCGCGAGAGGCGCTCTGGGGCCACGCGGAACTTGCAGCGCGAGAGAACGCCGCGCGCCCGGCCTCACGCCCTGGCCTCACGCCCTGGCCTCACGCCCTGGCCTCACGCCCTGGCCTCACGCCCCGGCCTCACGCCCCGGCCTGCGCCCGCGAGGAGATGGTGGAACACGGCTCGGCAATTTCAAGGCATTGTGTTCAACTACTTGAGGACGTACTTCACGACATCGCGTTTCGCTCATGATATGTTTTCTTTGCATATAAAAGGATATTTTCAGTTTTTTTCCTTTCACAATACACCTGTTTTGAGAAAGTCTTAAAGCTATATAGGACTGTTAAATTTATTTTGTGTGTCAATGATGAAATTGCTGTATTAGATGTATCAAAAATGTTCTGATGTAATCACATGATTAACAGTTTTATTCGTTTTGCAAATAATATTTGTTTATTATGTAGTTCTATTTCTGTAATGTCACCGGCAACATGAAAGACGAGGGAAAAGAAAATGCATTTCAAATTAAAAGTCTACTAATCAAGAATAACGGTTTAATTGATACTTCACTCGTAACCGCACATTCGGTTCAAATATTATAATTGTCATCTCACTTTATTAGTATTATTCCGACGATGGAAGCAATGAACAAGCCAATACTAAGAGTATATGACAATAAATACGTTTAAGTTCAACACATGACATTTTACAATGAGTGTAACGCCTTGTGTAAAGGAGACGGTTTGCTAAGAATTCGCAGTGATTGTAGTACAAGGCAACCAATCGCAAGGCTGAGAGTAAGGTAAACCGTGTCATTGGTGGTTCCTGTTGAAATCCGACGACGATTTCTTGGAACCAATCTCATTCTAACGTTAAACGTACATGAATACTCCATGAGTGACAGTGTCTCACTCCTTGACTACGGTCCCTTGCAGCCAAGCGAACCAGAAAACTTGTGGCTCTAAGCTGCTCCCTTCCATTTGATGAGCAACCCCTCATGCTATCTCGTGCGCCCGTACGTCCACCTTGATTTGCAGATCTTCGCCATGAATCTGAAAAATAAAAAGCTTAGTGCTAAAAGTTTTAAACTTACTATTTGATTGCATTCTTTTAGTAAGTTAATCACTTTAATTATTGCATTCCATTTCAGAGTTCCTCCTGTTTCGACTTATCGCCGAATTGACTTTCTTGAAATTTCGGGGCCGTTTCCTAAAATGCTCTTAAAGCCTACGCATGCCATCCAAATACGCTTGTACAACATCGTAACTGACCATATTGGACGCTGTTTCACTGAAGGCATACTTTTGTTCCATACAAAACAGCTCAATGACCAGAGTACCCTGGTGGGTTGATGGCACCGTGCAACAACTTCGTACTTGCCGCCACCTTGACGTGATCGTGTGGGAGTTTGTCTTTAGTTAGGCTAGTGTTTGATGTTTTGGTCCAAATTGTAAATCACACAACATCAACATCACGAAACGTCTCGCCTAAAATCTCGAACATGGCATGAAAATCAAACACGGAAAACAGGAATTACCCAATGCACTAGGGGATATTTTACTTCTCGAATCTACCGCTAATTACGATTGTCAGACGTAATATTTTCGTCCAAATTTTATACAGTACGAACAAACGTTTTCATTCCTTCATCCATATTTTTGCACGGAAATTGAACGGCGTAAACACCGTTCGTCATTTTGTGTCGATTTCTGGACTGGAAATTGTATCGTGTAAAACTAAGCTGAGAGTGGACCAAACCGAGACGGGCGTGCGAAGTGCCGGGTGTGGGCGGAGGCACTCGCCACAGGCACCACAGGGGCGGGGGTGGAGGCGGCAGGTGATGCGCCGGCAGCAGCCATGGAATTGGCGGGGGCGGAGCGAACGGGTGGAGCCTACTCCCCGCCCATGGCGCCCGGTCCGCCTCCGCCTCCGCCGCCGCCGCCGCCGCCGCCGCCGCCGCCGCCCGCCCCGCCTGATGAATAATCGGGACTTTAAGAAAACAGATGCGGCCGCGGCGAGCGCGAGGCTTATAAATGAAGCCATTCTGCGATCGAGTGTTTGCCCGCCAGTCCTCGGCAAACAGCTCGGGCTCCGCCCCGCTCTTCTTCGCTCCGCCTCCCTCCGCCGCTCCGCGGCCCCTGCCCCCTCCCCCGCTCCGATCCGCCGACAACGTCGTGGGGGTGTTCACGCACGGCCGCCGTGTCGCGTCGCGGCGAGGACCGGTTGACGGCGGCGATGGCGGACGGGGCGAGGCGGGGCGGGGCGGGGCGGGGTGGGAGGAGGCGTCGCGGAGGCGCACGTCCAGCGCGCAATAAAGGCGCCGCCCCCACCCCCGCCACCGCCGCCGTCGCCGCGCGGGCGACGCGGGCCCCGTCCGTCACGCGAGCGGACGCCTTTTGTTCGACGGCGGCTGCGGCGGCGGCGGGTGGCTGCGGTGGCGCGGTCCTGCTGGCTCGGCACTTTCGGGAATGGATTAGCGCGGCCCAGGCGCGGAGCGAGGCGGAGAGGCGCGCGACGCGGCGGGACGGGACGGGACGGCGGCGACCGGACGGCGCGGAGGGACGCGGAGGAAGGGACGCGGAGGACGCCGGCCGCCGGTCGCTGGCCACCGCATTTCTTCACCGCGTCGCCGCCCCGCCCCCGCGCCCCGCGCCACCGCACCCCTCGCACAGGCGACGATCGCGACGACGGAGGCGGGCGCGCGCGCAGATAAAGCCGCCCTATTATCCCGCTTTATTCCTGCGCCTTTCCTTTGACGCGGGGATAAATGAAGAGGGGCGACGCCCTCTCTTGGCTGCTTCTGCCTCCTCCGCCCGCCACCCGCCCCGCCCCGCCTTGCTTCTGCGCGGGTCAAGCGCGCAGGTGCCTCCTGCCTCCGCCCCGCCCCGCTTCGCCCACCTCGCGCCTCCCGCTCCGCAGCGCCGCCCCGCGCCGGCCGGGGTCGTGTCCGGCGGCGGAGCCCCTGTGATCGCTCGTCGCGAGCGGAGCCGCGGGGCGCGGAGGCGCGGGGCGGAGGCGACGGTCCCTCGGCCTCTCACTGTCACACCCGCGCACACATCGCACCTCGCCGTCTCTCGCTTCGGCCGTCGCCACGCCCGACGCCCGCTCCGTTCGCCGCCGTCTTCGTTCTTCCGAGCCTTCGACAGCCGGCTCCGCCACCCCCCGCCCCGCCCAGCCAGGCTCCGCCCCCACCGCCGCGGCCGCTCGCGCACCCCGCTCGGCTGCGCTCGCCCCTGGCCGGGCGCTTTCTCCGCGCGCTCCACCCCTCCGCCCTCCACCGCCCCGCCCCCGCGCCTTCGCCCCGCTCGCTGCTGCGCCGTAATGAATTGAAACCCATTTGCACGGAACGCTGCCCATAGTTATATTTTGCCGGGAATATCAAATAAATTAAATAATTTGTATTGGGTTGCGTTAAAAACAAACTGCGAAAGTATTCCAATTAATCCAATAAGCTAAATATAAAACATGTCATTTGCCGGATTAGCTGCGCCTTGGATTTATGCGCCCGGCCGCGGCCTGCAATACGTCAAACGCGGCGGCGGGGGCGGCATGGGCTTTGCCTAAGTCGCGCAATATACAAGATTAAAAAGTGATCATTTGCTTAAAATCTTAGCGCTGTTGTCGGACGTCGCACTCACTTTCCAGCAGTGGCCCAATCCGGCCCCCGCCCCCGCCCCTGCCCTCGTCGCCGCCACCGCCGCCTGCGGATCCGCTACTCCCTCGCTTCCGACTGCGAGCAAACGCGCGTGACCATGATGCCTATGAGATTTGCTCCTCGTCAAAACCCCGCACTAATCGTAATCAATTTGGCGTCCTCAAACTTTCGATGTTCCTTTACGAATCAGTGCTGTCATTTTATTCATTTGTTAGTTTACTTATTTATTTAACGTCAGAAAACAATTAAAAACTGTGTGATGAATGGGGAGAACTGCAGACATTGCACATTTTCTTGAGCTTCGAATATCACCCTCGCGCATATTCTGTATTAAGTTGGATCTGAATATAAATAAAAATGAGCATTTTTGTCAGAATTTAACAGAACAGAACTGAATATTTATTTTGCTACGTAGGAATACATGGAATACTTCCGGTGGTAGCGTTTTCTAAGCTATTACTACAAATACACAAAACAAACATCAGACAACATTAAAATATGTACATGTTACTTAATACAATTGTACAAAATTAATGTATTAACTATATCATGCTAAAGCTGACCTTAATAAAAATAAAAAATAATACAAAAAATTAATTTTAATGTTAACATATTCTAAAAAATATTACAATTTATTTAATCTAATTTTAAAATTCTGGTTATATTGGTAAAAAGTTGTTCTGTTTACAAACGAAAATTTATCTACATCTGCTCTTTGTTTTCTTTGCCGAATTTTGAAGCCATGATCTTTTCTCGCGACGTATTTGATACGAATAAATATTAGCTACCTTGTGACAACAAATATTTGCAACAGCAAATGAGCTACAGATTTTGGTAAAATCTCATATCGATTTTCACGTTAAGGATTTAATTTATTACCGCAGGAACATTGAGAGCGATAATTTTATAGTACGGTTTATATAACTAATGCATGTTGTTAAAATCGAAATTATTTTCCCTATTAAGATCTTCAGTATAATTTTTAATTATACTGAATTACATTTTTATACATACACATTTACATACATGTGAATACATACACATTTACCAAGTGGCAGAAAATATTTTCTTTGGCATTTGATCCGGATAACGATTTTAATTGTTTAATATCGTCAGACCATTTGTTGTGAAATAATGTACTGGATGTGATTTTTTAAATGGAGGTGTTGATAGTGATAGCTGATAAATGTTTTTCAGAGAGTTATAATTATAGATATCTGTATTGGATGACAATATGTTCCCACCCTTGAGCCAGTCAGTTTTGTCAAAAGCTACCGATTCGTAAAGGAAGAGGTAATACTATTGGATTATTTCTATTTTACAGAGTTCCTAGTCTTATTAGGCGTTGAACATAGAGTAATTTGTTTTTTTTTAGTTTAATAAAGATCTTTGATGCACATAATTGATTTCTGTAATTTAAAAGCCTAAGAACAATATGGTGTTTCCCAGAATATTATGCCATAACTCACGCGGGAATCGTCCCGCGTGAACGTCCGCAAAATTTATACAAAAACTTTGATGAAATTTGACTTAATTTGAAACAATTCCTGATCCTTAACACAGTGGACTTAACTTCGTGTTCAATTATTTTAAAAGGACATTCCATTTGAAAACTAACCAAATTGAGGAACCTAACAATTTGTAATTTAACCTAAACCACCTTCACCTTGTTGATTTTTATTGTTTTCAATTGTTTATTTCAAATACAAAACCACATTAAAAAGAATATTCGGATATAAAATGGGCATTACCTCATTACAAAACCTCATTATAAAGAATATGCAGATAATTAGCTAAGGGACCTCGTGTTCTGTTTAGAATCAACAAGGGCATTCCTTTTACGTACAGAAGGATGAGGACACAGTCTAAAATCGACTTCATTGAGTAAGAAAATACGGTTGTATCCCCAGATTTTAATTTTCTAAGCCCATATTGGCAATTTGAAAACGCTTCGTATTTCAAGAGAAATTGTTTCATTCTTACGTAGAAACCTTTCTCTAAAATTTTTAATTTCGCCATTTATTCCGAATTATGATATTAATTATATAACGCTCCATTAGCACGCCAAAACGTATGTTAAGTATGGATTATGTAATTTCCGTGTAGATTGATAAAAATGTTTTCGTTAGCTTATTAATAAATTGGTATATAATAGCTTCAGTGTCTTGATTAAGTAATTCATATGAAAATGGAACCTTGAGATTTCAAGTAAAATGAAATTAGATCCTGAAAAAATGATATATAAGCGAAAATATTAATTGCAACAAAAAATAATTTGAAATTCACAACAACACAATTGTAATTGTTTTTTGCGAATATTTTGAGCATTATAGGAAGTAGAGAGAACTTCAAATACAGTCAATTTTGACCCATTTGTCTCTAGTAAGTTAGAACCATCGACGAACCTTCTCTCACAATCTTTTGCACAATTGAAATATAAAAAAGATTCTGTGAACTACAAAAAAATATTTTAAAATATTTTTTCTTGAATGAAAATATGTTAGTAATAAAATAGTTTTTTCAATTTCATACACACATCCCTGTTTTTCATCAATATTGGGTTCTTTCTCTTTCATAAAATCGAAATGTATCTGAAATGGAATGCTTGAGAAATCTTTTTAAAACAGTCAACAGTTTGACCTATTATTACATGTTTGACCTCGTAATAACTAATGTTAATAATGTACAAAAAGGAGGTTTGCGTCCACATGCAATATATGCGGACATACAATGCAATGAGATAAATAAACTTTTTCGGTTTTGTTTTTATGTGGTAAAAAGTAAGCATTGCAATGAAGCAGAAATAGTAATTAAAGGCATGTTAAACAAAATAACCGGCTGCAACAGCATGTGCGAGTGTAGGAGGTGAGTTAGAATCGAAACGGATTTTCGACCCCGGCTGAGTAGCTAAAGGACAATGATAGGCGTCAGGTGTTCGATTTTCTGGACATTTTTGAGGTTTCCCTTGATCAGTTCCTGGCGGATGCCGGAACTGTACCTTAAAAATGGATCTCAGAACACGTATGATAATTCCATCTTCATTCTGACTCATTAAATCCGTAACACATGCAAGGTTTGATTTAAAGTTTTTTTCTCAATTAATTTATGGTTTTGGTTTTGAAACGTTTACATATCTATACACAGAATGACATATAGGTTAATGGGAATGAGTATTGATATCTGCAGATAGTATGAGAGTGATTTGTTAGTATCCATGCTAGAAGGTAGATTACACGGTACATGCTATGGTCTAATCAACTAATCATGATTTTAACGAAAGCGAATTTGTAGCAGTATCAATATTTTTGCCAGAAAATTGAAAAACGTGCAACTCCGACCAAAATTAAAACTTCTCTCTTCATAGGAATGCTAGGAAAGTGCTTAAATCAGAATCTTACAAACGTTAGGTATATCGGCGATATTACTGAATAAATTAATACAGAATAAATGAATGATATCTTCGAATAACGTAATACGTATTATTTATCCCAAAAGCATTGTCAAATCATGTGCTATGGAAAAACCGTGATCTTAAAAGTAAATAAAGAGTTTGTAGAAATAGACAAAAATATTAAAGTTGCTTTCAAAACACGTTTATAAATGACTATTCTGACTATTTGGAGTGTGCGTGGCGGAACACCCGAGAACCTCTGGGGCTGGCACTGGTTCTGGCGGCGGCTCTCCACCTCATTCCTCGCCCCGCCCGCGCCACCCGAGCTGCGGAGGAGGGGAGGGGAGGGGAGGGGCCGGCGGCCGATCGCCCAGATCGATCCCCGCGTCTTCGACTCGCGGCTCCTCGCGGGCGCGCTGGAAATCGAAGAAATCTGCGCCGCCGTTCACGACGCAACGACGAGCTGCACTTTTTACAAATTCCACCCCCTCCCCTACTCCCGTTCGCGGCGTATGAATATGTCCGTCGGCATTCAAATACAAGGAAAGGCTGTGGTTATTTGTATCGAAATCACTTCTATCTCTACCACTCATCCTTCTTTGATTCACATGTCAAATACCTCCTAGAAAGTAATTTTGATTTTGATGTTGAATTGTAGGCATTTGTGACATTTCAGTGTTACGCAACATACATTTCCTTGGAAAGTAACGAGAAAGCACCTGCGTCAACTGTCGAGTTTATTGAAAATAATATTGCTTTAAAATTTTAAGTCATTATTATATAGTATATCATATCTCATTGTGTATAATTTGGAAATAGGAAGGACGTATAGTGTATAATGTTACACACCAAAATCATTTAATGATTGTCTGTGATAAAATTCCTTCACAAAGCTCGGGACAAAGGTATGTCGTAACTTTACAATTAAGAGGTCAAATGTCAAATCGCACTCTTTTTGCTCGTGAACTCCTAGTTTCGCCTTTGTTCAAGCCTATGCCTTCTTCTCATATTAGACTCACGTTCACATCGTTGAATTGCGTCGAAGACAATAATTATAAAAGACGCATAACAATAATTTATTCATCCTATTAAATCGTATTGTCGTTACATCGCTACCATGTCATCATTTGATCATTTAATCAATTTTTTTTAGATTTGCTGACAGATCCAAAGAACAATAATGAATATATTTAGTGGAAAATGACCTTAAGGTTCAGATGGCGTGTAACACATTTCACTATGATTTAAATGTTAAAAGGTTCATTTGCAAGTACAATAAGATAATTTAAAATTATTGTTATAAGACGTTGGCATTGCTGGAATAGTCATTGAGTAAATTATTAGATAATTTTATATCTGAAAAGGTCTACAATGTCGGACAAAACGATCAATTAACAGAAGAAATTAATTTCTTGAAAGCTGCTAACATGTTTCATCCACGAGAAAATATTCTACTAAATCTATTATTTTTTCATGTTTATTATAAAGGATCGTTTATCGTTATTCCTTCCTATTTATTAGAGATGGCACGAATGATTTTATTCATACTTTTACATAATGTTTAAATAATTTGCTTTTCTCAGAAAATAAAATATGAATTTATACTTGTACCTCATCCGTCAGATACAGTTCTCAATGATTTCTGACCGTAAATAAATATGCATTTCTTCGATTTCAGAATGTCCCGGCGTGTTTTCCCAAACCCCTATCTTGCTAGCATTGTTCTTTTGAATGTTGTCGTCGCCGTCGTTGTCGTGTGTGTGTCTAACGCGGCGCGCGCTGCCCGCAGGAGGATGGCATGATGGACCACGAGACGGACGGGGACGGCGCCATCAACCTGTCGACGTCGCAGCGCCCCTCGGCCGCCAGCACGCCCACGGCGCACCCCGCGCCTGCGCCCGCGCCCGCCCCCGCGCCCGCGCCCGCCCCCGCGCCGGCGCCCGCGCCCACGCCCAACGGCGCGCTCGACTTCGACGAGGAGCAGGTGCGTGCCACGCCCACCCCACCCCACCCCACCCCACCCACGCTCCCCCACTCCCCCACTCCCACTCACGCGACACGCCTTAGCAAATATATTGATATTCCTAAGAAACGTTTCTTTTCCTTCTTGTTTTTGAGGAAGGGACTCAAATTGAAAAAGAAAGCAATCAAATCATCTGTAAAAACCAAGTCTGTAATCATGAAATTACATAAAATACTCAGGACAGATGTGATGCAAAATTTTCCAGATTCGATAGTTATCAGAATCAAATGCACATTCACTCGTAGTGTCATTAAGAATGCCATGAGGGTGATAATTCATGAGAATGGCATAATTATCAGCGTTCTCTACCAATAATTTATGTATTACGCATGGTTTCTGAAAAACCAATGTTTTATTACTAGGGAGAGCATGTTTATACCCTAAAAAATCTTTATATATACTTTTAAAAATATGCATTTATGACCTAGAAATTCTTAAATATGCACTTTCAAATGCAATCGAATTTAACAATATTTCATTTCCTTTGTAAATCTTTCTTGAAAAAATTTCGGAGAAGCATTCTTGAAATGAAAAAAGATATTATTGTACCAACATAATATAATCTACCTTCCTTCGCGGAAAATAATTGATGAAATTATTCACCTTAGTGAAGTATATTGTATGTCTTGTTGCATTTCTTCTGCTTGGTATAAAAAATGTGATATCAAGAAATATCATATATATGCACAAGTACTTTATTATCTATAGAAAAGAAAAGAGAAAAACCCACACTCTGAGAGGTTCTTTCTATTAAACGAACGCTCACAAATAAATTAAAATTCTACGAAAAAATGATGTCTCTATTTTAAAGATAAGTCTCTATTTTAACGAAATGTGCAAAATATGCGCTTGTAATGACACGAATGTGCACCAACAGGAAAAATCTACCAAATATGCACTAACATATTAATCTACGTAGCATCCAATTCTAACCTAATGTCAAGAAATTTCACTTAGCTATGTCCTGAAGCAATGGACAATATGCAAAATCATAGAATTCCGTGTCTTATTGATTACGACACAATATTTCGATATAAATAAGCCGGTAGACAGAAAAATGCTATTGCTGTTTAGGAAAGACGCTGTATTGCCATCCCGTCACATACACTTGCACGGGCTTATGCTCCCACAGGAGTAGGCACGCGCACGCTTGCAAGCAGGCGCAATTGAGATGGAGTGAACGGACCATCAAAGAATAGCCCTATGAGACTTCATGGAGCCACCCACCAGAGTTGACTGAACATATTTGCAAAGAGCTCATGGAATCTAATCCAGAATATCTCTTTTAAATTTTAATTTCAAAGGATATGCATAAAAACGGTATTTCTACCAAACCTAGGAGAATATTCAAAATGCAAGTGCCAAATACAACAATAAATATATTTATAGTATTAAAAAGTAACTTTTTTGATATATATAAAAGAGAAATATATGTTTTTAAAAATTGGCAAAGTATTTATTCCATAAAAGTTAAAGTGTTTACATTTCCTTTTTATTAGTGATTTTACAAATATTATAATTAATGCGTTGAAATGTTTAGGGTATCGCATGAAAAATTCAGTTCGAATTTGAGTTCAAATAGTAATAATTGAAATAATTGATTCCAAATATGAAGAGGAACGCGCGATTGCACGCATGCCATAGCCTCGACACCTCCAATGTACCCGAAAGGTAACGTCCTGTTTACTCCCATACATATCGGCCTCATCAGACGCTGGTAGCTCAGGGTAAAAATTTCTACTGTCGAAAAAAGAAAGAAATCGAGAAACTGGTGTTACTAGTGGCGAGCAGATAAAAATTCTACAGAAATCCAAGTTTCCTGTTTGTAAATATCAATTTTCAGCTCTCATAAAAAACTAATTTTTCGTGCGGTATTTAGAGTGCATTATTTGAATAAAAATCCATCATTTGTGTATTGCTTCGATGTGCGACCTTGTTTTTTAAGTTTTATTAAAATAATATATTTTTTTTATTTGTGTAGTGTTTCAGTGATTATTAATCGAATGATTTAGACCTTACAAAAATGGGATCGACGGCACGGAGCGTTGAGACGATATTTTGTTTGGTCCAAAATTGGGAAGTACGAACTTCTCTAGATATATCCACTTCTCTATAATTATCTATCTCATGCCCATCTACACCCATGATTCTAAAGTAGCTGATCCTCTTTCCTACCTCGTATAGTCTGAACAGACGCAACTTGGACAGCGTGACTACATGATGCCCCGACTGGGCTGTTCTTAGGTCAACCCTCTGTAAACAGGTACAATGGTTTGATTATATGTATCAAATAAAATAAATTTCGTGAACACTTAAGTAGCGTAATGAGACGTAGTGACAATATATTTCTAAAACAGCTATATGAGATGTACACTTTATTGCTATTCTTTATATACTCATTTTATTTCAATGATTTTATTAACTTCTTAGTTATATATTGTAAGATTGTGTTGTATTGGTGTTACTTCAAAATGTGTAGCAGTCTTATCTACACCTCTCCTTCCCTCCTGTTTTTTTAAAATCTGCAGTATGCCGTTTGTGTCACTGTAGATGCTAATATTGTGACTTCACAAATAAATGTTGCTAGTTTTGCTATAATTTAGTAATTCTCGATAACTATTCATTCGAATTTAAAACCAGGCAGGTCAATTGTTTCAAATTGATTCGGTCATTTCGATTTAACAGTATAATCTGTCATATGTGTTCAGCCATATCCCTGCTTCTGGCTTCAAGAACTGAAAATCTTCAAACTCGGGATTGCTTTTCTGAGGACATAGCAAATGCCACGAAATTCAAATATCGATAAAGTACTCTCCGCAAATTGAAATATCTACACAATTTTAATATCTAATAAAAGTCATTGAACCAGGGCTCCGAATAATAAATACCAATTCAACATTTGATGGAATAAATTCTAGATTGTCATGTTAACATGTATTCTCATTATTTTCTTTCCCGTATCAGTATATCAAAATAATGGAAGTCGCTATCCTTATGAGTAATATTGGGAAGGGCTGGGCATATCTTGAATAACTGAACTGTCTTTGTAGGCAGGGAAAACCTACTTTTCAGTCCTAACGCTTAATATTCAGAATAATATACTTCGAAGGGTTTAAGGAAACCTTCTGGAGATCGTATGCAATATTACCTGAACAACATTACCTGATGTAAGTAAATTGATTTATTGTCTGTTTCTTTTGATTTGTGTGACGTTATTTACGTAAACTAAAAGATCAGAGGATGAAATTAAAAAAGAAAATAATTGAAATTTAGAAATCAAATGGAATTCATATTTTACTGTGGTTGTTCGTTGTTACTAAGTAAGTCCTTTCGTAACACCTTAGTTGAGATGGTTAGTGCACTTATAGATGAAAGTGGAAACTGGAAACAAAGATAACTTGTGCTCTTTAGCATTTCACGCGACTGCCTCCTCGAGATCCTCAATTTCGTTAGACTTCCCTCTCTAAGCAACTGAGCAAGCAACCTCGGATTATTCAGCCTGATCATCTGAATTGCCTAATACAGTTGTGTCTGGGCTGAAGTCGGAAATCTTTCTTTTCAACACATATTGCCAATTAACCACAATTTAAAAATTCTGATATTAAGACCTTAATTTTTGTTGAATTTCTCGTAAGGCATAGCGCCACGTAAAATATGCAGTGGGCCGTCGAAACCCGCACCCATCGTTTTTTTCATATTCGAGATTGCTTCTCTGGGCTCGTGGCAAATGATCAGAAATTGTGACTGGGATGTGGAAAGGAAGGGTAAGCCACTTGAACGCATAATGTCGTCTGTATCGTCGTTCAATTTCATTTGGGCCATCATTGCTTAGGAGTAGCGTAAAGTTCAAAAACAAACAAAAAGCCGATATGCTAGTCGAGCAATCTCGTAACGACGTAAATGTGGGAAGTAATATTCAATATTTAGGATCCTGGTGATACACGTGTTCAGTTGCGCCCGCTCATCTTGTATTAGGCAAGATTGATTCTGATAAAGCAAATCAGTTTTCCGGGGGCCCTTGCACAAGAGCATGGCGCCGAAGGAATTTCTAGCAAAAGCACGGCGCGGCGCGGCGCGGACGGAGCGGGTGGCGAAGGGGGCGGGGCGGGGACGAGACCGAGCGGTGAGGCTGCGCAGAGCTCCGCAGAGGCCTCCTGGCGCCGAGGTAGCCCTCGATCACCCGCCACTCCGATCCAGGCGCCGCCCCGCGCTCCCCGCGCCTCGCTCCCCGCGCCTCGCGCCCCGCCCACAGCCCGCCCCCGCCCCGCACCCGCCCCGCACCCGCCCCGCACCCGCCCCGGGCGCCCAAGGCGGCGGCGACGGCGGCGCCGCGCCGCTCAAGACGCGCCGAGACGCGCCTCTTCAATAATGCACGGCAGCCGGCCCTGATTAGCGCGGGGCGGCGGCGACCGCGACGCCTCGGGCGCCCGCCCTCCCCGCCCCGCCCCGTCAACGTCTTCTTGCGCTTGTTCGTGTCGCCCCGTGTCTTGTACATAATTCAGGCCCGCTCCGCCATCGGGCCGCCGGGCCACCGCGCCGCCTCCGCCTCCGCCTCCGCCTCCGCGTCGCTCCCTCGCCACCTCCGCCGCCCCCGCGTCGCTCCGCCGCCGCTGCCGCCGCCCCTTTCGCTGAGATCATGCAAATCTTTAGTTAGGACGGCTTAGCGGGGGACGCGGGCCCTGTCCTTTCCAATCAACTTACCTCCCCCTTCATTGCCTGCCGTTTTTTGCGCCCACCTCTTTCTGCCCCCACCCCGCCCGCCCGCGCCGCTGCCGCCGTTCGCTCCCCTCCTCTCCCCACCCCCGCCCCGCCCCACCCCGCCCCGCCGCGCTCCCTGCGCCCGTCTTAATTGAAAGAGTTCGCGGAGCCAGATGGTTCTTATATAAAAAATGCAAAGAGATAATCCTTGTATTTTTCTGTATGACGTTTGTTACCCGAACAATAAAGTTGAACTGTGGGGTTTGGCTGCAAACATCGACGGACTCGCTTTTTCTTTTCTTTTTTACGCCGAGTTATTCTCCAAAGTCATATTAAGTTTCGAGAGTTTCATTAATGATAGATGTCTTCGATGAACTTTTGGAAATGAAGATATTTGCACGCTACTATAATTAGAAATGAAGCCAATTTTTCATCCTTTGTTTTCAGCACTTTTCCCCGCCTTTAATTAGAGGGTGACAAATGCCAGGTGGAGTGACGCACTGCGCTGATGCCGGAATTAAAAAGAGCTTTTAAAGATAATTTGATGTGAATTAGGTGACCCCGTCCCTTCGCCACCTCGCTCCGTTATTTGTCATATTCTTCTGCAAACTTGGCTTGGCGTCGGGCGAGCCACGGCACGGCTGCGGGCGCGGGGGCGGCGGGCGGGGCGGCGCGGGGCGAGGGCCCGGCGGACTAATGCAGGCGCCGACCGTGCCAGCCTCAATCACGCCGCGCCAAACTGGACGAAAAATGCGAAGACGTACGGGCTTAATGAAAGCGCCAGGGCTGCCGCCCGCCCGCCCCTCGCCGCCGCCGCCCGCGCCCCCGCCTCCGCCGCCGCCGCCGCCGCGCATTGTTCGCGCGGACGGCTCGCGGCAGCGTCTCCTCTCCAGCGGTGTCCCCGCCCCGCGCTTCCCGCCCCGCCCCCCCCGCCCCGCCCCGCAGCCCCGTCGCGCCGACGCCGCGCCGCAGCCGTGTTTGTGGGGTAATTTCCTTGGCGCGCCGCGGCGGTGAGGCAGCCCGGCGACGCAGGCAGACCGGGTCGGGCCGAGCGAGGCGGGGCGGGTGGGGCGGGGACGGGTCGAGCTGGACGAGGGGCGGGGTGGGGGTGGGCGGAGGAGAGAGGGTCAAATGAAGCGCCTCGCGGTCACTGCAGTCGCCGGCGCGCAGTCGCTTTTGTTTCCGCGGAGCCGAAAATGTATCCAATTTTCTTTGTTTATGCAAGAGCTTGTGTGTTGTTCTCCTTGTTCTGCGCGCCACAGGACCAAATTGAATTTGGGACTTGGTCGCTGTTTAGATTCCTGGTTGGTGTTTAGTTTAGCGGAACAAAGGAAAACAGCCACGTGTTTATTCTGGCTGCATAGCAGGCGCGCCCCCTGACGTTTGCCAGACTGCGGTCGCGCCGGCTCCTCTCCACTCGCTCTTCGCCGCCCACGCCCCGCCGCCTCCGCCCCGCCCGCGCCCGCCGCCCGCGCCCTCGCCTGCGCCTCGGCCTCCGCTCCGCCGTCGCCTCTCACCGTGTCTGCGGAGCGGCGCTGCGTGGCCGCTCGCCCGCCGCCTCGCGCCTCGCGCCTCATCTGCCTTGGCTGGCGGCGCGAGGACGCTGCGGCTGGGGCGGCCGCCCGCGGCGCCCGCGGCGCCGATCGCCGCCCGCGAGTGTTTGTTCGCGCACCCGCCCCGCCCCGCCCCGCCCCGCGCCCTCCGCGCGCACTCCTTGCTCGCACAGCCCGCAGGAGACACTGCCGTCTCGCCACCGCCGCCCCGCCCCCTCCGCCCGCCCGGCACCCGCAGATCGCCGCCGCCCCAAGGAAATTACTTTCTGGAAGCCGAATACAATGCTAAAACGCACCGTCGGCACGGCTGCCGCTCCTCGTGTTTGGGTTCTGAAGCGTCCATCTGCAGAATAAACACCGGGTGACTATTATCTCTCCGACGCTCCGGATAAACAGTCGGCGGAGCCTCTTTCCATACCCTCCCCCCGCCCCTCCCCACCCGGCCGCCGCCGCCGATGCGCCGCCCGCGCTCGTCCCTCGCCGCCGCCACCGCCGCCGCAGCTCCGCGTTGCGCAAAAAGTGTTTAGAGAAATGTGTAATCACACGCGCGGAGCGGAGCTGCCGGGCGCTGGGCAGGCGGAGCGGCCGCCGAGGGAGCGGCGTGCGGGAGGGGGGAGCGGGAGCGGGAGCGGGTCGGGGAGCGCGGGGAGCCGCCGACGGCGACGCGGGAGGGAATCAGTCACCTGCAACCTGTCGGGCGGCGCCCAGAACCAACACGGCAGAGGAAATCTTTTCCTCGTTCTTCGGCAGGCTCTTCTGCAAACAGCCGCCCGAAAGCGCCCCGCCGGAAGACACACGGAGGCGACTGCGAGCCGCTCATATCGCGCCCCGTCGGCGCGGGGAGGTAGGAGCGGAGCGGGTGGAGGGGGCGGGGGCGGGCCGCCGTGGAGATCGGGCGCCGCCACCTTTTCACGAGGCGCGGGAGGGGGCGGCGGCGGGGGCGGGGGCGGGCAGCGCATCTCGCCCGCATAAATAACCGGGAAGCCGCGTCGGATGGAAATATCGCGCCATTAGGCGGCGGGGCGTGTGCGGCGGTGCGACGCCCGCGCGGACGCCGCCTTGGCCCCGCCCTCCCCGCCGCGCCCCGCCCCGAGCTGGCCCGCGGCCTCCGCCCCGCCCCGCCCCGCCCCGCCCCGCCCCGGCACCGTCGCCACCGATTTAGTGTCTACCCATAATGGGCTGTCAGGCGGCGGCTTCTCCACTCTCGCATATCCCCGCACCCGCACCCGGCCACTTCCCGCTTCCGCACCCCGTCCGCCGGCCACCTACCCCGCGCCCACCCAGCCGCGCGTTCGCCCCTCGCCCTCGCTCTCACCCTCGCCCTCTTTCTCCTTCTTTCGATATTTAAGACGCCCCGGCCTTCGGGCGGGAGAAAAATTACCGAGTCAACACAACTAATCGCTTCGGCGGCGCCTCTGGACCGGAAAATATTTTTCCCCGGGAAAAAAACCTGGATAAAAATGCATACATTGCACGTTAGTCTGAAACCAATAATTACGGGGAGTTAATATGCGCTCTGAAGTTTAATACCTTGAGCAGTCAATCTAAAAAGTTGCCAAGAAAGAGGAGCGGAAGCGACGTGGGGCGGAGCGCGGGGCGGGGGGGCGCGGGCGGGGAGCGGGCGGGGCGGGGAGCGGGCGAAGCGGCGCAGCGGAGCGGGGCGCCGGGGGGCGGGGCACCGGGGGGCGGGGCGCCCCGCGCGGGAACTTTAGGGAAGTTGCACGCCGGAGTAGTTAATAAAGCCGCATTAAGGGGAACCAAAGAGTTCTTTTGTGATTCGGGTAAAAGTTGCGGAGACCTGCAATCTATCATCGGCCTCGCGTTGCCGCGCGGGTGACAGGTGGGCGAATTCAGCGATCCCCGCTAATTGCGGCCGCGCGCCTTGACCGCCCCCGCCCCGCCCCCGTCCCCGCCCCGCCCCCGTCCCCGCCCGCCCTCGCCCCGCCCCGACGCCTAATTGCAGCCCTCTGCTGCGGCGCACCGTCGCACGCAGTCGCCGCAACGTTTTAGAACGGCACAAGTGTTGTGTGAAGAGGAAATGTTCTCGTCAGCGTAACGAGGCAAGTTCGACATGACATCGTTGGCATCATATTTTTTCACGGTAGCTTCACAGCCCGTAACTTATTTACTATGTGTCTTAGTTCTTCACATTGGCTGACGGAGGAATAAAATAGTGTGCAGTTGCGTGTCTGCGTTTGTTTTCCTATCGGTCTCCCTTTCGTGGACTTTTACTGTTAAAGATGAATTTTCTATCCTTTTTCACGGTCGGAGGATATTGCGTGCAGTTAGATCTTTGCGGTGGAATGATTCTCATTATCCACATGTTCTCTGTGTGGATAGTTGTCTAGTACATTTTAGTACTTATGACCTTTCAATACTTATGAATACGGAAGCAAGTACATGTTGATCTGCTCTTGTTGGTGCCTCCTGTTCTTCCTGAACATCACTTACGAGTACTAGTATATCCTTTACATTTGCTTTGCACATACACCAACCGCGTCCTTTGTATTAAATATTGAGTATTTTTTATGATTTTCCAATTTTACGCACAATATTGGTGTCACAACCACGGAAAACTTGTTTCTCTAAATATCATTTAACAAAATATATACTTATTTATACATCAGAAAAATTAAGTTTGTTTCAGTAGCGATTTTGAATTTTTTATCGTTTTGGACTCTCAGCTGCTTGCAGAAAAAAAAGAAATGCTCGTCCTACTATTTTACCGTATGAAACACCATATTAAAATGGTAACTTTTCTACTTCACTATTCCACATTTAACCGACTAAATGTGTGTATCATTATTTGTGTGTAAGTCATCATACAAGCATACCGAATATTGTTGGAAATGAAAGCAAGCATCAGAATATAATCACTTCCATGTTCATGGCACCAAAAAGCCATGGCACCCTGCCGCACATGGATATTCCTGACATTCTCTGCTTACCGTTTAGTAATTCACAATTCAGCATCATTGAATTTATATATTTTTGGGGTAGTTATTCCTGAGACGACATGAGCGAAAACTTATGTGACGAGGTACTTCTATGCCGGCCCAGTAGTGCGCTCTTCAGGGAAGATAAAGAAGATTAGAGAGAGGGAGGACGGTTACCGGAGCTAAAAGACTTTTTAAATGGCCTCTGCTGAGTATAAAGAAAATTGGATACCAGGAACGTCAATAGCCAACGTCGACCGAGGGAAAATATTCTTCCTGAACCCTGAAATGAATAATTAAACCAATTATTTTTATGCTTTCGTTTTGTATTAACATCAAAAGAACGGGTGGTAAAATCTCACGAAAAATTTTAAGAAATAAGAATTATATTACCTTCAAAACTCAAACTTTTTAATTAACTTTAAAAACTCAAAATTGTATTTCATTTAAGGACAATATATTAAGCCACTCCCCAACCATTGAGAAACAACAGCGTCAGACGCCGAACAATCGATCTTTCTCGACTGCCTTGCAGAGTTTCTCAGATGTTAATGGTAATCAATCACATTAAATGAGACACTCGTCACCTGGTTTTAGTCTATGCTATCAAATTTGTGGAATACAGATATAACTACTGAATTTACTACATACGGCGGAAGCCTTTTACATACATTAATCTCTGACAAAACACTTCTTCAACGATTAAAGATGGTCATGTAAAGGCTTATCGCCTGGTTACATTTCGATAGTTTGGGGACAGCCTGAAATACCGGCCATCGAGTATTACACATTTCGAATATTACGCATCTACTACATAGAAAGAGATGTGTAATGTATTGAGAATAGCATATGTGTGAGAAAATATTATGTAGAGATGTAGAAAAGTGTAGATTTTTTCGATAAACTTCTTTTGCAGGTCCCTGACACCTATTTTTTTGTGTGTGTGCTCCTATAAATTGTAAATTACTTTCTCGGATTCAAAATGTAGACATAATTCACGTTTCATGGGTGCGTGATACTAAAAATTGCTTTTTTCACCAGTCCATTTGCCCGGCTATCTGTTCACACGTGTGTCCGTCCGTCTTTCTGCTCGCCCGTCCGTCCGTCCCGTTTGCGAACAACACTAAATCGTACACAGGGTTTTCACCAAATGTAAAATTTCCCGATCAGTCTGACTGTAGACGGCTTCTCATATTTGCAACTGACATTCTAATTTTTCGATGTTCTTTTCGTGAGGCCTCTTGAAACATTTTCGAAATTTTCTCAAAAATACTCAATTTTTTCTCCAAATGTTTTGATCGAATAATGCAAAATACTCTTATAAAAATAGCTCATGACCGGTTTCCTCGTCTCCCACATAGTTCATTGAAGATAAATATTTTTTAGAATGAAATAATATAAATAATGTTATTAACACCTTGTTTGAAAATAGATCAACATTCACTTCATAAAATGGCGGAGGACCGACTGTCATTAAAACCTCTCAATTTGTATATCTGCAAGTATTCAATTTCTTTTTAAAGCGCCGGATGCTGTGTAGGAACGTACGCGGTAGTTGGTTGGGCAACTTTGGTGCCTAGGATTGAATCCCAGCCCCTGTAAGAATCTTTGGTGGTTGGAAACACTTTCTCGGTTTCAAATACTATTATTGTAAACTCAGGGTTCTTCGTGAAAAATGATGATGCTGCAGTAGTGGACAAATCGCGTATACATGAAACAATTTTATTGTACTCTACTAAGAATGAATGTAAATACGTGTAGGAACTTACGAATTTTCGTAAAAATCCTGTCACTCTTTACTGTCTTCCATTTCAACCATCGCTTCTTTATTTGGAATTGCCTTTTCAAAGACCATTATGACCCACAATGATGTGTTAGAATTTCAATTCATACTGCTATGTATCATTGCAAAAAAATTGAAAACAAATTTGAGGAAAGTCCGTGGATAACCGGATTAGGGATAAATCCGCCGCGAATAATCGATTGTTGACTGTGTTACGTAACCAATACAAATAATGCGAGAAAGCATGTGGTGTTGCAGTACCTTTTGATAGAATTTATTTTTCACCATTTTATCCCTGAACAAGTGTTCACAGCAATTGATTAGTGTTTACACCAATCGTATACACCAAACTTCACAAGGTTTACTTAGTGACAGAAGGAAATGAAATAACCACTGAAATATAAAGAAGAGAAAGGATTACTTAGTAATTATTAGTGAATGTTTTCAGGTTTTACTTATTGAGTTCACGAGTGAATCTTTTAGAGAGTATGTATAATTAGATCGATAGATGTTTCGTTATTTGAAGACGTCCGGTCTGCTCAACTTGTCCAAGAGTGTTTCGAGTGGCAGGGTCTGCCTCGCTGCGCTTCTCCCCTGTGCTGCGGAAGGCGGGGGAAGGCGACGAGGGTTACACTGCGGGGAGCGGCGGGTTGGGGCGTTGCGATACTTCGCATCTTTCAAGTATCGATACATTTGCTTTCGATATTATGTGAATCGACACTGACGAAACAATAATACAATGCTATCAATATCAAATTAGTATTGGTATCCAAAGACACTACTGATAATAATATCACAGTTAAAAAAATCACGTGTTCATTTTAAGTGTATACTCACTATCGCGTTTTGTATTTGATGGAAAAGAATTACGCTTCTCTGTAGTATTGTAATTGGAAAAATGTATTTTTTATTTGAATAATATAAAAATTGTTTGTGAAAAGCAGGTATGCATTGTAGAAATGTATATATTTATTAAATATCCTGATAAATATTAAGTAAATGCTTCCTTCGTTTGCAGTGTTTTACTTCAGATACCTATGCCTATCGATATTAGGTATATCCATCTTCAATATACGTATTGAATGGATTATTTGGGGTATCATAAACGGTGGAAAATAGTATATTAAATATGTAAAAAGAAAACCAGTGCAAATTGTAGTGGATTGCATTTGTTTCTAGATATTGTTATTGCATTTATCGAAAATAGAGGCATCTGTCAGTATTATAATTAAATATAATCGCACGTAACTTCTACGAAAATTCAGTATAGGATTTGAGGTGTTTCAGTACTTTGAATGTGGTTTAATGTAATACGTAATGACAACTGTAATGACATATGTTTTATGTATATTTTGTGGAAAATTAACAAAATGTGCCGTTCGTGTTCTTGTAAGAAAGGGAGAATTTAGTTAAGGGAAAATGTTCGCTAACGTTCAGACGTTCCTTAATGCAAACCGTGCGTATTTTTTTACTTTAAAACACATTTATTACGAAATTTCTAATTGAGCAGTTTATCAGAGCACATCACATCTGGAGCCAATTCATCTGAACCGGTGATGTTTTTCATCCGTACCTTGGGCGCCGAGTCGAACCTCTCGTTGACCAGTCTCCGTGATCGTGCCAAATATGGAGTAAAGCGCTGACGTGAGAGCGTTCGTGCGGGGGCGGTGGGCGGCAAGGCGTCGCGACGCCAGAGGCGCCGGAGGCAGCACGGCCGCCCGGCCGGGCGCAAGCGACTGCTGATGCGCCCCCGTGGCGGGGCGGGGCGCGGGGCGGGGCAGGGCAAGGAGGAAGCGAGCTTCTCCCCTCGGATGAATCACCTCGGCGGTGCGGTCGCCCCTCGCCCAGGAGCGGGAGGGCGGGAGGGAGGGCTGCTGGTTGGTATTTTACAGTTCGCCATACAGCTGTCGTCTGCTCCCGGATGGCGCGCCAGCCAGGAGCTTTCATCAGACGCTGCAATTTGGATATTCGGAACAAACGCATTAGTCAGTTAAACCCACCCTCCGACATTTGGGCGCTAAGGGAATATAGTCGTTATAATTGAATTAAAATGTTATCAATGTATTTATCTTTCTTCAATCTCCTTACAACCACTACTTCTATTGTGCATGTAAGGAAAATTAAAGATCGTTTGGGTTCGTATTACGGAAATTCATTTTATTTATTTTATTCAGGTTAAAGACGGTTTTACTTTTTCCCTACAGAGTAGAGAGAAAGTTATGTAATGCTGCTGAAAAAACTTATTACAGGGCCCTGATATCGAAAAAGATTTTTATCGATAGAGATTTTTAATTAGATTTTTTGTCCAGTTATATTTTAATTCTTAGAAGGCCCATTGATTTTTTTGATGCAGCAATTCACAGTATAACAAATTTTATTAAACAATTTTTGTTTAATAAAGTTTGTTATACTGTACATGGCTGCCTAAAAAAATCAATGGACCTCCTAAGAATTAATAAAACATATCAAGAAAGGCAGTCTGTGATTAATTTCATTCAGTTCTATTTTAGACTGTTTATATAGATTTAAGAATGAATGACAGTTTATTAAGGTGAGTTCGTTTCTAGCTGGTACATTATTTTAACCTGTATGAACTTGTTTTACTTAAAATTCATAAGTTAAAAATGTAATTTACTTGAGTTATTTTTTTAACTAAATCATAAAAGTAAAAAAATTGTAATTTAGCTTATAAGAATTTGTTTTATATTTAAATAGATTCTTAAAGAAGAGGGAAACTACTCCTCGAAACGTCGAGAGACACGAAATGCTTCAGAATGTTTAACAAATACATTTCAATAATGTTCCAAATCTAAATGATTGTTTTTTATAACTTTTTGTTTTCAAACGTAGAATACATGACTGTCTAAAATAAAACTGTACAAAGAAATCTAATTTTAAAAAACGCAAAGGCTGTCAGAAGATAGTGGATTATAGTGGAATAGAGATTTTTTTCCTTGACAAAATCTATTGTTGAAAAGAAAGATCTTTAAATTAGGTCATGTATAATTTTTAAAAAATGTCACTAGTTTTCGCGTAATTTTGCGCGAATTATAGGCAATGTCTACACAATCATTTTCTCAAAAAAAGGCTCCAAATTATTTCTTCAGTTTTTCCTCGTATGTAGCAAAGGACGTTAAAAAGGTGGTACGGGTCCCGTTTTTAGGAAACCCTTGGTATTTTCAAAAATTTCAGAAAATCGACTTGGCAAAATTATAATACTGATGGTAGAAAGTTTTTTTAAATACAATTCATTTATTATATTTGCTCATAAGTATCTCTTTTAGCAACTTCGCAGGAAAATAACTATTAAAGATGGTGTAATAGCGGGGTATAATGTGCTTTAAAAAGTGCAAAACATCATTAGCCGCTCCACTCGTGGGCAGTGGAGGACGCTAGTTGACGCGCCAGCCTTGCGATGCGTCCCCGCTCCAGAAGGCGAAGCGAGTCGCATTGCGCCCCACGTCACGTGCCGGAGATGTTGCAAAGTGTGAGCTCGGCAGCCACGCTCGCAACGCCTTCCTCGAAATGGACACCCGCAGCCCTCTGAACGGCGGCGGCACTGGGCCGGGCGGGGGGAGGGGGCGGCGCTGGTGCCAGGTGCGCTCGCCCGCCGCCCCGCCCCCGCCCCGCTCCTCCCCGCTCGCCGCCGATTCCCCATCGCATTGTGATGCGCCCCCTCGTTTTTTCCGCGGAGCGCGAGGCGGGGGCGGTGCGGGGCGCGTGGGCGGGCGGGCGTGGGCGGGCGGGGCGGACGGGCGTTGCAGGTCGCTTTGAAGGAAATCCGAAGACTTTGTGCAATCACCCAGCACCCGACGCGCGCGGCGCTCGCGCCGTCATTAGGGCACGCGTCTTATCGGGCGGCGCCTCTAATCCGGCGGTGATTGCGCGACAGCTCAGCAGCCGGCGCCGGGGCGGGGCGGGGTGGGCGGGGCGGGGCGGGGCGGGGGCGGGCGATCTGCTGCGCTGGCGTTGACGGCTCGGCGGGCGGGCTCGTTCCTCGCTCTGCTTGCCGCCGCCGCTCGCGCCGCGGCGCGCCGCACCCCAGCCACGGCGACGGAGGGACCCGCACGGGAAGCGGCGGAATTCCTTCGTATACTATTTACACATCGCACTTCTACGCATCTGCGGGCGGAAGACAACGCCTCATAGTTGACCCGGGCGGTTGATCGATTTACTATATGAGGTGCATCTTCAGATTGCTCGCACGAGGAGGCTACGGTAGTATATCGCAGAAAAGTTGAAATGCTTTTCCTGTCCAGACCCCGACAACAAGAGTTTCTCACGAAAAATCGCCCATTTCCGCCGAACGATTATAATTCTTTCTCTTTAAATTATTTGTTCGTAGATCTGGTAATGTCCTTTGTCACAAAACGTATAGTGGATAATATTAGGAAACGTAAACAGTCTCCTTTGAAAAAACTCGCCGTAAATTTAAGCACAAGTACATTTTATAACCATATTCTACGCACTGGGCAAATACTAAAAATATATCCCAAAATTGAAGGAATAAAATTAGTGATAACGGTGTGCGAAACGAAGAATGAGTTAATTATGAATCGACTGATCATGAAAATGAACAATTCTATTAACTGTTTTTTAACGGGAGAGGTGGCTTAGAGCATCCCCTGGTGTCACTGCAGTGCCTCTGACTAGGAGGCCCTGGGAATTCGAGTGCCGACGGTAGCCAGATTGCTAGGTGGAGTTCTGTCGCTGTCTGGAGGAGAATTCTAGCGGCCGGCTGCTGTGATCGGTAGTTTTCCGTGCTTTCTCGTATCACTTCCAAGCGAATGTTAGAGCAGTAACCTACCAAACGGACCATGGACCGCACGCGATCTTTCCCTGCCTTTCCTTTTACTGTCCTCACCCCCTTAGACACACACATACGTGCAGTACACTATCACACATGTGGGGAGATCGGTCGGGAGCTTAGAGTTTGTCTTTGTTGGGGCGGTGCTCCACTGGTAGGAAATATCTGATTGCGGAAAACCCCGACGATAGGTCGTCGCCGGATCTCGCCATCCAGCAGGGCATGATCACTGTCATCTCCCGTGCAAAAAACATGCACTACACTTGCGAAACTGATGACCTTAGCAGTTGACGTGCACGGAATAACTAGTAAACAATCCATCATTCAGTAACTGTTTACATCATTCCGCCCCTCTCATCTAAGCAGAGATGACATTTTGCTGTTGAAAAGTGGTTCTGAAAACAGGAGCCTTCCTCATAACTTCTCGGAATGGATCGGAGTGACCTCTCCGCCTATCACGGCGCACCTGCCCCACCCGAGGGCCCAGGCAGAACAGCATATAGTACTGGACGCATACAATGTCATGTCACTGCCCTGAGGAAGCCTGCGACATGCTAGGCGAAACGTCGGCCTCTCAGCCATGGACGCGGCGTCACCCGGACAGCCGAGACCTTATGAACTCGAGCCGCGGAAGCTTACGTGTACAGGAGCCTTGCTCTTCACGACGCCGACGTGTGAGTGCGAGAATGAGCATCCCGTGCCGCGCAAAAGCCCATGCGAGTGGCGCGGGGCGTCCAAGACCGCTCGCTCGCGGAAAGAACAGTGTATTTACACAATTGTACGCGGTATAAAAAGCGATTGCTTACGCCACCCGCTGTGCAAAGCAGCAGCAGCAGCAGCGCGCGAGGGCGGCGCGCGTCCGAAGAAGCGGCCGTGCGCGGCGGGGAGGGGCGGGGCGGGGTGAGGGAGGGTAAGGCGGGGAAGCGCCAGCGTAGCGGGAGGGGGCGGGGTGGGGAGGGGGAAAGCGCCGGCCGCGTTTACCTTCCTCCGCGCCTTTCTTTCGCCGCTCTCGCGCTGGCCAGCAGCCGGAATATTTAGCGGGGCGCTTTGTACACGCAACAGCGCAACCAGCTGCCTCTCAACGCCCCCTCGGCTCTCCCCGTCCGGCCCCGCCCCCCCCCCCGCCCCCGCTCCCCGGCGCCGCGGCCGCCTGCGCCGCGAAAGTCACAGCTTGCATTTTCCGATACGGCGCTCGCGCGACAAGACAGCACTCGCCGGCAGGCGCCGCGGCGGCGGCGGAGGCGGGGGTGGAGCGGGGCGGGTGGGCGGGCGCGGAACAAACGGAAATGACAGGCCGTGTTTGTGCATCTTGTCCGCCAGCGGAGCGGCGCCGCGCTCTGTGCGCGCGTTGAGAAAGCGGATGTATTTCATGCGTTAAATTTTTAAGCGTTTCTAATTAAAAGGCTGGTTAAACAAGCGGGAGGCCTGGGGGCTGTTGCCCGGCGCGGCGGCGGTGGCGGCGGCGGCGGCGGCGGCGGCGGCGAGGCGAGGGCGAGGGCGACGGAGGCGGGCGAAGGAGACGAGCGGAGGCAGAAGAGCTTAGAGCGAAGCTGAAACATACGGGAAAACAAACACCGCTACGAACGGGGATTGACTGCGAGCGGCGAGGTGGGGGCGGGGCGGGGTGAAGGGCGGCGAGGGCTCGAAAGGGGAAGGGAGGGTGCGGGGAGACGCCCAGCTTCGAGGACGCATCCCCATCGCGATCTCACAGGCGCCTTCAAAGGATTCTAACAACATTGAACAATTTCACGTGAGGCTCTGAGCGATGGCACTTCGCCCGCGCGCGCGCGCAAGCGCCCGAAAGCTCACTGCGCGGTCGACGCTGCGGCGAGGAAGCCGACCTGCATGACCAACGTGGACTTCTAGGCCTTCGAAAGCGTGGGTTAGATTATGTCTCCGTTACAGAACATGTCAGAACGGATACAAGTTTCAATGAGTCAATGCATTGTTCATCATGAACATACGTCATAAACAGTAAAAATGTGCGCAGATAATCTCTTTCCCCACACGTCATATACAGTTTTTACTGTTTTTTTGACCAAATAAATAAGTAGTTCTTAGTTTAAAACATCCGTAGGCCGTGGAAAGCAATGGATCTCGCAAGTCGCAGTCGAGAAAATGAGAAGAGAAGATTGCTTGTCAGGGAGAGCTGGGGGATGAATTAATTCTCAACAGCTAAAAGTTGATATAACAATTGCGCCTGTGTATAATTTTTGTTTTCGCGCTTCGATGTCTTTACTTTTGATTCTACACGGTAAGTTAATAATAAGAAACATGGCACAATCCTTCCAAAAATTTCGATGAAAAAGGCTTTACATTTTGTTGTATCTTTTTTACCTTACTGTTTCTATAGGGAAAATTTCGAACTTTTTATGTACACAGTCATTGACAATTCTGTTCTGAAAAATTTTAACAAGGTAATATATTAATTGGAAATAAGAACTAAATACCACGAAGAAGAGCGTGGAGATGGAAATTAAAAGTGGATTACCGTGTGGAATGTTCTGGGAAAGCATAGATTATAAGAATACTGTTACATATTTTTGTCCGCGAGGAATGCACCAGTTGAATTCATGTGCAATGAGAAACTTTCATTGAATGAAATTTTCATAACCTTTTGCGTAACTGTTTTGTTTTAAAAATGTTCAGCAGAATTATGTAAACATTTTCACGTCAGAAATATTTAGAGACGTACGTATGATACAAATGTCCGCCAAATTTATCCACATTAAAAGTAATATCGTGTTTATGTTTATGGATTAGTTTAGTCACTAGGAAAGTGTGATTTTTGTGTAATGATTTTTTTAATATGTGGCTTTTATCGGAAGATATAGCTGCAAGCAAAGGAATAAATTTACTGAGATCAAGTAATAAAATTCAATAACGTGACATTTCTTATTTATTGAAAGTTGTCCATGGTAAAGAAACAAACTTTACCAAATTCTTGACAGAACATTTACTGTACGGTTTCGCGAATGTATGTCGGTTTCCTGGAAGAATATTCCTTGATGAATCTTCATCGCCTGTAACTGCGCTTAAATGATCAAATTTTCTATTTTTCTATGACATTCTGTACCTGAATCATCAGAATGTGTTAATGTGTTAATGAGTAATGACACTGATGATAATGGAGTATTGGTTGATACACAGGGATGAAGGGAGAACGCCGAGGAATTTTGCTACGATCCCACATTGTATCCCATGAATTTCACATGGATCGATCTAGTTTTGAATATCGCTGCCCGGTGGAAAGGTAGCGTTCTGGCTGCTCTCAATTCCAAGAACCTCTGACGAATATTTTATCCACTCCAATATACTCACTAACGTAACTGCTATTTGAGATGTTGAGCACATAGTTTAGTTATACCAATTTCTTATTTTAAATTGATCAGTAATCCGCCTTTGCTTTTTAGCTTTTGCTTGGAATTTGCTAATGAGAGCAATGAGTCTTGAGAATATTGAATTGGAATGCCATAATAATGTTATTTCCGTCGAATGCAGGTTGCTTTGAGGCGCGTTAGTCGAATCTGCGCCGCCCAACGCGCGTCGGTCGCGTGTGAGGACGGGGCGGGGCGGGGAGGGGAGGGGCGGGGCCAGGCGTCCGGGCTTCGAGGGCACGTGGGCACGGCCCGGCGCATCGCCTCCGCCCCCGAATTATTAAAACATAATATTTAACGGGGGCAGAGGGACGCGGCGCGGCGCGGACCCTCTGCAATTATTGCGCGGCTTATCGGTCGCCTGCCACGCACGCGCACGCTTTATCACCCGCCGCCGCCGGCCCCCCACCCACCCACGCCTCTCTCCTCTCCTCTCCTCTCTTCTCCTCTCCGCTCGATGAGCGCCCACCAGCAGTGTGGAGGCGGAGGCGGGGGCGGTGGGTGGCGAGGGCGGAGGCGGGGGTGGGGGCGGGGGCGGAGGCGGGGGCGGAGGCGGGGCCGCGGGGCCGGTGTGCCCCGCGGCTTCTGGCGAAGAGGCGCGGAGGCGGCGCGCAGGCGTCAGAGGAAATGTACCCACGCGACAACAAAAATTGAGCAGGGCGCAAAGACTGTAGCGCAACCTTGTTAATAAATCGTACGGATTGGAGAACGGATTTGGTGACATTAACATTTTATGGCGAATTAATATTATTCCTCTAGAACTTCAGCAACGGAAATTAAGTTATATGCCTAAATTTCCACTACTAGTAAGTCTACGCTAATAAACGATGTAGTTTATTGTAATCCTAATTTTTGATATAATTCTAAAAATGTTAAACTTAGTATTAGCGAATTTCTTAAACTAAAGTAAAAAAATACAGACTATATAAGGAGTTACATCATAACACAAATAATAGTTTGTTGTGAGGAGTCCATTATACCTGGAGCTTGATCTCTCCCAAAAGACATTTTGCGCTGCGGAGAAATTAGTTTCTGAGTTATTGCTAATCAACCTGTGGCTCATAGATACCTGATTTACCGGTCTGGCAGTTTTACAGAGAAATGTGAACTGCAGTCTTCAGCTCCCGGAAATATTAATTTTAATTCAAGGTCTTCCCAAGGTCTCATCAACATGGTATAGCATTCCATTCAGAAATGTGAAATATAGAATTATATTCTAAAACATTCAAGTTTTCATAAAGTTTGTCTTTTATTTCTATGTCATCTTTTTTAACAATTTAGTCGACTTCATGTCGTTTCCTACCTTTTCTTACACTTCCGCGATGGGTTATTTGCCTTCACATGGGTCTTTGTTTCCTACACACTTTAGATACCCTTTTACAAGAAGGAAAATTAGCGCATTTTTCCACAGTTAATTGGAGACATTTGTAGTCAATTCTAAACATTAACTTAATACTAGGTACGTCATCCGACAAACTGATACAATATTTGAAAAATATTTTACCAAAATATTTCATTATAAATAGTTCGAAGACCTTTTGGGGTAATTCACATCATAGTGGAACAAGATTTGATCTTTTGATTTTGCATATTGTACGTTTCATAAATCTGAGCGTTTTACTTCTGCAGGTTCTATTAATGTTTTGAAGGAAAAAAATTGGAACTCCATAAAAATCTACAAATCTGTTTCAGTATAAGTGTGAAGCTTCAAATGTGTGTAAAATGGTCCCTACCAAACATTCCTACCAAATCTTTCAGATCTATTTGTGGTTACATTTAATGTCACCACACCTTCATTCTATCACCTACTCTGTTTTTAATTCTTAATTATTCGAGGATGGAGCATTCAAGTCGTATTCAGAGTACAAGTTGCCTGAGTTGTTTATTAGTTTTCATTTCTTGATATGCCTGTGCTAGCTAGTAACAATACATACATGTTCCACAGTACATTCAAGCCGTATACTATGTTCTGAAGCTCGCTCTGGATGACTGACTTCCCATTCCGTTTCTGTTCGTTTCCCCTTCGTATAGTCCTGCAAGAGTTCCAATATAGCGTGAAATTGTATATTCTTTAACGAGCGTGGAATCATATCTATTATTTACCAGTTGATGTTAATGACACGAGCGACCTGGGAGCGAGTACTGTCATTTTTGTGAGTGCAGAAGACCATACTTTCATTACGACATTGAAATTGTTATTTTAAAAATACTAAATATTTGGAAAGTTTTTATTTTTTGAAATAATGTTCAATTCTTTGTACTTTTTACTTCATTAATTAAATATTTTATAATATTAACTACAAACAAGAAAAGAAAACAAGTACCTATTACTAACATACATAATCTAAATTTACTTTTTGGAAAGTTTAATTCTGAAATTAGAGCAATTGGTAAAATTTATTAACGAGGGAGTTGACTCTTGATTTGAACCTATCTACATTACATCTCTATCTATATTGCCGTCATCACTATTACTCGTAGAATCCATATTTGTAAATCCAGATAGGCGCCTAGACTTTACAGAACGCCCACAGAACACTCAATGTTGTCTGACCCTAACAACCACCAACTCTCATACTGTTCCGTGATCCCCGTGTCTTTCGAGAGTAGCGACCTGACGCGGCAGAGCGCACACAGCTTTTGCTCTCTGTGGGTGAGTGCGAGAATCCCCTGTCCTGTATATTGACCTAAGACTAATGTGAATGGTCGACAGCCGTGCAAGAATATTCGTGCGAGAAAACAATTTACACAATCTTGACGCTTGTGTCAGGCTACATAATATTATCAATATGTGTCGAAATATAACCAAATTGAATCTATTATAAAACCCGTTTCAACGTTAAGACACTCTAAGAAAGAGTGTGTACTCTAAGCATTATGTATTACTATTCTGAAAATATTTATGTGCAATTATTAATTATAATTTTTCAGTTTCATCACTTTTCTAACAAGTTATAAATGCGGAAGTACGTGCATTTACAGTTTACGTTATATTAATGTAGACTTTTCCGGGTACTACAAAACTTGGAAATATTTATCGTTTAAGTTAATTTTCTTCAACAAACAAGACTATTTAAAATAGCAAATGCGAAATGAGGGAAGCAACGCTAGGCTAGGCAGCTAGTGCAGATACATCGCGTCGCAGAGCAGCGCGTGAAGGGCAGGACCCACGGGTGTGGGTGTGCGATGGCGGCCGCAAGGAGGAACTTTCCAAATGAAACGGAGGGTCCTTCCACCGTCCACCTGCGGCGAGGGGGCGCGGCTGCGGACAGCGACGGGGGCGGGGCCGGGTCGGGCCGGGAGATACGAAGCGACACGAAGCGATCTCCAACTGCAAAAGGCCACGGCCGGAGAGCGCGGACGCGAAGGCGTGGCGTGGCGGAGGCGGCGGCGGCGGCGGGGGCGGGGGCGGGGGCGGGGGCGGCAGCCGGTGATCGCGCAGCCCGGCCCTTTTGGAGCGCGGCAGCCGCGCGCAGATCCTCCCCTCCCGCCCCCTCACCGCCCCGCCCCACCCCCGCTCTCGCCCTCGCTCAACCCCGCGCGCTTTCTTGCTTCGAACCGAACCCACCGCGCCCGCCGGGACTTAAAACCTCAATCTGACTTACAACGCCGTGAAAAATGTTTCGGTTTTATCCAGGACGTTTCGCGCCGGGTTTTCCCCTTAGCGGGGAAGGGCTCTTGAAAAACAAGCGTTGTCTTCATTCATCAGCTTTCCTTATCTCTTGTCAGGAGAGAAAGGAAGAAAATGAGAAGTCCGCGGGCGCGCGCGCGCTTGATAATTTCGTCGTTAGCGCCGCGACGCCAGACGCCACGACGCGTCGCGGCCGTCGCGCGGGGGGGGTGCGACGAGGGGCGGGGAGTGCGGCGGGGAAACGGGGGAGAAAGGGTGGGGTGGGGTGGGGGAGGCCGTGGGTCAGCGGCCAATGGCAGCTCTTCGACGGCCGCTGCGCCGCCCGCGCCACCACCGGCCACGCGCCTGGCATTCGCACTAGGAAGCGTACCGCGGTCACAAAGATATGAGCGTATGGCCCCACTGTTTTCAATGGCTACATCACTTATAGAAACTTTAAGACAAAACTGCGCCACAATACTCAAAACGATACACATTTTACACAATTTCTATTCTCATGGGTGTAATCTTTCTGTGACTTATGTGTATCTTGTTATTATTTGAAATATTATTTTTATTCGTTAATGCGCTGTTTGGCGGTATTGTTTTCTTGTTTGTTTGTGAAAACTTCTTAGAATGAACTTGACGATATTAAAGGCTAACATTGCCCTTAATATTGAAGAATATGTTCAATAAAATCAATTCTAATGTTTCATTAAAAATCATGAGAATAATCTCCCGCGAAATTATGTTTACGGTAAGCGATGACGTGGGTATGCCAGACCCAACTGTCATTAACACCGTTTTTATAGCAGGTACAGAACGAGAGAAAGAACACCATCGCCTTAAAAATCAGCATAATAATAAGAAAGTCATTGTCTATTTTATACCGAAGTTATGATTCTTTCCGTTCTCAGCCACCAGCAAGGATTTCTTTAACATTTGACGAAACAAAAATGCTCAAGAGTACATATTTCTTTTCAAAGATACGGATGTATTTGTACGTGATATTTTAGGTCAACATTACGTGAGCTGATAAACAAAGGTGAAATAATCATGTTTTTATTCAAAATCGAATGCCATCGTAGGCTGTTCATTCTTCTCTTCTTCAAAATAGAGCCCTTCACTTGTAATAAAATGTATTAATGACTGAAAATAATGAAAAAACTTTTTTGACATCTGTGTCAGTGCGGAGGATATGGCAAGGATCCCCTCATCAGAAGAGAACTTACGATAAGTTCATTATCAGTGTTGGGAGTAAATTGTTAATAACATTGGTTGCCTGACTTTGTTCATAAATCAACATTCTATAAAAATGGAGTGAAGGGATTCAGACGCTCAAGAATATGTGCGTAGTTTATATCCCCGTCGCATACAGTTTTTACTATTTCTTAGATGACAGATAAAAAGTAAATACATAATTAAATAAAAAGTGCTCAGAAATTGCATTGTTTTAAGTGTGAGCTATATGAAGAGTATTGCTGTGGAGACGTGCGTTTACAGTAATCAGGGTCTAACTCAACGAGCATCTCGTAGTGAATTGATGTATTCGTACAAGAGCGTTGCTTAGATGGCACTATTGGGGCCAGACTGTCCGCGATGGCTCGCTGCTGTGCCCCGCGTACACTCGCTTCCTGAGCGCTTGCCACTTTCGTCCCGACAGGCTGACTCAGTAATCACAAATTAAGCCTCCTTTAGCCACGGAAGAGGTGTTGATTCTTTTGTTAGATACTCAGAAAAACTACAAAAATACAAAACAATTGAAACCTTCAATTTTGACTGAAAAATGGATATATTTTATTATGTTAATTCATAATTTTTTTCACCTGACTTGACGATTGTAAGCTCTTACTCATTTTGCCACAGCTTACTGCATAGCTGACATCAGGTGACAAAGAAGAAAGCTTCTGTATTGACGTGTGCCGTTTCAGTATAGCCAATTATTACTGCTCTGAGAACTCATTTTCTACAACTTAGCCACAACATGTTTGATGCAGGAAGATAGTTGAGTTTTGTTGATCACTACATATGGATATTAGATACTCTCGAGAGGAAATGTGGCGTGGATTCGTGTGGCAACGTGGCTCCTGAAGACATGGCCCGCCCGCGGGGCAGCGAGCTCTCGCCGGCGCGGGGGAACGGTGCGACGGGGGCGGGCGCGGCTAATTAGCCCGTGTCGCCGCGCTGTTGTTGTTTACCGAGACGTCGCTGAAGGGCGCGGGGGCGGTGGGCCGTGGGAGGCGGGCGGCGGGAGGCGGGCGGTGGGCGGGGGACGTAATATCCGGCCGGCGGCGGGCAGCCCTCGGCGGGGGGCTGCGGGCGGCCGCCCCGCCCCCGCCCTCCCCGAGCGGCGTCTTGCCGCTCAAAGTGCGCGCCCCAATTAATTCCTTCCGCAATCTCGCGAACCGCCCCCACCCCCGCGCCCGCCCTTCCGCTCGGCGCCGCGTTTCGTAAGCATTTAATTAGCACTCGCGAGTGCACGCTTGACCGCGGCCACCGGCGCCGCCCGGCCCGGCCGTCCCCTCGCTCCCGCCCCGCCCCGCCTCGCCCCGTCCCCAACTAATCGTAATTACCCGAGTTTGCCCCGCGGCGGAGGACTCCCTGTGGCGCCGGCTCCGTATTACTTCGCGATCAAGAACGTTTAGGGCGACGCAAGGAGCAGCGACGGGAGCGGCTAAGCGGCGGGGGGGGGGGAGGCCGGGCGGAGGCGGCGATGCGGCGAAGCGGCTGCGCGCCCGGCGCCTCGGCCGCCATTAGGCGCCATTGAGCGCCGGAAGCCGTCCCTTGTCCCGCCCCGCCCCGCCCTCACCCGCGCGGGCCCGCTTCCTCGGACTGTCTCTCGCCGCCGCTCACAGCCGCAGCCGCCAAGTTGTGTGGTGGGCGGCGCTGACGCGCGTCCCGTGAGAAATGGGCGCGGCTCAAGGCTCAGCGCTCAAGGCCGTCCCCGCCCCGCCCCCTCCGCCCCCCCCGGCCGCGCTCTCAGGGGAGATAACGCAGCGCCCGCCCCACACGCGCTGGCGCTGCCGCCCCGACAGCCCCCGCCGGGCGGTGACGGAGTGGGCCGTGTTAATTCTTGCGCGGCCACCGCCATTCCGAACGGCCGCGCGGAAATTGATACGTGGGCGAGCGCGGGGGGCGGCGCGGGCGGCGCGGGCGGCGCGGGCGGCGCGGGCGGCGCGGGCGACGCGGGCGACGCGGCCGGCTGAGGCGGCGATTGCTCAGCGCGCGCCGCCGCCCTTTGTTCCGCTGCGCCAATTAATGCCGCGTTATTTATCAGCGCCCAGGAATCCATTCGCGCGGAGACCGTCGCCCCGCTGCCGCGCGCCCCGCCCACTCCCCGCTCACCGCGCCCGCTGGCCCCAGCGTCGCGCCGCGGCCGTCGCCTTGCCGTGTTGATAATTCATACGGCATTTGTTAGGGCCGCCTCGCGCACACGGCGGCGCCGCCCGGCCGCACCCCCGGTCCCGCTTGCGCCTCCGCCCTCGCCCCCGCCCTCGCCCCCGCCCTCGCCCCCGCCCTCGCCCCCGCCCTCGCCCCCCGCCCTCGCCCCTGCCCTCGCCCCCGCCCTCGCCCCCGCCCTCGCCCCCGCCCTCGCTCCCGCCCTCGTTCCCGCCCTCGCCCCCGCCCTCGCCCCCGCCTCCCCCCCCCGCGCCTCGCGCCCGCTGGCCGTCGCCGCGCGGCAAGAGAGCGCGCCGCCAAGGAAGGGGGCGGGACCCGGAAGGACACCTCGCGCGCACGTTGGCGATCAGCGGGGAGCTCTTCGAATTCGCTGGAACTGCTGGTCGGCAATGGAGTTTGGCTCCAAGGGCCGCCAACGTTGGAATCGCGGCAAGGGCGTGCGTGTGCACCTCTCTGTTGCACATGGTGTACCCATCGCTTTTCCCACCTTATTTTATTCTCCCTGGCTGCCCATCCGGTGGAGGAGTTGGGCTGTGAGCCAAGTCCACGTTCGCACGGGCGCCTCCGTTTTCCCAGTCCGGGGCCAGTGCCTCCCGCCGGTGACAACGAGGAGCTGGTGCACCAGGTCGCATGGCGGATCGCTTCCTAGGTGCGGCTGCGGTCTCTCTATCCCCTAATGCCGGACCACTCCGTTGCGGCCCACGTACTACGCTAGTGCGGTTCAAAAGAGTACCTTCCGAATGCACCAACTCCTAGACCGTATCGGTGTTAGTAACCTTAGTAACTGCCATGGGGACCGTACCTCCAGTGAAGTTCCTCCAGGATCTCCAGTTAAGTCTCCGCTGATAGGAGGAAGCGTCTACGGCATCAAACAGGATAGAAGTACAATCGTACAACTAGTACATAAGCAGTGGTGCCCTCAAAGCCTCGACACGGGTAAGAGGTTAAACATGTAGAGAGGTAAAACTAATGAGCTAAATCACGCAGTCTGGGCTTATCAGTCATGTATGACTGTCCAGTAATTGTTTCTCAAATATTGTATATGCACCAAACGTATCTAGGTTCATCCGAGGCAAGAACCACTCACACCCAAACCACAATAAGAAACAAATATTCTAGTGTATACATTTAAAAATAATTTTTCCTCCTCCCACTTTTAATTAAGGTGATGATTAATGGTTCCCTCAGCCATTTGATTTAGCTGTTAGTTTGAGTGTAACCTTTCTCGGCATTCATAATTAAGTTGAGTTGTACATAAAAGTCAATAAAGTATTTTATTTACGGCAACAAATATATTTTTAAAGGCAAATTGCGGAGAAAGCGTAACGTACTTCCACATTGTGAATGTGATGTAATTGGTTTCTCATTTCATCACACATCCCTCCTGAACCGTCATTTCGTTCAAAATTATTCATCTCTTGTCATTATCCAGTGGAAGAGAGACAAACTGACACTGTCTGTAAACCAGGTACATGGAAACATCAAATATCTTGGTCACCTACATCCAGTCAAGGACATGAGCTTAGGACAATGATTCTCTTATAAACGGTTCGCCACCTGAATATAGAGCAACTAAGAAAATGAAGAATTAGATGATCCATTGCACATGGTGACTGTGCTGGATCTCCCTTTCCTGGCAATTTATTGCGTGTATTGTTTTCTTCAAACCCATTCTTCTCCAATAAATGTTAAGTTTAACACATATTTATTTTATTTTTTTATAGCTTGTACCTTCTCTCCAACAATATGCCCTTTCGATTGCTATTTTTGAACAGCATACTCGTTGGAAATTTATTAGTGATTCAATTATTGTGCTTACCCGGCTGTAGAAAGATAACTTGAATATCCAAGTGTGTAGATGAAATATTGGACAGTTATAAAACTATTTTGTTGTAATAAACACTATCTATATGAGCGTAGCATAGTGAATTTTGTTGTTAGGATCTTGTGCTCTTTTACCAGAATACCGGCTCTGTAAGTTTGCCATTCTATCGAAAATATTTTTTGCTCTTAGAATATTTGCCGGATATTTACTAACACATACTATTCCTTCCATTAACATGAAATGATAATTGGTTGAAGAGTTTGATGGAATTCGGTAGAGTGATTACAATGAACATATATTTCGCCGGGGATAAAAATGAGCATTCATCTTATGACAAAATGAGAACTTGCAACACATATCGTTACATCTTTAACACTCCATTCTTTAATGTCCGAGAGTGGAAAAAATTGTAAAGTCTCCATCAAGAATTCTGTGGTCACGGCGTAAAAAGTTTAAGTCAAAAATCTTAGTTTGGAGAAAACAAGGGTTAAATGTTATTGAGCCAACGCTCTTTCCTATGCTCAACGCTATTTCCCAACGCTTTTTTGTCGTGTAGGAGGCAACATTTGAATTCGATCGTTTTACTAAAATAAAATATAGATACTTAACTTATAGTTTCAGTACTTAACCTAATTTCGCCAAAAATTGGCTTGAGAGCTTTTACCCCGTGAGCACAGAATTGATGTTATGTAGGAGGACCTATCATTTACTTTCCACATGCCTTTGTCTTCTCTCGTTTCGTTCAATGTCCACCAGTAGTCGGAGTGGTCCGAGCGTAAATCGTCCCTCAAGAGACAGGCGCAGTGGCACGCGCTTCATGAAATGATTACGCGCGTTCGATCCGCCGACTTCTTCCTCGCCGAGACAACGCGTCCTCCTTCGCGGGCTGCGCGCCGCCCTCGCCGCCCTCGCCGCCCTCGCCGCCCTCGCCTTCCCGTCCCGCGCGCGCTCCCGCCCCGCCCGCCCCGCCCCCGGGGCCCGCCATTTGCCTAGAATCAACTTACGTGCCAGTAGGCGCTGAATATGCGCCCGGCCCGACCTCCCACCGCGCCGTCGAACGTTACGATAAATATGGCGCGCTACAGTTCCAAAGCCGCCGTCCCGCGGCCCGGCCCCGCCGCGCCGCCGCCGCGCCCGCCCGCCTGCCCGCCCGCGCCGCCGGAAGGCCAATATTTGCCGGCGGGGCTCCCGCCGCCTCGCCCGCGCCGCCCGACCCGCGCCGCCCAGCCCGCACCCGCCCGCCTCCGCCCGCCCCGCCCGCCGCCCGCCCGCGAAAGAAAGGTTTTGCGTTCGCCGTCTCGTAAGAAACTCCTGTGTCTCATTTTTCAATTTGGCCGAACTTTGTAATCCTCATCTGCTTGCTGTGTAGAACTTGGGGAGCGCGTTTCCTCTCGAGGACCTCGCGGGAGCCCCGGGCGCCCGTTCCCTGCCCTCCTGCGCCGCCCCCGCCCCCGCCCCGCCCCCGCCCCGTCCCCGCGACCCCCACCCCGCGCCGGCCTCGCCGCGCCCGCCCCAGAAACATGATACTCCAATTAAAACTGGTGTTTGTTTAGCGTCCGGGAATCCGAAGCGGCGGCGGCGGAGGCGGGAGGAGAGTTCTCTGCAGCCCAAATAGCATGGAGACAGTGACCGGAAGCGCTGAGCGGTCGGAGGCGGCGGTGGGGTGGGTGCCGCGGCACGCCTCCTTGCGCGGACCAATTCCTCTCGTGTTGTTTTTCGCAGGGAAAAAATAATTACAGGCGGGGCGCTCGGCGGGGCCCGGCCTGAGACTGCAAAACCGCCCGCCTCCCCCTTCCCCCTCCGCAGCCCCCGCCCCCGCCGCTCCGCGATGCCCCCCGGCGAATTTCTTTGAATTGCCTCACTGAATTCACCGATAAAGATGCTGTCGGAAGCTGTGTAGCGGTTGCTTTGTGTCGTGGCGTCGCGGATAAGACGTTTTGAGTTTCTGCACCAAATGAGAGATTGGAGGTACGATGAGCTATTTTGGAAATGGCATTTGGGTCCATTACTCTCATTTTTTATTCGCTAGGATTGTTTTCGTACTAGGTGAAATAGTGAAGAAAGCCGATAGTTCTGACCGTCAGTTACGGCACAGAAAAAATATTAATCCATCTCCTTTCAGTATCCCAAAATTCACGTTTTAAGAAATAGTTTCGGGTAAACGTATGTCTGTGGGAAGTTCAACAATGCCTAACAGAATTCCTCAAATGTTTTGCTGAGAAATTTCCTTGTATGGTGACATATTTTTCTTTTTCATCTTCATGAATGAATAAGGTAACTTTTGTAAACAATTCAAACAGGCTCGATCTCCGAAAACAGCTTGATTTCCGCGGTTAGTAATCTTCCAGAGAGAAGAAAAGGCTGCTTGGACAATATCGTCTGTATACCCTTCCTACCTATTTGCAAATCATTAACACAGGCCTACCTAGTATAATTTACAATCGCTTTTGGTGTAAGTAGTAAGGACTGAGGCACGGAGAGTGACAAAATCAGTATATTAACCCTCAACTGGCATACTTTGGTACACAAATGGGGACACTGGTGTCTCACACACCCCACAAAAAATACACAATTTAGAGGTCATGTATGGCTTTAATATTTTAAGTTTACAAACCTAATGAATATTTAATTCATAAACATACACATTTTCATTTCAGAACATGTTTTTCACTCCTTTCTATTCCTAACTCTTGTTCATTTAGGTTCAGTGCACTCCACACTTCTGCGCGATCAGTGCTCATCGCTGACTGCATTTCTCTTAGGAAAAAATCCCTTATTAACTATTATGTTAATATTTCCTACCTTTTTATCTGAATTTATACCTTATCACAAATGGTTTAAATGCACAGAATGCAAGTGCTTCATATTAAAAAATACTTACGCAAATGGCTTGGCGGGTGCGCGACACCCCGAATCTACTTCAAAATAACGAAAACTGACGACCGTAACACATATCAATAATGAAAAGAATCACTACGATAGATGAACTGATTAAACGAATTCATACGCAACGTCAGCAGTCAGAGTTGCCAATATATGTTCCGGTAAAACAACATAAACCTTGAATGGGGTGGTCTACACCGCTTTGTACCGGTTGAGGGTTAAATCGACGTTGTTATGCATCAACCGGCCAAGCATCATTTAAAAAAATGAGATATGGTCGCCATCAGTTGCATTGGACCACGTTCTAAGTGTACACAAAATTTTGGCGCCAAATCTGTAAAAATTGCGTTATAATTAACGAAAAATGTAAACCCCATCAGCCACATCAGGGATTTTATATTTCGCAACAACCTGCTATAAACCTACATCTTCAAAATCTGCTGTTCTTATTTCACATTATGCAGGTAAGCGCCAGATATTCCACTCATGTTTGTGTAGTTTGGCGCTTCAATGAGTGAAATAATTAAATCACAGCTTTTAGAGCTGAAAATGTAATAAAACCATTGAACACGATTATCTCAAAACTTGTATGATGTCGCATATCGGTTCATGCATAACACCGTCCTTTTATTTATTTATTTATTTGGTAAAAAAACAGTAAAAACTGTATATGACGTATGGGGGAAGAGATTATCTGCGCCCATTTTCTTAAGTAAAAAAGAGGCCGCGAGGAGGCGGTGAAGCGCCGCGCGCGGCCACCTGCGAAGTGCATGCGAAGGGCGCGACGCGTCGGCGAGCGCCCGAAGACGGCGAGGGCGCGCGGCTCTTGTGTGCGCTGCGGGCGCCGCCCTCCCTCCGGAGCGGGGAGGGGCAGGGCGGGGAGGGAGGGGCGGGGCGGTCGCGCGATTACCAGAGATATTGCGGCGGCGGCGGCGGCGCAGGCGGCGGGGGCCCGTCGCGCCCGCCTCCCGGTGAAGAAGGTAAATAGCGCGTAATGGGGAGGTTGTGCGCCGTGCGCCGGCCGTGCGCGCCGCCCCGCGCCGCGAGGGGGCGTCTTCGCCAGCGAATTCCGAGCGCGTGGTTGTCGCACGGCCTCGCCCCCGCGCCCAGCGAGCCCCCGCCGCCGCTTCATTGGGAAAGACTATTCGTACTTACCTTTAATATGTATTTTTAAGTTAATTTGTACCTTTATATGATCTGTATAAACCCCTGCCGAAATGTGTGTGTACATAAAATATATATATTCTACCACCTTCAGGTACAACGTAAGAGCAGGACTCCTTGATGCCTCGAGACCCGCGCATCTGCACAATACTGATACTATTTTCTAGTGGAATCCTTCCGTAGCCCGTTTCGTAAGGCACTGCTCGGTTATTCGCCCTGGTGATGATCGGAGAAACCACGAAGAAAAAACCCGATTAAGGTAGGCCGGCCGCTAGAATGCTCCTCCAGACAGCGCATGAAGTCGACCTTGCTTTCTAGCTAGTGTCGATAATCCTTCCATCGTCGGAATTCAAACCCTCGGACCTCCCGGTCAGAGGCAATGCAGTGACATTAGGTCGACGCTCTCAGCCACCTAACTAGGTATTGTTAGAAAACAAGACAAGGGAGGAAGGCAGTGAAAATGACGACCGTGATCATATCATTCGAAAGTCTATTTTACTGTGCTATCACTTCCCGAAAACGTAGCGTATTATAAATATATCCATTTGCAATGCCCTTTTGCATGTTTATATACTTTACTCCTTTAAGATTCTTCTAGTCAATTCAAAATTCTGCGTTTCGATTAGTAATTGTCAGAAAAAAATGCACGAAAGATGAATTGCATCATACAAACTAAGCTTGACAAACTTAAGAAACCTAACCAAATATTCCAATTAATCTCAAATGTATCATTACAGATCTAGCGTTGTGACCCCAGAAGTATATCTTGAGCACGTCTCTTTTTCATGTAATTATATTTTGCTTCGAACATTCAGTAGTGTATTTTTTCTGAGTGTGTGATATCAGTTTGCGCCTTCGACTTATAGCAAAGTTCAGCAGAAACCACTTCCAGAAAATGGTATTATAATTGGAATAATTTTCTCAAGAAAGAACTGATAGTAAAAACGGATCAGTGCATTGAATTTCATTCTCATCAACACTCTCAAATTCTCTAAATATCTCAAGAAGTAGCCAATTAAGCTATGTAAAACCACTAATCAAACTGTCCATGGCAACCAAATAAGCAACCAAATAAGCAACCAATAAGAAATGAGGAGTCAGATTTGTTATCTGAAGATCAAGTAACTTGGAAAAGATGTTCTACCATGATATTGAAACGATATTTAAGTTGTGGGCATATGCAGTATTATCATATCAACGTGTTAATGTTGAGTGAGTTATTCCCTAAAATCGAAGGTCTATTGACGTCCATGAAAGAAATTCCTCTTCTGTGCCAGACAACGAAGAGACTGAGATTGTTGTCTTTCCCCGCGATTCCTAAGAGAAGGAAAATTTTCAACTTCCTTTCAGTCATTGAGTTTGGGCGAGAGAGTGATATTAACGTGTTTCGTATCCGTGCGTGGGTTTTGAACCTCGGGAGTCTACACAGCAAGGAATGACTTCGTGTTCTTTACGGATCTTCCCAAGTAGACAGATTTCAATTAAAGTTTTTCAAATAAAAAAATCTTGTCAGTTTTCCGTATTGGTGCATTGCCATCTATAGTAAATCTTTGCGCACAAGTCTTCAGCATTTGACAAAGGTGTCGAAACATGAATAACTGACGTCGCGCTCAGTCGTTCCCAAAATTCTCGAATCATATTGTAAACGGACAATACGACGTCTGCACATTTCTCAGCGCCGCGGGTGCGGGTGCGGGCGGCGGCGGGGTCGGGCGGGGCGCGGCGGGGCGCGGCGGGGCGGGGCTGCCGCGCCCGAGCGAGGGCTGCTGTAAATGAGCCGTGAGAGCGGGCGACGCGGCGCGGGCGCGGGGCTGGGGCCGGCCGGCGGGCAGGGCGAACGGCCTGTCGTTGGCGCGACGATATGTCGACTCGCCCACCGCCCGAGCGGCGCGGGGCGGTGCGGCGTGGGGCGTGGCGGCCGGGGCTACGCGTACGTGGGCTGGCCGCCTCCCAGGGGCCGCAGCGGGCTTGCGGGGGCGGGGCGGGGGCGGCGTGTGGCCGGCCGGCGGCGAGGGCCGCGGGGGACAGAGTGCTGACTGCGCGCGGCCCTGAGCCAAATGGCCGTCGCAACTAATGGGAGCGGCCGCTACTTACTCCCCCAACCAAATTGTTTAGGCCGGCAAAAAGCAGAGGAGGAGGGCAAGACGCGTTGTCGGCCAGCTTGCTCGTTAATCAGATCGGCGGCGGCGTCTTCGACGGGAGCCATTGGCCGCGGCCCTGCCCAGCGCCCTCCCGCCCCTCCCGCCCCGCCCAATCCCGCCCAGCCCAGCTCCGCCCCGCCCCGCCCCTTCGTGCAGCTCCCGGAGCGGACGGCGTGAACAGAGCAAGGGGTAGATAGGGGGCGCGCGGGGCGCGGGTGGCCGCGCGAGCGAGAGGCGGCGCACGGGTAAGATGGGTATCGACGGAAATTGCTTTTATTCTTGGCTTGACACCCTTGTCGATTATTGTTACCCGGGTAACCGAAGAATATTCGCTCCCCGAGATTGTAAGGGCGATTCGGGCGATAAAGCGGCGGCCCGCAGGTGGCGCTCGCCTTCCAATAACGGCGGGCGGCGGGGGCGGCGCGCGGGGGGCGGCGGGGGCTGCGCGAGGGGCGGCGGCGGCGGTGGGCCGTCGCACCTCGGCGACGCATCTGCCTCGCGCCGCCTCCGTGGGGCCGCCCTGCGGGCACCGCCAAATTGCCTGCATGATTACGTTCATTGGCGCGCGCCGCTATTTATTGGGCTTCTTCGCTGGCGCGCCCGTCAACGCCTCCTCCCCTCTCCCCCGCCACGCACGCGGCTCTTTTTACAGAACAAACAGAACAGCGCGCGCCGCACGCGTCCGATCGCGCCGAGTCGCGGCCGCCGCCTAGAAAGTGCCTATTGGTCGACGACGACGCCGCCTGTCATCACCGCCCCGCCCCATTGGTCGGCGGCGGGCGCGCACGTGGCGCGACGGGCGGCGCGGGCGGCGGGGCCGCGTGGGTGGCGGGGAGGGGGCGGGGAGGAGGGCAAGACGCGCCCCGCGCGCCGCCAGCCAACTGCTCGCGCGAAGAAATAATCGATGCGAGCGCCGCCGCCGCCTCCGCCGCCGCCACCGCCTCGCGCGCGCTGCCGAATGTCGCATTGTTGCGCGGCGGAGGTGGAGGAGGAGGCGGCTCCGCGACAGCGCAGCGACAGCGGCGGGCGCCCAGCGGCGAGCGGGACGCGGAGGAGGAGGCGGCGGCGGCGAGCGGAGCGGCGCCGAGGGCGGTGAGTGTGCGTCGAGAAGGTGGACAAGGCCGGGGACGGGGCCCGGGAGGAGCACGCGGAATTATTACCTGTGGGAACGCGCCTCTGCCGCCAGCTGGCTCCGGCAGTGTGCGCCGCGCCGCGCCGCCGCGGCCGGTGGCCGATTCCTGGAAGCCCTCAGCGCACAAGGCATTTTTGTGCGCCGGCGGCTCCTGCGTCGTATCCCTGGCGGAGTCGTCGCGCGGTGGAGGGGCGGCCGTCGGCCGCGTGGGGAGGGGAGGGGAGGCGCGCAGCCGAGGAGGGGAGAGCGGCGGCGGTGGTGGTGGCAGTGGTGGCGGCGGCGACGGCGACGGAGGTGCGGCGGAGGGCCCCCAAGGAGCTATGTAAACGAGCGGGCTTTTATTTAATATTGTCCCCGCGCGCGGGGGCGGCTGGCGCGCCGCGGGGAGGGGAGGCGCGGGCGCGCGGGCGGGCGCGGGGCGGAGTGAGGCGCTCGATCGGTCAGCTGCGTGATTTGTTTTGGGGCGCCCTAACTTGAGAAAGTAACAAATGACGGCTGTCCGGCGCACGCCGAGCGGGGCCAGATGGCGTCCGCGGCGGGCGTGGTGCGGCGGGGCGCGGCGGGCGCGGCGGGGAGGGGCCGGCGGGGCAGCGCGTTCGACAGTTCTCGGCGCCGCCGCTCGTAAATCAGGGCCTTATTATTGCCGGTCCGCCATCCGCTGGGAGATGGATACAGCGACGGCCCAGGAACGGCCCGCCTTTATTCAATGTGCCGTCGTAAAATGGACTTTCATGTGTGAAATTCAGCAGTCATGGGCATTACGGGGAATGGGGTGCACTAAATTACGGCCGCAGCGTCGGGGCGGCTGCGCGCGGGCGACGGCGGCGCCGCGGGGGCGGGGCGGGGGCCGGCGCCGAGGCGGACGCCTGCAGGCGCTACCTGCTTTATTTCTTCGTAAAATGAGAAATTTGTCAAGCTCTCCGGCTGTGGACAGTTGTGCTGAAATATGCTCTCGTGTTAAGCCACGGAAATATGTCAGCTCAATTCCCTGCGCCGCCTACTCCGCCGCCGCCGCCGGCGACTTCCTTTTTTCTGTCGTGGATATTGGAAATTTGAGTGGTTACGGTGAAGAATGGCCCCACACCCAAGACATCAGCGCGGGCGGCGGCGGCGGCGGGGGCGGCGAGGGCGGCGAGGGCGGGGCGCTACCTGCTGCGCGGCCGCTCGCATCCATCGCCGCCCCCGGCGCCGCGCCTCCGCCCCGCCCCCGCCTCCGTCTCCGCGTTTCGATGGCGGCCCTGGGGACCGCGCTCGAGCCCTCGCGGGGAGCGGCGGCAGCGGCGGCGGAGGCGAAGAGTGCGGGAGATGACGCCGTTGGCCGCGCGCGTTTTTGTGCGCCGTTAAGGCGACAAAGCGAGAGACGCCTCGTCGCCGCGCGAGGGGCGTTGGCGAGGGGGGCGGGGGCGGGCGGGGCTGCGGGCGCGTTAAGAGCGAACGACCAGCGCGATGGCGCGGCGGAGCGATGGGGCCGGGAGCGCGGGCGCGGGGGCGGGGCGGGCGTCCGCGCTCGCGGTCTTACGCGCGCCGATAAACAAGCGCCAGCCGCCCCCGTCGCCAACGCCCAATGACCACTTTGTCAATATTTTTCTGAAACGGCCCCCGCGCGCCGGAAACGGTCCCGCGCCGCGGCTGGCGCCTCTGTCTGCCCCCGCGCCCCCCGCTCGGCAACGGCCCCCCCGCGACCGCTGTCGTTCGCGCGAGGCGCCTCCGCGCCGACTTTTAATTGTGCTTGCGCCGCGGCGGCGGCGGCGTGGCCCGGGCGCGCGCGGGGGGCGGCGGCGGAGACGGGGCGCAGGGGGGGCAGGGACCGTCCCCGGGCGTCGCCGCGTAAAAGTTCCATTCGCCCTCGGCGCCCCCCCTTCCCCGCCTCCTGCGGTCGCCGCCGGAGACACGTGCGCCGCGGGGGTGGGCGGCGGGGAGGGGCGGTCTGAGGTGCTGTGTCTGCCACCGTGCCGGCGCTCGGGACGCCGCCACGGAACTACTGTTTCGCCGCACGTGACCTTTGGGACCCGCGAGCGAACTATGATTGGCGGACGGCCGGAGGCTATTCCTTAGTTGGTCTGCCAGTGTATTTGCAAGGAAATGCGACCTTTTCGGAATAAATTTTCTCATATTTATGTTTGCGTTTTTCTTTCCGTCTCGTTAATGAAAACTATATAGTCTCGTTGGATTTTTTTAAGTTCGTATGTTGACATGCCTTTCACACGATAGGTTGTACGGTAACTAAGAGTATTCGGTAAAGATTTCCACGTCCCGAAAAACTCTCCAGCTTTCCCCATTGTCCAAATTACCTGATCTTGATTTCAAACTCGATATCAATACCTCTATACCAGTGATGAACAAGACCACCAGCGCCGGTTAAACGCTATGACACCCTTGAGGGCAGTTAGCGCTGGATTTTAATGTAATAATTTATGTGCTTAAGTTCTTTCTGAGTTTAAAATTCAATATTGTATAGCATACAAATATCAATAATATACTCCTATGTTTCATTTGTTAGATAGTATTTTTAAGTGACTTTTATTAATAAAATAATAGTGATTTATGAACCAAGGTCGTTATAAGTGTTGGAATTTTTTTCTAATGGTCAAGCGACAACAAAAATCCCGAAGGCTTTTGGCTCGAGGACTTTTTTTCGCCCGAGGTCATTAGAATCCGCTAACGTTCGTGGTACATATACTTTTTAATTTTTATCTAATTTAATCATTCATGTTTACTAATTAACTATATATTAGCGTATCTCGGTTTGTGTTTTCATATTTCCATCCGATAATTCTCTGCTTAAGAGAACATGGAACATCAACTACTTTGATATTTCTCTCCTAACCATGGTCCACTCGATCGCGGTAAGTTATGCAGCGTATATCGAGTTCCGTACCGGAGGCAATAAAAAGCAATAACATGTCAGTAAAAAATTAATATATATTTAATTTATTTATAAATTATGACATTTGCTCTATGCGTGTATTTTTATTTCTTGGTCATGTATTTTCGTTCCATCAATTTACAGAGCAATATTCAAATATTCAATTTATTTTGTCTCACATTAACATGTACCTTCACTTTCTCCTGTCAGTTTATCCTGACGACGACTTCTGCAGTAATTCTTTTGCGAAATAATTTCTCGTGTATTGCTGTGAATCCTTGTCGCCCTTCTGAACGCCACGTCCTTCCCACCGGGACCATTTCTGGGCTCCGCTGCTCGTTGCGCCTGGGAATGTGGGGCGACGCAACGCGCCGCGCGCTGGCGCTATGCAGGGCGGCCGCAGCCTTTGCCCCTCTCTCGGACGCCGTGTGCTAGGGAACGGAATAGTCGATTAGAAGACAATTAAAACTCCTTTACACGTGAGAACTAGTTTACAGAGTGGAAGATAGGCGTTATCTAATTACCGAATTTTAATAATACTGTTGAATGTCAGGGAATGTAATCGAATCAATAATGATTTTTTGTATTCCAGCATTATAAACGACCTTTTCTGTTGCAAGAAATCGTTCATAATCAGGCGTTTTATGGCACAAATGATGACGTATTAGATTTTACGGCTCGGATGATTGCGTCATCACCACATTCAGCCAATCGCAGCGACAGAATTAGGAGGAGGTAGAGGTGAAGACAACAGCCGACCACAGTTTTCTCGCACAGATGTCAAATACCCGAGACATCACAGGAAAGTTCTTCGCAAATTTAAGTTTCATTCTCTTATAAATTTATAATGCTGTCATACGAACAAATAGTGTATGCAACTCGTTTATAATGTTGCTTTATTGCATTCGTTCAAACATGTAGTCATGCAATAAAACTTAACATTATAAACTAATTGCAAAAACTACTATTATTTCACAATGGAGTGAACACAATGGAGTTACTTCGAGTTCCTTATACCGAATGAGATTAGCTCAGAACCATCATTGCCACCGTCTGTGCAGCGACTCGGACCGGGAGGTCCTAGGGTCCGAGTTCCGACCCTGGTGGATATTCTAAACTAGTTACACAGATATGTCGCATGCTGCCGTTGTTTGGAGGATTCTAGCGGCTGCTTGCTTTGATCGGTAGTTTTCCACTGTCTCTGCGATCAAACCCACTTGAATGCCGAAACAGTACCTTCATAAACGCCAGGGACCGCGTGCGAACGTTCTTTCCCCTTCCTTGTCCTCTAACTCTCCTTACTCCCCTTACAAGTGCCCTACACTACCACCAATGCCGAGAGACCAATCAGGAGCTTGGAGATTGCCCCGGAGGGGGAGATACCGGGAGAGGAATGCTGGCGTACATCCAACAAAGGAACACCGCCAGCTGCCAGGATAAAATCATTTACTACACTAAGGAAACTGATGCCCTTATAATCGTCGTGCCCAGAAACATAAATCAATTAATAGAATGTCTCCCTGAATTGTTACTTCTTCATGTAATCGCAGTCATTTGTTACCAATGGAAACCAACATACATGATACATAACAGTTAATTTCTACACGATTTACGTAATTTCTTTGTGCCTTGTAATTCGAATATTTTCTTAAACAAACGTTATTCTTACGGTGTCCGTGCAGGAGGCAAAGTAGTTCGTGAATGTTGCTTTTGCTTATGTGAACGCGCATGTTATTTCATAAAAATAACTGATATTTGTAGAAAATCTACATTTCACTTTAATTATGAACACATTTGATGGCTAAATGATACATATGTAGCTTGTTTATAATGCCTAAAATGCTTATTTCTGCATTAGCTTTAAAAGTGCCTATTCAGCTGTTATTGATCTCATTTTCTGTAAATGTAAACCAGTCATTAGTAAATCATTTTCTGAGAATAAAATGCCAGACAATCCATTGAGAAAAACAAGACCAGAATAAGTTCATTATTGAACATTTGCAAAACATTAATTGTGCATAAAAATAGTGTACTCTAAAATGATTCTGGAAAACAAAATTAGCAAAAAAAATTATGCGATTATAATCAGAGTATATTAATCAAATACGAGCTCTAGGGCAGCGATAAATGGGCTATGCAATGTATTGAAATTTTGAATTCTACAGGTAGACTCGTTTTCTATTTCGTAGGCTTAAAAGAAAGACTTTCTACATTTACTCGTTTATTTCTTTCGGATTCCGAGTTTGTAATGTCCTCATTCTCGATGGTTTCAAACGCATCAGAAGAACGGCATACTCGAGAAACCCAGGTATTCTAGCCATGACCCGATTTTGCGAACCACAACTTCACCTGAGCTTCTTAGATGAGCCCTGGTCTCCGACATGGGAACCAGTCGGCTGGCCATTGCTCTATACATCGACTTGAGGCGGTCACAGGACGCCTCGTGAGCCTCAATGATTTTGCTACTCCGGACTTCCGTATTTTCTTTTGGGCGGACCCATGCTGATGTGTGAGAACGTGCGAATTGGGGCAGTCGCGACAAAATGCAAAAGTTAACCCCTCAGCACCCTCGTCCTGCCGGACGAACTTTCTTCTTGCAAAATATATGCGATAGGCCCCTCGGAGAGACTCCTCCGTCTCTCCCGCCCCTTCGCTTGCCGCCCCGGAACGCCCTTGCCCAGTGGCGTAGCTTCAGGCGGGGTCACCTGCGGAGAAGCTAATGGTGTCACCCCCCATAAATTAAGTGTAAAAGTATCTATTGCTGTATTGATTGTACATTATTTTATTGAAAATACAAACATATGGCACATGATAGTTATTTATAATATATTTAAAAAATTCTATGTAATTAGGAATAATTTCAATTAAATCATAATCTATTCTTATGATTTAAATGTATACTAATTAAATTAATATAAATAATTTTTAACTAAACCATAAATATTATATAATTCCAACAATAAAATTTTCAAACTACTAAAACGAAAACAGGTCCACAGTGTAAATTTCATGAATGGTTTTATTAGATTTGAGCCATTCATAATCTCAATCAATTGTTCTTCAAAATATCCCAGGGAAAGTAAATATTCATCTGCCAGGCGGACAAGTGAATGAAAAGGAGAAAAGCATGTTGAGCAATAGACTGTGTGCGAGAAGATGCAGCGCGTCTGGAAGGTGGTTTTCTGAAAGAAATGTTATGGAGCTTATTCAGTGAGGAATTAAATTCTTTAACTGATGACACAAAAGAAATTTAGATTTAGACAGAAGTAAAAGAATGAATATGTTTAAAATGATAATAAATTGTATAATAGCAATAAATTAGAAAATATAACCCAGTGAAAAGATGGTGTATGTGTGCAAATAACCGTATGTCCATATTCATTTATTTACTAGCTTGTGAAAATGAAACACTACGTACTAGTCGCGCGACTTTTCTTGACGTCTCCCAGCGCGGGGTGCGGGGAGATTACGTTACTGCCTACGTCACATCAGAGGCGTTTTGCCAACTGTAACATTATTAATACTATTCGCGCCTCTTTCGCTCTTCATACATCAGGATATTATAGGCGATTAAATAGAACAAATAATAAAGTACTTAATAACAACCACAAGTGCAAATAATTAATGATAATATTGCTTATTAATGAAATATGATATTAGTGTAGGTACTTAATTTTCATCATATGAATAATTTGAATCATCGCTAGAATCCGAAAGCAGCGGTAGGCAGCACTGATAATCTTGACGTGCCGTTCCGTGTAAGACCAAGATTTTGACCTGGCCGTGCCGAGTCGTGCTGGGTTGAGCACTAGGGAGCTCAGACGTCAAGAAAACTCGCGCGACTAGTACGTTTCATATATGTACCCAGAATTCCCTTTGTTAATAGTCGCAGTAATTTTAATTCGTTCTGTTGGTCAAATCATTCTCGAAACGAATGGTTATATCCAAGTGCGCTATAATAATTACTGACTGGGAATCTATAGAAATCATTCAGCATGAAGTTGGGGTTATCGGTTTATCATGACCACGGGGCCATATGCTCCAACACTAAAGCCTCCGCATGCCAGGGAAGAAAGCACTCGGATTTTTTTAAAAAAGTGAAATCGCACCTGTAAACCAAATCACTCGCGCTGGACCTTCCATTTTTTTGTGCTTAACAATTAAATCTGCTAGTCAATTGCAATTTCATGTTATTTATTTTATGTTGTGTAGAGCTTATTTATCGTTTGTAAGGGTGTATTAGTAATCTCATTATTCCTTATGATCAGTGACATTATATACAGGGTGGCTCATCTAACTTGGCAAATCAAAATAACTCGAAAAATATGCAACGTGCAAAAAAATGTCAAAGGAAAAAAATTAATATCTCCAATCTGTCAGACATAACATCTGCACAACAGACGCACATCTGTCAGACATAAAATCAAACTTCCTCGCTCGCCCCTTGAGGGTGAGGCGGGAGCCAACTTCGAAATCGTAAATGGGAACCCCACTTATTATTGCAGTTACGGAGTCTACACTAAAAAATACATTAGTTTTCTCTAAAACAATTTTAATCGAGAGAGACGATCCGATTATTTGTATTGATGGATGTCCAGCGGCTTCAAACCGCCCGCGCTGATTTAACTATGTTAAATCCAATTCTTTAATGACAAAATGGGCGGGGGTCCATTTAAGAATTCAAAGTTGCCTCCCCCACCCCTAGGGGACGTGGGAAGAAGATTTGATTTTAGGTCAGACAGATTTTCCCATTGGAGATATTAATTTTTTGTCTGGAATATGTCAGGAATATGTCTCTCTCGATCAAAAAATGATTTAGATCAAACGTATGTATTTTTTAGTGTAGAATCCGTATCTGCAATAAAAAGGGGGGTTCCCATTTAAGATTTCAAAGTTGGCTCGCGCCTCATCCTCAAGGGGCGAGCGGGGAAGTTTTGATTTTCAAGTCTGACAGATTGCCCCTTGGAGATATTAATTTTTTGCCATTGATATTTTTTGTACGTTGCATATTTTTGAGATATTTTGATTTGTCAAGTTAAATGGCCCAGCCTTTATACACACACACACACACAGGTATCCGGGGAGGTCAGACGAAATTTCGAAAATAAGTCTTAAGACAATTTAAGCATATTTTCTTAATAAACCACCTGGATATTCAGAATGGCGAGCCGCAAAAATCACTCAAAAGTTGGTTTGAAAAAATGCTTTCTAGGCAAAAAATTTGCATTATAGAGCCGCAATAAGTACTTAAAAGTTGGTTTGAAGAAATACTTTCTATGCAAAAAATTTGTAATGCATTACCCAATTTACACAACTTGACTACATTATTTCTAGGTTAATTTTTCTTTCTGAACAAAAATATATTCATTTCTTTTGTAAATAATAAACAATTTACATGTTTCTGGGGTGTTTATATGATTATGTAATGCAAATTTGTGCATAGAAAGTATTTTTTCAAATCAACTTTTGTATGCTTATTGAGGCTTAGCTATTCGGAGTATTCAAGAAGTTTATTGGACAGAATATGCTTAAAATTGTCTTAAATGCTTATTTTCGAATTCGCGTTTCCTCCCCAGACACCCTGTTTATATAAACCAATTATAATATAAGTAATTCATAATAATATTGTTACTTTTTTACTTGTACAATTTTTTATTCGTACGTGTTTCAGTTTGTTCTGCGACCTTTAGAAGAACCTTTTCCGTTGTAATAATGAATTCCCAAAGAGGAGTATAGTTGTAATTTGAATGCGCGAGAGCGCTGTGTTTTTCAACGATTTCACTTAACATCCTTGTAAATTCATTTGAATTCCTCAAGAGGCGGTCTTCGGCCATGCGCACGTGATCGACCTAATGAGAGCATCCTCTTGAGCGTACGTCTTTAATTACGCGTTGTTCTTCTTCTTCCGACAGTTCTGTGAGCAACGTTTCGAATCCAAAGCATGCAAAATTAGTGGCTGGTGTCGCCTTGCATTCCTAGCGCCCATCAAAGGCAGCGCCCCACGCAGCCTCCACCAGCGGCCCCTCGCAGCCCCTCGTCACACCACCCCGCGCACCCTCCGACGCGACCACCCGGCGCAACCACCCGACGCAACCACCTGCCCCAAATATCCAAACAAGTCCCATAGAAACCATCCAGCGCGGTCGCCTTACACAATCGCCAAACTCCGTAACTTCCCGGCAAAGTTACTCGACGCTATCAACCGACGCAACTGCCGAAATCCGTCATTCTGTCTTATTCAGGAGGCCATCACGATATCATGAAGTATTAAAATTTGCCATTAAAATACTTACAAAAAGTATTTATCTCAAAATTGCCTAATAATTCGTTGTATTTTAGTGAAGAGGGTTTGCCAGTTACAACCAAAATGTCTTACGTTACTGTTAACACCATTTATAGTATCACGTTTAATTTTCTAATAACAGTAATAATAATAATAATATTAATAATGATAAATTCAAATCAAATTCGTTCGGATTATAGCAAACACGTGTTGTGTAGGGGAAAAATTATGAATTATTTAAAGTACATATTTGGAACATGTCACTTATGCCTGGAGGAATGAAGTTTTAGAATTTTATCGTCATTGTAAAATGCGTCATTAGGGGCCTAAGTGAGCATCAATGTATGAATGTGTACTGAATGAAACTTGTACGACGCATTAAATGTGGGATTATTTGAAATAAAGGGCGACGCGAAAGGAATCAGTCAGACCCCCTCACCCCTTCTGCCTTCATATTCAAATTAAACGAATCCCGCGCGTAATCGTCGGCGGCAGAGTGCGTGACTAACAAACACGTCCAAGGCAGGCGAGCTTTCCTTGGGCCCCTCGGGGAAGCAACTTGGCGCCTCCTTGAGGGGTGGCCAAAGCGCCAGCGACCACGCCCGCGCCATGGCGCTTGCTGCCATACTCATTCCTGAAGAGGGGAGGGTGGAAGCGTACCACTTCACGGCCTGTCTTAGACGACCTCCATTGAGCAGGCGATGGGCCGTTGTCTATCACTCCACGAATTGTGGCAGGGGTCATTATGAAAAGTGAATGATGATGAGTGAGAAATGATAATGGTGAAAGAACGGGATTTACTTTGGCATAAAAACTGAACCACGCCACAACCACCTGGTGAAAACATTTGTGCCATCCGCGGGAGTCGAAGCCGGACCTTGGGCTCGACGTACTTGGAGGATGCTGCTGCGACCTCCATCGCCTCGAGGCGTGGCTTAGCAATTAGTAGCGCATGGAAATAACTTGTCGCAAGTTGCGCGGCGCGGCGTGCGAGAGAGGAGGGAGGTGGGAGGGGGCTGCACCTGGGCGGGGCGGGGCGGGGACGGAGGGGGCGGGGGCGCTGAATGGCGTTAATTAGGGCGCGCGCGGAATGGCAAAGCGGAATGGCGAAGGCGAGGTCGCCGCGACGGTGCGTTTTTGCGCGTGTTGCGGCGGTGGAGCTGCGCCCCGCCCCCTCCTGTCCCCCTCCCTCCACCGCCTCCGTCGGCCCGCCCGCGCACCCGCTCCGCCGCCACCGCCGTCGACCCATAGATGTCATGCATGAAGGAGGCTGCGCTCCCGAGAAATTGGGAAAGTTTAATTAATTTAATGGGAAATATAAATGCCTAATCTGCGTGCGTGTCTGCAATGTTTATGACCTGCTACACCTCATTCAACGCAAATGAAGGAGGGGTGAAGGAAAGGAGAGCCCTGGCTTCTTCGCCTTCGCGGCCGCTTTTGTTCGCCCGCCCGCCTCCTCGCCCCTCGGCCGCCGCCCCGCCACGCCCCGCCACGCCCCGCCACGCTCCGCCGTGCCCTTCCCGCCCCGCACCCCCGCCCCGCCCCGCCCCGCCACACTCCTGCCTGCTCCCCCGCTCCGCGCGAGGAGGTGCCAACTTTTATGAGCAGCGGCTCAGTCGGCGCGCAATTGCGACGGCGACCCCCCCCCGCCGGGGCACCCACCACCTCTGCGAGTCCTCCGCGAAGACGCGCCGTCCCCGCCCCCCGCCACGCCCCCTTGCGCCCCGCCATGCGTCCCGCCATGCGCCCCGCCCTGCGCCCCGCGCCCCGCCGACGCCGCGCCCGTCGCAGCCCCGGACGATTGAGCGCGCGGCGCGACTCAGGAGGTTGCAATTACAGCGCTATTTTATATGTCCTCCCGGGAATTACCTTTTTGGAATTTACGTTGCGGTGCGTCAGTCGCGCGGCGCGGCGCGAGTGCGGGCGGGGAGGCGGGGAGGACGGGGGCGGGAAGGGCGACGGGCGACGCGCGCTGCTCGGGGCCAAAGACGAATAGAGCGCGCAATAAGAACAAATATCGGCGGCGGCGATGCGGGCGGTCCCAGACGACGCGGGGCGCAAACCCTACCACCCCGCTAGCGCCAAGAAGCGGCGCAGCGACCTTTCAGAGCAATTTATCCAAACTATACATAGCAATGCACTCTGCATGTTTAGGCAATATTTATATTTATTATTTCCTGCTAATGAGCTTTCGCTCGGTGGCAGGGATTATACAGATCGTATAAAGACATACAAATATTACTTAAAAATACATATTATAAGGAAACTACAATAAGGAAGTAACTAAGAAATATAACACACACAATATTTAGCATTACACGCAATTCCCTCGACGATTCCGGAAGCAACGCGCACTAGGGGGAAAAGTCGCTAGTGCTGCAGCAGGTAGATTGTTCCAGTCAGTTATTGTTCGGTTTGCAAAAGAGTATTTACCTACAATAGTCAATATAGTCAATTTGTAATCATTTTTTCTCAAAATGACTCATTGTTTCTTAACATTTTCTCCTTGTACCTAAAAATGGCTGTAAAAATAATTCACGGGAGTCCCATATTCGACGAACTCTGTATTTTCGTAAATTGCAAAAAAGTAATATTCCAAAGCTACAAATTGGAAGATAGATGTTTGTCTTAAACTGTATCTGTTGCAAAAAATCAGACGTACAGAAAATTTTATTAGAAAAGATGTACAAATTTTGAAACAAATCTATAGTTTCAGGCCGTTTCTGATTGAAATTAAAAAACCGCTCCAAATTTGTTCTTAAAATTTGTGCCACAGATAGAACAAAGAACGCATTAAAACTTTGTCCATGTCTCATTTTAGTTGAACTCTCTGAATTTTCGAAATAATGCGAGAAAATAGTGTGTGCTTTTGGAGCACCACAAGTTTAGTGGTATACCACCGTCTAGGATATACAATTTCATTAATTTAATACTTTATGTAACAAATATCCCAAACAGAAAGATGCCGTGTATATACTTTATACAATATATAAAATGTGCAATAAATAACCTGGTGTACTTTTTATTCAAGCACATTTTATAGTTCCGTTTTCTTAATTCAAATTACTATTCAGTTTACTTACAAAATTTCGAGAGATATTTGAATGGCATTTTTTAGATATTTGATGGAATGGGAATGGGATATTTGAAAGCGACAGGAATTTACGATCAAACACATAGCATTTGTTTGATTGAAAGTAGACGTTTGAGAAGAATCGACGGGTTACTAAAAACAACGATCCTCTATTAACACGCTCTTTTTTGTTTAGTACGTTGTTCTTGATGACCTTAATGAAAACGGGAAGAATGAAATATATAAATAATATAATATGAAGAGTTATTCGCCATCATTTAGCAAATAAATTAAAACACTGCTTGTTATAGAGCTATATTCCAATTTGCTAACTTGCTTACGTTTTGGTCCTAATTTGGACCTTCATCAGGGCTATTAAAATATAAATAATGACGTAGGTACATCAGAATAACTGAAAATTTACCTGCGTGAACTGGGTGTGTGTAAATGTATAGTTGTGTAATAATGTAAATAGTATTGTTACATTGGCATGTGTGACAAATACCTCACACTACTACGAGGATAAACGTCACTCGTTAATTTGCCTCGGTGCACTTATTGGACCATGTTGCCATATCCAAATGGGCATGTGAGGAAAGATGGTGAGGGGCTTGACAATGCTGGAGAATGATTTATAATTATCAGTGAAGTACGATATTTGTAATTATTTTGAACTATTTTTATTACATTTTTATTACATTGTACTTATTAACTGGCTATATGATATAGCACGTGACATATTAGCAGTTGTTTTGATGTACCTGTGTTGTTTTGTTTGATGTGTGGCTCTGATGAATGTGCAAACTAGAACCCAAACTTTTTTTAGCAATTTAATTAATTTTTCAATTAATTTTTTTTAGAATTTAGCAATTTAAAAAAATATGTGAACGCAAGACCTGTGTCTTAATTTAAAAATATGTCAATAATTTGTAAAATAAATAATATAGAAGAGGAATGACTCATACTTGTGGCATTGTAACTGTAAAGGAGAAGTACAACTGTGACCGCTTAAATGAATTTACTTATCCATATTCACGAATTATATATTTGGTTGTACATAAGGAAGCAAACATTATGCTAGTATTAGAACTGTGTATCTTAGGAAGAGAGGACTTGATAATCTGAGACGATAATAAAACTCTTACTGAAAATTAAATTTGTTGTTGCCAATGGTGGAGACTGTAATAATCCGGAACAACTTACGTAGTACTGTTTTCTGATAGAGAGTAAGAGGTACGCTTCTGAATATTAAAGTGTTGTAATTTAGAGATATTTAAAGTATATTTAAATAATGATAACACTAAAATAAAACTTCGTGACTCTAGGAAGGTTTCCATTATCCACAATTATGCACCAAATAGACGAATATGTTTGCTCACTCTGGCTTAGTGAAACATCACATGTTCCAAACAAAAAAGGATTGCAACGCACCCAAATAGCGCGTCGCTCCATCGCTTGGTATGCTGGCGCGCGCACGCCCACCTGCTGTTTACCTCTCCCGCCCCGCCCCCCCTCGCCCTTCTGCCCGCCGCCCCGCGCCGCGCGCCCATACAAATTGCGTTACAGCTAAGTGTTAAAGCATGGAGTGATGATAAACCGTTTAGTATCCTACACTGCGCCGACCTGCATGCTAAGTCGATCCCAACTCAATTTCTGGCGCGGGTGAAGGCGGCGCGGGCAGGGCAGAGGCGGGGCAGGGGCGAGGCGGGGGCGGGGCCGGGACGGAGCGACGGGGCGCCACCGGAGCGGATCTGTGGCGTAATGACCAAATCTTGGAACACTCCGCGCCCCTCGTGGCGCTCGCGGTAAACAGAGGCCCGACCCCCGCCTCCTCCGCCCCTCCCCCTCCTCTTCCTTCGCCGCTACCGCACTTCGTCGCGCCGGCCGGCGCTGCGCCTCGACGCCTCCAGCGACCCGTGGCCTCGCCCCGCTCCGCTCCGCCCCCCCTGCTCTGTCCCGCTCTGCCCCTCCCCATCCCGCACTGTCCCGCTCCGCCCAGCTCTGCCCCGCTCTGCCCAGCTCTGCCCCGCTTCGACCCTCCCCACTCCTGTCTGTCCGTCTCTGCCCCACTTCACCATGCTCTGTCCCGTTCTGTCCCGCTCTGTCCCGCTCTGTCCCGCTCCATCCCACTCTATCCCGCTCCGTCCCGTTCTACCCTGTTCCGCTCTGCGCAACGCCGTCTTCCGCTTTGTCCCAGCCTCCGCTCGCACACCTTCAGCGCACAGGTAGGGCTCGTTCCTGGCCCACCTCACGTCCCTATTCGCCCCAAACTTCAGTCTTTTTCTTCAATCTTGTCGGCTCCCTTGTCTTTCGCCATTGATTCCCTCCGTGTCTCTCCGCCCCGCCCCCTTCGTCCCCCGGGCGCCGAATCGCCATCCGCGCACCTTGCGCCTCCCGACCGGCCCCTCCTCTCCCGCTTTCTTCAGGGCGAGCGGCCGCAGCCCTCCGGCGCGCAAATGGGAGCGTTCGCCCCTGGTTTGGAACTCGGAGGCGGTACCCTTTCCCTCTCCAGCTCCGTGGCTCACTCGTCCCGTTTCGCGCTTTCGCCCCGACGACCCCTCAGCCGCCCTCCCAGCTCCTCTCCGCCCCGCCCCGGGCGCGTCCTGTCGCTTCCCCGCCTCTTCGTCTCCGAGCGGGCGGGTTGGGGGCGCAGGGCCAGGAGAGCGGCGGCGGCGGCCGGTAGCTTGAAAAACAGAGCTCGCCAATGACGCGGGCATCGAAGGCGAATGAGGGAATACAGATGGGCGAATATGCCGCGGAATGGACGCCTGGGGAGGCGGCGGCGCCGCGTGGCAAGATTTGTAAATGAGCGCGCGGGCGGCGGGCGAATCCCAAGTACCTGCGCCACCCGCGCTCGCCCGCGCTCGCCCGCTCCTCGCCCCTCGCCGCCCCGCTCCACCTCGCCCCCCACCCCGCTTGCACGCCTTTGAATTGAGCGGCGAGCGAGGGCGCGGGGCGGGCGCCGATTCCAGGCCCCGAAGACGCCGGCGCCGCCCCGCCCCCGACGGCGCTCGCCCGCACCGCAATCGCCGAGATATTGCATTTCGCAGCGCGATTCCCGCAAGTGGAAGCGAATTATCTGCGCGGGACTCGGCGACGGCTGAAGCGCGCGCGCGTCCGAGGCGAGCGCTTGCACAACATTGACGATATTACAACGTTAGAAGACGCGAGACGGCCTCCGATAGGCGGAAGGGCGCGGGCGCCGAGGGGGCACCGCCGTGCCCCCCAGTGTGTAAAACGGCCCGCGGAGCAGGCTGTGTTTCAAACTGCGATGGCAATAATCGAATGGCTCCTCGAGGGAGCGCGCTCGGTGGGGCGGCGCGGGCGGGGCGGGGCGGGGCCGGGCGAGGCGGGCGCGCCCGTGCGTGAAGATGACACCGCTGCGAGGGCGCCGCGTCCAAGAGGCGCGGCCGGGGGCGGCGTGGCCGGGGGCGGCGGCCGTGCGCGCGAGCCTCCCGTGCGCCGCCGCCGCCGCCGGCCGCCCGGACAGCCTTGGCTTTTAGGACTTCGCCAAGAAAGTTGGCGAGAGAAAACACGGTGGCTCGCGCAAACAAGGGTGAGGGGGCGGCGCGGGCGGCCGGGAACGGGCGAGGCGAGGCGGCGCGGGGGGCGGGGCGGGCGTAGCCGAGAGCGGTGCGCGACGCGAGGGGCACGTCCCGCCCATCCGTCTTGCGCCGCCTTCGTGAGGCAGGGCGGGGCGGGGCGGGGGCGGCGGAGGAGGTGGGGACGCTGGAAGACGCGCATATTCGTCGTCGGGCGCGGAACGACGCTACTTCGTCAGGCGGGCGGGCGGGCGGGCGGCGAGGCGAGAAAGTTTGGCCCAAGAATGCGTGTCGTTCGCTCAGCCCTCCTCGCCCCGCCACGCCGCCTGCACGTGAAGGCCATGTCCCCGCGCGGCGGGCCTGTTGTCTTTTCAATGTTGCCTTCAAAAATCTAATGGGCCCTCATATCACCGTTTCCTGAGGCTTTTCTACTGTCGGTTCCCCAGGAAATGCCTCAAGCCATCGCATGATATCCATGGCTTGGCAGTAGCGCCAATTAACTTGTGGTTAAGTGGTTTTAAATTATTAAATAATAATATTCTCACTAATTGTTGTAGTTCTAATGGTTGCATAGCATTTTCACGTCCGATAAAGCAAATAATATGAAAATATACATTATCGTAGAAATTCAGATTCTAGAACGATGAATTTGAACTAGATGGTTTATAGTACTAATTTTATATATCTTTCAAATTTGCAATTTACAGAAATTTACGTTTTACTTGTAATTTAATAGAACCGATCAACATCAATATAATTTCTTTACGATCTCATTCTACTTTGTAGAAGGAGAAAATTGTACAACGAAGCAGGAAATAGTGCATATTTTTCGACACAAAAACAAGCTTTATGAGTCCGTTACTATCATAAAGTTTATTTTTTTCAATCCGATGTTAGAAAATTACTTTCTCGAATATTTAGTACTGTCAGAATCCCCGGTTTGTGGGTCCTTGATGTCCGCCCGTCTGTTCGTCTGCTCACCCCTCCGTCCATTCCTTTGTCTGTAAACCACATTAGCATCTAAACCCTAAATAAAATTTCCTTCAAAATTCATATTCCCGTAATTATCTCACTGTTGCCGCGTCGCGACGATTTTGAAACATTTTATGTTGTCGGACTACTTTACGGAGGCCCCTGCATTTCCATGTTTTTCTCGTATTTGGATTTAGATGTTTTCTATAAAATTTCAGCTCAAATAAATACAGTTATAAAATGGCGAAAATCCAAATGTCATTAAAACTTCTGAATTTTTGAAAAATGCGAAATTTAAATATTTGTTTCACGTCATACTACAACTACATTATTGTGGAGAGATTTTTTGTAATGAAATGTTCTTCAAAGTTAAATCTTTAAATAATATTATGATTTAAATAATATTGTGAAAAGTTTGAAAATGTGAGTAGCTTTGAATGTCGTGGTCACAAAAAAATACGTATAGGATTTTTGTAAAAATCAGCTTAAATGTTTGTCTTTAATTGTTTTACTCATTAGAATATTTTTCCTTCAATAATATGTCCGATTTTCTTAAAATTATACCCGCATCATTTTAAATATTCTATTTTTTCCTTCTAATATTCCCTCTCTTTTTGTCCCTTGTTTTACAATTTATAATAAGATATATAGTGTGTCCAATCTACCAACGACGTTGTCGCCTATTAACTTTACCCAGCAATTTATTTCTGCTACACTAATAAATCCAATCTTTTTTTCGGAACAAAAGTGTGAGGTGTGTTGTATTATCAGTACATAATGATAATACGGACCACTGCCAAGCTTTGGAATCTTTTATTTTTATTTCAAAATTTTATAATCAGTAAAATCTTCCTTTTCTCCCTTGATCTAAGTTATGTTTTAAGAATGTAACGATTTTTTGAAGCGCGGGGCGACGCAGGACGACGCAGGGCGGTGCAGGGACATTGATGCTGCCGAGGTCTCTTGCAGTAGCCGCGGTTGTTTCGGTGGCTTTGAGCTCGCTGTTCGGCGCTGGCTCTTTGTGCAGAAATTTTTGACATTTGCGACCTCCAAGGGGCGCCGCCTCTGCGTACGTCAGGAAGTAGGAAGAATTTTTCAATCGCACTACTTGGAACTTCCCCTTCCACTACCAAGAATAATGACAGCCTCTTTAATTATGTTACAAGAAAAGGCTGCCACAAGTGCAGGAATGAAAACAGCACGTAGTGGGGAATGAAAGGAATGCTTATAAAAATGATGAGAAGAAATAAAGGAGAGTCGATATGTAAGGATTTATCCTGTGAATGCCCAAATATGTGATTCAACTTTACTACATTTTAATATTTTTCTCGCCAGCATGATGTACACTTGTACCCAATACGAGAATAGGTAGAAAACTCAAAATTTTTCATTTATCTACTTCGTTCAGTGGAAAAAAGCTCTACGTAATAATAGTTCACTCACTATATCACTCATTACATTATATAGAAACGATTTTATACACTAAAAATATCAATTAACATTCATACTAATTTAATAATAGAGTAATAAGTACTTTGTAAATAATAATCATATTCTCATTCATCGTTAACGAGATAACTTCACAAGCTGTTCACTACTAAATCGGCTGGGAATCGAAGCCTTCACTGTTGGCAGACCGTAACGTAATGCGCCTTCCTCAGCAGAACGCGCATGCGTGAGTGTGGGGTAAGCGTGCTACATTCTCACTCATCCCGAGCAATAATATGATTAATATTATATTAAATTATATACAATTATTATCCAAACTTAAGTTTCTTAATGTAAATTATTATCCAAAATGATTTTTTAACTCCAATTTTAATAATCCAAAAGTAATTCTATACAAAAACGTTTTGTTTATCTCATCTTCATTTCAGAAGCAGGTGTACAGTAAGTCTTGTGGAAATTCCGAGCAAAGTATGATTTCCTCAGCAAATGGAGGCAGCGTACGAGTCGTGCATCCCCAACTCCTCGAGGCAGATGCGGACACAAGGACACAAGGATGATAAGCGCGCACGGCCTTTTGACAAAGCGCGTCGACTAAGACTGTACCACTTAAATAAAAATGTTATTTTATATATTACATGAAATATTACCAACTAGACTGTAAGAGAATAATAAGTCTATTGTAGTGAAACGGTATTTAATGTCGACTTGCCTATTCGTTATGCCTTGCCTCCCCAAGGAACATAACGCTGTGCTTACATGCCAGTTTGGGCTGCTTTCCATGTAGAAAGAATCCTTTTCTTTCAATCCCAATCAAAATTAGTTAAGACGCATTTGAAGCTAGATCTTCTCTCGTTATTTTTATGGGTTTGGAATTTTGCCAGAAGAAAGACATTAACCCTATTGTATTCTGCTCTGAAATGAAGATGAGAAAAACATATAAAAAAAGTGGATAGAATTACATCTTGGATTCATTAAAATTTGTGGTTTTAAAAAAATGAGGGTTTGGATATACTAATTACATTAAGAACTTTGGATATAATTGTTACTATAATCTAATATAAAATTAATCAATATTGTTAAGAATATATATATAATCCTTAATCTTTCGTGCAAATGGCACTGATGTCTAAGTCGGGGATACATCCATTGACAAAAAACGGTAAAGGAATGAAGCACTAATCTAAGCGGATATCAATATCAAACACAGAAGGAAAACCCTCTGTAATAGGACCGAGGATACTTGAAAATAATGACTAGAACAATCCGAGAACACCGCCTAATTCACACGGGTCGTGGAGCAATGTTGCCACTCGCATTTTCTCGTACCCATACCCCGTTTCTCCAATATTTAAGTGGTAACAGAATTATCGAGTCAGTGCCTCTTTTTTTACATAAAACCGAGGTTTCTCAACCAAGACCGTACATCTTGTGCGTATACTCTCCTATTCAATTCATTGTGTATTAGCGTTAATAAATAATTGAACAAAACTTCGGACATCTACAAATATCAATATAGTTGAAAAATATTAGGTTATAACATCATGCATGAACACATCACAGCCCAGCATCGGCAAAATTGACGAAACTAGTGTCGTGCCTGTAGCACTGAGATACAGTAATATTGCCACTTTGCACATGAAGTCATTAACCTTTAAACATATCCGTCACAATTTACTTACGATAGATATTGCTTCCATTAACGAGTGAGAATGCATTACTGTGCAATCCGTGGCATCGTCATGGGAACCAAAGTCGGTTTTCCATCCCAATTCGATAGTCAACCTGCAACACGACTCCGAGTCAACCGGCTGGAAGACTCGCGCCAAAATAAGGAGGATAACGTTCCGATGCCGATAACGAGATGGGCGTTGTTTCCCGCGCGGTGCGCGCGTGTGTATTTTCAAAATGATAAAAGTGATTTGAGAGGCGTCCATTCGCACATAAAAGGCCCATCTGGGCGCTCCTCCAGGCGGCCGCGCATAATGGAGGCGAATAACGCCGGCCCGCGCGGCGGCCGCAAGCGCTTTCACGTGCCTCCGGAGCCCCGGCGGCGCCCGGCGGCGCCTAACGGCCCGCGCCCTGATCCGCGGCTTCGCAGCCCTCCCAGCCCCATCTCGCGCCCCCGCTCCCTCCTCGCGCCCACCTCCCTGCTGCCACCTCTTACTGCTACATTCCCTAGCCACCGCCCGCTGACACCTCCCGCTGACACTCCCCGCTGACACCTCCCGCTGACACCTCCCGCTGGCACCCCCCGCTGACACCCCCCCGCTGACACCGCCCGCTGACACACGCCCGCTGACTCCTCCCGCTGCCACCTCCCGCTGCCACCACCCTCTGCCACCGCCCGCTGACACCGCCCGCTGCCACCTTCCCGCTGACACCCCTCGCTGCCACCGCCTGCTGCCACCGCCCGCTGCCACCTCCCGCTGCCACCTCCCTCTGCCACCGCCCGCTGACATCCTCCCGCTGCCACCTCCCGCTGCCACCACCCTCTGCCACCGCCCGCTGACACCGCCCGCTGACACCTCCCGCTGACACCGCCCGCTGACACCTCCCTCTGCCACCACCCGCTGACACCTCCCGCTGACACCTCCTGCTGACACCGCCCGCTGACACCGCCGCTGACACCGCCCCGTTGCCACCGCCCGCTGCCACCTCCCGCTCACACCGCCCGCTGACACCGCTCGCTGACACCGCTCGCTGACACCGCCCGCTGACACTGCCCGCTGACACCGCCCTCTGACACCTCCCGCTGACACCTCCCGCTGACATCGCCCGCTGCCACCTCCCGCTGCCACCTCCCGCTGACACCTCCCGCTGACACCCCCCGCTGACACCCCCCGTTGACACCCCCCGCTGCCACCGCCCGCTGCCACCTCCCGCTGCCACCTCCCTCTGCCACCACCCTCTGCCAACGCCCGCTGCCACCGCCCGCTGCCACCACCCTCTGCCACCACCCGCTGACACCTCCCGCTGATACCGCCCGCTGACACCTCCCGCTGACACCTCCCGCTGACACCTCCATCTGCCTCCGCCCGCTGACACCTCCCGCTGACACATCCCGCTGACACCTCCCGCTGACACCTCCCGCTGCACCTCCCGCTGACACCTCCCGCTGACACCTCCCGCTGGCACCTTCTGCTGACACTCTCCCGACTCGCTTCCCGCGACTGTCCCGCTCACGTCCAGCTCCTCTACCATCGTCGCCCCGTCCCTCCGACACGCCCTCTTCGCCTTGCTCCCTCCTGGCCCCCTAACCGTCGCATCCGTTTTCGCCAGTTGCCATTTCACAACATCCCGTTTCCACCGTGCTGTTGCCCGCTTCGCCACATTCCCACTTCGCTCCCACACTCCGCCGCCCTTCGCGCCCACACAGCTTAACGTGTCTTACTGTCCCGCTGAAGCACGCTCCTGCTCCGTTGCTTCACCCGAGCCGCTCCTTGGCGTGCGCCTGGCCCCTCAGCACAGCGCTCGGCCCCCGCCCCGCCCCTCCCATCGCTGCCGGTGCTCTCGCGGCGTTTGCCTACGCCGTCTCCCCCGCCCCGCCCCCTCCTGCCCTCCCTCCCACACGCACCCAGACTCCGCCCACCCGCGCTCTCCGCTTTCGAGGGCCCCGCCTCCGCGCGACGCCGCCCCGCCCCGCGCCGGCGAAGACGCCCGCGCCCCCGCAGCATGTGCGCCCGATTGAGATTCCGCTGTGCGCGGCGGCGGAGGAGGCGGCGGGGGTGGCGCTGCGCTTAAAAGCAGGAAAAATAGCGGCTTTTTATTTCCTCTGTCTGTCAATCTCCCTGCTATTTACTGAAGTGTTAGTTCTGTGCCCTTTTCTTCGTCTTCGCCCTCGAATAATTCAAATCATCTTTTGTTCCTTGGCTTATAATTTTTGCCCTTTCCCCTGCGGCTCTCCCCCACGTTTCCCCCCGCACTCCAGCCGTCAGGATCCCCTCGCCCACCCCTCCCCGCACCCTCCCCAACCCCTCCCCACCCCTCCCCGCCCCGGCCGCCCGCGCTAGCCAGCCCCGGCCCGACCCGGCTCGGCGCGCACGCCCCCAACATGTTGTTTTATGTTTCATTCAATTCCTCCTTTCCACCCTAGCAGACAAACAGAAAAAACTTTTAAAGAGAAAAAATTGTAAGATCTCTTTATCCAGGAATCGAATAATAGAATGCGAGCGACGGGCGCGGACGCGCGCACAGCTTTGGAAAATGTATGCAGACGCCGCCGCCGCTGCCGCCGCCTCCGCCGCCGCAGCCGACGTCGCTGGCTGCGCCGTCAGTCGCACGGGCGGGGCGGGGCTGGACTGGGCGAGGCGTGGCGGGGAGGGGTGGGGCGGAGAGAGCTGCTGGCGAGCGGCGCAGGTACAGAGTGGGCCTCTGAGACACCAACCACCTCACCTAATCCATTATGAAGCGTCGTAGAAATTGCTCCCTGTGTGTATATGTGAAAGAAAATAGTATAGGAAAATATAGGCTTGACGTAAAAACTCTGTCTTCATTTTCCTCTGATACTTTTTCGAAACAAGGGTTTGCGTAAAATAAAAAGATGTAAAAACTTCGTTCTTGGCGATTTGAAACTACTAATTTAATAAAATTATCCAAATATTTGGAAGTAAGTCGAAAAAGAGACAGTTTTCGAATATTCACTTCTTGTTAATAACACTAAATGGCTAAAAGTGCGCCCTATTCACTTGCGTAACTGGCTTGAAGAAGTACTTTCTCGTTTTAGTAACGGTTACGTAATATTACAATTCAGAAATTACTGTCCCTATTAGCACATTTCAGCCATTACTTTTAAAACGCGTTACCAATGGTAACACATTAAGTGCGAAGACTACTTATTTTAAATCAACACCAATTTGACAAAGAAAAATTGTGTTTCATCCTCGCCCAACAGAGAAGTAATTCAGAAAATTTCAATCTGCGTGTCACGGCGTTGCCTTACTCGTATTGCGGCCTGACATCTCCCGAAATACTATAGCAAAAGGAATACTCTAGCGAGAAATTCCAATTGGGAATTTCAAATATTTTCAAAAATTACGCGAAACTACTCATATCTTCAGAAATACAACTACATGACGTTATTTAAAGATCTAATTTTGGAGAACAATTTCATTAAGTAAAAAATATTTACTAACAATATTGTAGTTTTGCAATGCTTTTTTTGGAATTTTCGGAAATCAGAGTTAACCGTAGCCCTGCACGCTTTTTTATAAACGTGATTCCTTCCAGAAAAATGTTAACCATTTGGTGCCTTTTTAATTTTTTTAATTGCCTTTACTTCAAGCAAAAATTCCCCAAAAAGTAGTCTTTTGAAAAAAATGTGTATGACCTTGTTTAATATGATATTTTGTGAGGGGGAAGAACTTCATCAGAAATATTGTGGTTTTGCAATATTGTAGGTCTCCTTGAAAATATATCGCATTTTGATTTGTAGTTAATATATTTCCTCGAAGATGAGCATTCTCCGTTAATCCATTGGAAGGTGCTTATTAGTTCTGTTTGTTATAAATAGGTTCTTACGGATTTTTGTTATAAAATGGTAAGGATAAAAACAGTGTTGAATTAGTTACAAATGGAGTATTAAAATCTCGGATGAAGAGTGAAATAAACGATGAAATAAAGAACTACAATATGCGTTATAGTTCTTTGCAGGCTGAAGAGACCTTTGGAAGTGGTAAACGTGATATCTATATTTTGGAGGAACAGTGAGTTAATTTTCCAGGTGTGTTCCACGGAGAACGTTATTTTATTATCAACTCAAATTCAGATATAAAAGGAGGGACTAAGGGAAGTAAGAACCATTAGATAGTGTTGAAGGAGGAGACGTAGACGCTGGGCATGACACTCGTCAGCTGTGCGCCGAGTGCTGAGGGACGTGGAGAGGAGTGGCGCTGCAAGGCTGCGCTAGCCGCGCCCGCGATCCCTGTCCCCGGGCAGGCCACATAGGCGAGGGCGAGGGGGTGTGGGGTGGGGTGGGGGGAGGCGGGGGTGGGGTGGCGCCTTGCTGTGTACGAGTGCTCACGCGCCGGGGTCGAGCGGCGTGCTGCCTTCTTTATGGCCCATAATTCCCGGAAATCTGCCATCGGAGGGGCGCGGGGGCGGGGCGCGCCGGGCCGCGGGGGCTGGGGCGGGCGGGGGTGGGTCGAAGCCAGCGAGAAGAGGGAAGGTGAACGCTGTTTGTTTCCTGGCGCGCCATGCGGCGCGACGTGGAGCGGGGAGGGGGGCGGGGCACTGGGGCAAGGGCGGGGGACCGGGAGAGCAGGGCGCAGGGGGCGGCGGCCGTCGCGCAGCGAAGTATGGCCCATCTTGAACAAATAATTACTTGGAGGGGCTCTTGGCAGGGGTGAAGAGATGCGCAATGAAGTGATAAGACGTTAAAATGCGTTACCATGATGTCACATGAATAAAAGCCATACACAGCGGCGCATTATGTGAAAAATATGGAAATAATATTGCCCCCGGCAAGCAAAACAGCCCTCTGCATATGAAAATATGTTATAAGGGATCTTTTCTTCCAAAGGGATGAAACGCCAGGGCGAGTTTTTAAGTTTTTGCCCGCGGTTCGCAGGAATACCAATGGCCTAGGTATGAGCCAGGAGCGCAATTTTGGGGAAAATTAACGAGAAAACAAAGCGCGGGCGGCCGACCTCGGCGACGGCGACGGCGCAGGCGGAGGGGGCGGCGGGCAGCCGGTGCGGAGCCGCGCGGGGGTGCAGCGATGCGGGGCGACGGGGCGGAGCGAGGTGGCGGAGCGGGGAGGGGCGAGGCGGCGCCGGAGAAGCGGGGCCCGGGATGATTTAACCATTCCTGGCCTTTATTCGGTGCGGCGCCATCAGGGGCCGCTGTCGAGTCGAGTGGGGCTTCATGCATTCAAATTTTGGGAGGAATCGTTACCGCGCCCCGCCGCGCCCGCCGAGGCCTCCGCGCGCCGCCCCCGCGCCGCCCCGCGCCGCCCCGCGCCGCCCCGCGCCGCCCCCCCCCCGCCCCGCGCCGCCCCGCGCCGCCCCGCGCCGCCGCGGCCGCCGCCGGCGCGCGGATGACAAAGCCGTGTCACCTTACGGGCGGGGCGCCTGAGTGCCTCCCGCGGCGCTTTGATTAGCAGCCGCCGCCCCGCCCCCCGCCCCGCCCCCGCCCCGCCCCCGCCCCCGCCCTCGCCGCCCTCGCCTCGCCAACGGACTCCCCCTCGCGCGGGGCCTCTGCCATTGTCAAGGCAAAAGTCCAGCACTGCACTCAGTGGCGCGAATCTTGTCGCGCGCTTCCACAATAAAATTGGTTTATTTTATTTCCAAATTGGCGGACGCGAATGTAAACGAGAGTTTGGAGGTTGAGTGGTAGGCATGTCTGCTAACACCCCTACAGTATATTTTTGAGATGCTAATAATAATATAATAATAATAATAATAATAATAATAATAATAGAGGAAGCCGTGCTGAAGCAGCCTCCAAAATTATGCGATCACCTCCATTAACAGCCATTTGAGCATGGAACCGATTTTTTCTTAACACGCGTGTAAATATTTCCACTTGAGATATCACTGGGAAGAAATACACAGTGATGTGAGAAATAAAGGGTTCAAAAATATTGCAATGTTCAATTTTTCGACTTACACGAAGATGAGACACGCACAGTTTGTAAACGTCTTTTACTCTACTCAAGAAAATGTTAAAGAAAAATGTGGAGCCTTGTTTTGTTTTTATAAATTGCATTACTTCTTATAGGTTTTACATGAAAACTGCTTGTTTTTGAAAATATTGTTCTGATATCGATTTTGAGAAAATAGTTTACAAATTGCCGATATTTCTCGCAAAATTACACCACAACTTTCCTTATTTTTGAAAATGTTGCTGTAGAACGACGCGAAAATAATTTTGAACTAGTGCAATTTTCGAAAATCAAGGATTTCAACCTAACTGAGGCCCGTGTCATTTTAAGCTTGTCTATGCTATTCCAGAATAAAGTGTAATGAAAGATATATGGAGCCATTTTTGAGAAAATTTTGGTGAAGCTGTATGTAATGTA
>JAHLJT010008446.1:292400408-292511197 GCA_031308135.1 Acheta domesticus
ACTTGTACGGCACATGCGCAGAACATTGATATCGCTGCCAGTTGCTGTAAGATACGCTGTCCTTAAAGCCTTAATTTTTTCATGTTCTGCATCTTGCCTTACAAAGCACAAAGCGTATAACGCTCTACAAATTATTGAGTTTTGAACCATCGGACAAAACTACTGAAGATAGTATATGATTAGAACTACATAAATTAAATTAAATATGTAAGAATCATGTGTATGAAGTTTAGGTTTCTTACATTTTTAAATTTTGGAAAATGGCAGAAAACATTTTAAAGAGGCTCCGACTAATCTACTTTATTAAAATATACAAAATTCTATGTATTTACTTCATATTTAAAGACTACTATCTATTTGAATAATGTGGAATATAATGCTCTAATGGACATTATTTTTTGTACAAAATAAATTTTAATTTCTTTTCGAAGAGTTAAGAAATATAGTACCTCTTTGCAGAAATTATATTTTTGTGCATTCTACTGTATAACGACCCGAGCAAACGCTTATTGATTCGAAAGACTTTTTGACTATTCTCAGAAAATAATATGAATTCTTTTAAAATAAGCATCATTAAAAATAATTAAACAATATTAAATGTAAAAACTTAGCTTAAATATATACAATGCACTTTAGGTGCTCAAATTCCTATGTCTACGTAAATAAAACAATAATTTCTTGTTTTGAAAGGGTTGCAGTTACATGATTTCATTTTCTCTCACACTTGTGGCTGTTTGTTGCAGTTATTTGCGTTAGTATTACCAGATTCTTCTCTTTGTAAGACATTCTTTACATTATCGCCAAACCTAGACTCTAATTCGGCCATTGTAATTCCCTGGCGACCCCTTTGGTCGTTGAGGAGCTAATTAATATTGCGAGGCCATAGAACGTTAGACATTATTAGAAGGCATTATTAGACTTTGTTTACATCTTCGTAAGTACCTTTACCTCCATTAAAATAATAATACCTGTAAAATAATAATGAAACATTTGAAAACGTTGATTTTAACTTAGGCCGACCAACACGAGTAGCAGCGAGCGGAAAGAAAAAGGACCGGGGGCTCGGCCGTACTAGTGAATAGGAGGTCGCACGAGATAGTATTACTTGCAAAACTGTAATCGCGCAAAACAGGCTATGGTCAGATTGGTTCCGTATTCGGCTGAATTCACGTTCGGCCGAACACGGCCGTTTATGGCCAAATATTTCAAACCCTCACTAGAGCACAGGCCGGGTCATATTGCATCCGACAAGTTCTGGCGAACGCGGCAGAACTTCCAAGTCGGCAGACCGATATCAAATGAATTTTATTTTTTCGGCCGATCTGAGCTATCGGAGATGCATGTTGAAAAGCTGGTTTCACTTGTACACGAACGAGATGCTCTGTGAAAGACACCGGATTCCAGATATCACAACAGGGACCAAAGCAGGAAATAGTGGAATGAAATCGCAGAAGAAATGAGCGAAACTAATACAAAACATGTTGTAAACATGGGATATAACCTCACATACTTACGGTTAAGAACAGTCGTTTCTCAGTAATAATGCATTTTCTAAAATTCCACGGTTTTTCAATGCCATCTCTAATTACACCAAGTATGTTAAAGAAAAATATTAGGCGACATTCTTGTGTATTCGAAAAAATTTCACTGGTTGTTTCAGTAAATGGTAATATAAGATATGAAATTCAACAGTATTTTCGCGATCGGTGAAAATAGGGTTCACACAGTAATCTTTTTGATTTTCAAGCAGAAGAAATTTAAGAGCAGAGCTCTCAGCAAGCAGTTGCAATCTTCTCGCATCCATTAGATACCACTTATACGCAATAATTGACAGATAGTTATATACATTGCATTCGGATGCAGTGTGACCAGTCAGGTCGGCAGAATCAGTCGGCCGTTCGCGCGCGAACTTTTCTTCGGATCCACTCTGACCGTACCCTCAGGATCCCAGACCGGAGCGAATAGTGGGTGCAGTTTCAAGGTTTTAAAATTTTGTCTTTCTCACCGCCCATCTGTATGTGTTTTAATTTTCATTCTGAACTTTTTGAGTTTGTCGCAAATGGTATAAAATATTTTCCAACTTTAAACGGCATATTTTCTCCGAGATATTTGTAACAGAAGAATGTAACCTAAACAAAGTTTCAACAGATAACGAAAGTCAGTTTCACTTTCGTAGTGGTAGCAGATATTTTGTGGTAATCCATGATTGGAATTGGACGAAAGGAATAATCAACCACAATTTTAAGGTTTTATTATTTATTAAATCAACCTATAAAACTTTAAAATTGTGGTTGATTATTCCTTTCGTCCAATTCCAAAGTCAGTTTCGTCTATTTGTATTACTCTTCGAAATTGAAGGCATTCTATTATGAAAAATGACTTAATTTCCTAAAGAAACAGTCGTGTGCGTCCTAGTGCTTCACTGCACTCACCATTCATTCCATTTTAAATCCATGGTTCAACAAAATAAGCATACCAAAAATGTGTGACCATTTCTTAGACAAGTCAGTAGAGCTAAGAGACACCGTGACGGAAAGCTCACGGTCCAACTTAGGCGATAAAATCTCTCCCGAATGGAGTGCTCCAAGGGCCTGCAGAGAAACAGAGTGAATCTCAAAGCATTGTATACGCTGTATGCAATGAACAATACCTTCGAAAATAAAGCACCTAGCGAAAACCATATTCAAACGTTTTCGCTCTAAACACAGGTGTCCTTTGCAATGATATTGCCCGTTTCATACCTTTTAAGACCACGTGTAAAGTCCTTCATCGAAGTGTTCGTTTATCTTGTTAAATATCATTATTTATCCTGTGAAGACTAATGGGGCAAACTACCGCCAGAGTATTTTTCTTCTCTAATAGTACGAAGGGTTCCTACTTTTACTTTCTCTCCTTACTTGGTAAGAAGATAAAGTATTGTTATCGTGCGACGGAAAACAGTGATTTTTTGAAAGAAAAATTTAAGAGAGCATTAAGAAATTGGTGCTGATCCCATTTTCAGTATTTTCGATAATCGAAGAAAAACATTGCAAACATGAAATTTTAATTGTGAAGATTTTTTCTTAAATAAAGTACATTTAAAAAATTATCTTTGTTATCTTATGATGACATGATTTTTTATCTTATAATGCCATGCCAATTATTTTATGATGCCATGTGCAATTTTTGCATGTGCAAATTGTAACTTTTTTTTTTAAATTGTAGCTTTGCGTAATTTCTGTTTGAATTTAATTCAGTTTATTAAAAAATTTCCGAAACTGCCCCAACCTTTTCTTTAACGTTTTTCCTCCCAATAGAGTAGAGGACACGTAAAAAATGTGCATGTCTCATTTTCGTAGAACTGTGTGAATTTTCGAAAATTGCAAAAATAGAAATAATGCGAAAAAGTATGTGCTAGTGGTAGACTGACTAGTTTGATTAGTAAATGACGGTAAGCGCCCCCTCGCCGCCTCCCATGGCATAGCAGTGGCAACGTGGCGGATCCCGCGACTTTACGGGGCCATTAAGTGCCTCCTAATGACCAAACGCCCCGCCCCGCTCCACCTCCTCGCTCGCGCCTCTCCCGAACCTGCGTTCCACGGTAAATCAAGGCGTTAGTGACCACTATTGCATGATTAATATGGGCGTGGCGCGGGCAGCCGGGCGGAGGGGCGGGGCGGAGGGGGGGCGGGGGCGTGTCCACAGCGGCCGTCTCCTCTTCGCCTCCTTCTTTGTTTCTCTTGAGCGTTTACCGCTTTATACAGCATAGATGAGTTTACACATCATAACGCGCTCCTGCACAGCTCACATTATTTCCTTCCGCGTGATTACAATCCCACCCGACTTTAATGTCCTCTCCTTGTACGTGGGTCGCAGTGCCATACCCTTCCGTTAGGCCTACGGAACAGAGAAAAGCATTACAAATATCTGTAACGAAGTGAAATACAATTCTCAATATCTACCAGTGTTTAGAAGGAATTTTACTGCATTTAATATTACATTTTCTATTTAATCGTAGTTTAAAAACAATTCACACGAAATGCATAGTAGTTATCAACTCAATTGCCGATGTCACTGACGTGCTTCTGAGCGTGAGATCCTAGGGTTCGAGTCCCGACGGCAGCAGAATTTTCGACACTAGCCTGAAAGCTAGGTCGAGTTCTGTGACTGTCCGAAGGAGAATTTTGAAGACCGGCTGCTGTGATGAGAACTTTTCCGTGGTTTCTTCGATCAATACCAGGTGAATGCCGGAGGAGTAATCTACCAAACGGGCCACGGATCGCGTGAGAATTTTCCTTCCCATTCTTTGTTCAATCCTACCCCTTATTTATACTTTTATACTTGCACTACACTACCGAACATGCCGGGAGAGTGGTCGGGAACTTAAAGTTTGTCCAGGCTTGGGCTGTGCCCTGCTGGCGAGGGATAAATGACAAGAAAAAACCCCGCTAGCCGACTGTAGGTCAGCGCCGGATCTCACTATCCAGCGTGGCTAGATCACTTCCACCTTACAAGCAAAATACAAGCACTACACTTACGAAACGAATGACCTTAGCAGTTGACGCGCCCGGAATCATTAATCAATCAATTAATTCAAAGCTCTTGATTATTTGGGTGTGCGATTTTTATCGTTGAAATTGAAACAAATAGTTTTACCCAAATTGGTTGGCAAGGTATTATTCTGTTCGAGTGTATTCTTTTATATTCAGTGTTCCTCGGGAGGTTGGGCACCTCTGTATCATCCGTTTCTCTTCAGGAGCCAGAAAATTTTACAGCATCACATGCAACTCGTTTTTGTAGCTTAAAAAGATCCCTTTTTCTGTCTCCTAACAACACTATTCCGTGCTCATGAGACGTTGAGTTCCTTGCCGCTCACGTGCTCCGCCTCACGTGTAAAAGTACTCGGGATATTTCCTCTCTCGATTTCCATGTCTGCCGCCATAGTGGTTGTATACGGCGGACGCGCCCTGACGAAAATGGCCGAGATGGGTGAAATGCCGCTCCTCCCCAAACCGAGCCTGCGGGTGTGAAGCGAAGATGCTTCTCGGAGTGTCATCGCAGCACACATCCCCGTTGTCTCCAGGTCTCGGGGCGTGGCGAGGACGCGGGCGTCAACAGCAGAAGGCGATAGGCTTGCCGATGTTAAAACGATTAGCTGCTCTGTTTAATATTCATTCGGCCTCTAGTCTAAATCACGAGACTTCAGTAGGAGTGGGGCGGGGACGGGGGAGCGACGGGTGGGACGGCGAGAGGAGGCGAGGGGAGGCGCGAGGGGGTTGGTGAAAAAAGGGGTGGCGCGGGGTGGAGCCGGCCGAGTGGGGAGTGGCAGCAGCGCCGATCCCCCCGCCAGCTCTTGCACGGCATCAGATACACATAAAATTCATTAAAATGTAAGAAATGAGGTCGAGAAGATGAAACAAGCACGCCATCCAAAATGCAAACAGGCCAGAGCTAAACGCGCTCTTGAAGAATGAGTTAATCTGGAGCCCGTCAGGCGGGACATGATTTTAATCTTGACGCGGCGCGCTTTCTTAAGCCCCGCGCGCGGGTAATTGCGTTAATAAGTCCATTGCGTCTTCCGCGGCTCCCGCCATTTCCTCGCGCCTCCCCGCGCGCCCCGCCCCTCCTCCGCCCGCCCGCCCCGCCCTGCGTCGGAGGCGCGCGCGCGCCGTATGCATAACTTACGGGCGGCGCTCGCTTCACTTCATTATTGCTGTCTAAATTCACGGCACACGGCCGCCTCCGGAACAAGTTCCATTATATAAAGAGCTGCTCCAGGGCGAAGAAGCCGAGATTGGCGCGAGGGCCGCGTCACCTGGGCGCCCACGCCGCAACTTCGCCCTTTTACAAGAATACAAATGACGTCCTAGAGCGGCGTCCGCCAGGTGCGGCCGAAATGAGCCCATCCGCATGCGCGCGTCGCGACGTCTTATCCGCGCGACTGCCGCGCCCCGCGCCGGCCCCGCCCACTCCGCCCGCTCCGCCTCCCCACCCCCGCGCGATTAATAAAAGAAGGCTGCGAACGTCCGCCCCGTCCCCGACGTACTGCCGGGCTCCAGCAGCTCGTCGCCGGGCCAGGCCAAAACGGCACAACAGGGCAGGGCAGAACAAGCCACGGAGGCAACGCACCCCTCTGCCCTGCGACTAGGATGTCACGGGGCTCTAGTTCGCGTCGAAATCTAAATTTGTGTCCCGGGCTGCCCGAGGGACGCAAGAGTCCGAGTGATTTTCCCGGCGAGTGCATAACGTCTTGAAGAAGACCGCTTGTAATGGACGGAGCAACAGCTACACCGCTCTATTCGGCGTTCCCGGACAGCCAAGACGGTTTTCGTTCCGTTCGAGAAACATTCGAAAATTTGAAAATTTCTCAGAAATAAAACCAAATTTCAAAAGTAGAGGGCCCTCGCTCCGAATTTCGAGAGATTCCATTATACTTTGAAATGTAAAATGTCTTAAAGATGAATGATTTTATAGTATATAGAGAATACGATTAAAATCTTTATAGCATGAAATATTGGAATTTATTTAATTTGCTTCATTAAAACGCAAAAAATATCATGCTAGAACGTCAGCTTACTTTTCTGTGCTGCCGATCATTACGCCCATGAAGAGTATTAAGAAAAATTATCTCGTACGCGATAAAAGGTTACTGTAGCAGTTTAGTATTAACCACAAGGAAACGTTAACCTTCTTAATAAAAGAAATTAAATTCTATGATGTACCACATTAAAGTAGAAGAAATGTAGAACTTAGAAGGACCTCTGAAGTTCTGGAGTCAGGTACGTACAGTAAAGACATTTAAAAGTATCCGCTTAATTCGTACGTGGCAAATTTCAATTAAGAAAAATAGCCCTTAAAAATAGAGAGTTTTGAGGCGTTTTAAAATTAAAATGTCCCATCCCTACAAGTGAGTTAAGGAAGAAAATACTAATTGTGTATTTCTACATCAATGGCAAAATTCTCCGCCAAAGTGTGACCCGAAGCTTAATGAAACGTAGAATGGTTTGATTGGTATTAGTAAAATTTCATATCTTCAAGAAGAATTGAGTTGTGAAATATTTTTTAAACCCTTGTATTATAAGTACTGCAGGTTCTAACCTGCGTAGGGTTTAGAGGTTGTGAGGAAACCTTTCATTTTAGTCTTCTCTGTTACTACCCATTTTCCTGGCCCTCTGTACAGTTTGTTCATTTATCGGGTATTCCTTGGTGGTCTTACTAAGTCTTTGGAAGTGGTGCGAAGATGGCGTGACAATCGTAGTGGTTAGGACACACTTTTTCCAACCAAAGGGACTCGGGTTCAAATCCCAGCCACAGCTGATGATTTATACGATCACGACTTATTCAGGGCGGTCCTAAGGGCCATTCAGCCTTCTTTCCATGAGTGCCAGTATTTACTGGCTTTTATTATTTAAGGTCACATCAACGTCTAGGTAATTAGCGACCACTATTGGGTTTACCGTAATATTAACTGTGGAGATGATATGATGATGAAAGGGGGTGAAAGGACGATATGGTGATGAAAGGGGGTGAAAGGATATAACCCGATGCGATAATGCCCGAGGCCGAACTCGAACCCCCGACCCTTCGGTCCGAGATCACTACGGACACTACTGTCTTAGCGATCTTGGCCACCGGGGATCGGCATTTACTGGCTTTGTTAACAGTAAATATTGGGTAAAAAATCCGGTTGAAACATGATGCTTGCCATGCCATCTTCACCCCACTTTCAAAGTCTAATAAGACTTAATAGAAATATCCGATACATGAACTGTACAGAGGGCATGGAAGTGGGTAGTAACCGAAGACTAAAATGAAAGGATTCCTAAAATCCTCTAAATCTTAAGCAAGTTGGAACCTGCGGTACTTACAGTACACGGTTTTTTTCTTTCATCAATATGTCCCAGCAGTTTATCATACCTCTTAGGAACAGAACAGGAAACATGGTGTTTATAATTTAGAATTCATTAATAAATCCAGAAATTCTTGTGTAATACCTCATTACTAGGGATATTGGTGTCCCAAATATTTTTTTTAATTTGGTCGTTCTGTCCGTGTTTAGGTTTTTATAGATTTTAAATGCTTTATTTACAAATGAATTATTTTATGCAATAGATTATTTCATTTCTTAGAAAATCTAGAGATAATTCTGAACAAAATTATTAATCTCTCTTTTAAATCCATTGTTGTATGTGAGATTTCAATATTGATTTTCTGAGTGAATCCCACGAAAAGAGCAGTTTCTGAATTTACTTCATTCTTTTAATTTAGGTAGTGCAGTCAATGTGCCTACACCGAATACATTTAAATCACAAAAAGCAATAGGTCAAATTATATGAACAAAATCACAACTAGAAATGATATAATAACAATTTAGGTTACAGTGACCACGATGGACAAATTATTACAATTACTAGTAACATGAACACTGAACCAATAAATAATACACTGATGTGCAGAGCATTCACTGAAGGTAACTTAATATTATTTACGGACTACTTACTGAAGGAATCATGGGACGCAGTTTATAACGCTGTTGACACAATTGAAAAATATAATTTATTTTTGTCAAAGTTTTCATTTCACTTCAAGTGTGCTTTCCTCTTAAAAAGAGAAAATTAAACTTTTAATGGTAATCTAAATTTTCGACACGATATTTGTTTCGGAAACTTCTTCCGTCGAAAATCCTCAGAATAGTAAACTAAAAAATAAATACTCACCTGGTTTGGATGAATTTCTTAATTGTTTATTAAAAACTCGTGCACCTGCCTTTATTCACCTATGAACTCCCATTTTCAATGCTTCTTTACGCTCAAGAATATTTCCAGATATTTTCAAAACAGCAAAAATTAAGCTACTTTAAAAAAAGGGAACAAAAATAAAATTCAAAATTACCGGCCAATTTCTCTTTTGTCAGTGAGATTTGTATTGTATGCTGATCGTCAAAAAGAAAATAATGTTTAATTAACACAATATTTAATGCATTAGTTTACATTTGTATTGTATAATTAAAAAAGACTTAATGTGTCTGTAACAAGTAGTGTGTTTCAACTTCCGGGTCAATGACCCCATCTCAGTCTGCTTTTTGTCCAGTTTCCCTGCTCCATTGTGCAAATGCTGCGGTGGCCACTTGTTTTGCTTCTGGACTTCGTAGCTTCACTAGGCGCGTGATTTGTTGAGCTCTCCTTTTGCTTATACTGGTAGGAGTAGAGCTGGAGGTGAGATACTGTTTCTTAGCAATGCACAAAAATCAAATCTGGAGTTTGTTTATCGAAGCAAATATTTTTTATAACTCGGGAACGAAAATATCTAGTTTTTCAAATGTTGCTAATCTCGCGCTTTTTTAAAATTTTATTATTATTATTATTATTATTATTATTATTATTATTATTATTATTCCACTTTTATTCATGTTTCAACTATTTACGGTTAAAATGTTGGGAAGGGATTCTGGAACTCAAGAAAACGTGCGCAGTTGATCTCCCCCATGTGTCACATAGAGTTTTTACTGTTTTTTGACTAAGTAAATAAATAAAAACAGTGGTACTTGTAACATACTGATACGCCTCTCTTTTTGTTGCAAATATTTCATTCATACTTTGAACATTGTAATAATGAATAAAATAGATTTTCAGTTCTAAAAACTTTATATATTTACTTTGCAGATTGTTAATGTTTGTGCCAATTATAGTGCTATCTGTAGTTCCAACGTATTGTGGAGTCTGTTCCGAGTCGATATCTGTGATCGACGCTACACTAATTATAAAAATAATCTCATACTAAATTTTCCACACTTTTTCAAAAATTCAATAAAATGATAGATACACTATTAGTTTCTTAAAAGAGGAAAATTATAATCGTTTTATACTATATTGTATAAATTAGATGTAATTTCTACAGAATTTACATATGATTTGTTGGTACCTAAAATGAAAAACCGGGATTGATATTTCAGGCGTATAAGTATAGACTTAGAAAATGTTTAAAGCAACGAATCAGGTACTTCTCCAACTGAGTGTGGGTTTGAGACTATGATATGTTGTTGTATTTGATGAAGATTATCCTTTAAGAAAGGATGTTGTTTGTAAATATTAAAATCGTTATCCGACTTTATCCCAGAAGATGAAATGATTAAAAGCAACGCCTAGCACTTCACTGCATTTCCCGATGTATTTTTTACTCTTCTGCGCTTGATTTTTAAGACTCAAAGATAATTTAATCGGATATTAAATAGAAGACTAATTACTAAATAAAAATTATAAGGTATTTTGTAATAAAGTGAGAAGAACGTTGGTTCAAAACGTGATATATTCACACACATTTAGGGCAATGATTCGTAGTCGAAGAACTACCCCATTTTCAGAGATATATAAGAAAACACTTCCTTAAAAAATAAATTACCAAGAACCCAAAGTCCATTTTAACTATTGGAATGAATTATGTAATCAATGTCCAAATCGGAGCTTTAAATAGGGAGAGAAAATGGTTGAGATCTTTATTAGCAAAATGGATCATACGTATTCGCATCTCCTGACCACTCTATGTCCTTTCTTCGTTTACATTTTCCTTCTTTTTTCTCGATAGTAGATCTATGTTTGTTTTTGTTTCTTTTTTTTTTTGTTTTTTCTTAACTTTTCTCTGTCCAGTAATAATGGCAATTCTGATCCTTCAAAGATTTTAAAAACATTAATACCTAAAATGCAGGAATAGTACGCATGTATTCAATTAAATAACTTTGTACAGGAATACACAAAACGTAAAATATGTTTAGCAATTCCGAATGCTAATAAATCGGGGCAATCAACAGCAAAATATAGGTTGTCTCCTACACAGGAATAAGGATCAAAGGCGAGAGAAAATGTCTTTCAGCGTCTCGTAAGTTCAGAAGAACGTTATTGAATTTGATCCCCAATGTTGTTTCGGGCGCTCCACCGACAGGTTCAAGATGAAACTTCGAGGTTTAAAAAAAAACTTGCTTGCACGACTCGTCTGTCCCCTCCTCTGACGAGAAGCCTTGGGGCGGCAACAGAGGAAGACGCTGGCGTGAGGGGCGGGGCGTGGAGCACGGGGGCGGGGGCGGGGCGCACGGGGTGCAGGGTACGGTCTTGGGATCTGGATTTAGGGGACGGGGACGGCATCGATGAAAAGAGGCGGGGAGTAGCGGGTAGAGGTGGCGCGGGCGGCGCGGCAGCCCCCGCCACATTAAATAGTAAGGCAATCGGGCCAGTGGAAAACAGCACGCGGGCGGCCGGATGCTGCTGAAGAATGCATGCGGGAGCGGGGAGGGAAGGGGCAGGGACAGGGCGCCGACCGCCTTGTACCATTGTACCGCGCGCGTAAAGATCGCCGCCGCCTCCCACAAACAGACACTGGGCGGCGCGGGTGGGCAGGAGGGGCCCGGCCCGGCGCCGGGGACGGGCAGGCCGGGACGGGACGGGAAGAGACGGAGAGGGGCGGGGCGGGGAGGAGCGCGGCGGGGCGCGAGGCCGTCTTGCGCGAAAAGCACGCGGAAAGCCGCGGGGAGGGGCTGCGGACCTGTATAATTCAGGCCTGCACTAATTGATACTAAATTATTAAGGCTAACAAAACAGTCGTCTAACAGTATCAATGCTTGTTTGACCTCATTTTCTGAAAACAACACAGAGCCACGGAGACGGGGAGGGGCGCGGGGCCCAGGGGGGGCGGGGCGGGGTCGGGGGGCGGAGGAGACGCGTAAGAAAAACACGGCCGCACAGGCGGCGGAGGCGCCATCGCAAACTTCATTACGGTAATAGATTTGATTTGCTCGGAGAGAAAGTCAAGCGTAGAGGAGCTGACGAAGTTAGAAAACGCAGGATGTCTTGCATAAATATCATTTAGGTTACGTAAAAACTCCGGATTGGCGTCTCCCAAACGGAAGCGCTTGCTCACGAATTCCGGACACTTTCGCGCCCATGATGAGATGGCCTTACACGGCGCCCGCGAGCGCCGCGAGTCGGAGTGGGCGCGGGCGGGGAAGGGAGGGGCGGAGCGCGCCAGGCGGGGGCGTGCGCTGATCACGCGGCCACGCGCACGCTTCCGACCTCTAACGCTCTCTAACGAGCCCGCTCCCCCGCTGTATAAAATCCTCGCGACATTTAAATATTCTTTCTGCACCCGCGCCCCTCGCGCCTCGCGCCGCCGCGTATGGAGATGAGCGCGGCCTTGCCGCCCCGGCCCTCGCCCCCCTCCCCGCCCCTCCCCGCCCCGCCCCGCCCCGCCTCCAGCTCACCCGCTCCGCCTCCGCGTGTGCAGGCCCCCGTCGCGGCGAAGGCAGCGCGGCAGCGCGAGCGAGACGCCGTCGAGTGCGCGGGCAGCGACAAGAGCAGTCCCGCGCCCGCCCCCGCCCCTGCCCCCGCGCCGGCGCCGGCGCCCGTCGACGGCTCCAGCCCGGCGCAGCCCGCGCCCGCCGCCCAGCCCTCGCCCGCCGTCGCCGCCGTCGCCGCCGCCGCAGCCGCCGCCGCAGCCGCCGCCGCCGCGGGCCAGCCGCCGCCGCCGCCGCCGCTGTCGGGCGGCGCGCAACCCGCGCAGGGCGCCGCGGCCGGCGCGCCGCCGGGCCCACCCCCGCCGCAGCCGCCCCCGCCCCCGCAGCAGCAGCCGCCCCCCGCCGCCATGCCGTCGCCGGCCTCGGGCCTGCATCACATGCAGCAGCTGCTGCAGCAGCAGCTCCTCAGCCCGGCGCAGTTGCAGTCTCTCATGCAGCAGCACTCGCTGTTCCTGCAGCAGCAACAGCAGCCGCCGCCGCCGCCCCCGCCGCCCGGCGCCGCGCCGCAGCCGCCGCCGCCGCAGCCCACGCCGCCGCAGGCGCCGCCGCACCCGCCGCAGGTGGCTGCCCGCCCCCGCCCCTCACCCACGCCCAATCACCCGCTCCACCAGCCATTCATCACGAGCAAAACACTTCATTTCTTTTGCCAATGTCAGAATTTTGTATTCTCCGGAAGTAGTAGTTCATGATTGCGTTCCAACAATTCCTTGTGCAATCCTCCATGCTTTTTTATATTTTTTCCACAAATCATAAATTTTCACCTGTGAGGGAAAAATCTCATTTTGAAATCTCACCCTTACCTTGCATCCTTTGCGAAGAATCGCACCTCCTGCTATAACAAAAGCTCCGTGACCTCCAGGAGCCGACCTTGTGTATCGTGCCCGCGGGAGCTCGATCACCCACAGAAAAGCGCCTCGCCAGCCGTTGGGCCGGGGCAGCGCTCCTTCCTTGCGCCCCGTCGCCTTTCTTCACACCGCTTCGCGAAAGGGGAGCGTTATGTTTTTACCGAGGCCTTTGTCCCGCCCTCGTCAATCAACGGATTTCGGTGATCGACGAAGCAGATGATCTCTATTCTGTTAGACTGATACGGAATGGATTCTGTATGAGAGGAATACTGAAATTTACTTAAAAATCAATATAGTGGACACTAACAACGTCATTTAAACAAGAATCCAAAGCCAAAGATTTATGAGTATATTTAAATCAATTGAAATGAAACAAAGACTGAAATAATCCATGGATTTCAATCGTATAATATCTTAATATCATTGCGCATACACCTCAAAGATATTTTTATTGATAGGATGCATAAAATTAGTATTTGCAACAGTTATATATTTGAATCACTGGTTACAAGAGCATTGAAAATATTTTGATCTTCCTGAATCTCCGCCCTTCGTACAGGGAGAAAACTGTTAAGATATTTGAGACATGTTTCGGCAACCAGAGCCAACCAGTCACCGTTTTCTGTGAAGAAGAGAACGCATTTGTTTGACGACATACAAGCGCCTGTGGGCCCAAACTCAGAGAAAATACATTGCTTTCAAAAAGGGCCCCCAATATCATTTTTCCTAGACGGGGTTGGGAAGATTCTAGATTTGTAAAAGCTTATTGTAATACAAGCACTCCCAGCAGACTTCCTTCGAAAATTAATTCGTTCCATGAGAACCTTTACTTCAATCTGACACCTTCTAGAGCTACAGTGAATGGTTAATGTGCAATATTGGTTAATGGTCAATATTCTCGCGGAAGAGCTTTCAAGATGTCCCTAGATAAAAAAAAACAGAACTTGGCTATTTCTAGAACTAAAAGAAGCTACGTGATTCATACTCCAAATGAAATGAGAAATATATCCTCGGTGTTTGTTGAGTTCCTTCTGTAGAAACACTTGTTTACGCCTCCGTTGTTCGTTCTTCTCTGCATCAAGTCACTCTGCCACAAAGTATTGATAAAATTCATTCCATAAAGTGCTTTCCTTTTGCGATATCACCATTAAGTTAATTATTTTGTAATGAGTAAGTTCTAGCTTATAAATTTATATCGTAAATTATTTCAATGAAAATTTCTCCTCAAATTAGGGATTGGCGGATGAAAGGTGCTGGCCAGAAATTTTAATCATGGATATAAGTAGATGTAAACTTTAAAAAAATGGGTCCAATTCAGTGCCGCTCTCGAAGTCATAAAATCCATCATACGTTCTTGTTTTCTGCATTGTGTCAACCCAAGTCCTATTCTTGTAATTTTAAGGAAAATGCTAAAAAAATTATTCATAAAACTAGTAATAAATAAATAGGTAAATACGTCAATAAATTAATTAATTTATAAAATGTTTTAAATTGGCCGTCTTTGAAACTTCCAACAGATGGTGCTACATCAGCACGTACTTTCTCGTTTTATTTATAATGGTTACATAATTACAATATTAAATGTACCCACAAAAATATTTGCCCAGTCAGGAATTCGGACCCAGACACATTGGTTCCGCAAGCTTGATTTATCCACTAGAATGCCTGACTGTTAACATTTGAACAACACTCCTGACGCATCAAAAAGAAAGTTGAATTTTGAAATTATCAAAATTTAAGTGCTGCTATTGAAAATCGGACCTATACCATATTATTAACATTGATCGAAAGAAAAAAGTAGAGCCTATTTAGTGAAAATATTTTAAATTTTTTTAAACCTCAGATGACTCATAGGCAGCCTGCTATTTTCCCGTGGTGCGATCCCGGGATCGATTCCCGGTCGAGGCAAAAATAGTGTTTTAGCCTCGACCTTTAGTTTTTCTTTTAAAATCGTCGCAGTTTCTGGAGCTGAGTGGCGAAGAAATGCTCAGGCCAGCAGAATTTTCTAGTTGCGGTGAAGGGAATACATCATGTTCGCCACATGTCTGCCTTGCCCTCCCCCAAGCGAGGGAATTAAATTACGCCCAGGCATGGAGTGAAGCCGGCAAAGTCAATTGACCCAAAATAACCAATACATACACACATTTTTCAAATTGATTCTTTTCATTCAAAATTACATGAAAACTACACATTGTCAAAACATTGTACCTGACATTATTTAAAGATCTAAATATGAAGAATAGATTTCATTAAGACGAATCTCTACCTTCGATATTGTAGTTGTAGAGGGACAACTAAAAAATGTCAATCTTTCGCAATTTTCAAAAATTCAGAGGTTTTAATGAAAATTGGCCCTGCGCCCATTTATAAGCGTACGTTTGTTTACTGTAAAAATTGTAAAGAAAATACTTGGAGCCATTTCTGAAAAAATTCCCAAAATACCCTAGGGGTTTTGCGTAATGTACCCCCAAGAAAGAAATATCCCTTTCGAATTTGAACCAATTTTCGGTATCAAACTCCAACAAAACTTGGATTCTGACTACTCTAAATATTTGAGAAAGTTTTTTTATTTATTACTGAATGGGGTTATAGACTTTGAAACAATTTTTTGACAAATTTGTTTACATTTTGCAACTTGTGCAAATTTTGTTTAGATTTTTGAATGAGGATGATTTTAGACATACCATGTGGAGTTGAAGTAATCGAGCTAGTTGAAAATCATGGGTTTGTCAAACCTAGTTTTGAAACTGTACTCTTCAGATTTAATTACTAAAATATTTAAAACATTTCGTTAAATTTATTTAATTTTAAATCTAATATTAATGAACTAAAAACTTTTTCGTTGCATTTTTACAATCATATGTTAGTAAACTATGCAAGTATTCCTGCAAAACTTAGTTTTGTTTTTCCCCTCATTGCTGGATTTGAAACTTACCCCTTCAAAAGTGGTCGGTCCCCACTACTAGCCACACGCTTTTATCCTTTTAAAGGAATATATGGAGCCAATTGGAGTTATATTATCTCTAGGAATCAGCTTGTGCAATAATTTTCAGTGGTACAATTGCAAATGAAGCTAAAAGATAGACTTAACGGAAAAGAAGTGTGTACGTGTGTCAAAGCCATTACGGTTTTACATCGCTGCAAAACGTGTATTGTTTGTTTCATTTAATGCAACTTCATGAAAGAATGATGATTGGTATTGAAGTTTCCATCCTATTCTCCCTGTAAGCCCCATCCACCCTTTTCACGATGATTGGTATTGAAGTTTCCATCCTATTCTCCCTGTAAGCCCCATCCACCCTTTTCACATTCTATTTTTTCTCATAAGTATTTTATTTCAGAGTTAAGAGTAACATTTCAAAATAGAATTCACATCCCAGTATAGTAAAGTGATTTCCGTGTCCATTCTTATTTATGCTGAATCACTAAAATTAATGAGTTATATAAAATACTAAAGAACATTATTAGAACAAGATGAGAAAATGATTTTTCTGGTTGTCGCTTATGTAGAATGTGCTTAGTTGAGACACATAGTATCTTTACTAGAATTTGTTATCTTATTTTATGGAGCAGCCGTATTTTGGCACAGTATTACTGACTGGCTGCGTATTTCAATTGAATAGATGCCACCAAATAACTCAGGGTTTGCAGTGAAGATAGTGGATTGGGCACTTGTACGGACGAGTGATGGCCAATCGTAAGATTCAAAAAACACGACATTAACTTGTTAATGTGCTTTAAAAGATTGATAATCATTTGATATGTTCATCATTGTTAGCACAGAATATTTATTCATTGAACACAAAAAACAGCAATAATTCTCAACAAATTAATACATAAAATTATCCTGTCCTCAGCAATATTTACTAAAATCCCACGTCCGATGCCCAATCGCGGTAGCTGAAACATTTTGTAAACGTCATTGGGGAATACAGTATCCAAACCATCTTAATTGCGTAATATGAACGACTGCTATCTTCAACGGCCACATCCCAGTTATTTGGCGCCAGGCTTCCCTTTTGTGCCCCGCCCAACCCGCAATGCTGGAACGCGCCTCTCTGACTGCGCCCGCTCTGTTGCAGGATCCCGCGGCCGACCACCCGGCCACGGACCGCTTCGGCTACCTCACCCTCAAGTCGGTGGTAAGTCGCCGCACCAGCCGCCATTCAGACTCGCGCCGTTCAATCGTTGCATTGGAATATTGCCCGTCCCGAACCGTTTCCTTTCAAAAAGAAATTGTACTGGAAAGAATGTTAGGAAAGGCAGCGCATTTTGCAATCAGGTATCTCGCCAATACACCGATTTCTCTAACTTTGCCCCTCAAGGCCACTCAAAGCCCATCTTCGCGATGGAATATCACACGGCATTTCGCGCCTTTCTCGGTCTTGCCGGTAGAAGTCGCATGATCGCAAGCACTGCTTGATACGGTCGCGATCATGCGCAATCTAGCGGAAAGAATGAGAAAGATACCGTGACATATACTATCGCGAAGATGGGATTTGACTGGTGGTGAAGGGCAAAGTTAGAGAAATCGCAGTGTTTTCAGGTGGCAATACCGGGGAATACAGACAGTAAGATTTCCAAAGCGAAAACGATAGCATTTCAAGTGGTTTTGGTTGGGGGAAACTACTGTTCAGATGTGCTAATGATCAACATGTATGTCAATCAAAAAAAGTCGTACACTATTTTTACCAAAAAAAATGGGACTAGTAATATTTAATATCGATTCAAAACACTCGACCTTAATAAAATAATTTGACGGCTACATAATAACTTTGTAGAAAGATGAATCGATTTTGATTTCCGTTTTCCTCTTTGTCGTCAAGTAATAATAGATATAAATAAATTAACACTAATATAAGCTACAATAGCAACTTCAAAAGCTTTAAAAGAAATTGTGTAGACTGTGAAAATTCTTATTTTTCAAAAATCAGTGTTCTCACGATGCTAGAACAGAAATCCCTAAAATGGGCCGGAGAAAAGCAACACATTGCAACAGGTTCTTATAAAAGTTGTATCAGTTCTTTATATACCATATAAGTAGTATTATTAGCTGATAAAATACGAGGATTGGGGCAGAAGTCAAGGCAATTATTTTTTTTCTAAAAGAAATGTTATCGAAGCGCACAATTTTATTTGTAGCGTGAGAGAAATGCTGCAGTAAGGTGTGTTCACATTCACGGTGAAATCTTTGAGTGTCTCTTTTAGTACAGAAAGCAACGGGAAATCGGTTGTCCAACGACCGCTGTGCGAGATTAATGTAACGTGTTTCGAGCAGCGTTCGTTCTTCAAGATAGCCGTTCTTCTTGGGAGAAATGCTCGAGAATGTCGCAGGGAATTGGTGGAAGTTCTTGAGAATAATGTCCTTCCATACCGGACAGTCGCGAGATGATCACGAGAATTTCTACGAGAACGTTTAGCAACCAGTGACCAGCAACGCACGTGCGACCTGTGAGTGTGCGGACAGACGTGACATGTGCAGTAATCGAGCACCGCCGAATCGGGCCTTTAGAAAGAGTATATAATGCTTTTGGAATGTTGTGAACTCGTATATACTAGAATGCTTTGGAACATGAAACCAGTACTGCCATTTCAAATATTTAATAAATATGAGAACGACTATTTTGGTGTGTCGTTATATGTCCATGCACTTACTTCATACTCTCCCCTTTCATGTTTATATTTTACATTTTCCACCCATACTCGCATTCTCACAAAAAAATAATTGCCATGACTTATACCCCAACCCTCGTACATTTGGCGTTATTTACTTCTTGAAATACATTACCTGTGGTATTGAATCATTCCGTAGAAAATAAAGTTCTAAGTAAATCCAAATTTTACAAATGTCTCGATACACGCTACTATCAACAGGGCAATTCAGATTCACAGTAACTAGTCAAATATATTACACTACATAATAAAACCCGGGTCCTTTTTTTGTTTTGAAAGGATTTTATTGAGACACTGGGAAGTTAGAGAGAAAACAGAGACTGTCTCGGATAATAACAGGTCGAATGGGATCCCAAATGAGAATCGCGTCCTATTTTCTATGCATTCGCGAATCCGAAATGTTGCGACGGCGAAAGCGTTGAGGGGAGAGCAGTCGCCACGTCCGCGTCCTCTCCGGAGAAGGCAGGCGGGTGGAGCGGGTTCGAGCACGGCGCCGCTGTTACAGCAACAGCAGCAACTGGCCGAGCTGGGGCGCAAGCAGCTGGAGCAGGCGATGCAGCAGCTGCAGGAGCAGCTGCAGCTCAACCTCATCCAACAGACGCACCTGCTGCAGGCGACCGACAAGAAGAAGGCGACGGGCCCGCTGCAGCAACTGGCGCTCCAGCAGCAGCAGCTGATGCAGCAGCTGCAGCTGACGCAACGCCAATACCTCCTGCAGCAGGGTATAGGCCTCCAGCCCATGGTGCTGGCGCAGGCCCAGGCGCAGGCGCAGGCGCAGGCGCAAGCCCAGGCCCAAGCGCAGGCCCAAGGCGCAGGTAGGCCCCGCCCCGCCCACGCCCCCGCGCGCCCCTGCAGCTCTGGTGGGGATGGTGTGGTGGTCCGGCAGCCCTCCGCCCCTCCGCCGCCCGCGCCCGCGCCCCCGCCCACGTCCCCGCTCGCGCCCCCGCCACGCCCCCGCGACCCGCCCGTGCCGCCGCCCCCGCCGCAGCCGCCGCCGCGGCCGCCTGCTGCTGGGCCCGCCGCCTCTGGCGAAGAAGTCGCCTCCGTTGACAAGCGACACTACTCGCAGGCGACGATCCTTCCACGACTACAGGCTGTTCGGCGCAGTTCGGCCCAGCACGGCACGGCGCGGCTCGGGGCGGCACGGCACGGCGCGTTTGGGTGCGGGGTGAGCCTCGAAGCACGCCTTGGAGAGCTGGGCTCTGGCTGCAGGCATCGACGTGACACATGCAACCCCCAAGAGGATTACGCCAAATTGCATCAACTTCAACGATGCCAATTCATTATCAACCGAAAGCTTGGACAGGAGACGAATGGAATTCCACAGCTCTCCAGGAAACAAAATGGAATTATGTTACTCCTCATGTCGTAAAATACAAAATAATATGTACTAAAACAAATAGTACTGAATTCTTTGAGAGAAGAAAGTTTGGTGACTTTTGAAAGGAGTACTTGTATCTAAGACGTACAAAGCATTATGAAATTCTATTTATTTTCAAATCAGTCATGAGCTTAAAAAACATCCCTAAAATGAATTTTGAAAACATTATTTGGTTGTGAGGATGTTACTTTTGCAAAGTCATAAAATGCGAGGATAACTTTTGCAAGGTCATAAAATTGCACTGGTGATATGCCTGTGAAAGTTGTGAAAACAATTTTAAAATAAACATTTTAATAAATGGTTAAATATATGAAGCAAATACAGATTTTCATAATTCAAATGAATTCATTGGTAGTGCATCAGCAGCAATCTTGATATCAGTATGCCTGGTCTCTGGTTTGTTTCCCGCTAACTGCATCACTTAAAAGAAAATTAGATGGCTAATTCATTGATTCTCTATCACCCAGCATAAAGCAACAAGAGACCATTCTCACAACATGCATACATGAATGCATATAGGCATGAGAAATTCCAAATATATGTTTATTGAACGGAATGTATTACAATTAAATATCTGCAATAATTTGAATGATATGAAATATTTGATTTGGAAAACAAGTGAATGATATTTACAGTAAGTTGGTAAGAATTTTCTGCAAAATTATTTTCAAGAATTGACTGTAAATAAGGGTTGCAATTTATGAAAGAGGAGTTTTGATGATATATAATTATGTGTCACTTGGTCTGCAATAAAAAATAAGATGAAAGAAGAAACATTTTTGAATACCTGATCACTGGCTTGAAATCAAAATGAATACACTAAATCAGTGTTGTTTCAATTATACTATATGATCTTAAAATTGTCTAACATTGTTTATAGAAAATTTATCATATCCAACCGTATCTATATCTATATCTATTATCTATATCAAATACTATATTACAAATTGTTTCAAGTCTCCATTATTTTTCGAATGAAATTTCTTTGGATGTGAAAAAAATGTTAAATGTTTTTTGAATATCAGAATGAAGCAAACTATAAGAGGTATTAAAAATGCTCAAGATCATTAGGTTCTATTTAACTTTTGACTAGTGAAAAAAATTTGTAAATGCAAGAAGGAAATATACATTTCATCGACTGAAAAATGAAATGCTCCATCACTGAAGACTAATGTTTTAAGAAATGAATTTTTCAAATGTTTCATTATCTACTTTTATGTGATGTCATTTATATAAAAAGAGACCGAAACAGTATTTCATATCAAATATACATTGAATATTTTAATGACTAATAAGTGTGAGGAAATCTGAAAGTATAATAGTAATTATGCACCTAAGACGATAGATTGTGTACTTATTAAATTAATTATATTCTCAGTTACATAATTGTAGTAAAGATTATTATAAGCACTGCAACAGAAAGTTCTGTTTTTAAGTCTACTTTAACATTACATTGTGTTCCAGAACCTCTCACTTATTTGAGAAATACAATCATTATGAACAAAATATCAAAACTGTTTTTAAAAGTTACTTTCAAGAAAACTATGAAGATACAAGCAAGTGGAGTGGTTGCAATTATTGATTATTGCTTTATAATAAAATTCACCAGCATTTTACAGTGATTACTCATATTACCCAATTATAACTCATATTACTCAATAGCCAGAAATTGATAAAGGAATAATGAAATAATAAAGAAATTTGTGAATATTTCATGAAAAGAAAAATGTCAGTATTTGAAAAGCCTTAATAAATAATACATTATGTAAACTCATCTTACAAAAATTATGAAATTTCAAAATGAAATAATTGAAAAGAAAACATCTCACTTCATGAAGACTGAGGAATGATCTTGATATTGATAAGTAAAATAGTTGAATGTCAAATTGAGCAATATTTTTAAAAAATCAGAAATATTAGTGACACAATCCTCAAAGGATTCACTTCAGTATTTTATACTATATGATACTTTTGTGCTTCTAAAATAAAATACAACCATAGTAATAAACAAAACACCAAACAGGAATTATTTTGCATTAAGCTATTCTCTTTGCATTACAATATGTTGCAAACTAGTATATAGTGAAGACGAAGGATTTTCTATTTTTGATTTTGGGTAGAAAAGAAAACATATGTATAACATGTAATACAATATGAACAACAAATATTGCATTTAGAAGAACTCTTGCAGATTAATAATTATTACTTCTGTTTCCACTATGTTAAGATTTCTCTCTCTAATGATTAAGACACGCTGAAGACCAAGGCAAGTTTCTTGAACAGATAATACAAATGAAATTAAACAAGTTTCCTAAAGAATTTGCATTGCTGAAATATCAATTATGATTATATAAGTTTATTAGAACTGTTACAATGGGGAGAAAAATACATGTTCATGTTAGTTATGAAAATCATATAAATCATGAATGACGTGAAAGTAATTGGCAATTAATATGAAATGGAAGACACTGTCATCGTGTGGAAGATGAAATTGCAGAAGAAAGTAATCATCACCAAAATATTTAATATTTAAAAAGCAATATCATACTATGTTTCCATTATTAACAAGACACTACAATAGATAGTATAAATAATGCATATAGAAACTGTGATAATGGATTATGGAAGTTTAGATAATTACTGTAGAAGAAGATAATGTTGGAAAGAAAAAAATACGTGTATGAACCTACTTCTATATTAAAACTGAAGGCACTATCAATAATAATCATCACTTTTATGAGTGAATGTTGTTGAAAGAATAAATTAAAGAAGCTTTTGAATCCACCAACCAACAAACAAGAACATGTGGAGTGAATCAATTATAAAATTTTCGAAATGTTAAATTCAGCTGCTGAATTCAAAATATAAATATATCGATATATATTTTTAATTTGTAAATAATCTTATTATATCTGAAATATTCTGCACCTAATAACAGAAATTATCACAATTATGCTATTTAAAACCATGCATATTGTATTAGTGAATGAGATTTAATTTAATCACATTTCCATGGAAATGGAAAATCCTTGAGTTCCTTTATATAAAATGTACAATGTGGAAGGAATGCATTATGTAAATTGCAAGATAATTTTAAAGTGTATGGGTGCAAGATTTGTGTTGATGCCATTCTGTCCAATTTGTATTTAACTGACACAAACATAAACATATGCAAGTTTATGAAGACATGAAAACAAGATAAAGTATTTGTACAACATTTACCACAACTTCAATTTCCATTAAGATAGTAATGTACACAGCTCTGGGCAAAGAGGCATTATATAAAGAGATTTGAAGAACCTGTAAAGCCTTCAAGCTCAAATGGAAAATTCTGTAGAAGGTACGTTGTGTAACTATTCATTTTGCCTACAGGCTCTACTTCAGATCCTCTCAATGGCCACTTTCATGAAGCCAGGGCCCGGTGCTGACCGGTTGTGGTTGGAAGTCCGCACTTCATGGGTGTCTGTCAAGAAATCTATGCCTCATTGGCCAGGGCTGCAACATTCTAAAAATGGCAAAATTATCGCACATTGCACCCAGCAGCAAGCTAGAGAAGACTGGAAAATCTCTAGCTTCTACTGTATTTGCAGACCTTCCCAACAAATGTGGAGGGGCGGAGTTGGCTATAAATATGGTGTTAACTTACAATTCATTAAAAATAAGTTTTAAAAAGAATGTTTTAACAAATATTTTGATATATGTATTATTATATATTTATACACCCAACATCCCCCAGAGCTGTACAAAAGGCAAAAAGGGTTTTTTATGATTCGAAACAAAATTGAAAAAATGACGGACACCCACTGCAGTGCGGAGTTCTTATTGAATTTCTTCTGGAACATAATATTTAAAATGCGTGAAATTAATAAGTACCATTAATTGTGTTGAAACATTACTAGGCAAATACATGTATATATAAGAGCTTATTGCATGCACAGCAAAATTATTGTTTAAAAATAACATTTAACAATGTTTTTGTTTTGGGTGACAGGTTTAACATCTGGAGAACTTCCTAACCCTTGGAAAGAGCAATTGCCAGAGACCCATGATGGCCATCACAACCCTAATGCACACAAGAGTATTCCAGGCCTAAATGGTACGTACAATCGGGAGAGGAAATAAGGTTTTCAGCTCTCATGCTTTGAAACTACTACTTGCCTTCATTGTTTATTGACTGGGAAGTATTACAGTGCGCCAACAAAGTTATCACTACACAACATTATTGTATTTCTATGAAGACGTCGCACAAAATTCGAACTTTTGCAATTTTCCAAAAATCAGGAATTTTACAAAAAACTTAAACCCACATCATTATTTAAGAATTCTGTACACTATCCAAGGGCGAAGTTTAATAAAAAATGTAAAGCGAAGTTTGAGAAACTTTCCAAAATGTTGTTGAGGCTTCATGTAAAGTACCCACGAAATCAAAATGTCCATTAAAAATTCATAGGCCCTCCAGTTGGTCGAGATCCATCGGGGAATATCAATTTTGAAAAAAAAATATCTTAACGGTTTAGGCGCTAGCGTTAGCCACAAACTGACGGACGGGCAGAAAAAACATTTTGCCGACAATCAATGTTTCGTTGCCAAGGATCCACAAAATGTAGATTCTTGTCACCAAACGTGTTAGAGGAAGTAATTTACTATGTACTCGTATATGAAGGACAAGATCTTTCCACTTTTTCGTTACCACTGCCCGGCAATAAGAATTTTTCTGTCGAAAAATCACCGCATTACAATACTTTTTTCTATACTGCGGAAGCAGTACGCAAGAAAGTAAAATCGATTACGTAAGGAAAGACAACACTGGGGGGACATGAATCAATATGGCTGCCGTCTCACTTATTGAAAATGGTCCCAGCATTATGTACTTGTAAATTTCCATGTATTGCAAACAAAAATTATGTACTCAACACATAGGAAAGTGTCTTTGACGTATTTTTTCAAGATGTTGGACTCCTATCGCCTCACCTTCTGGTATTAATTACATAAATAAATATTAATCCCTTACATGGATTTTTTATCTTCGGCTATACTTTAAAATTGTTAGTTTCATATGAATAAAATTAAGAAAAATCTTCACTTCATGAAAAAGAAGTTTTGTACACTCCCCTCTTAAAGCAGCCATTTCTGTACAGTTAATCGTCCGTAATGTCCAGGTTTGCCAGACTAGGTTAAAAACTTTCTACCAGTTCCGTTATGTAAAACTGCGCAAATGTTCTGCGAAATAATATGCAGAACACGGTTGGCTAGATTACGGCAGCTTACAATCACTGGTGACAAATGAATATGAAAGCAAAAGTTATATGACTTTGAACTTTTACGTTCCGTCTGTAAAATGGGGAGTATGTATGCCGGTAAAAAAAGTATTGGTACTCGCTTTATTGCAGATAAGATTCGGCTACTTTAAGAGGTAAATGTACAAAAGAAGCGTTATATGCACCTCGGTCGAAATACGAATGTTTTGGTCTCGGGTGATTTACCAACGTCGTTCAAAAATCTTCACATTTCGATCGTGATATTATTATTCAAATTCATTACTATTATTCAAATAGTAATTAATAGTAACTATTATTCAAATTCAAGAAATCAAACGTGGGCCCCTTAGCTCTTATAATTCCAATGTTAAATGTATGAAGTGTGTTTCACAGATGTTCCAAATATTTACAAAGAACGCAACTGTTGGGTTTGGAAGAATTCAATTTGCTACCAAGTTGGTTTTGTTTCGACATTTCTCCGTTTTGTGAACACTAATTTGATAACGCGGTGAAGTTGCCGACCCAAATGATATTTACAGGAAGGTTTGTACAGTATTGGCCTCCACTATAGTCACTTAACGTACGTACGTAAAAATGTAACGTACGTAAAAATGACGGATTTGAAACACTTTCGAAGGTTGTCAAAATGATTGAAATTTTAGAAGATATACGAGAAATCGCTAAACATATGAACGTATATAAGAAATCTGAAACGCCAAGCAATCATGCTTTATATTCGATCTGTATACTTTCGTAATCTATGTTTTGGTGCCTTTGTCAGTTTACGCTATGTAATATATTTATTCATAACAAAATAAAATGTATTAATTTTTCCTTTGTTTCTATGTAATTCTGATATTTATATAAGTGTGTGTGTATATATATATATATATATATATATATATTATATATATATACACACTGTCAAAATTATATATTTTTAACCGCGGTATAGTTTTCAACGAAAGTATATTTGTTTTGGCTAAATTTAAATTACTATCATTTGTAGTAATCCCAGAATACGAGTCACTCGGCGAATGGGTCTAATGTAAAGGCTGAAAATATATGACTCAATGTGAGTTAATACATTTTGTCATTCTTATTGTTTTGATGCCGTGTGCAGACATTGACGACGTTCGCCGAATGGGTACAGGTTCACGAGAATCGCTACCAGAACAGCTGAAAGCGTGCACATGGCCGCTAAACACACTGAGATTCAACGATCTGTGCAAGTTTTCTTGCTTTTTCTTTGAAGCCCTTTTTCTACACTAACAGTATGATTGTTAATAAAATTTAGCGAGAGCGCTGTTTACAACCTCTCACAACAAGAAATTTTCCTTTCCGGTTAATAGACTGGTTAAGTTGCGGGCAACACGTTTGGTTTCCCGGTGGTTGACAATATTGCAAGAGCCTTAGTGACCGATGAAATAACAACCTCCCTCGCACTCACCTTGCTTTGAGATCTAAAGAAAATTTGCGCTAGCCCGACTAGGTCGACAATTGTGTCTTCTCAAACCTGTGTACCGTTTGTAATGAGTAAGAAGGTACCTGACAAGTGTAGCTGTGTATTATTATTTATACTGTTTCTTAATAATCAACTTCTATGTTTCAGGATTGCTTAACTCCATGGGAATTGGCCGAAGGGACAATTTAAATGGCGTCACAGGATTATCTGATGACAAATTAATTGAAAACAGTGGAGAGAAAATGCATCCACTGTATGGGCATGGAGTTTGCAAATGGCCTGGCTGTGAAGTAATTTGTGATGATTTCCAGTCATTTCTCAAGTAAGTGAATTACGTACTTTGCAATGAACTGTTTACTTTTCATTAAGCAATTTAATTCTTATAAAAGCACCTATTCCTTTGTTTTGTAAATCACTTTTCGTACACAAATTAAATTTTGTAAAACCAGTTTGTGAAATATCCCAACAAATTGTCCATTTGCCATTGTTGTTGTGTTCTGTTTCTATAAAAGCTTACTGTACAGTAATCCCTCAACATTCGCGAGAGTTAGGTTCCCAAAATACATCGCGAATGTTAAATCCGCGAATGTTGAGTCTATCTTTTAATGAAGTGAAATGGGTTAGGTTCCTGGATATAGAAAAACTGTTTAAAAAAGAAAGAAAAAATATGTGACAATCAATTGCAGTAGAACTGAATAAGCACTACAACAAACAGAATTCACAATTAACATCTTAAAATGAAATAAAACAATGTTTGAAACTTATTTCAAAGTTGAAAGTGACTGGATACAGGATTTGGTTATTTTTTGTTTCATCACCCTCCTAGTTCGAAAATCCAAATATGAAAGAGTTGCTGCTTCTATTTCTCTCTTAAATTTTGAAGTTATTTCCATGTTCGGATCACATTCGAATGACCTTTCCACCAGAACTTGTGGAAGTTTTAAAACCTCATGAACAGTTTTGACATTGAAGTTGCTCCAAAACGCGGTTTCGCTTCCACACTTCCTTGTTACCTTCGAGGAGATTTTCTTCACTGCAAATGAATTGAATTATTTTACAATTGTGTTATTCTATAAATGTGAATTGACTTTTCAACTTTGAAATTTTTGCAGAAAGTGATACTTTGAGCTCCGACGTCTGCCGAGTTGCGTTTCCTATATGACGCTGAGAAAGGCAATGAAATGTGCTCGCTATAAAAAAAAGAATGTCGTGGGACCAAAAGACGCACTCGCGAATGTTGGAGTCGCGAATGTTAAAACCGGTAGCACTTCTCTAATCGCGAATAGAGAATTCACGGATGTCGAGGGATTACTGTACATATATTTCTTGGGAATAAATTGTTAAAGCAAACTATAGGACGGGTAGCTTTCAAATAGATTAAATTAGAACAACTCGGAGCCTTTGCGGGCAGATGAAGGGACTAGGTAATTGCGCCTTCAGGTTAGGCAACCCTCCACGTGCGTTCCTTCTGCATTTGTCATGCGTCGTGGAATTAAGACTGGTTCCCCCCCCCCAGGCTTCCATTGGACTAACGATTCGAAGCGCCGAATGCATCATTAAATACTATTTAATGACTATATAGGCACAGTAAATCACTCGTGATTGTCACTTTGAGGCATTAAGTATTGACGCTCAGCTCATCTGGGCTGAACACTGTGCAACCTGCCTTTATCGACGATCAGTATATGTCCACACCATTTATTGAATTTTCATTTCATTTCATATTGTTTTTTCCTCTGCCGTACCATATGGTCTCTTTTCTGCGGCATTGATGCGATGGACAGACCATTTGGGGTGAATACCAGAATTCGAAATGTTAGATCGTGATAAGATGTTGGTATTGTAATGGTTTAAAGGCCTTCGGTTTAGCCACATTGTATCAAGATATGTAATTTATATATAGAATAATTATCTATTAAATAAAAATTAATTTCCCGTTTTTTGTCGTATCGGACCATTTCTGTCTCTTTGTGAAGCTCCTGCTGAAGAATTCCAGTAATTCATTTTCATTCCGCTAAGTCTATTTTCAAATATATTCTTTTCTCACCTTCCTGACATATAAGATTCAAGTTGGATCGAATCGGCTGGCGCGACCCGGCGCATTGTGCAGCCATCGAAACATAGACCACATTGTGGAATACCGAAGTAGTGTCGTATTTTTATTTACCACACTACCCCCCACGCACACGCAACTCACACACAAAGATATGTGACGCGTGGTGTAGTGGTCAAACCATTCGCCTTCCATAATTGTAACCAGGTTTTAATTCCGGTCGGTCCACTTGGTTTGAACAAAGCGTCTTCACAAGAATTTTCTCTGGGTTCTCCTGTTTCTCTCGAATCTCATTCCACCGTTTCTCCACCATCATTCACATTATTTCTTCGTAAGCACCTACCTGTATCTTCCCGGAGTGATTATAAAGCTTAGACATCATAATGAAGCCATAGTAAGATCCTATGTGAGTGTGCATGTGTGTGCGTGCGAGTGTGTGCTGACGAGGGGCGGTGTGCTGCGCAGGCACCTCAACACCGAGCACACCCTGGACGACCGGTCGACGGCGCAGGCGCGCGTGCAGATGCAGGTGGTGTCGCAGCTGGAGCTGCAGCTGCAGAAGGAGCGCGACCGCCTGCAGGCCATGATGCACCACCTGCACATGACGAAGCAGCAGGTGTCTCCGGAGCCCATCAAGTCCGAGCCTGGGGTAAGTGTCGCCTGGGCTCAGCCCGAAACCGCTCCACATTCTACTCTCACAATCAGAACCTTGTTCCGACAGAACGAGTTCGGCTGCTTCACAAGGGCTAGTCCAACCTTACCCCCTTCCTTATTCCTTCCCAATTCTTGCCGCTGGGTAGTGACGCAGGGGCGCGCGGTGTGAGGCGCGTACGCGGAGATGCTACCTGACGGCCTAGGGACTTGCACTTTGTCGAACCTAGGGCTTTAGAGACGCGTTGCGTAAAGGCAACAAATGTTTTTAAAAAAACTCAAACTTTCTTTTATGTCTCCAATATTCAGTCTTCACAATCCACCTATATTGGTGTTTCTGAGAAGAAGGAGACATACTATTACAATGAAACTTATTCCACATATTGGGAATATCACAATATATAAAATGATTAAAATTTCAGAACTGTACCTCCATTTCGACCTTGAGTATTTGGTATGATGTGAAGCCGCCATCAGAGCCAGTAGACGTTGTAGCATGGACTCGAAGAGAGCCTGAATATGCTACTGGGGAACACACTACCACTCGGTTTCATTGCGTGACCACAAACCATCGACAGTGGCTGCAGGAGGAGCAGAACGAACAAGTTGCCCACCGATCATATCCCAGACATGTTCGATGGGCGACATGTCGGCGAACGTGCAGGCCAGGGAAGCAGTGTTAGCCGTCGTTCTTCGCAGAAAGCTCGTACATTCCTCGCTACATGCGGCCGGGCATTGTCCTGCTGAAATATGGCTTGTGGAGCTGCTTGCAGGTGTGGGAGTACCTCAGGCTGTAAAACCTCCCTGATGCAGCGGTTGTTGTTCAGATTTCCCTCAATGCGTATGAGGCGAGATTGCATATTGTACCCAAAGGCGCCCCAAACCACCACACTTAGCGTTTGTTCGCAACGGCGCTGAACAATGCAGGCTGGCAAATTGCGATCAGCTCGGAAGCATCGAGTACGTACGTGGCCATCGCTGTAGCATAAATTGAAGTGGGACTCGTCTGAAAACAGTACCTTTTGCCACTCAGCACACCACTGAACACGTTCATGCGCCCATTACTGCCTGAGGCGTTGGTGGTTTCTGGTCAACAAAATCCGACGCAGTGGTATGCGTGCCACCAGTCGAACCATCGGCGAACCATCCACGCAGACATGACCACACCCGTTGCTTTGCTCCAAAGTCGAGCCAATACGGTGGACAGCGCCGTTCTGTCGGTTGCGGCCATGCGGACAAGATGGCGGTCATTTCGCGCTGTGGTTACATTGTGTGATCCAGAACTCTCTCGTCGCTATGTGCGGCCCTCCTCTATCCTCTGGTTCCACACACGTATCACTGTCGTAGCAGCGCGCCCCGTTCGAGCCGCAGTGTCACATTTTGACTAACCGCTTCCCGGAGACCGATCATTCTGACCCATTTGAATTCACTAAGAAGCTGATATTGCGCCCTCCGCCAGTTTTTAAGTGATTCCTTCTGGGTGTTGCAATTTTCACAAACACCAGTGTATATTTCGCCCTTCCGTTCGTCCGTCCGTCTCTCTGTCAATTATCCATGGTAACTCCAAACCATTCAGCAGATTTTCTCCAAATTGATTTTCCTCAATCGTTTTAAAAGAATGCGAGGCCCTAGGAGTTTGAAGCGGATATTTTGATTTTTGAGGATATTTTTGAGGATTTTGGAGTACAAGCCCAAATTACAATTTCAAAATCTTCTCAATGATTATTTCCCAATTTTTATTAAAGTATATCCTCGGATAGAATAGATAACCCCTAAAAGTATTGCTCTGGTCTCATTTTCGTTGAAATCCTTGGGTTGTTTTGAAAATAGCAAAAGTCCAAAAATGTTTTCGACCTCTTTCTACAAATTACAATATTGAAGATAAAGATATTTTCTTTAATGAAATCTGTACTTCAAAGATAGATCTTGAAGTAACATCATGAACAATTTTTCGAAAATATGAGTAGTTTTCTCGAAATTATACGTGAAATGTAAGCAATGTTAAATAATTATTTTCTCAAAACCCGCTACATTTTCTTCTTTTAATTCCTCGTATGTATCAAAAGACGATAAAAAAATGGTGCTGGTCCCATTTGCGGCGAACTCTGTGTTTTCGAAAATTTCAAAAAGTTAGCTTTTAACAAGTGTATATTGATGCTAGAGATTTTTTTTTTAAAAAGTCTGTTCCAAAAACTCAGATCTTTAAAAAATAGTTATGTACAATTATATAAAAAACTAGTACTTCTCGCCTAATTTCTTCTTAAAGATAATGCAAATTATAAACTATTTGTGCTAACAGCCGGTTCTTTCTCGCTTCATCAACGGTTACGTAAAATTATAATACCGCAATTTCTGCCCGTATAAACACGTTTCAGCCACGACTAGTAAAACTCATTACCAAAAGCAGCGCATTAGGGGCGAAAAATTATATATTCGACGATCCAAAACATCGTTCCATTCACCAAAAAACACCGCGAACAATAAAAGGTTATTCTGAGATTTAATAAAAGTCTCTAAGATATTTATTAATAGAACATTTTCTTAATGAGTTTTTCTCATTAAAATATGTTGTTCAAGCCCAGATCTTGAAATAATTTTATGTACATTTTTTCGAAAATGTTAGTAGTTTTCGCGTAATTTTGCCTTAAATATAGGCAATATCTAAACAACTGTTTCGTCAAACACTGCTCCAAATTTCTTCTTTAATTTTTTTAAAATAGAACAAAAGACGCCGAAAGAAATGGCGCGGGACTGAATTTCGTTGAGTGCTCTGAAATATGAGCTGTTGGAGCACCATCAGTTTTCTAAAGCGTTTGCTTTCAGAGATTCCGAAACTGTCGATATATTTCTCGAGGAAAAAATTTAATTTCAATTCATTTCAGCAATTTTATGTAACGTTAGTTTAAATGGCTGATTGATCAAATTCTAGCAAATATTTTGAATGAAGTTAATGTAATTCAGAGACAACAGCGCCTTATTTATTGAGCACCGATCTTCCGTAGGCAACCCACAAGACAACTGGCGCTTACACCCAATACTCACCATGCTGGATATTTGAATTCACACGAATTTTGGTCAGCGGGTAGAACGCCATGACAAAGCCATATATACAGATTTTGAAGTGCTTTGAAATATAATTGTAATTTTAGAGGCGTTTTGCATCGAGACCTTCCGCGATCTCCGCCACTCCCGCAGCGGCACACGTTGCATCGGCGGCGCCGTGGGCGTTAAGCGACATCAGTCCACTGACACAGACACTTAGCGCATTTGTTCGTCGTTCAAGATGTTAATGGTCGTATTTGTTATTTCCTTTTTTACTTTGATGGACACAGTGACTACGTTTTTAATCATCCTATCCAAGTCCGTTTTAAGGATCTCATAAATCAATGTTACTTTGAATAAAACTCGAATAGAAAAACATACGATGGGCTTGATGTGTTCTCCAACGATTTGATCCCTCTCTTCTTAGATTATTTTTGAACATTTTATTTTCGATACAAAAGTGAAATTTATGTATTTATACTATTTTATTTTTTTCATTTTGCTGTATCTAGATAATATTTTCAGAATGCATCTTTACAGTAATTTAATTTGAATTATTTAAACACCTGTTCGACCCTCTCGAATTTCCGAGCCTGCAGTGTAAACCACTGCTGTTGTATACAGGTGTCCGGGGAGGAAACATCGAAACTTCGAAAATAAGCTCTTAAGACAATTCTAAGCATATTTTGTCTGATAAACTACGTGGATATTCCGAATGGTTGAGCCGCAATAAACACTCAAACGTTGGTGTGAAAAATTGATTTCTAGGCAAAAATTTGCATTATAGAAGCACAGAAACACTTCGGAAACATGTAAATTGTTTATTATTTACAAAATAACTGAATATATTTGTTCAGAAAGAAACATTAAGCCAGAAATAAAAAAAAGCACCCAATTTACACAATTCGACACCTTTTATATTTCGCGCTTAATTTTGCTATCTGAGCAAATATATTCATTTCTTTTGTAAATAACAAACAATTTACGTATTACTGGAGTGTTTCTATGCTTCCATAATGCAAATTTTTGTCCAGAAATCATTTTTTCAAACCAACTTTTGAGTGCTTTTATAAGACAAAATATGCTTACAATTGTCTTAAGAGCTTATTTTCGAAATTTCGACGTTTCCTCCCCGGACACCCCGTGTGCCGTATGTGCCCTCTCAGGCCAGTGAGGCCCTGCGCAGTGAGCTAGCACAGGCCGCATGGCCGGCGGCATGGGAAGCTCTCAATGCGAATTGTCGCTCTTACAATGCTTCACAGCGCTTTCAAATGCGCTATAGCTGTTTGGAACGGTGCAGAACAAACTGGTCAAATGCCATGTCAATCCAAGCAGGGGTGTGGCGTCGGTGTCAGCCGCTCGGGGCGGAGGAAAGGTTCAACGCCGCCTATTTTTTATTTATTTACGTCAAAAACAGTTAAAAACTGTGAGTGACGAGCTATGGGGAAAAGCCTTATTTAGGTATTTCAATTTAAAAGACTAAAATATACAGAAATTTTTAAGAACTTTCACGGTGATTCTAAATAAGACTAATAAAAGTACGAGTCGGATTCGGAAACGAAAATATCGTAGAGCATTTCAAAATAATTACTAATAAATTGAAAATGTATAACCTACTTTGCTACAATTTACTTGTTCTGATTTTTTTTTAAATTTTAGTAAATTAAAGCTTAACAAACGTAGCAGGCAGTCAAGCATACAATTACATAAATAAAAAACTTAAATAAAATATTTAATACTCACGATCGAATTTATACGTACACGAACAATACAATTTTTGAACAGAGTTCAGTAATTTAACAATCACTACACGTACTTATGAGCACTAAAATCACACTTTGGAAAGCGCGTACATGTATACGATTAAGTTAATGTGAATTGAACGACTGACAATCCATCAATGAAACTTTCCTTGAATTGTCAAAGCATCACCTACAGACTTCCCTGAAAGGACTTATCCGTACTGTAATCTAATATACAGGTGTTATTATACAATATTGACCATTATTTTTTATACAATGATAGAAGACATTCTTGCAAACAATCCAAGCACAAAATAAAATACAAGTAATTCGTTCAACTCAGTAGAGACGGTGTTGCCCGTCGCTAGAATGACCAAGATGCCATTATTATACATTTATATAAAAAAGCCGTCGAAGAATAAGCAATGAAATAATCCATGCTCATTTCAGTCGGTCCGAATTGTAGGTGCAATAAAAAATTATATGAAATGGTTCATTACCTAAAAGTGGCACCCGCGGCGGGCCGCTCCTGCCGCCCGCCACTACGCTACGCCACTGATTCCAAGTACGCAGAACAGTGAGAGTTACATGGTAGCAACAGTCAAAATAGCACCAAATCTTTGATCCTGTCGGATGCACGATTTCCAACGTATTTTATTCCGTAGTAGTTTTTTGCCGAATATTTTTAAGTGAGACTTCTCGCTTCGCTACGCGTGTGGACGTTCGTGACGAGCCTTCGACCTTCGGCGTACGCGATTATCATCATCCTTCTGCCAGTAGCGGCTCGTGACGTGAAGAACTAGTAGGGAAATAATTTACACTTGCTTATCTTCATAACTGAAATAGCTTTTTTCTTATGTACCAAATCAATTATTTGGTCCTTCAAGGCTGTAGACTTGCCTGTGATGTCTTCATTCATCTATTTCCTGATTAACAGCAGAAAAAGTTTCTTCTGAATTGCAATATTTAGTCTTCTATATTGCAATATTGCAATATCTCGTCTGAAATTGTATTCCTGAAATATGTTTTTATGCATTTCAAACAAGAAAAGGTTTTATTTTCTTCGATGTGATAGTAGAGATGGGCAGAATGAGGGAGAACAATTTGTAAGCATCTTTAAGAATTTCCTAATCTTTTTGTTAGAAATCTATCAGTATTTTTCATCGTCATATTAAATAGAATTCATTTCTTAAACGATGTGTTTTTGCGGAAGACAGGTCCGAAGAAATATTGTTGATTTTAAATTCTTCTAGAAGGAAGACATGTTTTGTATTTTTCAAATTTTGTGCCATCAGCGATGCGAACATATTGAATTTTTCACAATACCGAAATCTCTCACCAATTTCCATCAAAATGTGGTCAAAAATTTCATAATACAACGCTCCATATATCTGATCACTTTCAACTTCTGCCAGGTGGCTGAAACTCTCATGTGAGACGCAAATCATTTATGTCGCTGGCCTTTCAAAGGTACAAAAATACTGTTCGTTTCTTTTAGTTCTTAGCATATCACAAGTAGTTTTACTTTTAATATGTAGTAGTTTACATTAAATGATCTCTTTTGCAAATCATCACACAGGATATCAGTCAAACAAAATGTTTCGAAACTAATTCCAGAAAAGTGAAATAAAAGTGTGAATGTCGTGGAGAAAGCCTCGGCAAGCTGAATAGATTGATCATCAGACTGTTTAGAACAAACTGTGGTTTTGAAACATCTTTCATCTTTTCCCAGTCGTCCACAATCACATTTAATAATTTCGAGTTGGGTCTCCAACGGACAGGTGTTACAATTGGAATGAGTGGTCTGATGCAGAAGTAATTGCATAGGCTCTCTTCACTGATGGATGGAAAAAGGTAGGCATTCCAATAATGGATGAAAAAAATTCCATGATTGCTTCGCACCAAATTTAGGTGGTATGTCAGTGTATAAATACGAGTATTTCAAGACGTTCTTTCTACTTATTTTTTCTGGAGTCTATTGAAATGGCCGGACATCATGCTTGCCCCATCGTAATACTGACCTAATTTTGCTCGTTGTCAAATGGTCCCAAGAATTTGTCCAATAAAAGAAACGAGTACCTGTTGATCTATCAGCACTTACATCATGAAACGCTCCACTGCAGTTCCGCCATAATAACGAATTTCAGAACACTGACGCATTTGTGTAATCCTATCGTATCATCTACTTGAACTTCCTTATCTGAGTATTTCAACGGGAACATGGTGTTTCTAATAAAATACACACTGTATCATACACACATTCATATTTGTTCAGTTTGTACAATAAATATATTAGTTTGTGCAATTAAATTGATATTTACTAACCTGAAGTAATAGTCGCGATGAAATCATGGCTTGCAAACGATATTCACAACGGCGAAATCTTTCGATCCGATTTCACTACGTTTACAAGGGATAGAAGGAGCCGCGGCGGGGGCATATTTACTTGCATCAGTAATAATTTGTTTGGGGTAAAAGCGGAGATGGACGATGATTATGAAATACCGTTGAAGTGAGAGGAAGAGAATCAAATTGTAGTCATGTACCGAGCTCCCCAAAAAGATATTCGCGCGATAGAAAGGCGAGCAGACCGGACCAGTTTCTCAAATAATTCTACGATGCGAGGCGTAATAGGCGGCGATCTTAACTTGGTTCAGGTAAAGTGGACTAGCGATACTGATGGGATTAGCGTAGTACAAAGTGCTCATAATAGTCTTGTTTGGGACTGCGGATATAGGTAGATACTCCAGGATCCAACGAAAAGAGCATGCAATTCTGGACATTTTTCTCATTTGACCAGAAGAACCCTGTATTTCTTTTGAAAATGTTTCGGGCATAAGTGACCACGGTCATGTTATAATGAAAGTGGAATAAGGGGTTAAATTTTCAATAATTTGTCGCGGAAAAGATTACCAATTTTTCATAAAACTAATATATCGAGATTACAGGGCATTTTGCGTGAAAAAATACGCACTTGGTTGGGAACTGGCACTAGTGTTGGATGGAAGTTATTCCATCCTATACTAGTGCTTGTTCAATCAGCGATTGCTAACTGGGCAAAGAATGCCGTCGGAGGTTTCTTCGAGATAATGCACTCGGAGAAACAGTGCGAGCAATGGGGGGAGGAAGAGAGGCGCAGACGGCGGTCGCCGGTACCGAAAACGAATTTCTATTCGACGAGGTTTATGTGACGTTCGGCGTCCCTCAAGGAAAAGTGTTTGGGTCGCTCCTTTTTCTTATGTATACTAATTATATCGGTACCAAATTCGATTGACATTCACACTTTTCGCAGACGACTGCATCGTGTATCGAAAATTCACGACAAATCTGGCATTGATCAGTTGTAAAAACATATTGATGATTTGTTGAAATGGCCCTAGGAAACGGAATGAAAACTAATCCCGATAAAATCACAACAATTAATCTTACAAAGGCTCGAACACAGGAAACACTTTATTATACTAATGGGTAGAATAAAAGTCCGAGGTTCGTAGTTGTTAATATTCGGGCGTAATAATTCCAAGCGACCTCATTTGGGCTTATCACCTAAAATATACTACACAGAAGGGCTGGAAAGCTCATTTTGTTATGCAGATACTACGGAAAGCTAACTATAACAAAAAAATGCGGGTTTACACTTTAATTGTTCCCACATTAGAATACGAAATAGCGAGCTGAGATTCTCATAGGAAAGGTCAGATTAAAGCGTTAAACCAAATGCAGAAAGAAGCGGTTAAATTCGTGAACAGAACCAACGTGGCGAGTGTCAATTGGGAAACATTAGTACAGTGGTGCCAAGGTCTTCTACTGGTGGCAGTGGCACGCGTCGTGGCTCCGTAGCATGCCACGGGCTACTCTGCGCAACTAGCGTCGGGATAGGAAACTATTAGTAACCCCTCCGTTTTACAATAAGGATGGCGTTGTCTCTGGTGACGGGGTGACGAACTGAGTGAAGGGGCCATTTCGTCGTGGCACTCGTGCCACGGACTCCCGCTCGTGGCACCGACCTTGACAACACTGCATTAGTACGGCATGGAAACTATCAGTGGCAACAAGGCAAGCGGCATGGAAACTATCAGTGAAAGACTGGAAATGCCATGTTACTTAAGCGGGGACGGCCATTCACCCAAAATAAATGCAGAAAGCAAAGGACAGATTTAGGAAAATTCGGCTTTGTGAATAGGTCCATCGTTGACTGGAACAATTTGCTGGCGGAGGTGTAAGTGACTCTTCCCAGAAGCACGCGAGTTATGCGTTCGAGACCTTAAGAGCGCAAGTGTAGAGAAACAGTGAAGTGGACTTACGTTTTGCAGGAGAAGAAAAAGCCAACAAAGTGCAGGCAAAGTGCGGTGCGTATACATACCATTAATGTATAAATTACTGGCTTCCAAAGGGACAGGCAGTGAAGTGAAGCGAAGTAAAGAGATGGGTACGGAGTAGGGATGGGCAATTTTTATACTTTTCTTTTTGGGTTTTTATTTTACTCTATTTTTGTTTGTTTTTATTTGTATTACTTTTTTAATATTTGTAGTATTGTTTCTTTTAATTTGTTTACCCTTTTTTGCCGAATCGACACCGAGCGTATGCTCATTTTGCAGTAATAAATTATTATAATATTTTATTTAAATAAATTAGTATTGTTATTTTATTTATATAAATTATTATTTTATTTATATAAATTATTATTATTATATTATTTATTCACATCTCCCTGGTACATTTCTCAAGTGACTACAGATATTTCCATCAAAGCATGATAATTACCCAAATATACAATAATAAAAACAGATTTAAATACCACATTGAACACATTTACATTTAACATTTTACATTTAATTTACAGATTTAAAAATTTACAAATTGAAGTTTTTATAATTTAGAAACCCACACTATCTCCCAGAAATATACTGATGAGAATGTGATCAGTATACTGCCTTCTGGAGGTTGATAATGGTGGCCGTTTCGATGTTTTAATTTTTCAAGAGAGTAACAGAAAGTCTTCGTAATCACGCCCTGTTGCCGGGTGTACAATTGTTATGGCTTCCACGTCAAGGATTCGCCTCTGTTCCTTCACGACTCGCTCGTATGCCATCGCGGGATTACCAGTATCAACAAACGCAATGTAGATAAATCATGCATTCTTGTACACTAAACCCAAAGCACCATCTCAGGGCTATTGTGATGAACTGTTCGGTCAGTCAGTATGCTGCGATCCAATAAAGTTTATCCAGTAAAACTTGTTCAGTGCGGAATCTCAAGGGACCAGTATTTTTTTCATAATAGACAAGATTCTGCATTATGCAACGAAATGCTGTAGAATTTATGTTTAGCAGGACCGCGATTCGTATTCACATCAGACAGACTTCCGCATTATACACGTTCCGCATTGAACAAGTTTTACTATATTTACTATTTTCGAAGACGTTCTGCGGACAATATTCATAGTGATATGTATCAAAATCCGCGATAATGCCGCAAGTCTTTACCAATTTTGGCTTGTATTATTCGCGCTACTATGCCATGTCTTTGTAATCTGTTGGGCTAGCTTACTGTATCCTGAGATGTGTTGGATGGTTTCATGTTCTGGCCGCAGGCTCGACAGTTATCAGTAGCACTGTGGGGTCTGTAATGGTGTATTTCAAGTAATTTCTTGTTGCAATATTTTTATCCTGTATTGTTATCAAGAACCCGTCTGTCTCAGGGTATAAATATCTCCCTTTTAGCCACTTGTACGACATTGAGACTTCAAACACTTGGTTTGGCCATTTCGTTGGGATGTCTACCGTTGGTTTCCCATGTTTCTAACTCTCTGCCTATCGGTGTCTCCTGAGGCGTTACTTCCTGTTGCTTGAGGGGAATGTAGGTTGAGGGGAATGTAGTTGTCATCTGCTTGCTGTATTACCATGTGAATTTGGGATGACGAGGTTTTTTCTAACTGAAGTATTTTCTCATACTGGTTATAATTTTTTCATATACCTGGTACTGGTATATCTTCAAAATACCTCTTCCTCCTACTCTTCTTGGATATGTGACTCTTTGAAACGAGCTTCTGGGGTGATGGTACTTGAAGCGGGTCATCCGTTGTAGACCATTTCATGATGCCCAGTGAAAAGGCAATCACCGGTATGGCATATGCGTTAATGGCTGACATAATATTGCGTGAGTTAAGGGAAGTTTTGAGTATGGTTTTCAATCTGTTGGTAAGCTTTATTTTCAGTTTTCCTTTATCTGGTTACGCATAACCATCTTCTTTAGTTGAATCTCCAGATATTTGTAGAATTCATCCATGTCTAAAGCTGAAATGATTTCCCCAGATACGGTCTCATGCTCTATTCCATCAATATCATTAGAGAATCTGTCAGTGATATGCACTAGATTTTTCAAACCTTGTAACGTGCCCAAATATAAATTGAGATCGTCCGTGTAAACAAGATGGCTAACCACACACCTCCCCTTGTCCTTTTAATTCAAATCCCGGGTTTTTGCTTTCCAATTAGTGTCAGAGTGTGTTTATGGCAAGATAGTACCAGAATAAGCTGACGCTGTCGCCTTGAAACATTCCTCGTTTGATCTTCAATTACTTTTTAACAATTTTCTCAGTTTTTTGAACACATATGTATTTTTGTACGTCAATTGAATTGCGTACTGCGTATTTTGCGTATTTTCAACGGCTCATTGCATTTTTTAAGTATATAACTGCAGGGTTAACTCGTTATATTATCATGAGTCAGTCGAGAGGAACTACGTCAAAAGCTTTTCCGTAGTCAATGAAGCATGTGTATATGTCACTCTTCCTCTTGCACGCCTGAGACATTATAACGCTATCAATTACCAGCTGCTCTTTTACAGCCCAATGAGCCTTTGGAGCAAACTTGCTGGGTATTCAAGACGATGTCATTTTCTGTACAAAGACCGTGTGCCCGTAGCACGGGCACTTCGTTTGAAAAGCCAGACCAGACGTTTGTCGCCATGTTGCACGGATAGCGAGAAGTGTTGAGAAACGGTATGAAAGTGGTATAAAGTGACAATTTTCAACGGTGACCAACCCACAAATAACACGGTGAACGTGTAATTGAAGTAAAATATGTTTTTTCTTTTGTGCTTCGTATAGACCTAACCCGCTAATATTGTGACGCTGGTCAATTGGTGGTTGAAGCTCATTGGCTGAAGTCGGATACGATGCAATTGAGCCCATCTCTTTCCACCATACTTGCTCCTGGCAATGCATGATTGATTATAACATTTAGGTAACCGGATATGATTTTATATAATGCATTTAAGCATGTGATTGGTCGGTATTGGTTTGGATCTGAGGTGTCGTTCGTTTTGGGTTTCAGATAAATAAATCCTCATTCAGGATGCTAGATGTCTCTTCGGGGTATTTCAGATAGTGGTTTATAAGTGTCAGAATCTTCCCGTGGAGGCAGGTGAATCTCTTAAACCAAATGTTGTGAACATCTGGCCCTGGGCACATCCAGTTCTTCATTTTACGTATAGTCGCCTGTAGGACATCCGGAGAAATTCCACTAGTTTTCATTTCTCTAATAGAAACGTATGCACTGGTAATGCCATTCATCCACGATATACTGAATTGAATGTGGCCTTCAGTTGACCATATTCTGAACCAATATTCTTCAACTGACGCTTTTGTTGGTAATTCAGTCACCTGAATTTCTCCTTCTATAAAAATCCTTTTGTTTTTTCTCAAACTCTCAGTTGTCGTTTTTCCGCTTTAAACTCTTGGTATATCGTCTCATACGTTGACTGTAATGGCTAAGTTGCTGTTTGAGTGTGTCAATGTGTTCTAGAATACTTATGTTTTCCAAGCTGTAGTTCGCGTGCTTACAGTGCCTCTTCGTGATACTACTTTTCTTCTACTTTTATTTTTACTTCCCTCTGAAATGCTTCAAGGACTGCAATATCTGATCTAAGACGCTTAATTCTCTCCAATCGTACCATCCAAGGATTCATCCACATTTGTCGATACATTTGTGGTTCTTGGTTTCGATGAATTTTCCCGACACTTGTCCTAACAACTGCTACTGCTATGTAGTGCATCGTAGAGTCTAGGTGTTACATGTCATGATTTGTTCGATTTCGGAGAGACGTATAACTTCGTTTGCCAGTTTTATCAGTATTGCCATTTTCTTGGAACTGTGTTGCCTTGGAATACTCGGTCTGGTTTGATGGGAAAATACCCAGTATTTGCAAGTATATATTGCTCGCAAAGTTGTGCTTGTAGTTTGTTTTCCATGGTGACTACGACCTCGTGAGATTCGTCAGTTCGCTTAGTCAGTATGTCCGGTTCTGATACTTGGGGTATTAGGTCCGCCATCTGCAATGTTTCTTCTCGTTCTTCTTGCTGTGTCGTCTCTGCTTCAAGGTCGGCCTTGATTTTCTCTCTTCTAAAATGGATGACGTATTAATATGATTTGTAAATGTCCGACTCTACGGTCAGCTCGATTCTATTCTGGGAGGTGAAGTAAACGTGGGTAATGTTCGAGGAAGTGACTATGCAATTCATGCCGGTAGCCTATATAAACCGTTTCGCCATGAGCGAGACGTTCAAATATCCTCACCATATTCGCGTTCATCTCTATTGTCTATTGTATCCTTCGTGGTGGTAGGCCTGCTTGAGTGGTCCCGAGTGATGTCCAGGAAACTCTATTGGCAGGTGCAGCTGATTGGTTTTGAGAGCTGCGTTCATCGGCTGTAGTACCTTCGGGTGCCCCGGTGTGTGCCCGCCTGTTCAACAGCACACCACTAGCGGTTGCAAACTGTCGCGATCAGCGCTAGCTCCGGCCCGTGCCCTGGCGCTCCCCAGGCAACAGCTCATTTCTCGAGGCCTTATGACTTTTATATCGACACTCCATATTGCTATGGGTTGCCATTGCCCTGTTAGCCGTTACTTATAAATTAGTAGCATTGTCCGTCCCCCACTTGAATATAAAATCTACTCCAGATTGCAACCAGCTTCCTAAGGAGTAGATCTAGGGACTGTCGGTGTCTCTTTGCGCAAAGTGTGGGCTATTCTAAATAAAGGAATGTCTTACACTTCCCAGTCTATTGAATGACCTGGGAATTTAGCCAAGCTCTCGATTCCCAAACTCTTGTATTTAAGACGTTTTTTTGCCTCCTTAGTTACGATCGCACGGCACAACAATATCTACAAGTAAACGCGTTTTTTCTCCAAATTCCGGGGTAACAATATCCGATTTGTTTGCCGTTATCGTGCGATCAGTTTGAATTCGTTTTTCGTACAATATTGTACTCAGTCCAACAGACGTCAATGGTTTTCGTGAGTGTTCGTATCACTTGGAGCATGTTTCGAACTTTGAATGCGTTATAGATTTGCCTATGGATGTAACTACACACCCTATCGTGTATTGTCAAGTGTTCGGCCTTTGCTAGAATTGGACAAGCTGAGACGATATAATCAATGGTTTTTACTTGATCCTACGGTAGAAAGAGATGGGGGGGGGTTCCTCTTTTGCATCGATTTTTGCTCATTCAGCGCAGCATATTTGCGTCACGAACCGCGTGACCGTAACACGGGCACTTCGTTTGAAAAGCCAGACCAGACGTTTGTCGCCATGTTGCACGGATAGCGAGAAGTGTTGAGAAAACGGTATGAAAGTGGTATAAAGTGACAATTTTCAACGGTGACCAACCCACAAATAACACGGTGAACGTGTAATTGAAGTAAAATATGTTTTTTCTTTTGTGCTTCGTATAGATCTAAGCCGCTAATATTGTGACGCTGGTCAATTGGTGGTTGAAGCTCATTGGCTGAAGTCGGATACGATGCAATTGAGCCCATCTCTTTCCACCATTCTTGATCCTGGCAAATGCAACGTTTACCGTCTTGGGAAATTTTGAGATTTTCTTTATCATAATGTGTTCTCAGCATCTGATCTTGGGCAGTTATTACAAATGCTTCCGATTCTGGCTTCATTCTTCCCATTTTAAGCCACATAAATGATTGATCTTTGTTGATCTGCACCTTGTCAATTCGTTTTAGATATCGTCCATGGAGAGGTTTGTCTCTCTGCGATTTGTTTAATATTCTTTGTGTATTATTGTTGTTGTTATTATTATTATTATTATTATTATTATTGTTTGAAACACCACCTCATTATGAAAGAAGCGCGATACGAACGAATTTCATATTGGAAGAAGAAACGTATTCTTTGGCCTCTGCTCCACCATCACACCACAGCACCGCAGCACGACAGTAGCGACGTGGAGTCTACATTCTCATCTCGGGTTGTCAGAGCAACCGTCTAGGCAAGCCTCGCACCCTGGAGGTTGAGGCGCATTAGAAGGCGATCTACTTCCCTTTAACGGCTGGTGTGGTCGGTAGCGCAGTCATTCGGCACCTTCGTTGGTTAACTGCCCAGTAGAGTTCTGTGAGCGTGCCAATGATAAATTTAAAATTTAATTCTTGTATAAATACGTGGGGAAATGCCACTTCACTCCTCGTGAATAGCCGCCCCTGCATTGACCCTGACTAGTGTATAATTTCCAATGCATTACATTCAAAACCACGTTTATAATTTATTAAAATATGCCATTCTTATTTGAACTATGAAGCAATTCCCTAGTTCCTGACACTCCTATTTCGTTCACCGCTCTCGCGACGTCCCAGTCGTTTAGCTACGATAGGGAATAAGATCCGTTGATTAATAGCCATGTGTGACTTTAACGGAAGAGTTTATAACATTTCTGAGCAATTGTTTTCTGATGGAATTATTGGTTTAGTGCATCTCTAATTGGAAGTGTTTTATATTTTTACCGGAATTATTTTTATATTGTATTATTTATTTGTTTAATATTATTCTTTAATCTCTTCAAACTATGCAGAGATGATAAGGACAGCGGACGACAGAATGTTATGGCGGCAGCGACAAGGCACTTTTGACCTTAAGGATGATGATTATTATTCTTCATACATTTTGATATTGAATTTTCTTTATCTTAATTTTATTTCCTCAAATATGTATCATTCATTCTAATACCTCAGTCATTTGCTAAATATGTAAACATATTAATGCAATTAAATTTGATTTTGTGTGCTGTAGTGAATGAATGTAACTGTGATGCGGCTCTTTATACACTAACAAAATACCTGGCGTTGCCTGGGCTTTCTTCATATCCAATTCTTTGTGGAAGAGGAAAACAATCAATTTCATGTAAACCATGGTGTTTAAGATTATTATTTTGGCTGAAATGCAGTTTGTGGTGCAATTCGTTCACGCGCGAGTAAAATAATGGTGGAAGAACCTGTGGGGCAAATAGGAGGCGAGAAAATGGAGGCTTTCCTGGAAAACATTAAGAAAATATACACACCAAATTATTTTAAAGGCGTATTCGCATAAAATGCATTGAACAGATTAAAGCAGTGTTATCAAGGTCGATGCCACGAGCGGGAGTCCGTGGCACGAGTACCACGACGAAATCGCTCCTCCACGCAGTTCATCACCCCGCCACCAAAGACGCCATGCCTATTGTAAAACGGCGGGGTTACTAGAACTCGTAATAGTTCCCTTTCCCGACGCTAGTCGCGCAGATAAGCTCGTGGCATGCTACGGTGCCACGACGCGTGCCACAGCCACCAGTAAAAGACCTTGATTCAGCCGACGCACATTCCCGCGCAAAGTTAAGCTCCGCTACGCAGTTCCTAGTTGAGGTCGGGCCATAGAACAACATGTATTCATCTAAGGTCGGGCCTTCGGCCCTCGCGTTAATATTAAACATCCGTGAGTCTGTCCAATGCATTTTATGTGTACGCACGGTGTACGCACATTCCTGCGGAAAGTGACCCTTCGTTACGCATTTCCTAGATGAGGACGAGGTCGGACCATAGAACATGAATTCATCCATGGCCCTCGCGTTAACATTAAACATCCGTTAGTCTCTCCAACGCATTTTATGCGAATACACCTTAAAAATAATTTGGCGGGTATACTTTCTAATTGTTTTCCAGGAAAGCCTCTATTTTCTTGCCCCCTATTGGCCTCACAAGTTTTTTGCTTCATGTAAACTCGCGCGTGAACGAATCCTATCACGTACATCATTGCAGCCATGTTATTTTGCAGTACATTGCTATACATTAAAAGTGTGTACCTTACGCACTGCTACTGGCCTCTCGCAAATCTATTAAGTACCAGTTATGGCCTCCAGCGGAATATATCAAGTACCAGTACCAGAATCACTGAAAAGCTGTTCTCATTGACTTCACATGTGCCATCTCTTGGGTATGTGAGATTCAGATCTTGATTTTAAAATCTTGATTATAATTAGGGGTGGAATACAATTTAGGGTTCGTATACGTTCCATAAAATACGGGATAGTCCTTTTTTTTTTAATTCTCCCCGTTGTCCCGAAAACCATTATCGGGTCCTGTCTTCCTCATAAGTCAATATAAGAACTACTAAAAATTACTAAATATCGTTTTTCTGCTTAAGATTACGCGAAAAAAAAACAACAAACAAAAGAATACATACGTGTCACGTCCTCCCGCACATCTCGAAGGTCCGGGAACTAGTTAACACTTTAACCCCTTCCAACACAGTTCTGAAGTAAAACTTCTTTTTCACCTAGTATTATTCGAAAACCCTGCAACGTAAGATAAAAAGTTACTGTATTCAAAATTAAAGCTATGATGATTACCTACGCGATTTTTTCTAATCCCGATAGATTTTCAGTTAATTGCTAGCGAAAATCCAACACTTAAAAAAAATATTTCTTCATATATTTTTGATAAACAAGTTCTAAGATTTATAGCAATAATCATAATAGAAGTTGCAAAGACTCTCATTAAATTAACTCTCAAATTATTATTTGCTATTCTTCAAATAGTCAAAAGTTACAGAATCTGAAATGTTTGGACAGTTTAAAATTTCTTTTTTGCATACATTGATCACAAAAACAAAATTTTGGGAGTATGACAGTTTTCCTTTACTTCACTCTGCAATAGAAAAATATCAGTTACTTCCCAAGGACACAACCCCTGTTGACCAGTGTTGTAATGAAAATGTAAAGTTGAAAAGATATCCAATTATTTGACATGTGCCTTTTCAATTTCACAATATCTTCAAGCAAAAAAATTAGGTGTCTTTTGTTTGTTTGTTTGTTTGTTTGTTTGAACCATAATGCAATTGTGAGGATGTAGCTACAATTTTTAAGTAATGTATCTTGTATACAATAATTATAATGCATCAGATGCCTTTCGTTTCTATAATGACAATATGAGATTGTGAGCCCCACATCAAAAATCTAGGCCCTGTAGTATCTGTCTATACTGCGATTTTTGTAGGAAGAGCTCTCAAGATAACTCAAATCCCATCTTCGCGATGGAATATGTAACGGCATTTCGAATCATTCACAGTCGTTCCGCTAGATTTCGCACGATCGCGACCGTATGAAGCAGTGCTTGCGATCATGCGACTTCTACCGGCAAGACCGAGAAAAGACGCGAAATGCCGTGACATATTCCATCGCGAATATGGGATTTGAGTTATCTTCAGAGCTCTTCCTACAAAAATCGCAGTATAGATAGGTGTGACAGTACAGACCCTCAGAATAAGCCACTGAGTGAAGATTAGTAGTGTTGTGTCCAGAATGGAATGTAGAAATGCATCACCCCTCTGTATTTCTGAAAAACAATTCCAAATGTAAAAGTAATCTCTATAGAATCATGGCCATTCCTTTATTTTTATTTTTATCAAAAATATGAACTTTGAAAATTCAGAATCAAAACAAAAAGAATTGAAACCGAAGAAAGTGAATAGTTGAAGAATTCAATTTTAGAATATATTACACTACTGGATTACAAGAGAAATACATTGATTGGAAAGGTCAAAGAAAAATTACTATCTAGAAGCAGATCACGACTGATTTTAGAGTGTGAACCATGAAATATATGTCAACAATGAGATGTATGAAGTTAGAATCAGAGTATTAAATTAAATTAAATGTAAAATTTTATGTACAAGACTTGTAAATGACTGTGTTGACTTTTGACAAAAATGCAATATTTATTATTATTCATGTAATTACCAACATTCCAGTCCTTGGCTTAGCAATTACCTTAATAAATATAGATTTTTTGGACCAAATTCAAAATAGTCATTATTTCCTTTTTCTGAAATGGCAGAAAACACAGAAAATGTATAAAAAAACCTGCTATTCTCACATTGAAATTAGGTACTAAAAATATTGTTAAAATTAGTCTAATATAACAACTAAAAATTTAAAATGTTATTTAATCTTTTAAGCAATGGATTTAAATTAATAATTCTGTGAATCATTCCAGAATATTCAAATTACTTATTCTCATTCAGTACTGATCATATTTTGACTTCATTTTTACATTAAAAAAATTGTTTACTGAGTAGAATGTTAAATAACTTGGACTTTCAAATTTCAGTGAACTTCAAAATAATTATGAAATATTTATGAGGAATCTATTCATATTTTACTTCTTGCCTGCATTCAAAACTGATGGTACAAATCATTTATCTTTGGTGCACAGTCTGATTTGTTTCAGACAAAGTTGAGTTTATCTTCAGTACTTCTTAGTCAGCCCCCACCCAGCCTCACAGTGTCTGCTGTGAACCAGGTGCCACCAGTCTCCATGTCAGCTCTGGTGTCAGCGGTTCGCTCTCCAATTCTCCACCCTCCCACTCCAAACATTGGAGGTCCTATCCGCAGGCGCATCAGCGACAAGTCAGCACTTTCCCTGTCAGGAGGTGAGAAAATGTTTCTTTTAGAAGGTTATGTCATGTTAAGGAACCTCTTTTTAATTATTGGCTTTGTGTATGTCATTTCAATTGCCAATGTGTATATGCGCAAAATATGTGAATTTCTTATTATGAACAATAACTCAAATTCAAATTTGCAGAAATTAATTTTTATATGAAATTGTAAGCAAATAAAGATTTAAAAATTAGATATTAGAGATTATTAGCATTTAAATAGATATTATTACACTTGGCTTCATATGTATTTTTTGCTTTGTTTTTTAAATTTATATTAACATTTTTCGGTTACGTTTATTTTTATTCCATCATATTTGCCTCATTCTAAACTTTCTAATTTTATTAAGTTAATTAGCTTTAAAACAAGTTAAATTCTCCATGAGAATATTGCATTTTTCATTTTTTACCTCTTTTCAATAAATATTTTATTAATTGATTAAAAAGAGGTTAGACAATTTTGTTTTGTTACAGTGCTTCTGTTTTTATTTTTGAAATTTGCTTTGTTTTTTATTTTTCAGATTAAATTTTTTTTTCCTGAGTTGTATTTTTGTAATGTGTAGAAAAGAGTTGATTAGTGCACTTTTGGTTGAAACAAATTTGTATTTCTTACTTTGTTTTTTTTCTGTTTCTTGCTCTCAAAACTTGCATTTACTGAAAACAGTGGGCTATTTTCATCATCCAGGTATTTAATCATTTCTTAACTATTTTCTACAACATAACTTTAAGAGAATTGAAATTCAAGACAATTCATTACAACCAGAAGTGCACTTACCAACTTTCCTTTTTTGATTTTCCATTAAGAATGAATTTCAAAATCAAATCTAGTTTTACCAAAATTATAATATTTCATCTTAGTCTAGTTCAATAGAAAAATTGAATAAATGAAATTCAATGATATTTAGACACATATTTTAAAGTATTTGTCTTTCTGCCCATAAAATAAGTGAACAAATAATATCACAAAAGATGAGTTTTTGAGTCTGGGAAGAAAGCAATTGGTTCTTAGCTTTACACTTAGCATGAACTTCCCTCTCCTGTAGGCTCATTTGAAGAGGCTCCCCTCAGGCGCCGAGTGGCAGACAGGGCAGCCTTAGATATCTCGGAAGGTAATAATTCTGTGTAGTGTGCCAAGGCATCTGTTGTCATCTTGTTTGGGATTGCTTTCTGATACCACCCTCTCTTCTTTTTTTCTGTGCCTCTTTCTTCTGGCTGCTGCATTGCTATAGGCCTGCCCTACATGCTGGAAAGGGCAGGGCTCGACGTGCAGCAAGGTAACTCATTTTGTCCTCTCACGACTGCAACCCTCAAAGAAACATCTTTCTTTCCTTTCCTTGTAATCCTTTATTCTTCACATCTGCAGGGGTGTAATATGCATGACTTAATATTTATGTGTTAGTGTTTTATTTGTTTAACTCGCATATTAAAAAATTCCTTGTCTTGTCCTAAATATTGTGACATTCCTCAAGATTTTTTTTCTTTTATTAGGAATGAACAATATTACTATTTCTGTTTAATCTTTTCCTGTTGTATTTCCTTCAATGCCTTTCCTTAAATGTGGGGAAATTTATGTTGCTTCTTTGTAGTGAGTTGCATTAATTTTGTTTAGTATATAATTGCATTTAGTATAAATATTGCATTTCCAGAACAAAATGTCCCTATTCAAACATTAACTGTTATGAGATTTATAGTAAGAAAATTATTTATTTTAATTCAATGCACAATCTGAAATATAAACTCAATGCCTAGTACAGTCAAAGGCTAAGCATTTAAAAGCTATAGTTCTCAAAAGAAAACAGAGCCACATGCATCTTCCATTATCCTACTGGTAAGTCGTAAATTCGTTGTGACATTTTTCTCATGGAGAAGCAGTATTTTTGCATGTTTTTTAAATCAAAATTGAACTGTAGGGGATTAACTCTTTTTCTCTAGTGAGCAAATTTTGGATGCACAGAAGAAACTTACATTAGGGGTTCCATAGTTTGATCATGCTTAGGGGGTCTGACAGTAATGCACATAGTGTCTATGTAGATTGAAAAAAAAATGCTTGATTTTATTTTAGGAAACGTTAGTTTCTCCCAATGACTGAAGCATTTCAAAAATGTGCAGTAGAGTTAATTGGTCATCATAAATTAGTCGCTGAGTAAATCAGTCACTAGGTTTTTTATAATAAAAAACCTAGACTTTAAGAGAAGAGTAGAGAGGCGGAATTTTTCATGAAATTATACAAAAGCATATCATCTGAAAGTAAGAGTAAGAATTGTTTTATTTCAATTTTATTCTAAAAATTAGTAGATGTTCTTGTAGCTCCGTGAGAGCATGAATAGTCAATAACAACAGACCAAGTGTTTTATCAACACTTTTATTCCTATCAGCATACCCCTCTGAAGATGATAAGTTTCCATATTATATTTTTTCTAGAAAGATTCATTTGTGCTCCAAAATTGCTTGATACAGGTAAAAAATTGTGAGTTATAATAAATGTCGTGTCATTATTTTGTACATGATTGGCTGCACTATTTGAAGAGTAAAGATCATTTTCGAAAATTTAATTTTAAGTATAAAAAGACTGAAAAGTAAAGAAGTCCTGTACCAATTGTGATTTCCTAATTGGAGTTGCAATGCATCTTAGCAAAATTGTTTCCATATTCAAAGAAAACCAGTGTTTTAAATTTCTATGTTTTGAAAATAGCTGATATTGAGGTAAGATTTTTTTAACCCGGAGAATGGAATTTACTAGTTTGTACATCTCAACTGAGATAATGTTTCTTTTGAAATATATTTTCATTCTTAAAACACACATATTTAAGGGAACTGAATTTGCAATTGCAAATTTTAAACTTTTAAGAAAAAACAAAAGAAAATGTAGTGTTGATGTAATTCTGAAAGGTTTCATTAATGGTTGAGAAATATAGTGTAAAATACATTTATCCTTCTTTGAGAAAGTAATTCTAAAACATCAGTCTTAAGTATTCTTATTATTTTTTGTTCTTTCAACCTTGAATTTGAAAAATCCATGGTAAATAGGCCTATATTAAGGTGTTTTTTTTTCTGATAAAATATTTGTTTTATATTACAGAAATTCAAAGAAATCGCGAGTTCTACAAAAATGCTGATGTTCGGCCACCTTTCACATATGCATCTTTAATTAGACAGGTAAAAATAAAATATTTGAATACAATTTTTATTCAATTTTTCAACATTATTAATTTGTTTATACTAAAATTCTTAATTAGTGATTTTGTAGTTTTACGTAGAGATGTGATTTCAAATTTCTCTGCTTACAGGTGTTGTGTTTCTTCTTAAATGTTTTTTCATTGTGTATGTAATGTGCAATTTATATAAAATATGCATTTGATTCATAAGAAAATATTCTGAAAGTAAGGTGGTGATAATGTTTTAAAATAATCAATGTATACTTTTCTGTGGATTTCCTTTCGTGCACTTTCCAGGGATTTCATTTGTCTTGTTTTGTATGAAAAGGTATGAGTCGTTAAATTGTAATATTTTGTATATTATATGTTATATGAGATAAGAGTGTTTTGTTTGTTTCAGTATTGAAGAACAAAAGAAATTAAACATATTTGTTGTAAATGTTAGTATTTAGAAATTCAATATTTTGAAATTTTTATTAACCTTTTTTTTTGTCTTTCTCAGTCAATCATCGAGTCTCCTGACAAGCAATTGACGCTGAATGAAATTTACAACTGGTTCCAGAACACCTTCTGCTACTTCCGGCGTAATGCAGCTACATGGAAGGTACAGTGCCATTTATATTCCTAGTAAATGCAGTATTGTGCTACATTTATGATCAGCAAAAACTTATCACTTCATATTAACCATAAAATTTTGAAAATTAATTACTCAAGTTTGGTACTTGTAAGCATAAGAAATGCTTGCACTATCAATATCACACCATTGATGTGATAATGAAAATAAACAATATTTTTGTATATTTTAACTAAAATTTTCCCACATGAAATTATGAAATTCTATTCTGTTAAAGCACAAATTTCTTATGTGTCATAAATTAAATGGTGATGAAAAAAAGTGTTGACATACTTGTAGCCTTTTCTGTATATTTCATACATTTAAAGATTGTAGTATAGATCAAACTGAAAAATGTCCAAGTGGAACATCTAAATGTCTTTTTGAAGGGGTCTCACTTCTCACGAAATTTAGGACGTATGGTGTGCAAGGTACTGTATATTTATTTTCTACTATATTATTATTGTTAACTAATGTATTATCAACCTGAATTTCTTTCAGAAACATCTTGGTTATAAATACACTTTCAAGTGACAATAATTGTAAATTAAGTGTGTGTGATAATATACACCAATTTATATGGAACGGATTATAATAACAATGTCTTCTATTAAGTGTATTTTTTAAGTAACATCTTTTTGTGATAAAGAAGAAATTTTGAATACTTATAGGGATTTGTGCTATCATGTGCTGACTGTATTGCATATTCATTTGATGAGACACTATATAACATGGATATAGTAAATATAAGTCTATAAGGACCAGTGCCAGTGCTAGACATGGGCAGACTGGGTGATCGTTCGGGGCCCCTCAAGTTAAGGGGCCAAATGATGGGAAAAAATAATTCAAAAATTGAAAAAGGAATTAGAACTCAAGAAAGTCATTATTGTAATTTTATTAGTCACAGTATAGTGGTCTGATATTTTATCAAATTTTCAATTAACTTTTTACCTTAAATATTTAATTATAGTCATTACTTGTAAGATTGGGTTCTATAAAATGATTCAAATGACTCTAATGTTAAAATAGGTTCTACTTAAATTCATATTTGTTATTTCTTGTATTTAACAAGTGATTTTATTAACCATTAACTGCTCACTAAAACCATTAAGCTCACCATGGAAATTGTATTATTTGATTACTAAATACTTTTACTTAAAACTATTATTTAAAATATATTTCCAAAACCTTTTTTCTAGCTTAAACATAGTAATTTTTGTTTTTTGTTGAAAGAAAATAACTCACATAGTTTCTTGATACAACTTTCACATTTGAACTTTTCGGGGCTGGGGGGGTGGGGTGGGGAAGGGCAAGCTACGTTTCAGCATTGTCCCAGGTCCAAAATTGTCTAGCTCTGGCACTGACAAGGGCAAGCCCTAGAATATTTTGTAAACCTGTGCAATGCACATAGTACATTTTATGATTATTTGAGGAAGCCAAAGAAATACCTGCAACATTTAGGGTTAGCATTCACTAATGCTTGTGGGCATAGGTCAATTTTCAGTGAGAGGAGATTCAGTTCCTTAGGAGTGGCAACAGTATAAAATTAAGACAATTAGATTTTATATTACCTTCCTTATACTGTAATGTCATTATAGGAAAAATCTCTTTCTATATTTACACAAACTCATTTTTAATTAGATTATAAAGTATACTAATTTTGAAGTTATATCTAAAATGTCTTTTTATCAAGAAAATGTTTTGAAGGACTAGTAATGTTTCTCAGAGTTTAATCTATACATTACTGTAGTTTGATTTGCCGTCTGGTATTGGATGAATACATTATTAATCTTACCTGTGGAATACTGTTCTGCTACACATAATTAATGTACTACAGGCTACGCTGATACTCCTCTTTAGAAAATATTTAACCATTCTTTACATATAACTTAAAATATGGACTCCTTACATATTTGTATTAAAGTCCTCACATGTTTCCACTTTCTTGTATCTCTCTCTGTAACATTACCAAAAAAAGAAAAAGTATAGAATTAAATCAGAAGACTATCAAATAGTAAGAGTAGTAATTTATTTAGTGTCTCTCAGATTGATAATACCATTTTACATATTTTTTTATTTGTAACTGAATGAATTGCCATGTCCGCATATTTTATTAATATAATATGTTTTGCATTGCATTGCAAATACATTCTCCACAATGCACTTGGAATATATATTCCAAATTCAGATTCATTTTCAAAACTTGGTTTTGAATCAAATACATAGCTAGGGCAGCTGAAGCTCCTTCTGAAATAAAAATAAAAAAATCATACTTAGGGGTCATCCATAAATGACACATTGCTAAAGAGGGGCTAGGGTGTTTGAAGCAGCATTACTCTGCATTACATGGAGATAGAGGGGTGTTAATTTAGTGTTATGTTACACTGATATTATTTTTTATTTATTATTCAACACTTGCCAAAATAATTCCCTTTATTAAGTCTTACACTAAAACTTTAAAATATTCTATATTATTTTATTAGTTTATATATATATATATATATATATATATATATATATATATATATATATATATTAATGTATATGTATGTATGTGTATGTGTGTGTATGTGTGTATGTAAGCATGTACACACACGTATGGGAAGGGAGGTATCACATTCTTTACCCAATTACATGGAAGGGGGTTCAAGCATGTATTAAAGATATGTTTCAGGGGAAGAGGGGGCATTCAAAATGTTCCAAATTTATGATACATAATTTATGGATGGCCCCTTAATGTTGTGAGGTTATTTCAAGACTACCTTTGTGTGTAATTATTAAGTGAATGAATTTTACATAAGTGTAATATATACTATTCATATAGTATCGTATCAAGGTCTTTCTCATTTCCTTAAGATGAAAATGTGTCAACATTTCATGGTTAAGTTTCATGAAATGTTAAATAAAAAAGTCTGGGTCATTTAAGTCTTGAATGTTCTTACATCAAAAAGTTCACTTGTTAAGCTCCACCAAAGGAAAGTTCTGGCTGTGACACTGGTTTAATTTTAATCTACTTTAGCAAATTTTGAATTATAATGAATTATTTGTTGGATAAAAATGTTTAGTAAATGATTCATTGTTTCTTTTAATGAATTGTTATAGCAGATATAAATTGAAGATTTTTTTTTCTTACTTCATATATTTTTTTGCTTAAATGTACAAAAGGCCTTATTGGATGCTCTTAGGACTACTTTGAAATGGTATTAGTATCATGGAACTATTTTATGTCACTGAAAAGTGATAAGCTTGTATAGTGCAACTGAACAACAAGCAAAATTTTCCTTCTGTGTTTTGGTTCACAAGAATAATATACCAGTGGCAGCTCCTTGGGGTTGGTGAGGTAGACAGGGCCTACCTTGATATTAATTTATTTACTTTTCTAAATTAGTAGTTTTCTTCAGTGTTGTACTACTGAATAAAATGTATTTCAAATAAAATCAATAATGAAAAGAATGAAATGTTATAAATAATGAAGCATTATTTATTGTTAGTTGATTTCTGTCATTTTTTAAATTTCTCTACAATATAATGAACAAAAATTAACATAATTTTGTATTGAAATGTGAAAAGGTAAATATCAAAGTATTTAATAGCTGTAATCTCTTTATTTTGGAATCATATGACCTCACCAGTCATTAGAGGCTTAGTGAAATTGCTGTTTGATGCAGCATTACCACAGAATGGGACATGTCACAGCAGTGTTGTTGTTTTGACATAAATCGTATAGAATCCTGCGGTCTAATGCAGGTAATGATAAACAATTTCATTTCACAGTTGCAAGTTGCCTATGCTGAATCACATTAAATCAACATTTTATTAAAAATTACTTTTATTTCATAATGTCTAAAATCTACTAAACTTCATAATACAACATAACATAATATGAAACATACGAGAGTAAGTCAATAAGTATCTGCACTCAGTATTTATAATTGACTACAACAGTACAAAATTTACAATGAGATCTTACTTCAACATGCATACAATGTTTTTCAGTTTACTTGTCTATCATAGCACTAGCTTTCAGAGACCTTTAGAAAAAAGGATTTTCAATTGAGCCATATTGCACTGCTTCCTCACCTGTAGGTCAGAGGCAAATCTTTGGCCTCTTAAAGCATCATTAAGTGGACCGACAAGTGGTAATTAGAGGTGACATGATTGGAACTGTATCTGGGATGTTCTGACCCTATGTAATACAGAGCTTGGTTGGTGGTTTTTGGATGCGTGTTTTTGTACAATAAAAGAATGTCTTTCCACAATCCATCTCAGTGTTCTTGTGTGGAGAACCTGGCCCCCGACCCCCAACTTAATTGGGTCCCCAATTGTTTTCATTTAAAAGAAATAAAAGTAATATATTCACCTCTAATCCAAAGTTAATGCTATAAGTTATTTCTGATGCATGGAGAAATGAATTCTGATAACGAGTTGGGGAGGAGGGAATTTTTTGTTTTAAATGAGAGGCCTCCGTGGATCAACTGCCCCAGGCTCCTGGTTTTCACTGGGCACTCCTGCAAGTAACATTGTCACAAGTAGGTAATATTAAGAGATAGAGTAACCCCCCCAAGTCTGTCATCAGACACTTCAGAAAGACAGACAGAAAGACTACTTTGTGATTGTCTCACACCCAATTGATATGCAGCACCGAGAATTCAACAAAGTGGGGCAGAAAACAGATCCTATCAGCAGATCATGAATGACATTTGTAAAAGGCTTTAGAAAAAATACTGGAAATAACTATTTTTCTTATAAAGCCAAAGTTTTGCAGGTGCTCAAAGATACAGTAAATGATTGGTAGGCCTACTGTTACCAAGAAAACTAGCAGTGGCGTAGCGTCAGGGGACGCTGAGATGCTGAGCATCCCCGTATATAAGAACCTTAAATACTGTATTGATAATCTTACAAGTGGTCTGTTGAGCGAAACACGTTTTGTATTAATTTTAAATTGATTTCCTATGATTGAATTCGGCGGGCTGTTGAAGCTGGCCTCTGATTGGTTGGAAGCTAAAATACTTCAGCGTCTGCCGCCAGATTGCGACGAGCAATGACGCATGCGCAGATGGCGAGGTCCCCCTCTCCCCTCTTCACCCTGGCCCAGAGAAACCCGACTGCTTTACGCTAGCGTCTACTGCGGAAAGAAGCTCGTTTGTGCACGAGAGCGCAGCACACTTCAGGCGTTCAGTAAATTATCTTTCTCTCTTCTCACTCGGGAGTCCCCGCTTGGTCATGGGTACAAACTGTAGAAATAGTGCCTGACTACTATTTCTTACAATAGTGATTACTTAATTAATATCCAAGAAATTGTATTATCTCTTAAATAGATTACATATTATTTAAGTCTGCAATGTATAAATTAACAAATGGTCTTATTGTCATTCGCGTATAAGAATTAAAGCTGAGCCATTGTATAATTTGCTTTCAAGACATCGGCAGCCCTGACTGCTGTGAGGATTTGTGGGAAGCGCCTACCACCGTCGTAAGCAATCGAGATCGTGGAAGTAGTCCCAGTGTATCTGCCTTGTGTTGCGTTCGCCTGTTAGACGAAGTAGTTGATAGTGACATTTGGTGTGTTATTGTTGAGCATCCCCAAACGTGTGAGTCACGCTACGCCACTGAAAACTAGTGTGGCTGCAGAATGGCACTGACTTTTCCATATTAGTTTTCTATTTCCTTTGGTCTCGGCTAGCTATTTGGACTTGCCACATACTCTTGCCAGCTGCCATCTATTGCCACCTAAAGTACATTTTTTTGACATTTTCTTAATTTTTTGGTTTCCTAATAGTTGAATGAAAATATTATTTTAAGAATATTAAAGAACAGTAAAACCAGATCCTAAATGGAAATTTTCTTTCAAAAATTTGGAGCCATTTTTAAGAAATAGCATTTAAGTACTACTGTAAATGCGAAATTTGAGGCTTGTTTTCACAGAAAATTTTTCAAAAAACTTAATTCAAAGTCATTGAAGCAGAGTAACTCACAAATACAATAGTGATTACAAATGTGCATATTAACGGTGTGAGAGATCTTAAAAAAAAATTACATTTGTGTAATTAAAAAAAAAACAAAATCATGAATATTAGAGCCCAATTAGCACTATCCATTCAAAAAGTTTTAAGAAAAAATTGGAGCCGTTTTTCATTTATTGGTTCGTGTTTCCTGGCGCGTCAACTACTTAGGTCATAGTCCCATAAGTGTAGTGCGTGTTTTTTTCTCGGGAGGTGGCGATGATCTTTTCCCCGCTCGATGGCGAGATCTGGCGTCGACCTACCGTCGACTAGCGGGGTTTTCCCCTCACCAGGTATCTCCCACCAGCGGTGGGGCACCGCCCCAGCCGGGACAAGCTGTAAGCTCCCGACCGGGTCTCCCCGGCATATGTGGTAGTGTAGTGTATGTTAGTGTAAGTATGTGTGTAAGGGGAGAGGAAGCGGAAGGAAAGATCGCGCGCGGTCCGTGGCCCGTTTGATAGGGTACTGCTCCGGCATTCGCCTGATGTTGATCGGAGAAAACCTCGGAAAACTACCTATCAGAGCAAACCGGCCGCTAGAATTCTCCTCCAGGACAGCGACTGAATTCGACTTTAACTGAGAAGCTAGTGTCGAAAATCCTGCCGCCGTCGGGACGCGAACCTAGGACCTCCCGGTCAGAGGGACTGCAGTGACATCAGGTTGATACACTGAGCCATCTCTCCCGGTGAGCCTTTTTTTTTAATGGCATTTGAGCGTGTCTGAAAATGTGGAATTTTGAGCTAGTTTTCGCAGAAAATTGTCGAGTTTTCGAGAAACTTTATATGACATTTTTTAAAGAACAAGTACTCATTAATATGATAATGTAAACAAATTGCCCCTAATGTAAATATTAACGACGTGAGAGACCAGTCAGAAATATTACATTTTTATAATTGTTGAAAAAACAAAGACTAGAGCAATGTGGCGTTTATGTCATCTCATAGTTTTTACTTTCCCGCATATTGTACGTATGTATGGAGTAATGTACGTAGTATAATGAAAGTTATGTAATGCTGCAGAAAATATGTTTCGAGATTTCAACGGAAATGCACGTTTTGGGGGAATGCACTTAGACTTACGTCATCTCATTTAGCATTATCCCTATCAAAAGTTAAACGAGAAAATTTGGAGCTGTTTTTGAGAAAATCTTGTTTTTGTAATTCTTTTAAAAACACATATTGCACGCATGCATGCAACACTGTGGTGTTGCGCGGAAACTACTTACATTTTCGAACAAATGTACATGGCATTAATGAAAGAATTCACTATGGAGAACAAATTTTATTTGAAGGAGAAATTTATCTTCAATTTTGTAGTTGTAGGAAGACGCCGAAAAAATTCAAAATTTTGCCATTTTCGAAAATTCTGAGTTAACCGGAAAAATCGAACCTATACAACCTTTATAAGTGTATTTTAATCTATTCTTACAAGAAATTCAAAGATAAAATATGGAGCCGTTTTTGAGAAAATTTTGAAAATGTCCAGGGGGGCTTCATGTAAAGTACCCCCACAATTTGAAGAAAGTTTTTCAAAATCGACGCGCGTCGAGTCGAGCCAGATCGACTGGGGAATATCAATTTTGGAAAAAAATCCAATGTATAGTTTAGGCAGTAGTCGTGTTCATAGACGGACGGTTTGAAAAAAACACCACTTCTTCGGTATCAGGGTACCCCAAAACGTGCATTTCCGTTGAAATCTCGAAATAGATTTTCCGCAGCATTACATAACTTTCACTATACTACGTGTAATACTCCATATATACGTACATATGCGGGAAAGTAAAAACAGACTCAGTTGCCTCAGTATCTCGTAAAATGCAAGTTATAAAATGGAAGCGAATACATACATCAATTAGCCCCATTCCTTTTGCACTTCTGTGAAAACTGTGTTGCAATAACTTACACTATTCAAAAATTACAGGAGGTGCTAAAGTTACGTGACTGTTTTGCTTCTTAAACAGTCCATGGCCAATATTGTTTTTGCCACTGTAATGGGTCATTATTATTATTATTATTATTATTATTATTATTATTATTATTATTATTATTATTGTTATTATTATTATTATATCCAATATTTTTGTTATTATTATTATTATATCCAATATTTTTGTTTTTAATTAATATTATGGTCAATTACAGCTCTGAATTCTTTCATTAAGATTTTGTTTATATCCATAATTCCGTCCATAAATTACGTAACGCAAATTTCGAGTATTTCAATACCCTTCTCCCCCTTGTAACGCACTTCCCTATCTATGTAACGCAGCGTAACGCTTCCTCAGACCCTCTCCCTCCCACTTTAGCGTTACGTAATTTATGAATGACTCCCTAGTAGTTTTTTGCTTTTAAATAGAAAAAGTAAAATACTAGCATATTTCACTTGCGTGGCTTATCCTTTAGTACTGATTCCCAATATACACAATGAAATACACTAAGTGATCAAAAGTATCCGGACACGTGGCTGAAAAGAACTTACCAGTTCGTGGCGCACTCCATCGGTAATACTGGAATTCCATAAGGTGTTGGCCCACCCTTACCCTTGATGACAGCTTCCACTCTCGCAGGCATACTTTCAGTCAGGTGCTGGAAGGTTTCTTGGGGAATGGCAGCCCATTCTTCAAGAAGGGCTGCTCTGAGAAGAGGTATCGATGTAGGTTGGTGAGGCTTGACACGAAGTCGGCGTTCCAAAACATCCCAAAGGTGTTCGATAGGATTCAAGGCAGGACTCTGTGCAGGCCAGTCCATTACAGGGATGTTATTGTCGTGTAACTACTCCGCCACAGGCCGTGCAGTGTGAACGATGCAATCGTGCTCGATCGTGTTCAAAAGATGCAATCGAAGTCGTAGTCTTCCGCGGCCGGAGTTCATGTGGATGATCTTAGCCAAGATGCACCCGAAAGACGCAATCATCATCCCCGATTTGCTCTCCAACGGTGGCAAGCTAAGAAGGTATTTAAAACATCAACGTAGGCCTGTGCCGTTATTGTGGCCACGCAAAACAACGAGGGGTGCAAGCCCTCTCCATGAAAAAACACGACCACAACCCATCACCACCGCCTCCGAATTTTCACTGTTGGTACTACACACTCTGGCAGATGACGTTCCCCGGGCATTCACCATACCCACATCCCTGCCATCGGATCGCCACATTGTGTATCGTGATTCGTCACTCCAAACCACGTTTTTCCACTGTTCAATCGTCCATAATGTACGCGCCTTACACCAAGCGAGGCGTCACCTGCGGCATTTACCTGTGTGATGTGTGGTTTATATGCAGCCGCTCGACCATGAAATCCAAGTTTTCTCACCTCCCACCTGTCATAGTACTTAGTGTGGATCCTGATGCAGTTTGGAATTCCTATGTGATGGTCTGGATAGATGTCTGTCTATTACACTTTACGACCCTCTTCAACTGTCGGCGGTCTCTGTCAGTCAACAGATGTACACTCTTGTGCTGTACATGTCCTTTCACGTTTTCCACTTCACTATCACATCAGAACAGTGGCCCTAGGGATGTTTAGGAGTGTGGAAATCTCGCGTACAGACTTCTGACACATGTGACATCCAGTCACCTGACCACGTTCGGAGTCCGTGAGTTCCGCGGAGCGCTCCATTCTTCTTTCTCACGATGTCTATAATGACTACTGCACAGAGGCGTATCTATGGTATGGCAGGCATGGCATTTACTATGGGCGCCACTCACTATTTGTTTATATGGTCAAAAAACAGTAAAAACTTTATATGACGTGTCGGGAAAGAGTTATCTGTGCACATTTTCTTGAGGCCCAGAAAAAAAAAGCAACATTTGAAAAACTAGAAACAAGAATGTAGAAAATAATTATTATGTCAGAAAAATACAAATTTGAAAAATGTTTATGAGTTATAGAAATCAATTTCTATGGTAAATGAACCGCTGATTTGATTTTTCTGCATTGCTAACAACATAGTAATGAACATCAGTTCTACTCCTACCAATATAAGCAAAAGGAGTGCAAAACGTGCAAACAGTGAAGCTACATTTACGTCCACAAGCAAAACAAGGGACCATCTCAGCATTTGCTCAATGGATCAGGGAAGCTGGACAAAAACCTGATCAAGATGGGGGTCATTGACCCAGAAGCTGAAGTCCATTATTTGTTACTGGTGTATTAAATATTTTTTAAAAATGTATACAACACAAACGTAAACTAATTCATTATATATCATTGTTTTCTTAAATAAACTTTTTCTTTTTGATGATCAGTATAGTCTCTAATTGTATAGAAACAGTTTTGCAGCAGAAAATATTTTACTTTTAACTTAAATTTGTGTATCGATTTTACTTGTTTAATGTCATCTGGCAATGCGTTGTAAAGTAACGTACATGTATTGTATGTTGATTTCTTGTACTGAACTGTACAGTAGGGGCGCTATTTACAGTATATCCGCTTGAACAAATAACAACAACTCTCATTTGAAGTATCCTGTCAGGGGCGAAAATTTGATATTTGACATGGGCGCCTGAATGCCTGGATACCCCCCTGCTACTGCAATTGCTGATATGGAGTACTTGGCAGTAGGTGGCAGCACAATGCACGTAAAATGAAAACTTATGTTTTTGGAAGTGTCCGGATACTTTTGATCACTTAGGGAACTACTGCATAAAATTTTCATAAAAATTATAAACTACCAACAGAAATGGCAAGAACACACCAAAAGAATGAATTCCCCCAAAAATTCTTCCAATATAAACAAACGGGAAGAAGAGACTGGCAAACCAAGAATGTGCTGGAAGATCAAGATCACCTTGAAAGTAACTGAGGGAATATTGATAATCCAAGGAACAGGTCAACAGACCTAAACCTTAAACGTTCATGATGATGATGATGATGGTGATAAAAATTATAAGTCACATCTAAAATGTTTCTTAACACAGAGTGTTTGGCATCACTTTCTGAGTAGAAAATCAAATTAAATTTTTCCGTGCCCCCAAGCATAAATCAGGTTTGATTAACTGGTAAGTTTGATAAAGCTGGTAAGTGCCCAAAGCTAAACAGTCAACCTAGAAACAATTAGAATAAAGGTGCAGATACATATTAACTTACCCTCGTATTCTATTCATTAAATCAAAGGCCATTTGCAGCAGGAGTACAAACATACCCATCACATATGTATGTTTATTGCGCATAACTTGAAAACCCATAAAATCAGGGTTTCAAGGGTTTCAAATCAAGGTCTTGAAACCCTTAATATCAGGATTTTGAAGTCCCAGCAGTTATTTTTCTCATGTTACAATCTAGTACTAAATAAGACCTTCAAACCTGAAAGCGTTTCCCCTCTAATTAGGTACATTATTTGGAGGTTTAACCCATGGCATACACAGCCTAAATCAAGAGGGGGGCAAACACATATCTGGGCCCACCTGTAACATTAATGTTATTATTTACAAATTTGATACAGATGAAGTATGCCATATTTTACTAGTAAATAAATAAAAAACACTATAAGGAGAATGCAATTATTGATGTAATATTTTTGACATTAGTGAATGTAAGTGATACAATAAATACAATTGATTTACTTTTGAATTATTAAGGAGTTGCCAAATGTCTTGGAGAGACTTTTCCCCAAATATTGCAAACAACTGTTAGGTTGGGGGAAGGAGAGAAAGGTGGAAAATCAGGGTTTGAACAGGGGAAAATCAGGGTATGAAAATAAAATTTGTTATTAGGAAGGGCTGCAGGGCCCTTTATCAACCCCCTTGGGCCCTACTAGGCCCCCCTGTGCACTCACCTAAGGGTTTAGCCTTAGCATACATTATATTGCTGATAGTCTGGGCACAGCTCTTCTGGGTACATGTGCTCTACAACACGAGTGCAGAATCATCAATAGGTCACATGTAAAACAAAAATAATTTTTACACTTTTTATTTGTGATGCACTTGAAAAGATCACAATTGTCTTCATGTGATGTGAGTGCTCACTATTCATCTCTATTGAGCTGCCTTTCCACAGTAACTCTGCAGCAACTTAAAGCACAAAGAAAAAGACTTCATAAATTTCTCTGTGGTCTATCTGGAATGGTGCAGTGAACTATCGGTCACTTGCAGATGACATATTGCTGACCTATTCTTTATACCCTCTATACCAACTCACACACACACACACACACACACACACACACACATGAAAGACGCGGAACAATCCCATGCCCAGAGTGGTATTCTAATTTCTGTGTCTTCAGACCTCTTCTCTCTTTGGAACACACTCTAAGCTGTCTCAGCCATCCAGGTTATCATGATAGTATATCAATTGCAATTGATTGCAAAAAATTATAATTAAATAGTTTTTAAATATATGCTCATTCCTTGACAGATTAACAAAACTTATTTAATTGCATAAAAATCATGAAGTATAGGCCTATTAACAGAACTATGTTATATCACTATATTTTTGTCTGTTCTTATTTTTATATTTTTCATATGTATGAATTTGAATTCTTCTATATAAATCTCAATTAATATTAACAACACATATTTCATGTTTTCAGAAAAATGAAGGAGGCACTAGAACCTGAACTTTTATTTCATTCATTTATGTGAATCAAACAGGTGCTGCCAAAAACAATGATACATGGATATGCAGATACCAATGGACTTACTACATGAATTTTTATGCATCTGTTAAGATTGTTGATGCTGTTTTGGTGACCTTAGGCATCTTCTTTTGATTGAAAACTAATATGAATTTTATGAATTATTTCAGTGTTGCTACTGTGATCTCTTTCTTATTTAGATCATCAAAATATTTTTTTTCTTTGTAATTCAGTTGTAAAATTCCATCCACATGTCTCGTGAAGTTTCATAGGTGCTGCAAGATGTACAAGGCACTGCCTATCAGTACACACCCATTGCATGATGCACTAGCAAATGTAGAAGCTTTTGTTTCCAGTGTCAGTATCATTTATAATGTTTTCTTTAATGCTGTTAGTATTTAATAATATTTTGCAAAATAGGATTGATAGAGAAGTGCACTTTACGTGCACAATAGAACACATTATTTGTTAAATTGGCTGCTACAGTGTTCCTTACTTTTTAGAGATTCTAAAATCATGGTCATTCAGGAATAATGCTCATTCACTAATAATGCTACTCAAGAGAGCTGCTTTCTTTGATAAACATATTAAATCTTGTGTAAGAATAAGAAATCTACTTTATTGCTCTTTTGATTGTTGACAGAATTTGAATGTAACAAAAACTCCAAAAAATTTCAATCACCAAATAAACCAATCACTGAAGAAAATTCTTTGTCTTATAAGTTAAATACATACACTCTTTCTTCTTGTACACTTTCAGAGGTTTCATAAACTTTTCGTAGTCTGAAAAATTTAGAACACAAAATTTTTTAATAGGTACCTAATAAATTTATATCTCCAGAGTTAATATATATTTAGGTCAAATCAAGCTGCCTAACATAATTGTAAGACAGAAAACAAAAGATATTGCTCCAGATTGTTATGCTGTATTTTTGCGAATAAAAATTTGTCATAACCACTGAGAGCAACTATCACTTTAATACCTGTTTCACTGTTCCACCAGGCAGTGAGTCAGATATTTGCCAATATTTAAGTCTATGAATCACAGAGGTATCTGAAGAAATTGCTACAAACTCTGTTAAACAACTAGGAATAGGTGACTTGCAAATTAGACTGTTGTTTATGATGGTGGTGGTGGTGGTGGTGATAATGATAATGAAGATTGTTTCAATATATTATCTTTTATGAAGATAAATTCCTTAATCATAGCTAATTAAATTTCTATACTATAAAAATTTAAATCTGATTAAATCATGTACATCTTTAACTTTCAATAAAGTAGTTTATGTCATTTTAATTTTTAAATGTTGTGCAAAGATTTATCAAATAACACTTTCATTGGGATTTCCTTCTGAACTGAACATATCTGAAGGTGAGAGGTGAGGGGATACTGACCTCTACGAATCCAATACTTCAACTGTCTCAATTGCCCAAGCATGAGTAGTATTGAAAAGAATATTTTACATTAAGAGGAAAGAAGCACAAATAAATCTTAGTTTTCATAATCAGTATAAAGGTTTTTTCATTGTCCTAACTAGATCATTTAAGACTTTCTGAAAATTCTATTTTGTTCATTTTGGTCTCTTTGAATCGCAACATAATGCCTGTCTTAAAATTGATTTTTAGGTAATTCATAATTTTTCATACGGGAGAAAGGCTCTGTGTGACAACCCCATGTTATAACACTGGAGTTGTTAGCCCTAGAGTACACATACACTTATAGTCACTATCAACTTCTATGCAAAAGACAAGATTTGAAACCATGGCCCTTGGAACCAAGATACTAGTTATAACACCCACACCATAGCAACTTTGGCTGCTCAGGTCAGCATTTGTGAATTATTAATATGATTTATTCATACTTCTTTTTGCAGGAAACAGTGAACATTTTACCTGAGATCAAATAAGTTATAGTTCTTCTCATAATATAAAAAAATAATGCCAATTGTTAAATTAATATAAGTGAAATGTTCACATTAAAAACTGTTTAATTACGTATTACAATAAATGTATTTATTTATGAGGACTTTTCAGTCTCAGCACTTACTGTTACCACTTAATGAGAGGGAATTCCTTAGATGGTACACACTAACTCCTGATTAAGTCCTTGTTTCATGGACCCAGTCACATTACAAAGCCCATCATGGCAACACCCATGTAGGATTAAGGAAAATAATCCATGACTGTGGGAGTATTCAGAACATGTATCCATCTGTCAGGTACCCATTGGTACATGCTCTCAAGTACATTTATTTGTTTCTGGCCTGGACTAGCTTATAATTAATTATCAATAATTCAACAGAAAAACTCATATGATGATTTATTTATTTATTGTTAGTTCTACTATGAATAAAGAGCCTACTACTAAAGAGTTGTACTATTAATAAAGCCTCTAAGATGTCATTTTATTTGCTTTTTATTCAATCAGCAGGATTTGAAATATGAATTTTTCTAAAACTAGTAAAACCTTAAGAATCATAATACATTGAAAGAAGACTTCTATCATTACATCATATACCCATTTAACAAATAATGTAAATGCTCTGAGCTTTTATGAATTTATTTTCGTAGTGTATTTTGCCTGATAATTTTCTGTAGATTGTGTTGCATGATATACAATTCTCATAAAAATATAGTGCCACATTTGGAAATTACTATTGAACATGCCTGGTAGATGTGCTTGAGCAATCAATTTTCCTTCATTTGAAACCAGTAAAATTTCTGCTGAGTTTGTATGCAATTTTATGTTTCTGTTGCAGCTTCCTCTCTCTTTCCTGTTTGTCTAAAACAATTTTGCTTAGTCTATGCTTTATTCTTTTTATGCTAATATGCATTTCACAGTAAGCATATTCATATTCAGTAGTGTATGATCTTTACAAAAACATGAAAGGTTTGATGTCATACCACATAAGAGTTGAAGTTTTACACTGTCTTAAACATAGTGGGAACTTCAGTCATAGACTGAGTGAAATTTGGACATCAGAACATTCAATTTTTCTCAACTTTCTGTTTTCTTCTTATTTTTTCTTTCATTTACTTTTTCTGTTCTTGACTACTGACTGAGCATAACATTACCCATTGCCCTTTATTTATTAGCCCTTAATGTTCATCATATTTCAGTTTTTTTTTTTTATTATTGTTATTTTTTTTTATTCATGTATATAAATCAAAATACTTTTATCTGTAATAACATTGAGTTATTTTTTCAGTTACATCAGTTACAAACTATATTGCAAGGTTGTTGAGCAAGCCATAGTTGAAATTGCAGTACATTTGCACTACACAAAATAAGTGATTTCAAATTGTTGAATCCAGGAAGAGATAAAAACTTCAAATAATATCTGTCAAAGCAGAATTATTCTGAATATTTTACATAGTTATTATGATTGCTCTTTCATTGATAATTATTTTACACCCTTTTACATGGTTATGATTTTGTTTTTAATTTGAGATGATTGTAATGAAGAGAATTCAATTCCGTATATAATAATATTTTTTAACATTTTCAAAATTTTGGAGTAAATTCATTTTGCTAATATCTCTACTTGAGCCATACATGTATGAATGCAATTTTTTTTTTAAATATACATCATTATTTAAATGCTTAATAATTAACATTCCAACAAATATTTCTCTACTTTAAACTTTTTTTAAAATAAAATTTATAAAAACATTTGTTACATAGTAACATGGTCACAACATATGCAACGTTTACTGCGTGAAACCTATTCCTGTAAATCTTTCCTATCTGGCAACGTGACAGAATGGTAACAATAGATTTAAACCTTATTGTTCCTGGAAACTTTTTAAAGTTTCACCCTAGCAGGTTGTTATCTTTAGTTGTTTTGAATTTACTGCACAACAGATTATTTCTGTGTGTTGTAACTAATGTAAATAATTTTTAATGTATTATTGAACATTAAACTACATTATTATGAATGAACAAGTTGGTTTTTCGAGAGTCACTACTTAATGTGAATAGAAAAAGCACTATCTCAAAATTCATTAACACATGTGCAACAGATTTGTACAAATAAAAGAACTGGGTTGAAACAAATTTTCAAAATAGACACATTCACGATTAACATGTGTATGTAATTTATTTTGAAGTTTTTGTATTTTTTGTTATATCTTGGGTGGAGTACTTAACTGCCAAGAGCATAACCTTACAGGTTCTTTCTTGTTTACTTGCTTCTTTTGAGATTAAAAGACAGCTCCTGACAAATATCTCTTCAAAACAACACTCCATAATGGTTACTCAAATCTGTTTGAGTACACATTTTATTTTCTTTGAAGAGTGTAGTATTTGAGAAATTAAGATTGTGTATTATATTGTTATAATCAAATTTCTATGTATTAGGGTGCAAATATCAAGAATTAATTATCAAAATGTACTAGATATATCACAGCAGCATGATCATGAACATAAGCTGGTTGAATAAGAATCTATCTCCATATTAGACATTAGATTTTTCTTTTCTTACCAAGAGATTTGGATATAATGAATATTATTTTAAACAAATCACTTCCTTCTTCTTGGGTAATGATCCAACTATTGTTCTTTGATGTTTGTTTTGAGTCCATGTTTGTAGTGGGATAAAACAGAAAAACAAAAAATATGAAAACTGATTTTTAATTGTTTGTAGTTATATACATCATTTTGAATTTTCCTGGTAAACATGTTTTATTTTTATATTTCATTTAAGTATAAAATACTAATAATTTCAATCATATTTACTTCTACTTATTAACTGAAATATATAAATATATTTTAAACAAAAATATTTTAAACATTTAGAAAGTAGAAAGTACACAAAGGTATCGTCTGTCAATTAGAGGGGGATTTTAAACACATCATATTGAAATATTAATAGTTTTGAAAGAACAAGAACTGAAATTTCAAGATTTTTTTCATTTGTTTGTCTTTTTCATAGAATACTTTTGTATTCAACTTCAAATGCACGATTTAATTATGCTTTAATTTTTTATTAACTTTGCCTTTCTTTACCTTAATGTTTTGCATAGAAGTAGAAATAAACCTGTACTTTTGTACTCTACTTTTGTATGCAGCATTTCCTAATGAACACTTCCTTTCCAGAACTGCTCTTCTGACTCTGAATACCTTTAAACCCCTTTGCATGTACATTATGTAGTTTTATCATAGTGATGAAACATTGCTATGTGTAGTGGCAGCTCTGTTTTTCAGCTTATATTATGAATGCTTTCTCTTCTTTTATCTCCTCTTTTATTTTTGTTTGGTTTGCGTTGCTTACTTGTATGTGTATTATTTCATATAGAATGCAGTACGACACAACCTGTCTCTCCACAAATGTTTCATGAGGGTGGAGAACGTGAAGGGCGCCGTTTGGACTGTGGATGAAGTGGAATTTTACAAGCGACGACCACAGCGATGCAGCACTGGGTATGTGATACCACAGCTGAGGTGGACACGCAAGTTGGTCTCGGACTACTTTAGTCTCTAGCTCCTTCTAGCAAACATTTGGATTTGAATTTTTTCATCTCCTTTTATATTCTTGTCTTACTCCATTTATATGTGTTTTTCATGTGTTTTTCTTCTTTCTTTCTCTCTCTGCTTGTGTCTCTGTGTGCCTAATCAGCATGAAGAAGCATTAATGAAGACTAATGACATTGTGTGAGGCGAGCAGGGTGGACGGGCGATGGCAGGTACTTCAAATCGAATATGTCTTGCTGAGAAGGCAGCTAGAAGTGAGACTTTGACCATTTTCTCTACTTTTTTCTCTTAAACTTTGTCTTTTACTCTCTTTTCTCTTTCTTGGTGGTCTGTGTATACAGAACGCGATCCGCACCAATCTGTCACTGCACAAGTGTTTTGTGCGCTATGAAGACGACTTTGGCTCCTTCTGGATGGTGGACGATGCAGAGTTTGTCAAGCGCCGCCATCTTTCTCGTGGTCGTCCCCGGAAATATGACCCCACCCCATCACCCACTCCACCCCACCTCTCCGCACAGTAAGCACTGACTTTTTGGAAACTTTGCTGCTGGCTCTGATGCTGCTGCTGCTGTTGTTAGAGCACTGCTTAGTATTTGCTGTTTGTGAGCCAGAATAATGGGAGACAGGAATGGCTAAAATATTTTTTCAAAAATAACCAGAGAAAACAGAAAATATTTTGTAGATAGTACACTTCATTTCCATGTACATGACTATTTGAAGGGTTCAGGTGTAAAACATGATAACCATCACAAATGCACCTTTGAGATATAAGCATGTGAGCATTTTAGTTCAAGAAGGTTCAAGTGAATAAAATAAAACTGAAAACATCTGAGAGACAACTATGAGCCATAAATTGAACTGTTTGAGTATCATTCCCTGGACAGCAGATTGGAAGAGCCAAAATTATATCATAAAAACTACAGTTTTGAGGGTTTATATCTATTATGCCTAAGCCCTTCATTTGGTAGATATTATATAAAATGAGACCAAAAATCAGTATACATTCTTTACTAAATAAAACTTTTTATAATTATTTCTAGTGATCATTTTATTTTGCTTATTAATATTTTTCCTTAAGTTCATTGCTGTTTTAAAAATTTATACACACTACCAATTTCAAAGAATTTAATTCTACTTTATTTACTTTATTTATCATCAAAGAAATTGTTCAACCAGTATGTGACATTTAGGAGGGAGAAAGTGAAAGTTTATTGTTTACAACAAACGTGTCATGAAACATTTGTATAAAATAAAAAATTGTTTTATTGTGGGGATCAAAAAATGTTTTTATGCATTTAGTTACATTACTTTCTTACTTTTCCCAAGTTAATTCTATTCAAGAATCATCAGCAGAGCCAAATTTTAATTTACAAGAAAATATATTTAAGAAACAACCTACTTATCTGAATTCATTGTGATCTTTAGAGTTAGAACTATTGAGTAATATGATTTCAAATAATATTTTCATTTAATTTCACACAAAAAGTCAACAGAAAATATTTTTACTGATCATGGGTGTTACTCTTTGTGTCTGAGTATGAACTCAGTCTACACCCAAGTTTATGCTACTCAATATCATTCAAGAAAAGCATCTATAAGACCCCATTTCTGTCTCCTAAGTGTGCAGAAAAAGTTTTGAGAATTTCCCTTTCTCCTGAAATTGTCTTGCTTAATACCAGCATTACTGTTGTCTTGTTCGCCATTAGTGGTGACTGTGGGTGCACAGCCCTTGAATTAAATTCAAGTGGCATATCATTCTAACTGATCTGTATGGTGAAATCTAATACTTTGTCGACATCAAGCATGCTGTCTAGGGAAAATAATAGCATGAAACTGTGAGATGTGCTTTTAGTGATTTCTCAAAATCATTGGGATAACCAATGCCTATCCTCGTATACTATAGTGGCTACTTATGTACAGTTACGCTTGGAAAAGTAGGCAATAAACAAACTAAAACCTGCTATAGTAAAATTGTATTGCTGTATTATTTTTCATGTAGTTGATTCTTGCTGAATGTTTTGAGTAAATGTGTGCAAAATAATCGTTGTTTAGAAATTCATCATCATACATGAGTGGAAGTTTATCATAATGAGTGATAATATGAATGCAGATGTTGGAATGCAAATTTGTGAGAAAAGCTCGAAAGAAAGAAAGTTTTGTGTGAGATTAATTAAAATATCAAGAGAACATGTTTAGGAATGCTTTGTTTAATGGAATATGTGGTTTATTGTATGTCAGACAAGAAAGAGGAAGAAATGTTTTTGGAAAGAAAGAGAGCAAATGTGTGAGTGCAGAAAGTCCACAAAAAATTAGTAGATTCAATGTAGAAGCATTTGTAATATTGCCTGTATGCTTTAGCTTCTTGAGAATTAAGATTAATGCTTATTTTTCTGTTTATTCAATATAATGATGCCTTGGGCTGCACAAATACAATTTTAATCAGCACTGCAAAATTATCTCAAAATTGTCAATATATGGAAAAGTGAAAATGATTTTCACAAATCAGATCTTATGATCATCTGATTAATTTTGATTCATTAAAATTGAATATCTAACCATTCCAAAATTTGCTACAGATTTTAATTCTTTTGTGATTTGTCTTTTAATAAATTCCCAATGTTATTAATTTGGAAGTAGCAATTACCATTGTCATTCTGTAACACAATGCTACAGCAAATAATATCATAGTAAAGTTGTTCTATATTCTGTGAGAATCAAGGTATTGAGGATATTCCATCAAAATCATAATAAAGAAAAATATCGTTTCTTAGAAGGTGATTTAAAGTACATAAAGTATCTGAAGAAATTGAAAACTATCCTTTATTACTGTTGTGCAATAATTGATATACCATAAATATATTAATATTTTCATGTGAACTTTGTTGTGAAGGTTTTTCTGTCCAGTTTCCCTGGTCCTTTGAGCAAATGCTGAGATGGCCCCTTGCTTTGCTTCTGGACAGTAAATGTAACTTCCCTCTCTCCACCCAAGACACATTGACTCGTCATACACGATTGTAATTGTATATGTGACTCAATAAATTATTATTATTATTATTATTATTATTATTATTATTATTATTATTATTATTAAAAAAAAGAACTACATGAAAACTTTTATTTTAATAATAGTTTTCAATATTAAAAATATCATGTACTTCTCATTTATGAATAGTTTTGCTTCCCCATCTTTTGTTTTCTCTCTGCATTTTCTTTTTCTATAATTTCCTTTCATTTTTTCATTGTGATGTGATCATCAGCTCAATCTCAACAAAATGCATGCAAGCATTTATTCAATTTTTACTTCTGCAAAGCTTTTTGACAAAATTTTAAATTATTAAAAAAATTAGAATTAGAAGTAAATAAATTGTCCTTTCAATTTTTTAATTTTATTTATTATTATTATTATTATTGTTGTTGTTGTTATTCTTATTATTCTTATTATTATTATTATTATTATTATTATTATTATTATTATTATTATTTATTTTTACTTGACAATGGTGGTTGCTCCTACTAAAGACATTTTCCAATTAATATTAAAAGAAACCCTTGTTTAAGAAATTGTGAAGACTGTGAGTAGAAACTTCTTTATTTATCAGTAATAAACAAATTACTGTTGGTTTTGCAAAAGTTAATATAGAATCTAAAATTCAGGGAGACATTTCATAAAACTCCACAAAATCAGTTTTGTGTTTCTTTTTCATTTAAAACAGAATTCTAATATTCTTTGCAATTCCTGTAAGTTGCCATCTCTTTCACAAACCAGAAGCTCTATTATTACCTTCAGTAAATTAATTTTAGAAAAGAAAAAAAAACAGTAACAATACTTTAAATTGTTAGATTATATACTATTACATGGTTCCTAAAAATTCACAATGCAGCTTTGTTATAACAACTAAATAACATAATGAAATGAAATCCAATTAAAAATTATATATTCACTTGTAAGGAGAATAATTATAAAAGTGTAATTATCTTATCTATACATATACAGTAATTTGAATAATAATTATATATTTTTCATTAAAAGTATAATGTATAAGGAGTATCATTTATTTACACTTTTAAATTCCAGAGAAAAGTTATTTCACAATTCTAGTTTTTAGAGAAGCTGAAGCATTTGCACATTTAAGTACAGATCAGTTGAAAAACATATGTTGCAGCATGCTAACATGCATGCTTTACAACGTTCCTCCCTATCTCTTTCTCCTGACCCTTTCCAGTAAATTGTTTTTGTTCATTTGTGGCTTTTACTTGTGGACTTGCAGGTGCTTTAATGCAGGTAGCTAGTTCTGTTAATATGTAATCTAGTTCTAGCTGTTGGTTGAGCACATTTATCAGATGGACATACAACAGATACTTCGATATCAAGGTATAAAAAGAAGGTATTTTTCTAATAGAATAGTTCCACAAAATTCTCATTTTCATATATATTTCTACTTTTTCAATTTTCATATTTTTTCTTACATTTTTAACTCTTTTTATTCTTATTATACATTTACATTTTCTTATATATATTTCAATTTTCTTATATATATATATATTTCACTTTTCTTATATATTTATATTTATATTCTTTATACTTACTGCTGCTTGATGTTTTCCAAGTGGTTACTATTTACACATTTTTTATCAATATTTTTACTCAATTTATAGTAATTTAGATTACACTTGAACTCATTATACATCACAGGAAACAGGTATATAACTCCTCGGAAACATGCAGCAGCTCTTGTTTCAAATCTAAATACATGGAACTAAACAAAAATTGTAATAATGTAAATGTAATGCAGTATAATAAATAAAGTTTTGAAATTAACCTAAGAATAATTGCTAAATACTATGAGATAAAATTATTCATAAAATATTGGCAATGGATTTGAAACAGAGACAAAATAGTTTTTCCTTTTTCTTAAATATTGGTCACTTAACTTCCTTAATTGATGGGAGAAACAGTATAATGGTAAGTGCATTTTCAATTTGTATATATTTACATATTTTTCTCTCTTTTTTGATGTTGCTTTTCTACTTTTCTCTTACTCTTTTTCTCTTTTTATATACATTTTATAACTCTTTTTATTCTTAAAGCAATTTTTGTGTCTAACTCTCTCTTTTCAGACAAACAAGGATTTTATATTTTTTTAAATTGATTTGTATACATTTCTCATGCTAATGTGATTTTGCTTTCTGAATTAATAGGAGTGTGCCGTCCAAAAGTCCCACCTTGATCCACAGTCCAACATTGTACGGTGACGCACTGAATGCTAGCTTACAGGTAATTATTTTCAAAACGGGTAATCGTAAATCCTTATGTCAAGGTTATATCATTGACAAATTTTTATAGTATTGTGAATATCATTTTTTTTTGTGACATATTTGTTTATTTCTTATATTAATGACAATAAGATACAACTAAACAACAAACATACTGAACTAATGACAAATTTTGGTACAGATAAACACACTTATCTCTTAAGCAAATAAAATGCAAATAGAAAGAACCTCAACTGACTTAGTTAAGCCTGTGATTGATAGATTTTTTTTCCTCTACACATTTAGTTGATTTAAATAGAAATTGTTGTTTCAAAATCAATTGAGAAAAACATTGTTATCTAAGTCACATTTAATTTTTCAAAAATTTTCAAATTCTTTGTATATAGTGGATTTTGTGGAATAAGTTAATTTGTTATTAACAAATTAATAGTAGTGAACGTATAGTGGATTCTACTGAATTCCACTATGTGTTCACAATTTGAAAATTTTACGTAAATAAACCCTGACTTAGATAATAATTTATACAACTGATGTTGAAATAAGTACTTCTATCTATTAAAATTCAACTAACTGTATCTCTAAAACTATTTTTAGATAGACACACCAAGAACGATCGGTACCATGAAATGGAAATGGTCTGAAACTACTTTTTCATAGATAAACTTAATATAACATTTTGTAAAAATTAAAAACAAATCAAATTATTATTTTTGATGCACTTTTGGCAAATTCATTGGGTGGAAATTCATACTATGTTGTAATATTGCATTGTTGTAAACTCCCATGTCTAGATTATTTTTAAAACATTTGTCATTTTCACTGTACAATTTTTTGTTACGTGTTTCACTTAGAAGGGTTTTTATACTCTCTTGTATGTATTGTATTTTATGCCCTCTTTTAAAACTTTCTAATTTATGCATGTGACAATACATTGTGCCGTGAAAATTATTTTATAACAAAGGTTTTGAAAATAAACTAGACTTTGTGGTTTACACCAATATAATTTACAGTATCCTAGTGTACATTCTGCTCAATGAATTGGCCAAATGTGCATCAAAAAATGTATTTATATAGTGATGGACTATTGAATATTTAATTTAAATCAAATCATTAATTAGGGTTTATTAGAAGAATACATCAATTGCATTCTAATTTAATTATTTAAGAACTGTAATTTTCACATGTCCATTCCTTATTGATGTGAGTAATAAACTTAGGTTTGGTTATCTTATAATATTTGGTTATATTTACAAACATATTAACCAGTTAGAAACAATTAATCCAAATTCTGCAAAGTTGCAGCCAAATAAATGACTACCTGACCTATTCTTAAACGTTACACAAATTTTTTGATTTTAAATTCCATTATGAACTCATTGCATGAATGTCATGACCTAATGATGTAATGATATAATGATATATTCACAGTTTAATAGAATATTCTTATTTGTTGAATCAGTTGAGATTTAAAAGTCCCAGTGAGAAGTACAAAGCATAGTGCAGTATTTGTGCACAATTTTCAAAAAATAAATTTTCAAAGAACAAAATTTCTTTTTATTATATTTGCATTTTCTCATTCAAATGTGATGCAGAACCACCATTTTTCTGGAATTGGACATTCCTCATTTCATGAGAAATGAGTAGGTTCAGGAACAATAGTGATATTTTCACAAGAAAATTATTTTATAAGCAAATATATGCATACCACAATATATCATAAAATCATTTCTTTTAATTTTATGGTTCTTAGAGAGTAATATTTACTGAAATGTTCTTGACTTCTTATGTTTCAAGAATGTCCAATGTGAGAATTATTCTGAGGTAACGTAACTGAATTTCTACACCCGTCATTTCTATATAGATTCAAGACTTGTAATAATTACAATTGAGTACTTCTTTATGAAGTGATTGCGAAATAAAATGAAAGAAACTACACTCAAAATTCTTATATACCATTTGTTAATTAGTTTATTTAGTAGCAATCATTCATCACCAAGAACTTTTAAGGAGTGGCCTTCTTTCTTTGTTTTCGTTGTCTCCCTAGTCACTACTAAGATGTTCCTGATCATTCCATCTTTTTTTTTCACCTGCCTCATTCTTTCCTTTCTTTTAGTCTATATTTCAAGATCTGGGAAAGGAAATCTGTTGGATTTTCTTCTTTTGTTATGCCCATTCATTTTCTTTTGAATTTTTCTACTTTGTTTACTATGTTTACTGTGATTTATTCACAGATTTTGCATTTATTTCTTGCTCCCTTTTTGTGTGTGTTCTAGTTGTCAATTGTGTAATTGTAAGATTTTCCCACAATTAATTCATTGAGAGTCATCTTGGAGTCTCTCTAAATGATCTTCCCTGTATTTTAACAACTCCAAACAAATTAGATCAGGACCAGAACTCTTTCTATTTTTTTCATTTGCTAATGTTTCTTTCAATTTTTACTTTCTTGCATACTATGTACGTGCGACGTATAGAGAAAGAATTGTAATGCTGCAGCAAAAAGTGGCAATTTTTTAACAGAAAAACTCAGAGCCCAGATAATTCTGGTTCCTATGTGTAGTAAATTTCTTCCCTTAAAATATTGTCTGGTCAGAATCCACATTTTGTGGGTCCTTGATACCTAAAAATTTCTTGAAGGCAAATCGTATCAGTGTCAAAGTTTCTGTGGACAACATTAGCACTTAAACTGTTCATAGAATTTTCTCCAAAATCGATATTCCTTGGTTGACCTGGCTGAACTTGAAGCCATATGAATTTGAAACAGATATTTTGATTTTGGGGGGTACTAAAGGGGGGAAACTACTTACATGAAGTCTTAATGACATTTTCCAAATTTTCCCAAAAATGGTTTCAATTTTTATTTATTTTTTTACCTCTCAGATACAGCAAATAAAATGTTCTTATACAAATATGCTTATAAATATGGTGCAGATTCAATTTTCATTGAACACTCTGAATTTTCAAAAATTGCAGAATTTAAAATTTTTTCATCTTTGTACAACTACAATATTTGAAGATACAATTTTTTTTTAATAAATTCTGTTCTTCAAAATTAGGTCTTTAAATATGGCCATATAAAATTTTTTGCAAATATAATTTTCACCTGTTCAACTTCTTTTTAAAGCATCAGGAAGGTTGGTATATTGACTGAGCCATTTGATATAGTGGACATGATAACTTGCTTAACCCAAGTCCATGAGATGGAATCCCAGTATGGGCAAAAATTGTGTGGGTTGAAAACACTTGCAGATTCAAGTAGTAATATAATACGTAACCATTACAAATAATGCAAGAAAGTGTGTTCTATGGTACAACCTGTCATTCTCTTTTAATTTTTTATGTATCTTCCTTATTGTGAAAATTTGTAAGACCTGGTTTGTATTCAGTTGATTTGTTATCATTTTCTTCTCGTTTGTACCATAAGTTTGTGCAATGGTTTATTGCTATTCTGGCACAATGGTACATACGGTGTCTATCTTTTCCATATTACGTTTTTTCAAAAGTTTGAAGCCAAGTCTTCAAGAGACATTTGTGTCCTTTTTTACTGATTTCACATATTTTTCCATTGGTCTTCCCTTCTTGTCTTGTTATCTTTCTGACCTTAACTTGTTATCTTTTGTATCTCTTCTTTGTCAATATTTTTGAACAGTATGCTATGCTTTCTGTAGATATTTTCTGTACGCATTTTTCTTCTTCGTTATGAAGCTATTTTTCATTTCCATGATCATATTCATTACTTGTCCTTCTTTTGTTTACATCCAGTTATCTCTTCTGCTACAGTTGTCATGATTATTTTAGTAATTTCCATTTTCCTCCAAGGACTTTTTCTACCACTTTTTGGCTTTCATTTTGTATTTAATAATGTATTCTGGTTTGGTATTGCTTTCCAATACTGTGCCCCTTTAGGTGTATTTTGAGCTTATTTGAGCCCTTCTCTAATTTTTAGGTTTTGTTTTCGTTTTTTTGTGTTAGATCACTATTTTACTTTAGAACAGATGGTTATCACTATTTCTCGTCCATTATTTGTATGATCTGTATACAAGCGGCCATTACCTGTATCATCGGTATACGTGAAACTCACGAAGTGCGAGAAACATGTTTTGAGAAAAATAAAGTTGAAGATTCTGTTGAAATCATAAAATAATGCTATTCTATATTGGCTCACATTCCTGTTACTGATCTTAGACATTTTAGGTTTTCGCCTTAGTGGCAGTCCATAAATTACGTAACGCAAATTTCGAGTATTTTCAATATCCCCTCTCACCCATGTAACGCACTTCCGTATCTCTGTGTAACACAGCCTAGCCTCAGACCCCCTTCCCCTTTAGCGTTACGTAATTTATGCATGATCCCTTATTACGTACTTATGTAGTAAAGAGAAACTACAGCAGGGTTGTCCAACTGATGGTACGCGAGCCGCATGCGGCCCTCGGTGTCGTTTGTGCTCCGCAGGTTATTAATCAAAAGTGAAAGTTCCTTTCATCCATATCGGACGAGAACATTGTGCGCCTAGATCACATATTCTACCGGGATCAATACCCATGAAGTAAAAATAGGTTGTTTAGATTTAAGGATTTTTTGCTAGTAAATTCAGAAATTCAAATCATCCCATTATGTGTCACTGCGTTATGCATAGTGCGGTCTGTTATCACGCATGATTCCATCCCTCATCCTTTTCAGAGCAGCCGGTCAAACTGCCGAGAACAACAATACGACGTAGTCAAGTGAGGATTGCCCAAGTAATGAAAATATGGCCCTCAACCATAAAGGTTTTAGTCGTGACCTTTCTGGCCTTGCAAGTTGGACACCCCTGAACTATTGCAAATGCTGCGGCAAAAATCACCGATTTTTCGACAGAAGAACTGAGGGGAACTGATGTAGAAAATGGGGATAAATAGTGAAATTACTTAATCTAGAATGTGTAGTCAGAATTTGTCATATGGGTACTTGGTACCGAAAAATTGCTTGATGTTGTAAGCCCACGTATGTGGTCAACGATAGCGCAAAAAACATTCAGACGATTTTATCCAAATTGATTTTTTCTGGTCGATCTGGGCGAACTCAGGGCCCTGTGAGTTTGAAACGGATATTTTGAATTTGAGGAATTCTTTACACTAGTCTCAACATTTTCAAAATTTTCTCAATAAAGGTTCTAATTTCTTTTAATCGAATATTTTCCTCGGATAGCGCAAAGGATGTTTCAAAATGGCGTAGGTCTGATTGTCATTTAAATTTCAGAATTTTCGAAAATTGCAAAAGTTCAAAATTTTTTCGACGTTTTACAATTACAATATAGAAGATAGAGATTTTTTCGTTAATGAAATTTATTCTTGAAAGACAGATCTTATAATGAGGTCGTGTGAAATTTTTCGAAATATAAGTGAAGGCAATTTTTAAATAATAATTATGCGCGAGTAGAGGCAATTTTTAAATAATAATTATTTTCAAAAAAGGATCCAATTCTTCTCCCTTGTATGCAGCAAAGGATGGTAAAAGTATTGGTACTGGTCCCATTGTCGGTAAACTCTGTATTTTCGAAAATAGCGACAAAAAATGCAAAAGAACAATATTGATGATAAAGATTTTTCTGAAATAAAATGTGTTTTAAAAAATTATTTCTTTAAATAAAGTTATGTACAATTTTTTTAAAAAGAGTAGTTTTCGCATTAAATTAATGCAATTTATTTTTAAAATCTGAAGATTGGCTCAACATTTTTCCTTTAATTTTTTCTCCACATAGAGCAAAGGACACTTAAAAATCCCAGAAAAAAAAGAAAAAGAAAAAGAAAAAATTTGGTTGGAAACACTTTTGGAAATTCATGTAGCAATATAATATTGCATAGATATTATAAATAATACAAAAAAGTATGTGCTGTTGTAGCCCCACCATTTTTAGGAGAATTCCTATTCCAGAAAATGCCCATTATTATTATTATTATTATTATTATTATTATTATTATTATTATTATTATTATTTTATTTCACTCCTTTTTAATGGAGGACAACATCTTACTCCGGGACTGTGTAGCCAAAGGACGTAAGATTTCTGCATAACATCTTGCCCATCTACTCTCCCAGTATTCGTCGGACAATACTGCAGGTGTCCAAGATTCTGGAGGGATATGTACACATCACGGTGCAAGTCTAAGATGTCAATACTGCTGTTCAATGTGTTAGGAATTTCACCTGTAGCGCCAATAACTACTGGTACCACTGTGACTTTTGCCATACCCCACATTGATTTGATTTCATCTGCCAATGGCAGGTATTTATTATTTTTTTCCGTGTGTGTTTTCTTCATATTGGCTGGAAGAGGGACTGCAATATCGATGATGAAAGTTTTTCTTTCAGCCTTCAAAACCAGTACAATGTCCGGGATTTTGTTCGGGATTTGTTTATCCGTTTGTATTGGGCGGTTCCAGTAAAGTTTGCAACTTTCATCTTCTCTTATGGGTGGTGGTTAATAGAGTAGTACGGCGCCTGCTTCTCATCTCCAAAATACATTTGCCTGAGAATCTGGTGTATTATCTTGGCCACACGATTGTGCCTGTCAAGGTATTGTTTTGGCGCTAAAACTGAGCATCCAGAAATAATGTGATCGATCCCCTCCTCTTTTTGGCCACACATTCTGCAGTTGGCATTTTGTAAGTTTTCACGCATGATGTACTTGCAGTAAGCTCTCGTTGCGATTACCTGGTCTTGGATAGCCATTATGAAGCCTTCCGTTTCCGCAAACAGGTTACCAGTTTGCAGGTAAGCCAAAGAAGCTTGCAGATTTATTTCAGTGCTTTCTAATGTGTTTCTGTAACGGCCGTGGAGGGCTTTACTCCTCCATCTTTCTAGTTGTTGTTCGTTTGCGGGGATCTTCGAGGAAGGATCATACATTAAGTCGGAGAGTTTCAGAGGTGTGGCTCTGCGATCTGCCTTTATAATTGCAGTCATCCACTCACTGGATTTTGCCTTCTGGAGGAAGTAGTCTCTAAGATTTTCTACTTGCTTATAATGCTTGGTCGTGACACTAGGAATACCTCTGCCGCCCTCTGTACGGGGCATATGGAACCGTTCAATTGAACTGTGTCGGTGGTGTGCTCTTGCTTTAGAAAATTCCTTCCTTGTTTTTATGTCAAGGTTCTTCAGTTCGGTGTCGGTCCATTTTAGTATTCCAAAGGAATAAGTGAGTACTGAGGCTGCATGTATGTTGACAGCTTTCGCTGTGTTGCGTGCACTCAACTCTGTCTTCAAGATGGCGCGCACCCTCTGGATGTAGTTATTACCCACCATTTCCTTGGCAAGTTTGTCTTCAATCCCTTTAGACTGCAAATATCCGAGATATTTGTAATTCTCTTCCTCGGCCATTCCTTTGATGGTGCCTTGCTCTTTATTTACTTCATATCCAGGATGTTCAACCCATTCTCCTTTACTCATACAGCTAATTCTGCACTTGTCGAGGCCAAGTTTCATGTTCACGTCATTACTGAATTTTCCTACACCATCTAGGAGGCTATGAAGATGACTTTTGTTTTCAGCATACACTTTCAAGTCATCCGTATAAAAAAGGTGACTTATTGTGCTCCTGATTGTTCCAGCTTAAATCCCCTCTCCTGATGATTTAGCATCGCTGTTAGTGGTTTCACAGCAAGACAAAACCACAAAGGACTGAGAGCGTCACCTTGGTTTTAATATTCCTCTCTTGATTTTAATATTCCCAACGTGAACATCCGTTTTGCCAGTACTCAGTTGCAAGTTAGTACTCCAGTGATCCATTGCATATCTCAGGAATTCCTTTACATGATTCTCAACCCCATAGATTTCCAACACTGATTTCCAACACTTCACTCAGCCACGTGTGTGGGACACTGTCAAATGCTTTCTGATAGTCTATGTATGCGGTATACAATGATCCTTTTTTCTGTTTTACAGTTTTTGTTGGTAATGATGGAATCTACTATCAGTTGTTCCTTGCATCCCCGTGATCCCTTATGGCATCCCTTTTGTTCTTCATCCAATATTTTGTTATTGTCTAGGTGTTGGTATATTTTGGTGCTTATGATGGATGTGAGCAGCTTATACAATGTTGGGAGACATGCGATAGGGCGGTATTTTGCTGGATCAGCTCTGTCTGTGTTCTCTTTGGGGAGTAGGTAGGTGATCCCTTCTGTCATGAACGGAGGCATTGTCTGCGGGTCTTCCAATACACCAGAGTAACACTTAGCAAGATGTTTGTGGATTCCGGTGGATTTCTTTAACCAGAAATTTTGCAATCCGTCGGGTCCTGGTGCCTTCCAGTTCAATGTTTTTGTCAGGGCTATTTTCACATCTTCTTCGCTGATTTTCCAGTTTAACATTGTTTTCAATCTGGACATACGTTGCTTTTCAGTCCTCTGCCATTTTGCCTTTTTGTGTTCAACAGATTCACCCCACACATTTGCCAGAAACTTCGGCCTTGGGTGCGATGTCTCTGTCTGTTTCTAAATTGGATGCTGTAGATCTTAGTTTCCTGAAGAAGTTATTTTGGTTGTTTCTAAACTGGTTGTTGTCTCTATGACGTGCCTGACTTTTTCGGTAACGTGTTAATCTCTTCGCAAGTGCAACAAGCCTTTGTTTTTGAGTGTCCAATACCGTGTCCAGTCCAGTGTTCTGCGTCTTCAGGCGTTCCAAGATAATTGCTCCAGCTCTCCTAACTTTAGATGAAGCATTCGATTTTGCGTATTGGGTCAGTATGCCAATATTCCTTCTGATCTGTTTAATCTTGGAACATAGTCTTCTCTCCCATGGTGTCTCCCACGTGTTGGGATTTTTCTTCCGTACTGGCTTTGTACTTACACGTCAATACGTGTTGCCCATTAAGAATGAGAACTGTCATTGCTCGTATGTATGTCAGGGTACGCAAGTCATCTAGTGAGCTTTCATCTTTTAACTGATCAGTTATTATGCGGTTGACATTGCTGATGATGCCTTTTGTATCTGTTTTAAAGATAATTTTGGCAGCGTAGGTCTTAGGGTACAACAGATTCCTCCATACTTCATATAGTTAGCTTGAAAGGCATCTTCCTCCTCCTTTTTGTGAAGTGCAAGGGCTTCCGCAACACGATCTTGATGTTCTTCATTCTCATCTCTGGTATCCGTCTTCTCTACCATGCCCAATTCTGCAGCTACTTCCTCCTTGATCGCATTGATTCTGTCCGCAGTTATTCTCTTGTTCGTAAATAATGATCTACGTTGATCTATAACATTCTGCACTGTCTTACGGCGTAAGCTGGGATACTTCTCTATAACTAATCTATGTAGTTCGCTAGTGAATGGATCTTTCGATGTCTCTAGTTTAGTCAATCTATAGTAGCACCGCACCACATGTTCGTTCATTCTTCTATCCACATGGAACGTTGCCTTGTTGACGGGACGAGAGTCGTGGGCTCGGGAGTACACACTCCAGCAACACTTCCCCCATCGTTTACCCTTAGGTGTTGTTGGGTAGGGTTGATACTACTATGGGCTGTATCTTGTTCGGGTAACCCGGTAGTTGCCCGCCTCATCGGCACACTACCACTGGTGGCTCTCACGCTGTCACGCCCAGCCCCAGCTCCTGGCGCGCCCTGGCGCTCCCCAGGCAGCGGCTTTTTCCCGAGGCGTCTCATGCTTCGTGTCTCCATACTGTGATGGGACTGTGCGTTTTTAAGCTACCGCCAGCTTAAAGGAAACGGGAGAAGAGAAGGGGGCAGTGGAAAAATGAGTTAGAATAGAAGGGTAAAATAGAAACGACTCCCTAGCCCTCGCAAACCTAATGGCGTCGGAGTCAGAAACAAGAGTTGGCCGATAGGAAGATTGGCCTACAGGACAGAAAACAGAAGTGTGCCACAAGTAAGTGGAAGTAATGACACACCAAGTTAAAAGTGGGAATTGCAGGATGTTTAGAGGAATGACAGCTGCTCCGATTAGTCGCCTTCTACGACAGGGGGAGGTCCTGTGGTGCTATTCTACTAAAACCCCCGACACCACACGGGGTATTGTTGTTATTATTATTATTGTTATTATTATTATTATTATTATTATTATTATTATTATTATTACTACTATTATTATTATTATCACAATTATTATAATCATCATGATTTTCATCTTCTTCCTCTTCTTCATTTCCTCCTCCTCCTCCTCTTATTCTTCTCCTCCTTCATTTCCTTCTTCTTCAGTCCAGAATATATAGTTGTTCCCATTTCTTGAGTATTATCCATTGTTTCTGTTATTATTGCCACTTGAGTTCCCTTTCCAGTCCATTTTCTTTATGGTTTAGGCCTCTTACATTCCAAATTATTTTGTTTTACTTCCTTTTTTTTTGCTGTTAGTGTTGTTTGTTATTGAAATATGATGCCCTCCTGTGATCTTTTGGTTCTACAAAAGGGTTCACAATATCAGCACTCCCTATGGCCTGTTCTATCATTGTACTTCTTGTGGTGGAATTTCTGCTCTGAAAGATGTACTTATATATATTCAATTATTATCTGTTGTTTCCAAATACTGTTTTATATTCCAATTTCCTGTGGATATTCTCTAATGTCCCCAGAATTTGTTGTTCCAGCTAATTTTGCCACATATATCCTTTTGTATTTCTTTATCCTTGTAGAACCTGTTCACTGAAATTTGTTCTATTATAACATATTTATTTTATCTTCTTTACGTTGTTGTTCTTCACTTGTGTTATTGAAGAGGAGTGCTTCTCTTGTTTGGTGTGGTACTTTCTTCCATTCCTGCTTCAGAATCCATAGCAAAGTAAATGCTTTATTCTATAAACCATCAGCCTTATGATCTATCTTTATGAACTTTTTAGTAGAGATATTAGACTAGTTTCTCAATATTTCTGCACTGAACTCAAAAATTACCCTGATAATATATACTGCATCTTATTTGAATGCACTCAGTTAAATGAACTGAGACATCCCTTCATATTTGGAATATAAAAAATATTTCATATAAAGATATTCTTAATCTGGTTCTATACATCAATTTAAAACATTTTTATATCACTCCTTTTAATGTATTGATTATTTTACAAAGTAAAACATGAAAATAACATCAGAAAATTTTAAGATTATTTAACAAGCCACTTACTACTGTGAAACTGGGTGCAATGGATATACACAGTTAAGAAAGAATGGAAACTGGGAAATAAAGAACTCTTAACATTTCATATTTTTCAAAACTTCATCTAAATTTTCACTCATCTGAAACCAAACATAAAAATACTTTTATTTGCCAGACAATTGGCTTTTCTTATCCCCTATTTGAAATATTCATCTTCACTCAACTAGAGGTTTACAGGGTACTTTTGAGATTTGATTATATAATGATCTCATTAGTCATTAAAACAAAATACTAATTTTTATTTTAGGATCTAGTGTAATGTTGCTATTTATAACAAATTCCATCATTTATTCAAAATATGATAGGAAATTTAAAGTAATAGAGCATTAAGATTTTTTTAACTAAGCACAATAATGAAATGCACTGATTAAGCAAAATGTTTATGCCAGTTATGTTATTTTATTTCAATGTTTAGAAACAAAATATGTTCATAATACTTTAGGTAGTGACATATCCATTTTAAGTGCTACTCCATATTTATTATGTCTTCTTGGCTGTGGGGAGTCAGAGCGTCATAGGCACAGCACCTTGGCCACGGAAAGACCGCTGGGGACCGGGGAGGATAAAAGAAATGTGGAAATCATTAAACATCCTCAAAACCTTAATGCCGACCAAATCCTGCATCACAATAAGGCCTGGAAACATCTATTCTACTGCGACACCCAGTCTAGACCCAATCGCATTAGAGCACGGTTCCCACTGCTCCTTGATGTTCAGCCACGGATGGCACCCTTCTTCCACCCTTTCCAGGAAGACCTTTGCCTGATTGTCTGATGTATTTGTTGATTATCTGATCAGCCAGCAGTCGGGTGGAGGGAAACCTCATACTTTATAAACCTATATACCTGTGCCTAGGGCACAGTGCTGTCTCCCGGAAAGCCAAGATTCTAGTGACCCCGGTCATGGAAACTTAAGCTTTCACGTTTATAACATTAACCCTGTGGCACGTGCGTAAGTAAAAGTTAATTCGAGTATATGTGGTAATCTCTTATTTGTGTAATTTTGCAATTTTAGCATATCTTGCTTCATAAATTGTGTACTGGGTGTTTCAAGCACAAACACACATTAAACACATTTACTGGCAATGATGTTTTAAAATTTCAATAAACTACATTGTATAAAAATAATAAGAACAAGATGTGTTAAAAAATGTATAACAGTTGTAAACTGTACTACACACTCCAGTCCGTGAATGCTGTGTCATGCGCAATTTGGTTGAGACCAGTACCGGAGCTAGACAATTTGGGCCCGGACAAAGCTGTAATGTAGTCCTCTCCACCCGAAAAATTCAAAATGTGAAAGTAGTAAATATCAAAAAACTAAGTGAGTTATTTATTTCAACAAATAATAAAAATTACAATGCTTACGCTAGAAAAAGTTTTTGGAAATATATTTTAAATAATTGTTTTAAATAAAAGTATTCAGTAATTGATCAGTGTTCAGTGTTTAGATAGTGGTTAATAAAATCACTTGATGTTAAATATATGAAATAATAAATATGAATTTTATTCTATTTAATATTAGCGTCATTTGATTTATTTCATATAGCTTTACTTACAAGTAATTACTACAATTAACTACTTATGGTAAAAAATTAATTGAAAATTTTATGAAGTATCAGATAACTGTACCGCAACTTATAAAATTACTGTAATGATTTTCTTGAGTTCTAATTTCTTTTTCAATTTTTTACTAATTTTTTCACATCAATCCCATCATTGGACCCCTTGACTTGAGGGACCCCAGGCAATCACCCGGTCTGCCCATGCCTAGCACTAGGTCTGATTGAGACTATTCTAGTGATGAGCATAAAGCCTATTGGCACAAACAGAAAGTTATGACACCTGAGGACAACAACCAAGAGGTTCTAAGAAGGACAGTGTTCTCAAACATTTTTGTGTCAACAGAAGTGTCTCTGTCAACAGAAGAATGCTGATGACATTAGCTGAATTGCTTAACTTCATTCTGTGAAGTCATGGATGTTAAGCAATTCGAGACATCAAGGATTCTGGGATGGGTGACATTCTGGGAACCCCAGATATTAATGGCGCCAAGCTCCGGACTGAAGGGATAAAAGGCAATGACTGACTGCGATGCTATGAGACAAGTCAAAATTTAATCGAGGATTACTCCATATATGCTCAATGTTCAATTTCAGCTCAATGCTCAACAGCTGATAGTTGTTGTTGCTATAAAGGTGAAACAGAAAAAAAGCAATTGGTCATTTAAGAGATTAAATGTGTGTGCTGCAGGGTTAAAGTAATGAAGATCTAGGTGAATTTCAACCATTCCAATTGCAAATACAGCATATCCCTAAATGTTACAATGAAGGGTGCCAAATTTGTAAATACAAACAATTGTCTCAAAATATGCTTTTGAATTTTTAAAAAAGCAAATTATTTAGAAGAATCAAAGAATATTTAAAGTGTCCATGATAACAAATTGTAAGACATTTCAATACTCTTGGGAAAATTTAATTAGTTTTTAAAAATTGATGAAAACTTTTTAAAAGACTAAATTTGAGACCTGTTTGTTTTCAGGGAGCACTTGGAGAAAACAATATTGGATTTCATAACAATTCCATGAGCACCTCCACAACAACCAGTCCGGACAAGGTGTCATCTCCACCAGCAGAACACAGGTGAGAAATGAATTAAATCACAATGGTCATACATGACTGTAGTTTTACAATAAATACATGTCCATTCTACACAGTTTTAGCTTTGTAACATTGAAAAAATCATGTTTCATTTTAAATATTTGTGAAAACTTTAAATGAATTAATGATTCATCTCATTTGTTGATGTATTCTTTTGTGTAGCTTCTGATTGGTGAGTATTTTTTCACTTCCTTGTTTTAGAGGGTTTTGTTCAATGTAATATTTTGTAATAGTAATGAATTCTGTTCTTCTATTTCACAAATCATTGTATCAGATTTAAATAGAGTATGATATATCTCATTATTTTAAAACATGCTCCTTTCACAGAACCTCTGCTGAAAGCTCATTAATGCTCATCAAACAAGAGAATGTCCCTCCTTCTTCAATGGCTGGTGACAATGATGGCCTTGTTCATATGATCAAAAGGGAAATAATTGAACAAGGTATTGATGGAGATGAAATAGAAGAGCTCGGAGAGGAACGTGACTTCGCCTCGAGTACCACTGTAGGGCTGCCAATGGAGCAGGGCCCTGAATCTGAAGAAGGCGATGAGATGGCTGAGGACCTGTCGATGGTCCCGGACGTCAGTGAGGAAGTGTTAGAGGCATAGTATGAGTATGGCCAATGACAAAATTGTTAAACGTACCATATCGTGTGTTTAATTTTTCTTTCGTATACAGCCAAAGGACTATTAAAATGTTTTCCCATGAAAGTAACATGGCTTTTACAAAACAGACGTTGAATACGTTAATCCATATCCTTCAGGAAATGATTGATCACAACGATTTACCAATTCATTGTATATGTAAAAACTCCAATGTAACTTGTATATTACATTTGCAGACTGAAAGTACACAATAGCATGCTGTTATCTGCAGTGCAGGTTGTGTGAGTGTATGTTAACTCCGAACATCAGATTATAGGAAAATAAAATTATGTGTTTAAGTGATTCAAAAGACTGTATGATTGTGTGGATAAAACGTGTGTAGAACAGGCTTCTAAGTGGTAGGTAGGGCATTGTTCACTGTCTGGCCCCGCACATTTAGTGTAATGGCTACAATGAGATAACAGTGCAAAATAAATGTAGCAAACCAAAAGGGATTTTATCTGATGCAGTTCAGCAGCTCATATCTGGATGTGGCCATGTTCACCCTGTAGGCTAATTTGTTGATTGTTTTATGCACTTAGGTGCTAGTATTTTCAGAAATCTTAAATATTTAATATTGTTTGAACTGAAAGTTGCTATGGAAGTAGTACCTCTCAGTGGACATTTCTCATTTCAAATGAACAATAATTTATTAAATATGGTAAAGTAGATGAGTGGTTTCAGCAAGGAATATAGAATTCAGACAGGATTGGCACAATCTCTAGTTCTGGAAGCAGAACTGGTTTATGTACTAACCAAAATAATTCAAAACTGGATTCAATAAATATCATACTTCCAATTAATAAGTACTGTTTTCTTCTGTAATGTGCCTCTGAAACAGCCTGGAAAAATAATTAGAAGTTTTTTGAAATTTGCTGGATTATATTGAATTTGTGTTGAAATTAAGTAGCACACATTCAACAAAGATACACAGCAAAGTACCGTAAAATTACAAGAACAACAACAACAACAAACAAACAATAACAAGAGGCAAAAATTGGATGAAAATTAAAAGATTTTACCTTTTTTTTGATTCAGTTACATGAAGCAAAAAAAATGCACACATATGGAACAAATATTTAATTGAAATATTATTATTAAGAAATTCAGCTTGGAGTATATGTGCATTAGATCCTATGTTCAAACTGTTTAGTTTTTCTTGACTTTTCTGTTGGTCTTTGCATTGGATACTCACAGAGGAAAATTTTCGATATTGTTGCAGAATGAAGATGGCAACTACGTAATTACAATCGTCACATTCTCCTTAGAGGAATATATGTATATGAACCCATACACACTTTGGTATATATTTAACAATAATCTCTTAATAGTGACAACTTATTTAATTTTTCAAAATATATTTTTTATTCTTGTTTGAAATTCTAGTAGTAAGATGAACATTGTTATTAATAGTTCTAATGCACAGAGGAACAAAATATATCTAATTATCTATTAGATAAAAATAAACCATTTTTTAAATTAATTCTTCCATTTTTGTCGCAATTGTTTTCTGAAAACATATTTACTACAGCTCACTAAGAAGTGTTCAATATCATTACTTTCAAGAAACTTTTAATCCACATTTTCATTTCAGAGAGAATATAATTTCTCATTAAATGGAATTAACTAACCTTATACTTCAAATAGAATCAAAAGTAGTCTGTCCAGTGTCTGTTGCTTTAATTCAAAATATTTTGTGGTTGATACTCTGATTAAAGAATCTTTTACAGCACATGCATGTTAGTATATTCCTTTTTTCAATTTCATGTATACTAATTATTTAATTGTCATAAAATTGAACATGATTTATGTATAAAATATTTGTTTCTTATTGCTTAAGGACAAATTTCCTTTTGCTTGAAACTTACCCATCTATTATGCCAGGGAATATTGAATAATTATGTTCTGTTCATTGCAAGTTGTATTAATTTTAGGAAAAACCAAATAAATTGGAAGCTTGAAAAACCATGGTATTTAACATTTAAATATTTGAGTAATACATAGTTACATGCCTTACAGCATTATGTGTTATGCAGCATTTTTATTTACAGTATCTGGAGACAATTGTCCTTAATATTTGCTGACATAATTGCAGATAAAAATTATCATTTTCTTCCAACAGAAACAGTATTTTTGTTTCTTTTAATGTTGTTGTTATTGTGCTTACAATGGAGAACAGTAGATGGCATTCCAGTGTTTACATTACAAGCAGTACAATTCTAGAATTGTTATGGAAAATATAGAGAATGAAAGGAAAAGAAACACTTTTTCACTGACGTCAGCATTTAAAAATTGAAATGTAATAGAGTATTGAGCAATTAAGCTATGGTATGCCAGCATCTACCTCCACAAATGCAATGTACTGCAATTAGCTGTGAACACATACCTCATTGATTTGGACAGTGAAGTTTAGCTAGACTGTTATCAGAGAAGAATTTTGAATCTCCCTTAAGCTCTTTTACTGTACGAGTATGAAATAATTAAAATAAAGGTATACAGTGAAAGACATTCACTGATTGAACCACTGGTGTAATTCAGAAATAAATGCACTATGAGTCTAAAATTGAAAATCTGATGTCACTGATGATATATTATTTTGAAAAATGGATTCATATGAGAAAATGACAATTAGTGTTGATATTACATGGAGCAACATTTATAAGCGCAGCAGAAGTGCTCAGCTGCATGGTTGATGTCCAAAACAGATATGGACAAAGATAATATCTTGATATAATTTCATATATGCAGAAGAACAGATAATAAATTTCTACATTTCATAATGAATTATTGCATATCAAAAATTGTTCTGAATAGCATGTCTAACTATAATGTTAATTAAACAAACTATGGTAAGCATTTTACATTCATAAACGCATAATTTTATTGCTTTGTCTTCATCACTGATAATCATACTTGTGTGTTATAGTCAATGAATTTTTATTTAAAAATTCATTCTGACACTTGTACAGGTGTAAAAATGTTTTTCTGCATACAGATTCTACATCATGTGTGATATAGTTGAGCAAAAAACATGTGAATTATGTCCATGCTGAAATAAATTGGGGTAGGTGCACGATTGTTCTCTTTGAATATACATTTAAATAATTTATTGATTTTTTAAAATATAAGTACATTTTGTTTGTGTATGAATTCAACTGTAATAAATTGTATTTATAGTATGAGTAATAAGCGAGGCAACACGGCATGACTTTGATGGTCTTGGCCAGGAAAAAGACAAAGAAGTATTGTATAATGAAGAATTACATTTGAGAAGTAGATACGGAATTAATTTCAGTTTCGAGCAGTTATAAGGATGTTATATAAATAGCTCAATGTACAGTACTTTGTGTGGAATTCTATAACACTGCCGATCCTTATTGAGAAAAATGAGTTATAATGGTGTAGTAGACATTAATAACAAGAACAATGCAAGTAAAGTGAGGGTCTTTGTTAAATTATCAAAACACGAAAATAATGTATCATATCAAATATTTTGAAGTAATACAATTACTTATAGTGGAGTAGGTAAGAAATTCTGTTGCTTTGAAGTCTTGGTTTGATTTTCAGTTAATTATAATATTGTTCTGTAAAGTGTAATCTTGTAAAAATTAAATACAGTATCCCTTTCATCTAGCTTAGGAAAGCTTTTAATTGGCCACAGTTATTTTGAAAGTAAAGAATAGAAAGCTCAGTGTGTTCCAGGTAATTGAATTTTCATTAAACAAAATGTAGCTTCCTCTGCTTTTATGAACAATTTGTCCAACAATTCATTTTCATTTAATTTGCAAAACATGTGAAGAAATAGCACATCAGTTTACTTTACATTTAAATTAAAAGAGTTTTTTCTTTTCATTTTTACCAAATGAAAATTTTAGCCTATTATTAATTTTGAAGTGTTCTTTCCATTTCAAAATGACTCAAAACTGTATTGCTACTACTGCAAAAATTCAATCACTAGTAGTGAAAATAAATTTCACTTAGCCACCATCATCATCTTCATTGCTAAAATACTTTGTTCTAAGAATGTGGTAAATGTGTTGGAACAGGACTTTTTTTATTGATTTCACAGTGTGAATGAGGCACATATGTGTAAGTGTCAGAGAGAGGAAGAGAGAGAAATATGAAAAAGAAAGAGACTGTGTCATGATGATGAAAGTTAATCAATATAAGATGTATTTGTTGTCACTGAGTTATGTTTATTCCCAAGCTCTTCATTTGTAAATTCAAAACAAGAGTAGGAAAATTTTGTCAGTGATATATGCATGTTTTTCAATCATTAATTCAAATGCACTTCACAATAAATAAATTGTTTTAATTTCATTATTTTGGTGAAAACAGTTCTAAAATATCACTACCAACTTATTTTTGTTAATACAAGTTGAATTATCATATTTTCCTTTTCTGCAAAGTTTTGAGTAGAATCATATAAACATTACTAAAATCAAAGAAGAAATGAAAAATTCGATTGATTTCCTGGCTTCAGTGAGAAAAATCAAGAAAGAAACATTGCAAACTTAAAGACTCCTAGCACAAATTGTATGTAGAAAGGAGGTACATATCAGATGAGGTCACTGTTATCTCATTGTAGTTGCCAAAATAGAGTCATGACAATATTCATGAATTATTATATTGAAATATTTTGCCTGTTGGAGGCAAAAATATGATCGTTTTAATTCCCCAATTTTTTATTGTAAGATACTCATAAATTCTTCTATCTTATTTTTAGCCAAACCAACTTCACACATTTATTCTTTTGCCAATGTGGTGTGATTTTTTTTTTAATCATTAAAAAAAAAACAAGTTGAAGATTAGACTGGTTTTGGGTATATGAGAATTTAATGAATTAGTATTTAAGAAATGATATTTGTCCATGTGACTAAAAAGTATTCAAATCGTTAGATACACACACACATATACACACATGCCCACACACACACACACACACACACACACAAACATACACAGACTACAGACTCATCTCCAAGATCTTCATTCTGGAGGTATCATTATGGCATTACATCTAGTTACTGAATGTGCTTCATTATTTAATTCAAGTGTGGCTACCATACATTCAGAGAGGGAGAGAGAAAATTAAGTAAAAATGATATTCAGGTAGCGCCCTCTTCTTTAATCTTTTTAATTTGTTGTAGACTTTAAGATTTGTTTTATTAGCAAAAGTTCTGAATACAACAAAGTGAAGAAAAACATGAAATTTTGAAGAAGAACCCTCTCTCAGAATTTTAATAATCGCATTTCATAAAAATAATTTATAGTATTTCTTTGTTAAGTACATACTACTGTGTAAAAATACTCTCTTTTTGCACTGGTAGGAAAGCAGAAAACAGAAATCATTCACAATAAAAACAAAATGTGCACCTGAGTTTCTATTATCATAAACTACAATGCAGACATCTGACTACAGACAATGGGAATTATTTTTTCAAAATAGTTATTTCATCACATTTGGTTGATGTATTTACTTTATACATATACAATGAAGAAATTAGAGGTATTATTTATTTATTTATTTATTTATTATAAACCTCTGTTAATGCAAATTTTCCCTCCAGCTACAAACAAGTGAAAGCAAACTAATATACAATTCTAATGAAGATAATGATGATGGTTAGGTTTATGAATGATGACAGTGATTATAAATATGTTCATCACCTCTTGAAATATCGAAACGTACACTGTTTCAAACTTAAAATAAATGTGCTGTATCATCCTTTTTTAATATAAATGTAACAATTTGTTTGTTTTAGCCATTATTCATATACTTTAAATCTCAAACTTTGAATAATGAGCAGGAAAACTTCATTCAGCACAAGAAATAATTCATTTCCAGTGTATCATGGTACTAATGAATTTATCAAATTCAGGATAGTGAAAAAAATTAATTATAAGAATATATACAATAAACATTTTTGTTCAGCAACTTTCTTGAAACAATTTTTCTTCAGAATGTTATGTCAGTTTTCCATGCTCTGGATTAACTTTGGTAAAGTTAATATCACAGATTTAAACAGTGGTCAATTGATCTTAAAAAAGTATAAATTATTAAATTCATAAGACTGCTTCTGATATTTCTAAAATTTAAATGTATCTACAGATGAAAAATCAATAATTGTTCAGCATTTCATGTTCAGGTTGAAGGAATTCTATTAACTATCTTGTCAAACACAACTTTGGCTCATCATTTTCATTTATTTCAATGTTAATCATATTTTGAATATGATATATATTAGAATTCAAAACATATTTTTCTCATGAAACTTAAATCAATGTTTGACAAGACTTTTGACAGTTATAGGTCATTTTCTTGGATTAAACTATACTGTTCTCAGTTACAACAATTTTCAAATTTGCATTAAGGGAGCATTGAATTTTGGTTTTTGGTAATTTTCTGTTTGAAACACTGTACATTTTGAAGATATGCCATATAAAATGGTGTATGAGTTTGATATGTAATCTTAAATACAATACAAGGAATTCTATATTTCATAAACGAAACTGGAAAATGCAGACTTTGATGAAGGTTCTACTAAACAATGAATGTACTTTTGTTTTGTGTTTTGCTCCCATTTCAAAATATAGACTCATTCCATACAAAGTAAAATGGAAATAAAACATTTTCAGTATATTCTGTCAGAGTTTATACATAAAACTGTGTGATAGTATATGTTTTAACATATCTTTCACAAACCAAGGATTTAAGTGAAGAAGGTTGTTCTTAATATATAGGAAAATTTAGAGTAAATTGTGTAATAGATTTCCCCATACATAGATGATATTTAGTGATTGTATGTTAATTGAACTATGTAAATAATAAAATTAAAACATTCCGCCAAAGCTGTATAATCTGTTGCTAGTGAAGTGCATTTTACAATGAATTTTTGTTTTCTAAGACCAGTACTAGGAATACTGTCAAGACTTTCAGGAACAAATTAAAATAACAATCATATTGTTAACAACGGAATTAAAAACTACCTCTGGGTATTCAGTGGTACACATATATGCATGGCTGCTCGTACCTAAATATATTAAAAATTAATTAAGAATTGCAATATGTTCAAGAAGTCTAGTTCTAATGAAACTTAAAGGGATGAGACATACTTTGTACAAATGGCAGCATGCGTGAGAAAGTCAACTTTATGGTTTTAGGCACAATATTGACCTCAGAATAAACATTAAACAATCATAATCACGTCTTCTGAAGCATTGAAAATATTAAATGCCACAAATGTATATAGAATCTTGGTTAGGTATGATCAATAAAATGTTCCTGATATAAAAAACCTTGTTTCCAGTTTTTAGACTCCCTTATCAATGCAACGTGTATGTGCAAACACTTTATTGAGCTCATACACCATATTTGTATTATTGTGTTGTCATTGTCATCATAGTATTATACTATTTAGTTCAGATTTATTTTAATATGACAATATTGAAATCAAATCTTTATGTAAAGTACAATTTGATATATTTCCCTAAAGTTCCAAATTAATAGAAGTGTTTTGTGCAAATTATTTGGTTAAGATTAACTTCTTTAGTCCAATTTCTACTCTGATGTCATATTGACAAATGAACTGGAATAAATGTCACGAGTGAACATGCCTCATTTTCATTGTAATGAGCTTAAAGGTTACAGTATTAGATATTTAAAAATATTTAACTCATTTATACATGACAAGCTGATTTGTTGGATTGTGTGTACCTTGTAGCCTGTGTAGAAAATATTCTCTGTTAGAAAACACATTGAATTTTTAAAAAAAGCAATAACTTTGATAATTACAGAAAACATTAATAAAATTGTATGTGCCAGGGCATGAAATGAATGTATAAAAGTATCTTAGATTTAGTTAAGTTATTGTGTAATAAATTTTGATTTAATGGGTAAAGAATGGAAATTCCACAAATCTAGTCTCTGCCCAGTTTTTTGTACATAAACTTACAATTAAAAAAATAAGTTATGAAATACCTCAATATTTGTGGTGATAATAGTAGTTGCAGAATGATGAAAAAAACTGAAAATTAAGACTATACAATTTAGAATATATCTATACATTTATTTATATCTATTCTGATTTTCTGTGAAACATATATAATAAGCATAATAATACTATATTTTTTTTGTAAAAAGTTATGAGTATTCCACATAACAGAATGTGTAGCAATCATATCTTCAACAAAATCTTTTGTAAAACAAACCCAATCACTATTTAAACTTATCACATAAATGTAAACAACAAATTATTTTGGTTAACTCGGAACCCGGTAATTGCCACAGACTGAACCAAGTGCATTTCAGAAGTGAGACAGTGATTTAGTGTAATTGAGTATTTTAACAATTGGGTCTGCTTCAAAATACAACAATATGATTTTATGCCAATTTCAAGTTCTGCTTCTAAGTTATTTAAAACAAGCATGATTAAAGAACCATTCCTTGTTTCAGATACAGTTTATAATTTCTATTTTCTTATTTTGTCATAACACTGTACCAATTACTGTAATCTGTGTCTGCAGATGTGGATCATAATGTTAGTTTATGTTAGTCCATTTTTCCCAATAATGAATAGAAATTGGTAAAGGAATGTGTCCCAATGAAATAAATCATTGATGATTATAATTTTCCAGTGATATGGTTGGTAACTTCATGCTTTGTTACATGTTTTGAATAAATATAGTTTCAACAGTGTTACTCAAAATTTATTTAGAAGTATATAATTAACATGCTATATTAAATATAGTAATGTTAACATTAAAAGATTATGGTAGATAATTTATTATATGGAAACTGAAGTTTAAATATATGTATGGTTGTTTAAAATATATTTGGTTAAATTTTCTCTTTATTGTACATCCCAAAACAATACAACAAAAAAATTAGTAACAAAATTTGTCAGATAAAATGATACATCATACTCGCAAAACACATCTGTCCCTGCTACAGAAAATCGTCCTCATAATTAGTCATATGCATAGATTCAAAGTGATTTTGATGTTTTCTTTCTTCTGTACTTCAGTCATAGAAAATCAAAAAATGTACTTTCTTTCTGAGTTGAAATAGAAAACTTTTCCATGGAATAAATTTAATATGATCATAAATAATTGTTAAACTCATCCTGTATAAATACAAAAAACAAAATTATTTTTTTAATAATTAATAGAAAACTTCAACTTAGTTATATAGACAATTTACATCTTCAACTCCGAATTATATCTTGGAGATGAGAATCTTATATTAGTACTACTTGTAGACATGTATAATTAGTCACAGTATTTACCAAGTTTATCAACTAATGTTCTGGTAGTAGGCCTACTGGTGGTTGGATGTGATATTTTAATCGTGGTGATTTAATGGTTTTTAATAATGCAATGAGAATAATCATTATGTATCACATTATTTATACATACATTGTATATACTACTGTAGTCTACACTTCTGGTTAACAGGGAGAATGGGTGACTAACTTCCTCAATTTGTATTCAGGATTCAAAAGATAATAGATCAAGGTCACATAAATACGTGCATTGCTGGGTGGTGGTTTAATTTTCGTTCAGTTATCTATATTGTGGTTAGTTTATAGAGTGAGTCATTTCAGGTGGGAAAAATACTCCAGCGTGTTTCTCTACTACGTATCAGTACTAATAAATAATGCCTTTATCGTCTTGGCATCATAAGCATAGATTCCCGTAAGGAGTATTTTTTGAAATGTTCCTATTTCCTAGCAGTCGATACGTCATCGGAACTGTGGGCGTACTTCCGTGATTCGAAACATGCGCGCGCGCACGCACACACACGCGCGCACGCACGCACACACACACATACATACACACACACACACACACAATCAGAGTTGTGATCGTAGGATAATGGAAGTCTTACTAAAAGACGAAAGTTACAAGCATTTAACAGTTTTAGGAATCTAAGTTGTACATACAACTTTAATTGAAGGCACTTCAAACATCAACTCCCTCGGTAAGGCGTCCCAAATTGTTTATTAGTTATTTTAGAATATATGCATACGTATTAGGATATTTAAAAAACATATAGTTAAATTATGAACTTATTTACAAACTGTATTTTTAAAATTTACGACTTTTGAAAACAGTAGAAGTGAGTCATTTCACATAATGGATTGTCTAATTCAAGTGTAGATTGTTGTATTGCGGTAATGGAAGTGCAACGATTTGTGGCCTGTAGATCTCTGACGCGGACGCCTTTTTGTCAAAATGTATTGCTTATACATTTGCGTTTATCTCGGAAACGACCCTCGACAGCAGTTTTGACATCGTATTCATGTTTTACGGTTCAAAAGACATTTAAGAACTGGTCTTACATCATTTGGTGGTGAGATAATACTTATGCAAGTGTACCAAAAAATATTTTAAGTGTTCGTTTCTCGTACTTTGTATGTTCGAAAGTGACTAAATTACCAAGAAGGCATTTTTAAAATTATTATTTAGAACAACGACACTGGGAGTGGCACCATTTTTTTTCAAACCTTTTGATCACAATCATGTTTAATTGTAATCAAGTCATTAATGAGCAAATATTTGTGTTATTATTAATGTTATTTTTATTATTATTATTGGGTCATTCAATGCAAAAAAGTAGATTTTATGACATGACTCCAAACTTCAAAATATTTTGGGACATATGGGACAACTATATTGCCCCATTTTTCAGTAAGCACTATAATTAAATTTTTGGAAACAACTTCTCTGAAACTTTCTGGTAGCATTGAAATTACTCAATCAGCAGTCGCTTCTTTAAAAACTGTTCATTTATCATTCGAAGGTTAATATGAAGATCTAAGGAAGAAAAAGAGGTCTTCTGTTCTGGAGAAAAACCCAGGATTCGAAACAATTTGTGCTATTTGTGCAATGCAATGAGGGGACAATTCCGTCACACTGGATCCAGAAAACACGGTGAAGAATAGAAAATGTATTTGACATGAATATTTAGATGCGTTTTTCCTTCAATCAAATTCCTTCAAACTAATCCTTCACATTTTTACATTTAAAATGCAATTTGTCACGTCTTCTTGAAATTCTCTATCTTTAGAGAACGCGTTTATAAAGACTGGTTGCATGTGAGAGCCGCAAAGGGAAGGTATACTGTTGAATTAATATCGGAAACGATATTTGTATCTTATTGATACGGAGATAGTTGTAAATAATAGGATTATGAGAACTATAATGTTTAATTCTGGTCTTTATATTAAGTACACAGAACAATATACACGAAGATAAAGGTATTTTAATAAAAAATAATTGATATAAGGATACTTAATGTTACTTATTTCATACTTTTGAGTACATATTTCTTTATATTATAATACATATATATGTACATATTTTCCCTGTTTTTAGTACATAATTATCCGGGCCCTACTGATAATACTGAAACAAATATATATTAGATACAACTTTTATTCAACATACTTAATGATTAATGTACATACAATGAAAAAATTAATACATTATTAAATAAAAATAAGATGAATTGTGCAATTGTATTGTATCTGGTTGGTATAATAAATTGTTTCAAAGCAGTCGCGGGCCGCACAAAAAGATCCGGCGGGCCGCATGCATCCCGCAGGCCGCCAGTTTGAAAGTCCTGGTATATACGTATGTATACGGGAAGTGAAAATATTATTTGGGCTTAGCTTTTACAGAAATAAAGTCTTGAAGATGGCATTAGCATTTACACTAAAGTCTTGAAGATCCACAACATTTTAGTGGCTCATACATATTATGATGCTATGTTTGTTCAACACTTTCAGGCAACGCATGTACATCACAACATATTTGAATCAGCCATTTGAGAAACACATCTCCATTTTTTTTTTTTCAAAATTGAGTTATACATCCAGATTTACTAGTTAGGGCTAATCTTATCCATTACACGTACTAAGTTTTACCTTTTTTTAGTAAAGTAAGTAAGTAAGTAAAACATCACATCTCCAATGGAAAGGTACATAACAATGAGATATTAAAATTTGCAGTCTTTTGAGGAACACCACATCTCCCGAAGATGTTTTTCTCAAACGACGTAGTGAGTGGCAGCACTGGCGCAGAGCATCAACTAGTGGTGCTACAGAATGGCACAGATTTTCCCGCATTAGTTTTCTATTTCCTTGGGTCTCGGCTAGCTCATACTTGCCACATACTCTTGGCAGCTACCATCTATCGCCGCCCACACTACATATTTTTTGACATTTTCTTAATTTTTCTCTTTCCTAGTGGTAGAACGAAATATGAATTTAAGAATATTAAAGAACACTAAAACCTCGACCTAAATGGCAATTTTCTTTCAAAAATTTTGAGCTTTTAAGAAAATAGCGTTTAAGCGCCACTAAAAATGCGAATTTTGAAGCTCTTTCTCACAGAAAATTTATGAGTTTTCGAAAAACTTGATTTGAAGTCATTTGAATCATTTTAACTTACAAATACAATAATGATTAAAAATTGCTGGAAATGTGCATATTAATGATGTGAGAGATTTTCAAAAAATATTTATGTAATTTTTGCAAAAATAAAAAAATACCGCAAATTGAACTTTACGTCATATTAAGAGTGTAATTAGCACTATCCGTTCGATAAGTTGAAGAAACAGTTTGGAGCCATTTTTGAGAAAATGGCGTTTGAGCATTTCTGAAAATGCGGAATTTTGAGCTAGTTTTCACAGAAAACTATTCAATTTTCGAGAAACTTTACTTGACATTATTTAAAGCACATGTACTCATAAATATAATAATGTGAACAAATCGCCGCTAATATAAATATTAAGGACGTGAGATACAAGTAAAAAATACATTTTTATAATTTTTGAAAAAAACAAAAGAATAGAGCAATATAGCAATTATGCCATCTCATAGAGTACATTTAGCACTATCCTTACCAAAAGTTTAAAGAAAAAATTTGGAGCAGTTTTTGAGGAAATCTTGGTTTTGTAATTTTTTTAAATTGCAAATATTGCTTGCAATATTGCGCGAAAACTACTAAATTATCAAAAAAATGTGCGTGACCTTAAGAAAATGTGCGTGAAAGAACTCACTTTGGCGAACAAAATTTATTTGGAGGAAAAGTCTCTATCTTCAATTTTAAATCTGTAGGAAGACGCCGAAAAAATTCAAACTTTTGAAATTTTCGAAAATTCAGAGTTAACCGTGAAAATAGGACGTATGCCACCTTAATAAGTGTATTTTACTCTATTATTACAAGAAATTTAATGAAAAAATTTGGAGCCGTTTTTGAGAAAATTTTGAAAATGTCCGGGGGACTTCATGCGAAGTACCCCCAAATTTTGAAGAAAGATTTTCAAAATCATGGTGCCTCGAATGGACGCAGATCGACCGGGTAATATTCATTTTGGAAGAAATCGCACCTGTGATTTAAGCGCTAGTGTTGTTTACAGACAGACGGACGGACGTTAAAAAAACACACACTTTTTCGGTATTAGGGGACCCCAAAACGTGTATTTCCGTTAAAATTTCGAAATCGATTTTCCGCAGTATTACATTACTTTCCCTATATTACATATATTACTTCGTATAGATGTACGTATACGGAAAGTAAAAAGGGATTGAAACAATTTGAATATAAGTGTGAACTATATGCAAAACTATGATTCATTGTACAGTAGTTCCGGAAAAAATTTCAAGTAGAACTTGTGGAAAGTGAAAAGTTGAAGGATTTTAAATCGTGATGGCCACAGTACTATAAAAATAATGTTGTGTCGACTCAAAACATTTCATGGATGGACTAACTGAACACAGTTTTGACTGGAGGAAATTAGTTGCCGGCATCCAGAACTTCCTAAAGCTTGTGCTTACCCACAGCATTGTGTACCAATAAACACAAAAAAAGTCAGTGATCTCAAAAAACTAAAAGACTATATTCCTGAAGATATATTGATGTGTTTTACTAAAAAAAAATTATGACTAGCCAAAGATCGACAAGGATGAAAATGAAAAATGTAGTGAAAAATGTATGAAAATAATACTAAAATATTGTCAGTAATGTTGTAACATTATGTTTATATTAAAGGCATATCACATATTTCTTGCAATAAATCGGTTTTTCCTTCTTATATTATTTCTTACCATTGTGGCGTCGCGGGGTAGAGCGCCGCTGCGGCGGGCCGCTTCGGGAAACCCGCTTCTAAGCCGGAAGGGGGATGGGGGTGGAACGCAGCGGCGCCTCGCCGTCACGCGCCGGGCAGGGAAATCCCGGCACCAAAATAACTGGGAGAAAAGGGCGCGCGCGGGCGCGAGTCTGGGTGATGTCGGTTGCGCCCTGGAGAGGGCTGGCCAGAGAGCCGAATGACGCCCACCGCTTGTAGAGTGGGGGCGAGCCGACGGATACTTAAGGCTGCGCCGACACGCGCCTCGCGGTATACGCAGGGTGTCGAAAGACAGGTGGTATCTCCAGTGCTATCTTTGCACGTGATCTTCAGGTGGAAGATCGGTTTTGGCGTCAGGCCATGTAACTTCTGTAGTTACGGGACTCTATGTCCGACAGCTTCGCACTTCGCGTTGCTTTTCCCTGCTCTCGAGCAGTGGTACTGGGATAGGCCTAGGGACGGTCGCGGGGTTTCGCGGCTAAGGGAATTGAAAGGTTGCCAAGGGGTTACATTTTGTATAATAATCTTTGTACTATAATTGTAAATACATTGTAAATATCAAACAGAAACAGTCGTCTGTTATTCTTTTCTAGTACGTCACACCATTGTTTTGTGCATATTAACTCCACATTACGTCAGTCATTTAAAAAACAACACATTTCCAATAAACTTTTTAGTTGATTTTGACACCTCTAAATGGGTAAATATATTTGTTTCTCTTTAAACAAGTGGAAGAACCCAAAATGCATATATTAAAATACAAAAATTATGAATATGACTTATATTGTCTTAGGACAGTTTTTTTCAGTTTACTTTTTTGGAAATGAAGTGGTTCTGAAATGACTGATTCATTTATTGTCAGAGCTACTGTGTCCTTTTTAGTGGATTGTCTATATTATTGCAAAAAATGTGGATAATCTACATACGTTTGCTGGTGAAACACCTGAGAATGAAATAAAAAGTTTAGATGAGTAGTCGTTTGAGCTGCGAATTATGAATATCGATGGTACCTGTAATTGGTCAGTATTGACTTGAAATTGCCTTCTAACTTAATTTCTCGCTTCAAAGCAGAAATCCACATTTGTCCTCTATGTTTGGAGGGTTCTGTGGTTGTACTTTCCTATTTTCTGGGAGCAGTAGGGAATGTAAAAAGGATTACTGTGTCTCTTTCGCCCCTTTTGCCCCAGCCCACTTCGTAACAGCCCTTGATTATTGTGAAAATACAACATTATTTTAGAGAAAAAAAGAACATCTCACTGCGAGAAAGTGTATCTACACACAAGAAACACCTTTTTAAACCATTTTAGGCACAGTAAAACTTTCAAGGAAAAATGATCTCGACGTACTAAAAGAAAATCGATACATATACCGTATTTTGACCAATAGCCCGCAACATCCAGTATCTGACGCTTGCCATCCAGAGGCGAGCGACGGTAGTGGCCTCAGAAGCTCTAAAAGGCACGTGTTCCGGACATTCGATTCTCCCAGTTCACGTTGCCTACGGAGCGACTTTTTAAATCTTGGCGCTTCGCAAGTGGTCATACTGTATTTCAGAAATACACAATGGACAAATACGAAAGTTCAGTGATCTCTCGTAAATATAATATTTTGCTACAAATATTCGTAATCAACGTGTTTAAATTTACGCAAGCCACCAGAAAAGATGGATATAATTTACACACGGTAAAAGCTTCAAATGTATCTGTAAGGCCTGAAAGTGTGGTAACCATGATTACTGCCTACCGGATTTTCCGCGCTTATTTGACCGGTAAGTGAATTTAAAATATTATTGGATCTCTCATTGCATGTACTTGTAATACAAGGTGTTGTTACTCAGATGTTACAACAGAATTGTGTCGTTGATAATTAGCATTATTGAATCAGAAGTCGTCTTTTAGTACTATTATGTCATTTCGGTGAAGATGGTTATTGCTGCATGTGTGTAGGCCTATTCAATGGTATTTAATCATCGCCATGTGAGAATGTCAACGCACATGTGTACGGCATATAACGAAGTCATAGAGGCAGCGTAGGGCATTTAATAGAAATGCGTCTCGGAAGTAAATATTGTATGTTATAGTAAGAATATCACGTTTGAACAAGTGTGTTACTGCATTGAAGACACGAATATTTCGTCGCAGTCATCAATTACTATGAACCTTACATTGTTAATAGTCGTGATAAGGATGGGGTTTACGTTAAAAGTAACGATTGTCATTTTTAATGACTGAGGAGATCTTGTGTTTTGAAGTGAGTAAATAGGTTTAGGATGTAGCTCAATTTCATAAGAATCATTTTCGATGAAGTTTGCAGAAGAATGCCGAAATGCGAGTTTGTGCGCAAAACCGTGAAAGAATCAGTTGGTGAATTTTATTACAATAAACGTCGTATCTTTGTCACTCCACCTTGTTTATTTCTATGCCCTGCTAAGAGTCAAGCGACTCTTTATCTACGAACTAAAATTATTGAAGGCAGTGTCACTTTGGCAATTGAATGGGAATGTTAGGAAATTATACTACTACTACTACTACTAATAATAATAATAATTTATTAAGTCACATGTACAATTACAATCGTGTATGACGTGTTAAAGTGATGTTTTGGTTTGAGAGAGTGAAGTTACATTACTGTCCAGAAGCAAAACAAGGGGCCATCTCAGCATTTGCTCGAAGGACCAGGGAAACTTGACAAAAAACCTGATCGAGATGGGGTCATTAGCCTAGGAATTATCCTACTACAATAAGTCAATAGCCTACTACAATACTTGTTACAGCTAGATTAAGATATTATACAGTATATATTTATTTTTAATAGCAAAATAATTTAACATTTCCAGATTGTAATGTTTAATGTAAAAGTGAAATTCACTTGTTTATGTAATTTTACTGCTACTAATAATAACCATCATAATTATAATACTACTACTACTACCACTAATAATAATAATAATAATAATAATAATAATAACAACATATATTGAGTCACTTATACAATTTTAATTGTGGATGACGAGTCAGACATGATATGCACATATGCAGGTGCACATGTCAATGATAATAATAATAATAATAATAGTCTAGGGGAATGTTAGGAGATTATATACTTTGGGAACTTTGCTAGAGTGCTTACAGGAGGTAATTTCATTTTCCTGTAACTTTTTTAATTGGTGTTATTATTGTCATTGCAAATAATGCACTATAAGTGGCAAAAAAATAGTTTTCATTTCAGCTAGGCCAATATGTCAGTAGCTATTATGTATTAATGTGTAGTTTTATTACATATATTTATAAAAGGAATTTGTTTTCGTATTTTTCCTGTTTATTTTACTTCTTGAATTAGTTCAAGGATTCAGCACACTATTTATAGCTTTTAATAAAGAATTGTTTGTTTGGGCATGTTCTTATTACTATGTATTTAATGAATGTATAAATTTCCAATTACTTTATTGTATCTTCAATTTCATTTGTTTTATGCTTCTCATGATAAAGCCCTCTACTGATTTTTATTTTAAGTATCATGGGCAGATCTAGCTAGGGAGGGGGGGAATCACAGGTTTTTGTTAAATAATAAACATATTTGTAATCATATAGAATATTATTTTTGTAGTGTATAATGACACTATGCAATATTATTTTTTAAAGATTTACATAATTCCAACATAAATATTTAAATCAATTTTACCAAATAAAGGGAGGTAAGAAACGAAAACGTGAGGCCTTTTGGGCATGCCCCCTCCCTCCTTGATCCGCCACTGTTTAGCATCAAGGAATAAACCTAAATTTAGTCTGTTGTTTCAGTTGACTCTGACATCTTTTTTTGGATATTTTGTTTCTTTTTCATCTTCATTTCCAGTTTCATATTGACTGGCAAGAAACATGGGGGTGAAAGATTGATTTCAAGTTGAGGGTACCAAATGGATCTAAATGCATTAATTTTTTTCGGGCCAAAGAGGTGATCTCAATTCCTTGCTTTGAGAATTGATAAAGATTAGTTACCCTGTTGTGTACGTGTGTAGTTTAGATTTTGAAACTCTTTCTTATCCAAATGATGAATTTTTGACTTATGCCACTACTAGTAGAGTCCCAGTAATTAGGTTCAATTTTTGTACTAAATACACTACAATTCAGTGATAATTGATTTGATAAATTGTAGTGTAAGAAGATTAAAATTGAAAAAACAATACTAATAAAAAAATGAAAGAGAAAGAAAAGAAAAAGTAGTCATCATCTGAGATTGATGCCTGGGCTGGTCCACCCCTTACATTTAACAACCAGTTTGGGGGTTTCAAAACATGCAACAGAATATTAAAAAAGTATTAGTACTAGTTTATATTGATTTAGATACGTGTTTATGATGTATATATTCTTTTGTATTGTAGAACGTATGGTTTAACAGGAAAGCTTTCAGTTTATTTTTGAATGTGTGTACTGAGTTTAAGCTTTCGTATTCACTAGGAAGTTAGTTATATAGTGTAATGCTTTCTATAAGGGTACTTTTCTTGAGAGTGAAGTTCCACAGTGTGGGACATGCAGATTTATGTTTTGTCTTGTATCATATATAAACTTCTGTGTTTGTCATTGTTCTCAATATTTGTTTTTGGATGATGAAAGTGTGAATACTTTCTGGGGAATTTCCCCAGACTATGATTCCGTATTTTAGTTGCGAGTAAACATTTGCAATTACACTGTTCGTAGCATATCAAACTTAGATTCTGACTTAAGGATGTAGATGGCATAACATGACTTGGTAATCTTGTTGTTTAGATGTGTGATGTGAAAGTTCCATTCTAAATCATCTTGAATCGAAGGAAAGTTGTTTTGGGAGCTATTTTTGCAGGCATGTTTTTTATCATCGATTGTGTTGGAGGCTTTTCTTTAGAGAGTGGATTCTGAAAGTTCAGGGAGACAGTTTTATTGGTGTTTATGATAAGTAGGGTTCAGATGTTTTTGACATGTATATTTTTTTCTTTGCGTTATTTCCATGGAAAATGTAAGACAAGCGTGATTTTATCCACAGTGACTAAAATTATGCAATTTTCATTTGTCATATAGTTATATTTTGGCTTTTTTAACCCTTTGGACATTGTTCGTTAATTTTTCATAATATGGTAATACTTTTTCATAAATTTTTCGTATTTTTTTCATGTTATTGTCTTTTCAATTCTATTTTCACAAACTTGAAGTTGTCTCAAAGAGATTTTTCATATTTTCTTTAATTTCTTACATTTTTGTTGTATACAATTGTCTGTCTTTCCTATAAATATACATGTATGTGAATTAGGAGGGTAAGCTATAGATGGAGAAAAAGAATGTGTGAAAATGGAGAAAAAGAATGTGTAGAAAGCACCAGATGCGAAGAAAGTGTTCGTTTAGTTTTGTCAGGTTTATGCCAAGGTCAACCGCTTCTATAAAATTTATCTAATAACTTTAGCAAGTAGAATTGTCTTTATTGGGTGCCAAAGAAGATGTAAATTGTGAATGTACTAGCTTTTAAAAGTATATTTTCAGTATAATGGTTATTAAACAGCGGAAAGATTTTGAAGGTTTTGAAAATGCACCCAAAAAATTTTAAGACGTAGTTATGGTCATATTTTCATATTTTTTAGGTTATAAATGCTTGTGTATTTCTAACGTTTTTAGGTTATGAACATCCGGACCCTAATCATGAGTTATTTTCCTGGAGCCATTTTACTAGTGCTTCTAGAACAGTTTGTGCTTCTTTTTGTAGTGTGTTTAATAATAATGTTTGTGTCATCTGCAAATAGGACCATTTTGCTCTTTTGTAGAGTTAGGGCATGTCATTAATGTATAAGGCACAACAAAAGGGAAGAAAATGAAGTGCTGAGATACAAGAGTTTAAGGTTTTCACCTTATATTGAAATGCAGTATTTTTGCAGTCATACTTCTGCCATTTGTTGGTGGAATTCTGTACTGTAGGATATGCTGTTGGAAGGTAGACCAAATTGCAATTCTGGTGAGTGTATTACACTCAAAATTC
>JAHLJT010008446.1:292519240-292554708 GCA_031308135.1 Acheta domesticus
AACATTCCCTGTAGGTTCCAACACACTCGCTTTGGCCTCAGACTCTTCTAGACGGGCAGTCGGGAGCTAACCCACTCCCGATCAATCGGTTCGGACTAGGTGTTGCACTGAACTCCAGGGTGAGCGGGGGGATCCACGGCGGGGCAGCGCTGTGACATCCCCCCCCACTCTATCTCCGTGGCAGACCTGGCACTCTGATGGAGTGTCCCCTTGTTGGGCTCCGTGGTGGGTGGGGACCGAGGGGATGAATCTAATGTCCATCTATGGGTACTTCACCTTTTCTCCCGCCCTCATCCGCAAGGAAGAGATGTGCAGAAAGAACTATCGATTTGAATAGGGTTTTTTTAAACAAGGAGATCGACCAAAGAAGCCTCGTTTTCTTCTCATGGCATGTGCGGAAGAAGGTAAAAAATTCAAAAGCGTGAGTGCTGTCCGTCTGGCGCGAGCCATAGAAGAAACTTACAGGAAGCTCCAAGCGGTCGTGCGACAGAACTATTATTTTTGAAACGCGTACCGACGAACAAATTAATAAAATCCAGAATGCCTAGCAGATTGCAAGTAGTAGTCACGGTCCATCCTATCTTCAACCTGTGCGAAGGCGTTGTAAATCACGTGGGCTTTGCTACGGAAAACTGATGAAGATCTCCTTAACTTTTTCAAGAGCTATGGCGTTAGAGGTGAATACAGGATCAGAAGGAAGGAGCAGGGAAAGTGATCCCTACTTCGTCCCTGATCCTTTCGTTTGACAGACCATCCCTTCCGGAAAGGATAATCACCGCTTTTTACAATCTCCGTGTGCGGCAGTATGTGCCAAACCCTTTGTGCTGTTTTAAGAGCCAGAGGTTTGGGCATACCCAGCAGCGTTGCATGTCTGTAAGTGCAATTTGCGAACAAAGAACGGATCATCAGTTCACGACCTACAACCGTGCGAGAAACCACCGCACTGTGTCAATTTTCTTTTAAATATTTTGGCATGGGCGCAAATGACCACAGTAGTTGAAGCACCCTCTAAACCCTATTCAATCCCCGTCGAGGTGGGTTGGTCCACGTCCTGGCGGGGGGATGCAGAGAAGGCTCTCAAGTGTTCCTTTCTCCATTTTTCATCTTCTTGCTTCTCATTTCATGTCATGTACGTTCTTTTCACTCCTTTTTCTTCCTCAGTGGCCTTCTCTGTATGCTGAACGCCCACCCATGTGTTTGCCGTGCATGGCGACCCCTGTCAGAGGGAATGTGTCCTGGCAGTTGAGGGACCTGTTTGTTTCCCTATCTAGTCCTAGTGCTACTGTTCGCCTTGCACTAAGGGGCACGTTGATTACGTATTTTGGGGAACATTCCCTGTAGGTTCCAACACACTCGCTTTGGCCCCGGACTCTTCTAGACGGGCGGTCGGGAGCTAACCCACTCCCGATCAATCGGCTCGGACTAGGTCTTGTACCGAACTCTAGGGTGAGCGGGGGGATCCACGGCGGTGCAGCGCTGTGTTATTCCCCAACTATATCTCCGTGGCAACTCTGGCACTCCGATGGAGTGTCCCCTTCTTGGGCTCTGTGGTGGGTGGGGACCACGAGGATGAACCTATTCCATCTTTATGGATACTTCACCTTTCCCCCCGCCCTCTTCCGCAAGGAGGAGATGTGCCGAGAGAACCATCGACTTGAATAGTTTCTTTTCTAGAGAAGAAGATCGACCCAAGATGCGTTTCCTCCTCATGTCATGCGCCGAGGAAGGAAAAACTTTTAAAACTGTAAGTGCTGTCCGTCTGGCGCGAGCCATAGAAGAGGCTTACGGGAAGCTCCAAGCAGTCGTGCGACAGAGGAATGGAACGATTCTTTTTGAAGCACGTACCGACGAGCAGTTGGAAAAATTCAGAATACAAAGCAGATTGACGGCCTCCAGGTAGTAGTCACGGTTCATCCCACCTTGAACCTGTGCAAAGGCGTAGTAAATCACGAGGACTTTGCTACAGAAACGGAGGAAGATCTTCTAACTTTTTAAGACCTTTGGCGTGACTGAGGTGTATAGGATCGGAAGGAAGGAGCAGGGGAAAGTGATCCCTACTTCCACTCTGATCCTTACATTTGAACCGACCATCCCTCCCGGAAAGGATCGTTACTGCTTTCTACAACCTCCGTGTGCGACAGTACGTGCCGAACCCTTTGCGCTGCTTCAAGTGCCAAAGGTTTGGGCATACCACAGCAGCGATGTATGTCCATAAATGCGGTTTGCGGGAAGTGCGGATCGTCAGTTCACGACCCACAACCCTGCGACAAACCACCGCACTGTGTGAATTGCGAAGGCGATCACCCAGCCAAAGACAACCAGTGTCCCACGTTTCTCCGGGAAAGGGAAATCCAAAAAATAAGAGTAACCGAAAAGGTTTCCTTCCCTGAGGCGAAACGTAGGTTCCAAATCAGGAATCCAGTGGACCTATCACGATCTTTTTCCAGTGCTGTAAAACCTAAGACCCCGGGGGTAACAGCGAGTTGTCAAACTCACTGCACCCTAGCGGTAGTTTCACACTTTAGTTGTCAGGTGTCGCCGATAAACTTCCCCGAAGATTCGGCGTGTATCCAAGGTGGGAAAGTGGTCATTCCAACCAAGTACAAAAAAACCGCTCAAAAAACTCCACCAGACATCGACCACTTCCACTGAGACTTCTACTGAAATCGATCTTAAGCACACACCGCCTCCCAGGAAACATACGTCATCCAAATCCCGTCCACCTCTTTCTGTTTCCGAGATTCACATCGAACGATCCTCCAGCCCCTGTAGATCTCCGTCACCCGTGGCCAAAAGTCGGGAAATCCCCCCGACACAGGCGACCATATTCAGCAGCAGTCAGGATGACTCTGCTATTGATGAAGAACCCCATGAAAGTTCCTCTACAACCATTCAGAAGGTGAGAAAGAAAAAAAGCAACCAAAGAAATAATTTCTCATAATGGCTCTCTCATGGAACTTAAATGGTCTTCGTGCTCACTCAGAAGAATTAAGATTAATAATTTCTCACCACAAACCATTTATAGTTTGTCTTCAGTCGTCACTCATCTTCTCCCTCATTGTCCCCTGTCTCTTCGCGGATTTAACATTATCGGTTCGATCAAGACGACGGGACTTCGTGCTCACGGCGGCGTCGCGGTACTCATCCGCGACTCCCTGTTCTCTGAGGAACACAACGTTCGAACCTACCTCCAAACAGTTTGCGTTCGGGTATATCTACCATCCTTCTCTTTTACGGTGTGTAGTATATACAATCCCCCTGGCCAAGTCGTGTCACAAGAGGAACTCGAAGATGTTTTTTCTCAGTTGCCCGCCCCTTTTCTTATTGCAGGGGATTTTAATGCCCACAATCCCCTTTGGGGTGGCACGAGGACCTGCCCGAGAGGTTCTACGCTCGAAAATATTATTGACCAGCAAAACTTAATTCTTCTGAATTTCGGGAATCACACTTATTTCTCCATGGCGGTAAAACTCCTTCTCGTCAATCGATCTGGTACTCTGCAGTCCATCCCTATCTACCATGGTAGAGTGGACTGTACTCGATCTACATGGGAGTGACCATTTTCCCACTTTGGTCCACTTTAATAACCCTACTTTAGGACGGCTGGCTATTCCATCGAGCCGACTGGGATACATTCAGCGAGAAAATTATAATGCCAGATCACTTTTCAAATAATATCGATACCTTGGTGGCCCAATTCACCGACGCCCTTCTTCGCGCAGCCACCATTGTAATCCCGACGTCTACGTTTCGACCACGACGCGTCCCTGTGCCTTGGTGGAATGCTGACTGTGCCATCGCGGTGCTTGACCGAAAGCAAGCACTCGCGAGGCTCAATAGGTTCCCCACTGCATCAAACCTGATCGATTTCAAAAGAAAGCGGGCCAGACCAGATTAGTAATACGGGAAAGTGAGACCGCTTCCTGGAGAGCCTTTATTTCTTCTCTTTCTGGCCATACCCCGCCTAAAGTAGTATGGCGAAAGATCCGACAGATCGGAGGAAGATTTTCCCCACCATCTGTCCCAGGACTTCTTATTAATGGAAATCTTATTACTTCTCCAGAAGAAGTAGTTGAGGAATTGGCCTGTCATTATGAAAATACCTCCAGTTCCTTACACTACTAACCTGGCTTCTTGAAAAAGAAGAGTATAATGGAGAAATGCAGATTGGTCTTCTCAACTTTCCAGGAGGAAGATTATAACGCCCTTTCTCCATGGGCGAATTTTCCTGTGCGCTCGCCCGTGGGAAAGATTCTGCTCCAGGACCAGACCAGATACACAACCAAATGTTAAAACACCTGCCGGAAGAGGCACGTATTTTTCTCCTCCGTATCTTCAACAAGATTTGGATGGAACATACCTTTCCTAGGACCTGGCGCGAAGCGACTATTATTCCTATTCGTACAGAAGGAAAGGACAGGACAAAGCCGTCAACGTACCGCCCAATCTCGCTCACAAGCTGTATATGCAAACTTCTGGAGCGAATGGTGAACACGCGTTTGGTCTGGCACCTGGAACAGAGAAACTTACTTCAACCATCCAATGTGGTTTCAGGAAGAACAGGTCAACCATGGACCACCTTGTCACCCTTACGACACAGATCTCCACTGCTTTCGTGCTACGTCAACACCTGGTAGCAATTTTCTTCGATATAGAGAAAGCATATGATACTACCTGGAGGTACGGCATTCTTCGCACCATCCATTCTTGGGGTCTTAGGGGCCGGCTCCCCCTTTTTTTTAGTAGCCTTTCTTTCCTCAAGATACTTCCGTGTTCGCCTTGGTGACAGGGTATCTATTTAGAAAACGGAGTCCCTCAGGGCTCAATTCTGAGTGTCACTCTGTTTGCCATCGCTATCAATAGTATAGCGTCGATAATCCGAGAGCCGGTGAAAGCATCGCTCTTCGTTGACGACTTTGCCATTTTCTGCTCTTCCAAGAGTATTCAAGTGATAGAGAGACAATTACAAATTGTCCTCAACAAATTGCAGGAATGGAGTGATGCGACAGGTTTCAAATTCTCCGCATCAAAAACTAACTGTATGCACTTCCGCAGGATTCATCATCTCCATAACCACCCCGATCTTTTTCTTGGAAGCAATCTTCTACCTTTTGTGGGCTCTGCAACTTTCCTTGGGCTTACTTCCGATAAGAGCCTAACTTGGCGAAATCATATACGTAAACTGAAAAGCCGATGTGTCTCACCTCTGAACCTCCTCCGCACGCTTACAGGCAGCTCTTGGGGAGCAGACCGTGTGTGTCTCTTGCGTTTGTATAGAACCCTCATCCGCTCTATTTTGGATTATGGATGTATTGTATATGGTTCAGCGTCACCATCAACCCTCCGGCCATTAAATACCATTCACAACTCCGGTATAAGTATTAGTACAGGCGCCTACCGCACGAGTCGCATCGAATGCCTCTTGGCCGAAGCTGGAGAACCATCTCTGAGCCGAAGACTAGATATTTTATTAGCCTCTTATGGGGCTAAAGTGTCGGGACTGGTCGACCACCCTTGTCGTCGTATAATCATCCACCCAAAGTATGAGTCCTCGTACATTCTTCGAACATCGTTACCCCATCCCCCAGGTATTAGATTACGAAATCTCCGGGAATTAAATGTCGAACTTCCCACCCCAGTGAAACCCACAAGTGACCGGATTCCCCCTTGGAAACGCCTCCTTCCCAGTATTGACTTCAGACTCTCCAATCTGCCCAAACAAACTATTAGTCCTCTGGTTTACCAGAAGCAGTTCTGGATATGAGAGAATCCTATCCGGATCATTTATTCTTATACACAGATGGTTCATCGTGCAGCGACGCGGTGGCATGTAGTTTTTACTGTATTAGGGCCACCAAATCATTTCGGCTTCACTCCAAGTGTAGTATATTCACTGCCGAAATGTATGCAATTTTTGAGGCCCTAAAATACATTGAATCAGTGACGTTGCGGCGAGTAGTTGTCTGTTCTGATTCTCTCAGCTCTCTTCAAGCTGTCTCCCGTCCTTCGTCAGACTACCTGATGTAATCCGTTCAAAGCCTGATTCATCGTCTTCTGTCCCGCCGCTATGACCTGGTACTTAGTTGGGTCCCAGGCCACGTGAGTATCAGAGGGAACGAACTGGCCGACCAGGCGGCGAAATCAGCGACTCGTAAAACTCGTATCGACATCCCTTCTGTGCCATTGTCCGATGTTCAGGCTTTCTTGAAACGATCCGTGCTTAGAGCGTGGCAAACAGAGTGGCACAATAGCACTTTCAAACTAAGTGCGATAAAGAATTCTGTGTATCCCTGGCGCTCCTCATCACGGTCCTCTAGGCGCGAGGAAGTTATTTTAACCCGTCTTCGTATCGGACATTGCCATTTTTCTCAGGGTTTCATTCTTCGAAATGAAACTCCTCCCATCTGTGACTCGTGCAAGACTGTTCTTTCCGTGGAACACGTCCTGCTGTACTGTAGGAAATTTGTTGGCAGTCGACGAAGACATGACCTGGGCAACTCGCTACAAGTGGTGCTCGGGGATGACGATTCTGCGCTCTCAAAACTGTTTTGTTTTTAAGAGAAAGCAGAATATATAATTTTATTTGAAAGATAATAATGTTTTATGTTGTTTTTTTGGCCCCTTTACAGCCAATTTTACGTTTCCCTTTTTCTATTTTCCTTCTGCCATTTCTACATGTATGTTTGAAGCAGAATTCAAGCCTTCTTTTTAGCCAATGTACATGCTTTTAAACAGTAAGTTATATATGCAACACTGAATATTCTTTTCTCCAAATACTCTGGCATGGGCGCAAATGACCACAGTAGTCGAAGCGCCCTCTAAACCCTATTCAATCAATCAACCAACCTATTCAATCAAACAATCTAATTGCTTTTGCCACTTTTTTCCTGTTAAACGTCGTATTTGGAACTCAAATTACTACCGTGCACTATTCCTGCGTTTTCCCGAGAATAAGGAAAATAGAAGTTCCTTTGAGTGGGGTATCTACATGGTGTTCTGTTGTATATTTCACATACGGTAGAACACCATGTCATACTTCGCCACTTTATTCCTAGATGGCTAGTGTGAGGAATTCACGCACTGCTCTGAATTCATTTTCCACGTCGTCGTTTGCCATTTTCCATTTCCAATCGGAGGTCGTGGCTCCTCAGGCTTTGGCGCCGGAGTGTAGCACGAGCGTTTATACTTGCACCCATTTTAGAGGGTAAATGATTATAAGTGAGTTGACCGACCGTGAAGTCTGGAGGTCAATATAATGAACGAGACGTCCCAATTTGAGACACATTGAGCCTCCACGGCGGTAGAGGAAACGGCTTGTAGAACAGGTCGAGTGCTTGTGAGTGTAACTACGCTCCCCAGGGCGTATTCTTAACGATGAACGACAGTTGACGTCGCAAGATGTCCATTGGTACATCAGTGTGGGAATACAGAACGCGGCGTGGGTCGCTGTGCAATGATTATTTGAGTTGGGGATGTCGGTTGCCGTACTGTTGCCGGTTGAAATTAATTGCTTGGGTTCTTAATCGCGCATTGCTTGGACATTATTGAAAGTTCCCCATTCATCAAAAATTGTATTTTTTTCTTCTCTCCTTCGTTTCGTACATATAATCTCCCTATGTGGAGTAATTTACTTCCTCTATCAAGTTCTACAGTCATAATCCATGTTTTCTGAGTCTTCGTTACAGAAATATCGTACAGGTATGTATGTATAGGTACATATACACACGATATATATATAATATACATACACACACATAGGTGTCCAGGGAGGAAACGCCTAAAATTGGAAAATAAGCCGTTAATATAATATTGAGCATATTTTGTCTAAAAATTACTTGGATATTCTCAATGGCGAGCCGCAATAAGCCCAAAGTTGGTTTGAGAAAATGCTTTCTAAGCAAAAATTTGCATCGCAGAAGCATAGAAACACTCCAGAAACATGTAAATTGTTTATTATTTATAAAAGCAGTTAATATATTTGTTCAGAAAGAAAAATCAATCCAGAAATAGAGAAGCAGTCGAATTGTGTTAATTGAGTGTATAAGCTGTAAATCAAGAAATTCAATGCACTTTAATTCTAGACCTAAATACTTTTCATTATTGTTAATTTTTGATGTATGTAGGTGTTCCAGGATACCACGACTGTTTTCTTCGGGTATATCTTTGTCAAAAATAAAACTATGGATTTTGTCTATTTAAATAAATTATACTAAGAAAAAAACTATTAGGGTGAAAATGCATACATTATTCATAGAAAATGTAGCTAAACGTTTCGTAGAAAGTCGAACTTCTAAACGTTAGAAACTTTACTTCTCACATCACAAAATTAATTATTTTCACGACATATGTTAAATTATTAAAAAATAAATTAATATAATATTTTTCTTCTATTATTAACAATGTTTTGCATGCAATTAAACAATTTGTTACGAATTTAGTTACTAAATTCGTAATTCGTAATTTTTCTACCGGTCTGCGCGTGTTGTCACATCCAAGCCCATGTTTCCTGGCAAAAATTGAAATATTTTTCATATTCAAGTACAATGGAAACTTTCAATACCCATATTATCCATATTCCACAATTCTGCAAGATTTTGGTGCCTTGATTTCACAGACCCAGCCAAAATACGTAGCACAATTACTGCCTTCATTTCCTCTTTGTAAGTTTTACACGTGCTGCGATAATTTTTATTCCTCTCTAAATCCATTTAGTTATTAATGTTGGTGGATTCTGTAATTCCCTCAATCATATCCAAATCAATAAACAAAGAAAACGCTATCCTGGGCTTTTGGAATTGCGTGCAGACTGCTTTTTCCAGGGCGATGAGTAACGATATTGTGTTCCCGCTTTCAGCAAAAGTTGGCGTATTCTTCCACTCCTCTTAACACGAAGTGACCTAAAATGTTCTTAGTACTTCAGTATTAATTTTCATGGCAATCCTAATGTAAAAATGCAGCATGCAGTACTTTCCCCATAAGAATGTACGAGACTGAAGACACCTTTGCTAACGTAGAAGGTAACGCGGGGGTCTCTGGGCACCCCAAACAAAACAATAGCTTGCTTCACGGATAAAGCTCACTAAACTGGCAAAGTGAGAGCATACTAAATATCATGATACAAAAAGAGAAAGGTACTAAGGCAATGGTCAGGGTAGCCAACATGGGAAATACAACAAGCGGGAAGAAAGGATCGTGGGGGTCCCACTGACCCCCGCGTTACCACTCCCGGGTTTTAAATAGCTCTTTTGAGAATAAACATGGATGCACGTAAACAATTTACAAATGAATGTGACAGTGTTGCCACCACCTCGCACTCAATTTTTATTCCTGCCAGTTTATTTCAAACAATTTGCTGACTAGTTGTACAAGGGTTTCCTTTTTGTGTTTCTCTTCAACGTCTTTTCACTTTCGGCGGTACACACGTACTACTCTCCGGCTGAAACTGATGACTACAGGTGCAGCCGGACCTTCCAGTCTCCCCACCCATCACTCCCATGTATCTCTTAGTAAGGATGGACGCGCTTAGTCTGTAAGCTAGTCGCACTTCGTCGTATATTGGAAGAAGAGAGCTAGGCCACACCTCTAAGCTCTTGCTCAACCCAGGCCAGCCAAGAATAGATGAAAGGGGGTTGAAAGGTGGAAGGTGGTCCATGGTGATTGGGAGAGTTCCAATATACCACAACAAACAATCAAACATGAATGCCCGAGACAGGATGCGAACCCACGACCTTTTCCGCCGAGTTTGCTAATGCGAGTCCTCCTTAATCGTCTTGGCTGCTCACGTCGGCGTGTATCGCCAAATTTATTTGGTAGTGGTAGTAAATTCTTGAAAAAATATATTTTGTGTTTATCTAAAATTTGTATTGTCCTGAGATCGGGTGTGTCTTAAAGGCATGTAACGCTAATGTCAGTCACCAGCGAGCCGCCAACCTGACATTTCGCCTGAGAACCCGCCGCCACTGAAGATGTCCACCGCAGTTGTGGACAAAATATTTGACTTTCAATGCCAATTGGATCGCGGCCTATCAGCCCGGAAACTACTACTATTAACAGCAAATGTGTTTGTAATCCGACGCCAATTTTTCGAGAAAAAACGTCGATTAAGAGTTTCCAATCTGCTTTAGTTTCAAATGTATTGAGAGTAATATGTATCATACCATGAACTGTACTTTTTATTTACCTCTTTTCCTTGCAACTTCAAGGCATGTATCTCGCGGGTTTTAGGAATGCAGCATTCGATTCGCCCTTTGTGGAAAGGTTCGAAAGCAAGCGTTTAGTCACCCTCGGTCTCCAGCGGTGCAGACTTGTCCAACATTTCTGCAGTTTATATTTTGTCGAAGCGTGGACTTATAAAGTATTGAATGGTGAAGCTAGTTACAGTGACTCACTAGGGACGCACATGACTGTTTCTTTAGCAAATTCAGTGGAAAATTTCGTCATATTTGAATACTAGAATGCGTTGTATTTCTAAAATAAATAGTTACACGAAAACGATTTTAATTAGTTGTTGAAAATTTCTTTAGACTATCACTGTGCAAAAGATACCTTACCTTAGAACGACCTGTACCTCGCGGTTGGTTGTAACGTAAATAATAGATTACACCATAAAACAAGTAGGTGAAACAGGCTGTATAAAGGTAGTCCAGTATGGGAACCCAATATATTGAAGGATACACAGCCAATTGAAATTCTCCACTTAAACGATGCTAACAACGTTTAATATTAGAAAAGGATTGTTACATAAAACCCATTGAACGAATAAGAAGCAAATCGTAAGCCGTACTTATTAATCTAGAAACTTCACCATTACCTTGTTTCTTGATATACGAATCAGTTGTTTTTGTGAAAAATGACTTAAGTGTGACTATATTTTCAGCAAACGCCGATTTCTTTAACTATAAAAGTCGACGTAATCATATTCACATTCTCTGATGAGATTAAACGATTAAAATGTTTATGTCCCAGGTAACATCTTTCTGCTTTATAACTTTCTATACAATTAGAGACTATACCTAGTATCCAAAAGGAAATTACTATTAATTTTAACAATGATATTTTATGTATTATTTACCATTTGGACTGTATAATTCTAAACCACCTGTAACAAGTATTGTACCTCAGATTCTGGGTCAATGACCCCCATCTCAATCAGGTTTTTTCGTCCAGTTTCCGTTATCTTTTGAGCGAATGCTTAGAAGGTCCCTTTTTTTGCTTCTGGACATAAATGTATTTTCATTATCTGTGCACGTCTTTTGGAGTTCAGTAGGAAATGTAGTTATTCAAATTAATGTTCATATTGTCGCAGCAGGAAGTATGTTCTGTGTTTAGGACATGAGGAATAAGAGCCGAAATCTATAGTTGATTTGCCCTTGAAAATAGATTGTATTATTTCGGAGCGAATATTTTCTAATCAATTCTTGCCAAAAGCGCTCATTTTTTTATGTATCAGAATGCTACTTGTATATTACTTAGGGTAGGGTTCCCAGAATTAAGAATACTTCTCCCCGTAGCACGACACACGCTGTTTTTAACTATTTCTGTCGTAAAATAAATTCAAAAAATAAACAACCCATGAAATCACTTGTTCTGAAATGGAATGTATAAAAGCATCCTCAAGAGTAGACCAAAGTATTGTTCATGAATATACATGAATGCCTCTTCGAACAGTCGGACTTACTGTTATTACTCTATTATCTTACTAAACTTATCTAGATCTTCACAAATTCCAACCTGCCGTAATGGAAACCAAGTCAGTCTTCTTAGTAGCAAATAAATTCGCGTTTGAATTAGTCGGAGGGAGTAATTTTCCCGGCTCTGGGAATGCAGTCGACCGTTCGTCCTCCCACGTGACGCACCCATGTCCTCAATGTTGACTGCAGGGGCTGCACAGAAAATTGTAATTGCGAAGAGTGAGCGCGCATTGAAACCCCGAGGGGGAGCGCGCCTGCCCCCTCGACTGCTTCATTGAAATTAACAAGCTGAACCATGCGAATTATTCGTGTGCGTCATTTCGCTGATCATGGGGATTGTGATTCCGTAGGCTAACGCGGACTCTGTCCCTATATTGCCGAATGAAGTTTTAGTTGCTGGCCTGTTAGAAGGTTGATTAGCAAGAGTGACGTCAGTCTTTGCGTCGCATATGCGTTTTAAATTTGGTTTCCGTTTTGAAAGTCATGCAGTGAAGGTGATTGTGCGATGATGCTCTGTATTATTATTATTATTATTATTATTATTATTATTATTATTATTGTTATTATTATTATTATCATTATTATTATTATTATTATAGGCGAATTTTCACCATAGACGGAAGACCCTAAGCAAGAGGATCAATCAATTTTTCTTGGGTTCTCATTGTTCCAGTAGCTTTCATTCTTTCCGAGAAAGCTTGTTTAAGTAATAATAATTCCTAATAATAATTAATCATATTTAATAATTATTAATAATAGTATGTCTCAACAGAAGGATGTTTCCCACTAAGGTTTTGTCGAACCCAGTTGCGGGCTCATGGGGTTTTGGGTGGCAGAACGCGAATCCCTCCACGGTCGCACACGTAAAAATTGACGAGAAACAACCAATGCCACTCGGGAAGGATTCGAATCTGTGACCCTTACTTTCGCACTGAAACGAGCGGTACATGTACTAGCCATCTCGCAATCTGACAGATTTGTTTATATCGTATTAGTATTTTTACGTAATGATGCACAATATCAATGTCGATATTTTAATAAAAATTGACATTTTGGGGACTGACACCATTTTCTCAAATTCGCTGTCATTTTTTCTTTGCAAATTGGAAACACGTGCAACTTTTGCAATTTTCGGAAATTGAGAAGTTTTACTGGTAATCGGACTCACACCATGTTTTGTAGGCTGTCAAAGATCGATTAATCGATCAGAGAATATCAGTTTTGGTGAAAATTGTGTGTACGGAGTAGGGGCCGTTCACTGGTTGACGCGCACCTGGGGAAACACCACTGTTTTGTCAGGAGCGACAAAGTTCTGTTGATTCTGACTGCACTACGTATTCGAGAAAGTAATTCATTGCAAACAGGAACAAGAAAAATGTACAGTCGACTCCGGTTACTTGAGTCACTGGTCCCGTTTCACTTACATTACTATCACGCATAAGAAGATTCGGTTATAGTGAACCTAAACCGCGGCTATAGTGAATGCAGGAAATACAATGTCCTGGAAATTAATGCCCTCCTGAGGGAAAAAAGTGTATCGTCTTGGTGCCTCAAATTCCAGTCCTAGGCAGCGTGAAAACTATATTGTCAGTCAAAAGTCATAATCGAAGAGGTCTTCCCAGAGGTGAAGGTAGCCGACCTGGAATGGAGACCTAACTGGTGACCTTAATGTCACTAAGTTTGATTGCGGAAACTAAAGGCATGTCCTGCGTGAGCTACAAGTGGCGGCGGCGACGCGCGATTGCTTCCTTCGGTTTCAGTCTCGGTGTTACTTGAGATTCCGCGGGCCGAAGCGCGTTGAGTTGTGCATAGGCGAGAGGAAGCGCGCTACTGCCACAGACTCACAGCCTGGCGATAACCGCCGTGCCGCGTAGAAAACAGTTCCTTCAGTTTCATTAGCCGCTTGCGCTACGCCGCTGCCGATAGGTACTCATGTCACAAGGTGAGCAAAGTCTACGGAGAAAGGGACCGGTGTTCCAACAGTGGGGAAAAATGGAAGGGTGTCAAGACTGCATTACGATACTTAGAGACACAGGACAATGGAGAATGAAGTATGGAGAGAGCGCGTACTCTGTAGAACGATCTAGAGAAATTACTAATGAAAAACATACGAAGCAAACAATTTTTTTAAGGACAAATAAAGATATTGAAATTTTCATTTAGTCCTGTTAATGTATTTTGCTGTATCTCTATATTAACAAAATCGATCATTGTGGAGAAATTCTATTTAATTTTGACATCAGTTATAGTGAACCTCGGATGTAGTGAACCAAAAATATTAGTCTCCAGAAGTTCTCTATACCCGGAGTCGACTGTACGTTTTTGGTACCAGGAGCCAAAACGTTTTCTTCTGAGGAAGAATTGGTACGACTTTAGCATTTCATAACTATCGATACTATGGGTATACCAGAGAATAGAAATACATAAATAAGATTTTCTGGAAAACCGATCTAGTTTTTTTATTTTTATTATTAGTTTGTGATAATTAAGCTTATAACGTCCTATTTTCATGAAAACCACTGAAATTTTAAACATAAAAAAACGACACCCTTCAACTACATAATGATTGTCGAGTAATTTTAAGTTAAATCATTAGAATTTTGTTAGGTTTCATTTTCATTGTATCATTTTATAGAATTCAAAACGCATGGCATGAAATAGTCGACTGGCTATGGCTCCGGGCTCCGAAGCCTTCGCGCGGTGGTTCAACTCCTTGCGAAAGCAAATAGCTTGTTTTTAAAGCTTTTTTTAGGGTAGAGAATGAAACACTGAATTCAATGGCAGAAAGCCATTTTCAATTAAACTTTTGAATTTCCAAAAAATGAATATATTTTTATTAATCTTCTGCACTTATTTTATTATATTATTTATTTTTTAAGTGATGGATGAGATATTAACAGAATACAAATTGCAATATTATAAGATTGCCTAACCGTTACAAATATGAGAACGTATGTGCTGTTTCATCACCACTGGTTTTAAATTGTATGATTTAACGATAGAGAAACGGACGAGAATAGGAAAGTATTCATAAAAGATATTTTTTTTTTAGCTTTCTTTTCTCGTTTTCAACGACTTTCTTCATTTCCTCTGTCGGCAGCAGTCTGTCCTATTTCATCATAAAATGTGCAGGAATAATGCATAACCAAATGTAACGAGAAAAGGAGATACCGTTGGCGCTTGGAAAAAACATGATTAGCCTTTTCCGTTCTCTCCGTGTCAAAAGCCTTCCCGGCGATTGCTATAGCGATAAGAGCGAAATGGGTGATGTCTGGGGGGGGGGGTCATGGAGGAAGGAGTCTGCAATGCTAGAAAAATATAATAAATTTAAGCTCATGCGTCTGCTCCTTGGTCTAAATTAATATACAGAAGGAGAGGTGGAAAATAGTTTGTGGGTCAAGTATTGAACACTCAGCATGAAGTCTAAAATTTCGTGCTTGGAGTAGTGTCTGACAAGTAGCAATGACATCTTTTAACCAATAGTTTTAACATAAACGGTTAGTAATGACTTTTTATTGCCACATTCGTATTGTAATCCTGTTACAACTTTCTCAATTATCCGTTTAGAATATTCAATGATTTCATTCATACTATTACGCATTATCCATAATGATAATGGAACTCGCCGTGTAAAACTTAACTTTCAGAGTTATGGTTATGATTATTATGGTGTTATCCTTCATATGCATGGACACGTGGGCGGCAGGGGGGCATAGCCTCCCCTGAAAATTTCGAAGCCTGCAACCTTACGTTATAAAACATTTTATTTGCGCAAATATACCCATCTCAGATAAAAAATGACAAATAGACACTAATGGTGCTACAGAAAAGTTTCTCGTAATAGTTTGTTTTCCAATTTCTTTGGTCTGGGACGGCTTTTAGGTCTTGCTCATCCTCTTGGAAGCTGCCGTGTATCGCCGCCCAAATACAGTTTTTCAAATTTTCCTTAGTTTTTCCGATTCTTGATGGTAGAACCGAAATATTACCTAAGCAATATTACAGAAGAGCCTCTATAGAGAATTTCTTTTAGAAATTTGTAGCCGTTTTTAAGAAAATGTCGTTTAAGCGTTACTGTAAATACGAAATTTGAAGTTCATTTTACAGATTTTTGAGTTTTTGAAAAACTTCATTGGCAGACGCTTGGAGAACTTGTACACACAAATGCAATAATGTATACAAATTGCTGGAAATGTGCATCTAAATGGCGCGAGAGAGCAAAATCCATACAAAAAGTTTGAAAAAAATTAGCCGCTTTTTTTAGAAAATGGCATTTGAACGTATCTGAAAAGAAGGAATTTTGAGCTCATTTTCACAGAAAAGTTTTGAGCTTTCGGGAAACTTAATAACACACCATTTGAATTACTTGTCTTGAGAAATTCAATAACGTATACAATTCTCTCTTAATGTAAATATTAACGACGTGAGAGAGATGTTCGACAATTGTGTATTTTTGAAAAATCAAAATAGAGCAAATCGTGTTTCTGTGTCATCTTATACAGTGCATTCATAACCATCCCTAACAAAAGTTTAAAGAAACAATTTGGAGCAATTTTGAGATTCTTTTAAATATTGCACTTCTTTCATTCAATATTGAGCGAAAACGATTGTCATTTTCAATATATATTACCTTCATGAAAGACCTAATTATGATTAACAAATTTCATTTGAAGGAATAATCTGTATCTTCAATTTTGTAGTTGTGGGAAGGCGCCCAAAATTTTGCAGTTTTTCGAAAATTGAGAGTTCATAGTGAAAATTGGACCTAGACCCCCTTTGTGAACGTATTCTTCACGTAAAGTAAAAAAAATTCAAAATGGGAGAGCTTCGAGTGATGCCAGATCGACCGGGGAGTATTTAGATTGGTAAAATCCTAAGAAAAAAGAAAGAAAAAACAACTTTTTCGGCTTCAGACATCCCAAAAACTTCTCGAAATCACTTTTCCGCATCGTTGCATAACTTTCTCTACACTATGCATATACGAGAAAGTAAAAAATATAGGTACTTTCGAATTTAGTGATGATAAATGGATGAACTCTTGTCTATCCGCATGTTGTTACCATATCTATAAGGTTATTGTCTTATTTTCTAGGAATATGAGATTTGAAAAATCACGGTCTTCAGCTTAGTTGAAATAGGCCGTAAAAAATTAGTTGTTACATATACTGTGCGGTAGCCATTATCTCGACTCAAAAAATTGAAAATCAATTTATGGAGAAACGTAAGTAATCATCTTGAAATGAGGCCATGTTGTAGACGATCGCTCCTTCAGCCGCTCAAAAATACATTCCAAAAATTAAAAAATGAACTGAAAATTATTATACACGTGAAATTGACATACGTAAATAAAATGTAATGGAAGGGGGACCAAGAATGTAAATGCAAATCATTTTTTTTAGTGATACATTCTCGAGCCTTAATTTGAGTACGGCTGACAGTCTAAGAGTAAGAAAGATGTAACCAAGTAAGATTGTAAAGAGTGTCCCCACGCAAAATAACATAATACGTTTTGAACAATGATTCTTGCGTGAAATAAAAGTTTTTTCAATGAATTTTAGCTTCCTGATCCTGTCTTAAATTGTCACTAAAAACTGTCTTAAACTATACATGAAAAGTATTTTAACAGTTTATTTTTCCGATGTCTTTATATTTGGAATGATTTGAAATATTCATTATTTGCTAGTAGAATTCTGTTCCGTGATGGATGGCCGGGGTCTATTGGAAATCATGTTTACGGACGTTTCGTCTGCAACTGCCAGTGGTATCAGTGGCGGAGTGGTCATGGACGAAGTATCCTTCTGGACAACTCGCAGATTTCTGACGAAGTCGCCCGTTCGGTGATACCTTTTTATAAAGCACTGTGAAGCTGGGAGGTGGGGGGAGGCGTGCCGGCTTTTAATTTGCTCGCCCCGGATAACGCGGCACTGACGCTAGATGTATTTACGTGACTTACGTCTCGTATTTGACTGTGGTTTTGGCTTCATCCGACGGAGTGCGAGTATCCACACAGTGAATGTTCACTCTTTCCTCTTTTCTAATGAAATTCATAAGATGTTTGTGAATTTCAATGACCTCACGGTGTAGACGGGCATGGCATTATGGTGTGTGAGATGATATCTCGACATCTCCAAATTTGATGTCATGTTCACGGCTGGAGAAAGCGTGTTCGAGCACTGCCGACTTCGCAGTATTGGTAATGAGTTCGTAACATGTTATTGCTACTTGTATCACATTAACACTTCGGACAATACTTGATAAAATTTCAACCAAACGTACCAAAAATTAAGCTTGTATAACTGCCTTTTCCCTCTTTGTGGAAATTCTGACTCCATCCTGTATTGAACATTTCTTTCTCCCTGCGCCTTCCCAAGTTAAATAAATTCAGTAAAAATCTGATTAATACACAATAAATGAATATTACAAAACTTGAGGTTCAGTATTTCAAACTATATTTTTAATTACGTACGATAATTTTCAATTTAACATAGAACAAATATTTGAAGAAAACATTGCGATAACCCCAATTTTCTTTATTCCTTATCTCTCTCCCCCCGGGCGTTCGCCCTTCGTCACAGGTATTGGAACACTTTGCCTTAAAAAGGGAAGTTTTTTTAAATATTCGCTGGGAACCTTAAGTGCAACTCGTTTCAGCCATTAGTAGTGAGTTTTGGTTGCCGAGAGATTTTATGTAAGGGCTCTTTATAGCTGAAGCCAACTGTCCACAATGCCTCAGTGATGTATACGTCGAAATATACTCTTAACATCAACACTCGTGGGGACTCAACAGCTCTGGGTTTAAGAGAACACAATCTCAACCTAACAACGGTATTTTTCTTTGGCTTGTCAAAATAAGAAAAATAGTAAAGCGAGTTTGAGGGGCTTTGGTGTTTGTTGCCATTGCTTCCCACGAACGTACATTCAAACACTCTTACTTTCCACCAGACACGAAGTGGGTTAGCAGAACTCGGGATTGGAAGCCGTGATCGTTTGGACCGAACGAGGCGGTGAGTTGCTACACGCTCGAACCCCGTAGGAGGCAATCTAAGTCCGTCAATGTTGTTTCCGCTTCAGGAACAAGGGATGCTAATTTGAAACTTTCATAACTAAACCACACAAAGTATTAAGGATTGATGTGAGGAAAATTTTGACTAAAGGACTGAGCCTTGCATGAGCACCCCTTGCCCGCTGACCCCCAGCCCTGCGTCCCCTGGCGCAGTGAGCGAGTGGCGGAATGAAGCCAGGCTGGGTTTCTGCGCTGGGGTCCGCAGAGGTCCCCGTGGCGCCTGCGTCTGCGCTGCCATCTACGCCGCGGGCGGAGGGGCAGACAGCTGCGACCCTCGACCGCCCTCCCCTTGTACCCTCGCAGCATCTCCGCGTCGCCCTCTGTCCTCTGGCATTCCAGCGCCAGCGCAGTGAATTATGATCAGAGGACGAAAACGTGACCAATGCCGAAACGGTTGTCAATTCAGTTATCAATTTCTATATACAGTACAACCCCGGTATTCCAAACTAATTGGGGGTGAGGTCTGTTCGAATTCGGAAATGTACGGAATACCCGAAAAAAATGTACCGTACGTATACAAATACATGTACAGGATTACCAGACACAATGCAACGTAGCGTGCGATGTGAGAAAATGGCAACGGAATGTAGTGACATGAAGTGGCAGTGTTGCGAACAACGGAGTATATACAGTACGTACGTAACCGATCGCATGCGGTAGTAGTTGCTACATTGTTTAGAAGAATTGAACAGTTTATGTCACTGGTATTTTTAGTACAGTATTCAGAATTGTATTGACTACTGTGTTCATGCTTTTTCGTTCATAAATTAATATAATGAGAGTTGTTTTATTTTTGTTTTTGTTTATTTTTTCCTCATCACGAATTTTGTTCGGATTATCCGAAATTTATCCGAGTTCGGATTAGGCTTTATAACGCTTTTTCAGGTTGCACGTGCACCAACCATATATTTAAATGACAAAAAGAACCTGGCGACCTAATGCAAAAAAAAAATACTGTAGAGGAATGATTGAGGATTTCCGCAATGAGGTAAGTTCGTCGATTTCCTCAGATAAACAAGTTTTATTTGAAAATAATTTGAATTAAAAGACTAAATTCACCTCACATGTATTACAAACACCCTTATTGTTATGAAACCCTTTTACACAGATCCTTGATATATTTTACTAAGGAAGCATATGTCTAGGAGCTTTTTTTAACAAATAATCATAAACATTGCGAAATTAAAAATGTTTTATTTGAAAGATGACTAAGATTGAAGCTGATATCGACTTTCAAGCATGAGATGGTGTAATAAAAAAACTTTCACGCGGCCCCACGCCGACAAAACGCCAATGAGTGGTGAAATCTCCTCCATATTCCCTCAGGCTGAGACTGGCATGGAGAATTCTTAGGAGACGCGTCGGAGAGGAGACGTTTCTTCGAAAGTCAATTTCATTTATGTCAAAGCGATCAACCTAACTGGCTACCTTGCAGGGTGGACGGGATTTACTCGTTTTGTAGGGAGAAGAATTTGAAATTACAATATCGAGATATTTGTATGTAAGCAAGATTTTCAGTGTAGCGCAAGGCTCTGCTTCGCGCATTGATTTACGTTATTTTGGGTTTTCTGCCATACACCTTTGTTGTGTATGGCCGAACCTTTGGATCTGAACCATTACGACGTACTGTCGCACACGAAGATAGTAAAAACTGCAAAAAATCATTTTCTGAGAGGGATGGGAGATTGGATCAGAGTAGGAACTGGAACCGGTTTCCCATGCTCCTTCCTCTTTATCCTGAACATCTCAGTGACGATCTGGCTTTTAAAGAACGAGAGAAAGTACAATGTTAAGTGTAGTGTGAGTAATCATTTCCATGTGGAGGCCGGTAAACTGATTTTAAGCTTATTTCGATTTTTTCGTCGTGCGGGCTGCAGAGAGAATGGTACAATTCCTTTGTCGCACAACCGCTTGGAGCTTCCCGAACGTCTCCTCTAATACTCGCGCCAGACGCACTGCTCTTAAACGTTTTCCCTACCTCGGCGCATGCCCTCAAGATAAAATGCAGTCACTTCGATCTTTCCTCTTCTCGGAGAAAGAATCTATTCATTTCAATAGTTCGCTCAAACATCTCTTCCTTTGGGTAGTAAATAAGTGATGCCGCATTTGAGCATTTCCTGGAGTTCCTTTGGGTTTTCTAAAAAAAATGTATTAGCTTTGGTAGATGAGAATGTGATGTTGTTAATTTAGTAATCCAATAAATCTGGATTTTATCAATCCCGGGGAATTTCCAGTTTCCCATGTTCTTAATTGCTTGGAAGATATCCTTTTCCAAGAATTCATGAACATGTTCCTCTGTTTCCACCAGTCCATCGGCAGCATCAAATTCAGATTGGAGTCAAGATGCGTCTTCGTTGTAAGATCTGCTTTCTTCCCAGATTCCTACCCAAGATGTTTCGATGTCATCTTTTGAAGGAGGGGCAGCATTGCCATTCGGTTTTTTAGTCAGATTGCGATAGAATCTCTTTACGTCTGCTTCAAACAACCAAGTCTGTTTACGGAAATCTTCTCTACGTTTGTAACGTCTTAATTCGTTGAGCGGAGGCTTGGATTTTCTCTTTGAGCTTATCAGCTAGTACCATTAGCATTGTTGTGTCATTTTGAATTTGTATTTTGTTCAACATGGAATATTTTTTGTAGAACTATAGTGGTGTGAGTTGATTTAGAGGTCGCCTCGGCTAAGAGTGATATTTCACGCCGAATGTCGCCTCTCTGTTTCATAATTCTTTTCGCCCGTGGGGTACGGAGCTCTTTACTCTGTTTGGCTGCCGGCCGTCGGCGTTCTTCGCTGGCCCCACAATTATATGATATATCAGATATCGATTTGAGTAATAACTTGATCTCTATCTGGGGTCTGTACAACGTCATTTAAGATAGAATTCGCTGCCGCTATTACTCTCTTAGCTTAAGTATTTTCGTAAATTCTACTCAACGGTACATGAGATGTGAATCGAAGTAGACGAACTCGTTCTATGTCGTATCGGAGGAAGTTCCGCATCATGTCCTCATCGTGTGATTTATAGCTAAATAGATTTTCACCACTGACGGATATTTCACTTAGAAGAGATGAACCTTCAAGAGAACCTTCATTTTCAGGGATATTAAATGGTTTTAAATGTTCGTCATGAGGATAGTTCGATCGAAGAATATACTCCTCATTTCTCTCAATGTCTGCATGTTGTCCTGCTGTTAATTTTCCGCTGCTGAGTATACATTGTAGTTAACTGGCAAGCTTCTTTGAATCAAAGGTAGGCCTCATATCTGGGTTCCGCTCTCTCCATATTTTACAGACTTCTATTTTTGAGCACCCATTTTTCGCTTTTGAATAGTAACAGCACCACATCACCTCCTTTAAATCGTCCCGTGTCCATCTCTGACGATGGCTTCGAGCTACTGCCGACTCTGGGTCCCTGGGACTAACATCCGTGGGATGGCCAGACGTCGACAAGGTGACATTAGCTCGGTTTCTGAGCAGCTATGGGACTTTGGTAGAACAAGGCACGTTAAGATTCATTACATTTCTTGTACTGTCCATTTTGCTCATTGGTTTTAAGTGAAGATTCGCATGAAGCATGTTTGAGTTCACAGATCACACTTAACCCATGGGTTATTTCCTGTCATCCGCTACTGCGACCCACAGTGACCTGGGGACATCCCCTCGCAGGGTCCAGCAAGGGGTCCCTCCGATCGCCGGTCGACATTACTAAACCCTACGGGATTTTCACTGACTGCTGAAGGCGGCCTCCTTCGCTGGCTACAAGGTTCGGGCTTCCAATCGTATCAGTGCCCTGGTGTGCCAACCCAGTGTCTCTCCTGCACCTGTGATTGGCCGATAACGGGAAGTCCATAGTTTCATGGGGGGTCGGCCATAAATTACGTAACGCTAAACAGGGGGGAGGGAGTTTTACGTAACTTTACGCTGCGTTATATAGGGGTAGAAGGTATTAGTTTATTGTCACGTAACATTGATATTTATTGTTTTTTACATTTTTCAACATTTGCTGAATTTTTTTGAGACTTGTACTAAAACATTAAAGTATTAAGTAATTAATTGAAAAACAACAATAAATTAAAGTTATAAGATGTAAATTATCACATGGAGATTTTTTCATCAATTTTTTATTGTATCTATGAGATTTTGAAGAAAATATTCAAAACTTATGTAGTTATTCTAAAATCTATTTATATTGCCGCAGTATATTCTCGCCCATGAGGGCGTGTACATGGCTTGCGACCAAAAATGTCCTCGCCTGTGCGCACTTCCTTCACAACTGCCCCCACTTCTTGCATTCACAAGAGGGGGTGTTGTCGCAAGCGTTACATAATTATCGTGGGGGGTTCAAGCACGCATTACGGGTGCGTTACAGGGGGGAGAGGGGGTATTCAATATACTCCAAATTTGCGTTAGTAATGTAGGTATGGCCCCTGACCCTTCCCTCTACTTATCCCTCTGGAGTACTTCGTCTGACCATCACGTTTAACCTGTTCAGCATAGGAGGCCCTATCAGTAGCTAGGATGCCGCTGACATAGCTTTCAGGCTCATGGAGGTACTCAAGCTCCACCACCAACTTCAAGGTCGTGTATTCCCTAGCTGGAGTTAATGACGAAATTGGTTTTTAATAGTGACTGTAGCGACTGATTTAAATGAAGAGAGCACACTTGAGTACGGCTTTCGTACTTGCTTTTCAGCACATTTGTTTCGTTTCTCAAAGTCATACCAATGCGAGGCTTTTCGAGAATCGTATTATGTCTTACGTATAGGTGGATCTTGCAGTTTCATCGCACCGCAAAGAAATTGGTGTTCGGAGAAAAGAAAAGGTTTTTGTCTGTAGAATTTTAGTCACAAGGAGTTGGTGAATTTTCTGATGCTTTCGAAAAAGGCCTGTTCTGTACAAAACATATCTTTATTCAAGTCATGAAGATAATTGGCGTAAGGCTACATTATATTGTGTGTCTGTGAAAAACTTTTGTGTCTGTTGGTACTAAATAATTTTATTTCAATCTTTGAACTTCTTTTGTTTGGAAGATTTGTTTTCTAAACACGAACAGCTACGGAAAGGTGTAACGTAAATGTATCAAACTAAAATTAATAGTAACGTTATGTTTATTTTATATCATATTTTTCAGGTGGTGTTGCCGGGAAGAAGAGCGAAAATCTATTTGATTATGATTGTGCTGGTGAGTCATACTCAGTATTATTTGTTATTTGTTCAGTAATTTGTGTATTGTGAGAACATTGCGATAAGAAAAATGTAAGTACTGTATTATCTGAATAGTGTGAGCGATGGAAAGTAAGGGCCGCAGAATTGATTTTTTCGTCAACAATAGATATCTGTGCTCGGATGTCTCGAGACAAATACGCTTTTCCAAACCAAGTTCCAAAGGCGCTCACTGAGGTGCGCGACTGGGAGGAAATTATTTTGCTTCTCTAAATTTTTGGCTTTGTTGGCGCAGTTCAGATAGAAAAAAAATGTTCACTAATTTCTTACAGAGGCAACTGTTTGGACAGTCCGAATTGGTTTATCGCAATAATTGTTGCCACTGCAGTGTCTCAGACCGGAAGGTCCTAAGTTTCGTTTCCCGACAGCGGCAGATTTTCGAAATTAGCCAGATAATGATTCCGAATTCAGCCACTGTCTCGAGCAGAATTATAGTGGTCGACTGCTGCGGTTTGTAATTTTCCAATTATACAAGGGGAATGCCAGAGCCAGTATCGTAACAAACGGGCCACGAACCACAAGCGATCTGAACTGTTTGCAGCGATAGTGAAGTATTCAACTGTGGGGAACTGTTTTCAATGGAAAGAATAACAATACAACCTAATCTTTAAACATTAAGGACACATCACCTCATAGGGTATTCTGCTTTATATCCGATGTAACGCTTGAGGTTGGTCACAAACGGAGAGAACGTTTTCCGGGAATTTTTGGTTTTGCTTTGCACTTAAAGTGAATATGCATTGTTCATTACTTTTTGTTGTGTTTTTTCATTGCACGAGATGGAAACGGTGTCGTGAGAGTGGAAATCATGTCTGTGAACACGTTCACACAGTGCGCCTGCCACCATCAGTAGAGACCTTTCAGTAGAGATTACTATTTTAGTAGGACAAGAGAGATCATAGAATGATCGGTGTGTCTAAGGAGCAACAGTCTGGTCCTGAGCTCGTAATCTCATGGAACGGTCGTAGAAAACATTGCAATACGTCAGGAAAAGCGTGAAGGTTTCCGTTCGATATTAGTTGAGCACTCTGGGCTTCGCTGTTGGCAGTAAATGAGCGTGATGGAAGGAAACGGCCACATCTCCTTGTTAAGCGCCCGACGCATTGTCTCACCGCCTCCTTCCGCGCGTGGAGGCAAGCGCCGTTAACCTCCATTAAGGCGCGATCATTGCCGGCCACGGACGCACTCTCGCAACTTCGGAGCCTTCTTGCGCGCTCTTTGCGCAGCGGGAGAGCCAAGTCGCCCCAACGGCAGCCGTTGCCGCTGCCGTCAATGGCACCGCCACCCCCGGGGCGGCCCGGCCCGGCCCGGCCCGGCCCGGCCCGGCCCGGCTGCGCTCGATGAGTGTCGCATTAAATCGCGTCCGCCTTTGTGAGGGACATCTGCCCCGCAGGCGGCTGCTGCCGCCGTCGTCGCTTTCCCCCAGCGCGCGACGTCTGCCGCCGCGGGGCTCTGCCCCCCGCTCCCCCCCGCCTTCACCCAGCGTCAACCACGCCCGCAGCGCAAACAAAGAGAGCGTCCCCGGAGCCGCTCCGCGCTGCGCCGCTTCGCCTCGCATTGCCTCGTCTCTATTTGCATTGCCTTGCATCACATTGCCTCGCTTCGCATTGCCTCGCCTCGCCTCTCATTACCTCGCCTCCCATTGCCTTGTTTCGCATTGCCTCGTCCCTATTTGCATTGCCTTGCATCACATTGCCTCGTCCTGCGTTGACTCGCTTCGCATAGCCTTGTTTCGCATTGCCTCGCTGCGCCTCGCCTCGCATTGCCTCGCTTCGCGTGGCCTTGTTTCGCATTGCCTCGTCTCTATTGCATCGGCCTTACATTGCATAGCCTCTCTGCGCCGCGCTTCGCATTGCCTCGCTTCGTATTCCTTTGTTTCGCATTGCCTCGTCTCCATTTGCATCGCCTTGCATCACATTTCCTCGTCTCGCGTTGCCTCGCTTCCATTGCCTCGTGTCTATTTGCATTTCGTTGCATCACATTGGCTCGCTTCGCATTGCCCTCGTTTCGCATTACCTCACCTCACTTCGCATTGCCTCGCTTCGTTTCGCATTACCTCGCCTCACCTGTCGCCCCTCCTTGCTTTGGACTGCCTCGTCTCGCCTCTCGCCCCTCTCGCCTCGCCTCGGCCTTCTGTCCCGGTTGGGACTCGGCTCGAGCCTCTTGTGTGCGCGCGCCGGCGGATGAGGTAATGGCTCCCAAGGCTTTCCCAAGCACGCCCGGCGCCCACTGCCCGCCGCCCACTGCCCGCTGCCCGGCGCCCAGCGCGATGGCCAGGGGGCGCAACGGCGTCGTCGAGCCGGGATCGCGTGGCCCCAAACGTACCACCATGCTCGTCGGGCGCCGGCAGGTGCTAATGGCGTGGGAAGCAATTGACTACGATAGTGCTGTTGCAGACCGGTTTCTTCTACCTTCCCCATTTAGTCGTTTTCGGTGGGTTCCATGCGGTTTTCTTGAATGCGGGGAAATATTATACGGACGCGCGACTCGTAACGTGGCGGCCAGCCAGCCTAGCACGCCGCCTCCGTGCACTGGGGTTTGCATCTCGATCGATCCTTGCGGACATTTTTGGGCCAGGCGGGTTCTCGGTAGCCTTTGTCAGAGCTCTCCCGTTTCCCCTGCCATTGCTCCTTCATCATTCATGTATGCTTTTCGAAGAGGAGAGCAGTTGGACTTGTGGGTGCGGCCTGGAAGGCAATTTGTAGGAATGGCAAAAGTGGATCTGTGGACCGTGTCCAGAATTTCCAACCTCCTGATTTCTCGTCAATTTCGTTAACAATTGGGACAATGCACACAGTTTTGTTTCATAAGCCGCCCAAACTGCTCACTCGTCACATGGTACAGAGCTCCGTTCTCCCGCGTTCAGGTCTGTAATTGGAGTGGAGTCGAACCCGGCACCAGTGGCGGATTTTCAGAGGCAAGGGAAGCCAGGTCTCCCCACAAAATTGATAAACAACACTAAAAGAGATTTTTTGAACTTAATTGTTACAATTATCTTTGTCTAAAATTCTCATAAATGTTTATGGCTGGCAAGTCAGCATTTAAAAGAAGTAGTTTCTCTTGCTGCAAACAGCTTTACAAGGAGCCCAGCGGTTCTATGCGTTACACATCGATAGTACCACCAAGTACTAACACTGCTTGTGTCTCCAGGATACCGGCGGCCTAAGCTGACGCGTGTGTCCGCTGTTGCCATAACAATGTCCCTTAACCAATAAGAAAAGAATAGATTCGTTTTGTCCAGCTTCGGAGTTGGTTTGGCATGGAGGCTCTCGGGCGCCTGGCCTCCTCCTGTGATGGCGTGTTGCGGTCATAGTGGGTGTCCTGTGGTTGCGATGGATGCATTGTGTGGCAGTACAAGTATTTCAGTGGACACAATTACATATTTATTGGAAGTGCTGTTTTCGCGGGGAAGTGATCCTAAAAGAAGAGAAATATTAAATCTAATTGTTTTGTTTGGAATGCGCCCAACAGTAGTTTATCAGTAAATCAAAGGTCATTGACTTTTAATTTCACAATTTTATTCCGTGCACAAATTGTCTGCCCCCCCCCCCACGTTTTGAACCCACCATCCGCCACTGCCCAGCACTCACAACTTAAAATTGAAAAACTACGTCTTGTCCAAGAGAAAGAATGTGTTGAAGGGAGTTTTCTTAAACTAGCGGGGATCTAGGCAACGTAAAAAAGAGTAAACTCAATAAGAGATAATTTCATAAAACTAACAAGGAAGCATCTCGAAGTGTCCTCTAATTTTGGGGAAGTTGTCAGGGATGAAGAAAGAAGTCTCCTATTTTTTTTCTACAATTTAAAGGTTAAGATCAACCTCCGAAAATCGGGGCGTAAGGAGGTGATTTTTGCTTTCACGTATACTTACGTATATACGTAGTATAGGGAAAGTTGTGTAATGCTGCGGAAAATCGATTTCGAGGTTTCAACGTAAATGCACGTTTTGGGGTCCCCTGATACCGAAAAAGTGGTTCTTTTCAAAATGTCCGTCTGTCTGTCAGTCTATGAACATCCGTAGCGCCGAAACCATAAGTATGATTTCTTCCAAAATGATTATTCCGCAGCCGATCTGGTTCCACTCGAGGTGCAGCTATTTTGAAAAATATTCTTCAAAATTTGGGGGTACTTTACATGGAGCCCCACGGACATTTTAAAAATTTTCTTAAAAACGGTTCCAAATTTTTTCTTCAAGTTTCTTGTAAGGATATAATAAAATACAATTATAAAGATGGGCATAGGTCCCATTTTCACTCTGAATTTTCGAAAATTGAAAAGTTCGAAATTTTTTCGGCATCTTCCTAGAACTACAAAATTGAAGATAAGAGATTTTCCCTTCAAATAAAATTTGTTGCCCACAATGAGCTCTTTCATGAAGGTCATGTACATTTTTTTTGAAAATTTTAGTATTTTCTTCGCAATATTGCACGCAATATTTGTAATTTTAAAAAATTACAAAAAACAGATTTTTTTTTCAAAACGGCTCCAAATTTTTTCTTTAAACTTTTTGTAGGGATAGTGCTAAATATGCTTTATGAGATGACATTAACGCCATATTGCTCAATTCGTTTTTTCAAAAATTACAAAAATATATTTTTTTTACTTGTCTCTCACGTCTGTAATATTTACATTAGTGGCGATTTGTTCACATTATTATATTTACGAGTACATGTGCTTTAAATAATGTCCAGTAAAGTTTCTCGAGAACTAAACCATTTAGTATGAAAAATAGCTCAAAATTTCGCATTTTTCAGAAACGCTCAAACGCCAGTTGTATGTGGCAATTCCGAATAGCTAGCCCAGACCCAAGGAAATAGAAATCTAATATGGGAATGTCTATGTCAATTTGTAGCACCACTAATTCTCTCTTACAAGAAAATGACATATTTTCAAACAACTCAATTACAAAATGCACGTAACCAGTACGTAGCACGAAATCACTTTCAAGCATTTGCGTAACAGTTTGTACGGATATACTGCTCCCAAATATAAAATGTGAAACACCGGTACAGGTGGCTCAGGGCATCAACTGACACACACACACACACACATGCACTACACGACCACACTTGCCAGGATCTGAGAGCTTGTCCCGGCTGGGACGGTGCCACGCTGATCGGTGATACTTTAGTGGGGAAAATGCCTATAAGCCGACGCCGGATGTCGCCATCCAGCGGGAGATCACCGCTGTAAAACATGCATTACACTTACGGGGCTAATGACCTTAGCAGTTGACGCGCCGGGAATCACTAATCAATCATAAAATGTAAGAAAATGTACTTCTCATTGAAACAAAATTGAAGTGTTTTCACAAATTGTCAAAAAACATGTTTATCGAGGGCGACCATAAACTAAATTTACACTGTAATTTTCTCCATTAAAATAGTTTTTCGCAAAAAATTCCTCTGACAATGGTGTATGAAGTATCAATATCAAAAATGGCACAATGTCTCTATTAAGAATATTATCTACGAAACTGAATGAAGTCACCTCGTCATTGCCACTGTGTTCGTGGACACTATGGTGCCCTTCGTCCGTTTTGAATATTGATATATAATATTTTTGACTTCAGACATAATTAGACATTTCCGCTTTTAGGATTTCGGAATGCCTACCGTATTTTTCTATTTTATTCCTTTTAAAATTAATTTGAATAGAATATATTCGGAGTACTTGCTGTATGTATCACGTATCGCAGTTTACAACGCTGTAGACACAAACGAAAAATATTTATTTTTCTTAAAGCTTTCAATTCACTTTACATAAAAGGAGAAAGTGAACCATTTCAGGAAAAGCAATATTTGGATAACACATGGAATAAGAACACAAACGTACTCTTTTCTTGTAAACTTCATAAATAGAGCCCGCAAGTTCAGGCACGTATTTCGACCAAAATTGGTAGACACAATGACATTTATTTTTGTCATTGAAGCAGGCATTGAAAATGTATTTATTCTGGATATGACATGGATTTAAAGAAACCTAAAACATGACAGTTCATTAATAAAGATGTGTAGAGAAAATAATTTCGTTATGATTTAAATGATTCGCAATTTTATTTAACACTGTAATTTACAACTTTAGTATTTACAAGGAAACTTCATCTTCATTGTTACTTTCTTGCCACACCATCATACAACTCATTATCACACTATTAAGCTTTTCAATAAAAAAAACTACCAAAAGACACAGTAATTCACTCCAGAAACAAAACAGTAAAACTTTGGTGTCTTACGAGAAATCCACAACTTTTATAATAAATATTACTTTTTTTAAAGAACTAAATTTACTGACCAACATTGTAAAACAACACAAGAAAACAAATAACATTAAGTGAGCGTAGTTAAACAACTTACAAAAAGAGGGGAGAGGAGAGACTGTGTGTGTGTGTAGGTGGGTGTTTTAAAACGCCATTTTCGCTCGAATTCGTTTCGATTTTCTTAACGGTCGGTGGATTGTGATATCCTTCAAGAAATTCGTCCGTTTTCGTTTCTGTGCTGAGTTGCATGAAGTTGACAATACAGTATTACGCCCAAATCTGAATACGCTGGCATGAGCTGTCGCGCTGCGACGTGCGTGTCCGCGTCCGCGTGCGCGGTGCGGCCGGCGGAAGGGGATCGCCTTATCGCCACCGCCTCGAGCAATTCGCTTCCAGGAGCGGCGTGAGTCACCGCTGGAAGCGGAGGTGATGCGGAGGCGTCCTTCCGGGCCCTCGCGAGGTGCGCTGGGCGCTCGACCGCGGGCGGCGGTTGCGGATCGACCGAGTTGCGCACGGCGGTGCTACCGGGAATGGTTGACTTGACGGGAAGGTACGGCCTGCCTACTGCGTACAAATAATACGTTTTCAATTGAATGGCGGCAGTACGTCGATTCCATCAAGTGTAGCACTAGGGAAAATAGCCTGCATCTACAGCTAATTTGCCTTTGCAAATTGTTTTTATTATAGAAATACATACATATACATACATGCATACATCCCGTCGAGGTGGGTCGGTCCACGTCCTGACGGGGGGATGCAGGGAGGGCTCTCAAGTATTCCTTTATTTCACCAGTCATTTATTACACCACCACAAATGTCTGGAGAGCAGTCGGGAGCTTGGAGCTTGTCCCAGCTGGGGCGGTGCATCGTTGGGGAAATGTACTTCGAGAGGAAACTTCCAGCAAGCAAACGTGGTGGCTGGCGCTGGGCCTCACCATCCACCGGGGAAAAACACTACTTCCTTTACTCATAAATATCACTAATTGCCCGAACGGGACTAATGTCCATAACCAGTTGACTTGCCCCAAAACATCAATGAATCACATCAAATCTGGATGGCCGATTAGTCTATAGCGAGTGACTTACCCTCTCGGCTCCTCTGCACAAGGAGTCCCGGGTCGCGATCTGAATCCTGTTCGACAGAGGGATCCCTTCTCTTTCCTCTTTCTTGTGCGTATCGGAGGCTTTCCCGTTCTGCTGACTCCGGATTCAAGAAGCCCGTGTGTTAGAAGTGTGTGGTCCGAAATACACTGTTTACGATTGATTGAAAAACGAACATAATAATAATAATAATAATATAATAATAATAATAATAATGAAAATTTATTTTCAAAACGCACGTATCTATATATGATGTGTGGGGGGTATGTAAGAGCAGTTCTTTAAGTACACGTTTAGTAGTTATTACACGTTGGAAAATACCAGTAACTATTCAATTTTCCTGCCTCCCGAATTACTTTTGCGTTTTGTTTTTAATGAACGTGATAGTTGCATCTGGAACGCTCTTTTTATAATTTATTTTAAGTTTTTAAATTATTTGACATGAGCGTCAATGACTATATCTGTTTAAACGCCCTTTAAACCTCAATCAATAAATCAATCAATCCTGAATACTTCGCTGGCCATGGGTTCCGAGCATCAAAGCGGCGCTTTGCCGAGTCATTTCAGAGATCTCTGTACGGTTCTAAAAGGTTAAGGCAGGATGCCAATTTTTGGGAAGCATAATGCTACTAGCATTTTGCAGCAATAAAAATTGTAGGCACATGCAAAATATCCAGCTGTAATTTACTTATAATTTGAATGTTTTTATTTTCATGAAATGTTTCCACGTGCGTTTGAACTTCAATAATACTACGAGAGTGAGTGTAAACTGTGGAGCGCAAAGAGTGGTTGGTGTAATACCTAAAGCTAGGGATATTTTTTATACGAAGCTCGCTAACGATTGGCTAGGATTACTAGGCCCGTGGATACCTTATTTACTTTTACACTCAAACCAAGATGTCTTCAAAAAATAATTACTACAGTTTAGTTGCAAACATTTTAAAAATAATGTTCAAGGTTTCATTCTTGTTGTTTCCCATTCTAAATGTATGACAAATCAATGTGGATGCCAATTAGAACACGTGTTTATTAGTACTCCCGAGGCGTTGCTTGCTACCGTACGCCCATTAATTGAAATTGAGCGTAAATTCAGGGTCAACAAGTCATTCAGTGTATCCAGGATTTGCAGAGCATATCTGAACTTTGCGTTCTAAAATGTTTTTATAAGAAATTACGTCGATAGGGTGGAAAATATAGGTACTCAATGTAGTGGAATGCAATAAAGAAGTAGTACACTCAAAAAGTATTTCCTTAAGAAAAACATAGTACCTCCAAGTTGATATATTGTAAAGAAGATCGTTACATGACAATGCTGCTTACTGAAATGTCGCATATGGTATTTTTCTCTTTAGTTAGTATGGAAGTCATTTGACGCTTCTTATTGATGAGAAGTAGATAAAAATGAACTTCTACATGTTTTTCTGCTTGAAATTTCTGACGAGATAATGTGGAATTAATCAGTTTAGAAACGAATCAGTCCGGATTGTTGCTTCAAAGTAGTTCTAGTGGTCTTTCTGTGGATACTCTGGTATAAGCCATGTAATCGTATGAAATCACTAACCTTTATGCCTTTGAAAATTGGTTATAGCAATGAGTGTATTTTTCACGGCGATTAACAACCCGCACATGTTAAGTGGTATCAAAGGCAGACTAAGAAAACAAACTGTGATGCTACGAAAATGCGTAACATGTTTATTTGTTTTGTCCACCTTTCAATCATCTAGTCGCGTGCAGCAGCAGTGAAAATCTGTCCATTGTCTGATGTAAATATAATGTCTCCTCAAGGTCGGGAGTGTGAGGGGAAGGGGACAATGTCATCCAATCTGGAGCTCCAATGAAAAAAAAAAGTCGAAACGAAGCTCCGGATTGAATAACAATATACCGCTCTCTCCGCAAATCCTGACCTTCGAGTGTGACTATATTTAAATTGGGCAATAATGCATTATAGCTTCTAGCACATATCTACATGTCGTGATTCCGATGTTGATATATGCGTTATTCCTCAGCCTTCGATGATTGATTGTATGTTCAATGCATGTTTTTTCATCGGGAGGTGGGGGTGATCTTCCCCCGCTAGACGGCGAGATCCGACGCCGATCCACTGTCGACTAGCGGAGTTTTCCCCTACCAGGTATCTTCCACCAGCGGGCTACCGTTCCAGGTGAGACAATCTCTAAGCCCCCTACCGGCCTCCCGGCATGTGTGGTAGTGTAGTGTGTGTTTGTAATAGGAGAGGATAGGATATGGAAGAGGAAGGAAAGATCGCGCGCGGTCCGTGGCCCGTTTGTTAGAGTATTGCTCCGGCATTTGCCTGGAGTTAATCGGAGAAACCACGTAAAATTACCGATCAGAGCAGCCGGCCGCTAGAATCCTCCTGGCAGACAGCGACTGAATTCTACCTAGCTGGCAAGCTAGTGTTGAAAATCCTGCCGCCGCTGTCCGGACTCGAACCTAGGATTTCGTGGTGAGAGGCACTGCAGTAACATCAGTTGATACACTGAGCCAACTCTTTCGGTCATCTGTCTTTGATTGAGGATATAGGGAAGATTGAAGAGAATAAACAAGTTAAGTCTGGTGTCTCCGGCAGCTCCGTGTTGAACGTTTTCGTTTGTGCTTTATAAATTTATTTTAAACATATTTTGAAAGCAATAAAAGTTTCTGGCTCATGTATCTTCACAAAGAGTTACATGAAAACAATCGACAGAATTTCTTTTTTTGAAAACTTGTGTTTCATTATATTGATAGGTCTATATATAGGATAACCATCGTCAATATATATTGAATCACGTCCTAACGATTTACGTTAAGTCGGAATGGAAGTATTGTTGTTCTGTTACCACTGTAGCTGCATTAACAACCTTCCCCCTCCCCCTTGAATTCTTCCAGGACATACGTAGAAATATCCGCCTAAATTTTCCAATTCGTCTAGACGAAAGCAATCAAATGTCCATAGGTGGCTTTAAAAATACCTTTTCCACCATATCGCGTTTTGGGTGCTTACCCACCTCCCAAAGCGGTTTTTCGATAATGCTTTTCAAAATTAGGAATAATCGTCAAACTGATGAATCGAATCGTAATGATTAGTGTGTGAATGGCGGAATCTAAAAAGCTCTTGACCACCCAAGACGCGCTTTAATTGCTTAAAAACAAAAAAGTATTGTTTTATTAAATATATCTCGTAGAATCTTATGGGCGGACAAAAAAAATATTAGTTTCCCATCAGGAGACTGAGATACACCGATTGAGACTTCATTTGACTCGATTTGTGGACCGAGAGGGTTCTAAGCCTCTGTGATGGACGGCCAGAAGTTACTCGATTTACTTTATACGGATATTACCTCGATGGCCTTTTTAACGCGAATGTGAGCCGGCTCTCAGGGCACAAAAAATTTTAAGTTTTCAATATAATGTTACAAGGACAATTGAAAATAATATAGAGTTGATTTATAGTTAATTATTCCTTAACATATATTTATTTGTAATATAATTTTTATGCATTTGTGTGAATTATTGTGCATAAAACAACGTAATATATTCTAGGGGTTTCGAAGAGGGATGGAGAAGTTCGGAGCAAAACGAAGTAGGAAAATTGCCGTAGTTAGTATTAAAATCGTTCATTTTTATGCAGTTAAATGTTGTATGTTAAAATATTGTATATAATGAATGCATGTTTTAATGCATTTTGGGTGGTTTAGGAACAATTCTTGATACACTCTTGATAGATACAACACTCTTGATAGATTTTGGAATCGTTATATAATCATTAATTAATCATTAAATTGTTTTCTTTGGAAATAGGAAGTAGTGAGTAGTATAAAGGAGTTTGATTATAATTTTCATACGTTCGTAAAAATGATCTGCGAATGATGCGTATTGCAATGAGTGCATATGGAGTGCGTGAGCAACGCCTGAAGTGGGCCGCGGCGGGCAGTAGTTTCGGGCGCGGGCCCCAGAGGGCATGGAGGTGGGCTCCCGACTGAGTCACCGCCTCACTGTGCGACGAAGGCTGGCGGCCGGGTCGGGAGGCGCCGGGGGCGGCGGGGCCGAATTGATCGCTTCGCCAGGGCTCCCCGCCCCCTCGGCAAACCCTCGCAGGGCCCCCACGCAGGGCCCCTGCGCAGGGCCCCGCGAGGGGCGT
>JAHLJT010008446.1:292554808-292612494 GCA_031308135.1 Acheta domesticus
TTAATGTGGGATATAGTAAAAAATGCGACCAAACCAACTAGAAACCTTGTAGAGAATGTTGTTTTAAAAGATAACGATAGATATGTGAACGATCCAGCAACAGTGGCTAGTCTCTTTAACCAATACTTTTCGAGAAATGCTGTCGATCTCACTAAGGGTGTTCAGCCACAAAATTCAACATCTGACGTTTCCCTAAAAGTCTTAGACGCTATGTTCGTTTCCGAAACCTCTTCCTATGAAATTCTCAAAATAATCGGTAAATTAAAAAATAAATATTTGGCCGGTTTAGATGAATTTCCGGACTGTTTGTTAAAGACGTGCGCGCCAGCCATTATACGCCCGTTAACTCACATATTTAATGCATCTTTATGCACAGGAATTTTTCCAGATATTTTTAAAACAGCTAAGATTAAGCCGCTCTTCAAAAAAGGCAACAAAAATGAAATTCAAAATTATCGGCCAATTTCTCTTTTGTCAGTTTTTTCAAAAATATTAGAGAGACTTTTTTATGTGCGAATGGAAACCTTTCTCAATAAACACGACGCGTTTTCAAATTGCCAACATGGTTCCGGAAATCAAAATCTACGGAAACAGCCATTTTTCTTTTCTTAAAGATGTTGCCTCATCATTGGATCAATACGAAGCAACTATTGGAATATTTTTAGATCTTTCAAAAGCTTTTGACGTCATTGATCATAACATTTTACTTTCAAAATTACCTTCATATGGAATCCGTGGTATTGCTCTAGATTGGCTATGTTCGTACCTTAAACAACGATCTCAGAGAGTAGAAATACCTTACTGGAATAATGGAACTTTATGTACACACCTTTCCGATTCTTTGCCAATTGCACGTGGAGTCCCGCAAGGATCGATTTTAGGTCCTATTTTTCCTATTATACGTAACCGACATGCCTTTAGCGATTCGAAGCGGAAGAACAGTTCTCTTTGCGGATGATACAAATATTCTTTGCAATAAAGAAACCGTAAATAGTACAATATCAGATGTTTCAAATTGGTTCCGTAATAACAAATTAATAGTAAATGAAAAGAAAACTGTTTCAATGCAGTTTTCCATTTCAAATAAAAAATTCTGTACTCCATTGAAAATGAACGGTGTGCCATTGACTGATGTTAATATAACAAAATTTTTAGGTCTATCAATTCAGTCAAACCTCAAATGGACTGCCCACTTAAATGAATTTAAAACAAAATTAAGTTCATTATGCTACGCGTTCAGAATTCTTTCAAATTCTGTCAGCCTTCATACTGCTCGTTGTGTATATTTTGCCAATGTTCACTCCCGCCTGAGATATGGCATAATATTCTGGGGAAACACATCTTATAGCTCCGAGACATTCAGATTACAAAAAAGAATTGTACGAATAATAAGCAAGACCCACCCACGTGGTTCCTGTAAGTCTCTCTTTATTAATCTAGGAATTTTACCGTTATCCTTGTCTCCTGATTTACGAATCAGTAGTTTTTGTCAAAAATGACTTACTTAAGGGCGGGAATATATTTTCAGCAAACACCGATGTCTATAAATATAACACACGACGTAATAATCATATTCATCAGGTGGCAGTATCAACAGCTCACAGCAAAAAATTAACATACAATTCATGTACATTACTCTACAACACTTTGCCAGATGACATTAACGATTAAATTCGATAGAAAAGTTTAAGTCCCTAAGTAAAATATTTTCTGCTGCATAACTGTTTCTATACAATTCGAGACTATACCGAGCATCAAAAGGAAAGTAGCATTAATTTTAACAACGATAGTTAATGTAATTATTTATCATTTGGACTGTATAATTCTAAAGAACCTGTAACAAGTACTGTACCACAGCTTCTGGGTTGATGGCCCCCATCTCGATAAAGTTTTTCGTCCAGTTTCCCTGATCCTTTGAGCAAATGCTGAGATGGTCCCTTGTTTTGCTTCTGGACATAAATGTAACTTCATTATTTGTGCACGTCTTCTGAATTTCGGTGGGAAATATAATTATTTAAATTATTGTTTTCCATATTGTCGCGGCAAAAAATATTCTTTCATGAAGAACATGATGAGGGTTAAGGCCACAAGTTCATAGCTAATTTACCTTTGAAAATTTATTTTATTATATAGGAACGAATATTTTGTCAACAAAACTCGAAAAAAACTCTCTTTTCTGTATTCAAATTCGACTAGAATATGGTTTACGATAGAGATCACAGAATTATGAAAACCTGCACAAAATGCACTTCTCCCCATAGCTCGTCACACACAGTTTTTAACTGTTTTTGACGTAAATAAAATAAATTAAAAAGTTCCTGTTTTATACGATATACATTTGAAAGCTGTAACGCCAATAGTTTTTGTGTAATAAATTGACAAATGTATTACCGGATTTTAAGAACATCCTGTATTATATGCAATAAGTAAATAAATCAAAAAGAAAGTAACACATCTTTATGTTAACCAAACAGAAATAGAAATAAGAAAACTATAAAAATAAATATCTTTCTACATAGTACATAACACTTACGTGTGCAAAAAAAATTTTTTTTTTTATTTTTATCACTCAATTGGTGTTACTGCAGTTTGTTTCGAGTATTGAGGAAAACGTAGGAAATGTTCACGGAACTACAGTATATGATGTCAATGTGTGTCAATACTCTTGATTTCAATGTGAATTACAAATGTTCTTTAACTATCGACCTTTAACTATTGATAAAGAACGTTTGAAACGCTTCCCAGATATGACGAGTCTTCAACATTTTCTGTAGCGACTGTAAGAGTCCGTTTGTTATCAAAAGCTAGATTTTGTGTTTAGTGACAACTGAAATTCAAATCCTATTTCTTATATATTTATATGGACTATACGAATATTCATAACATAATCACAATATCATAAAAATATCATGATTTTACAATGTTTGGAATGAAATATATTTTTCGAAGCTTGTTATGTAATTTGTTCTAAAAATAAATTTTGAAAGAAGTTTATGTGAAATTCCGACACAAAAATATGACATACTCTGACATATGACATATGAAAAGCTTGATTTTATATGCACAACGCAAGCAAGTGATTGCTCCAGTGAAGAGCTCAGCCCAAGTATTTTCTTGAGTGTCACACATAAAACCAGTCCTATTTCTATCGGTGATCACATTATTCGAAAAAGTCACTTGTCCGCCATACATAGAATGCAATTTGGAAGATATGGGTACTTCTTTCTGAGAATACCATTTCATAAGAAGGTGGCAGATTATGATTAAATTAAGTTTACAATTATTAAGTTTATTTAACGTAAAAAACAGGTAAAAACTGTGTGTGACGTGCTACGAGGAGAAGTGAATTTCGTGTACCTTTTCTTAATTCTGGTATTCCCCCCCTAAGCCGTATACTAGTTGAATTCAAAAAGAAATGAGCGTTTTGACACGAATCGATCAAAAAATATTCGCTCTGTTTAATAAAATCTATTTTCAAGGGCAAATCGGCTATAGATTTGGGCTCTTATCACTCATCATGTCCTTCGTGAAGGAATAATGCTTCCTGCCGCGACGACATGGAGAACGATCATTAGATTAACTGTATTTCCCATTAAATTGTAAAAGACGTTCAAAATAATAAAGTTACAATATTATGTCCAGAAGCAAAACAAAGGGCCATCTCAGCATTCGCTCAAAGGATCACGGAAACAACCAAAATCCCGATTGAGATGGGGGTAATTGACCCAGAAGCTGAGGTATAACGCTTGTTACAGGTTGTTTAGAATTACACAATCCAAATGGTAAATAATATATTAAATATTACTAGCGTACCTGTGCGAGAACTCTCGCATGTTAAATCCCACGCTTTCTCTATCCATGTGTCTATCGGTTCCATAAAGGAGAGGAACTACTAATGTACTTACAGAATATCAAACAAAATAACAATGCAATTGATGTTTCAAACAAATTTTCAATTAAAGTTTATTCAACATTATAAAGAGACGTTCTTGGAACAATTCATACTTCTTTAAAAACAACATTTGAAGATATTTTTCAATCTTCCTTGAGAGTTAGCTTTTCGCTTTCCTTGATAGTCAAATAATAGAAAAGGTTTTTACTCTTGAGAAAGCCAAGTAAAGTAGTGCGAAAATACTGGATCGGGCAAGAACAGACCTACTCATTGCAATATAATTTAACTTTCCTTGATTGTTATGAAGAACCGAGTGGGTTTTGGAGAGTCAGGGTGCCAGCTTGCTGGGGTGAGAAAATTGAAAAATTATTCGTTTACTAAAAAGTATTGAATTATTTTCTGCGTCCTTAAGTACCTCAAGAAAAACAACTCAGAGCCAAAAAATAATCAAACTAATGTTTTCACCTTTGAGTACTAAATACCATTTGTTAGCATTAGAAACAACTTAGTAGGCATTAGGAAGCCCACTTCGGTACATGGGAATGTTGCTCAAACGATGTTTGCATTTTTAATATCTTAACGAACCGACACCTTGAGTTTAATATCAAATGGTGATTTATTTACAATGTGTTTGCAGCTGGGCGTTGGTGTACATACTTCCAGATACGGCCAACATTTAAATCATGCGTTTGGATTGCGATCGTTGGTAGTTGTCGGGTGACTTGCACTATTCTTTCTATAATTTTAAATTTAGTTGTTTTTTAATTGATTCACGTAGTATTGTAGGCTAGCGCGTTTTGATTTTTGTTTTCCATTTATTTCAAGCTATTTTACTTGAGCTACTTTAAAAAGTTTGTCATTTGTGTTGTGCCTTAGCACAAGTTTTCTCCCACTACCTCTGCATACCCGTGCGAGAACTCTACCATGTCAACCCCACACTCATCCCTATCCTTCCATTTTCATTCTAAGAGGGAAAGTAGTTAACGAAACGTGTTTATTTGTTTAAAATCTATAAAGGTAACTTGCAATGTTCTAACACAACTACAAATAAATAAAAAACAATGCAATTAATGTGTAAAAGAAATTTTCAATAAATATTTATTCAATATCATGGAGAATTTGCTTGGAACAATTCCCAACACTTACTTAAAGACATTTAAAGTAATTATGCAATATTCTTTGTCAATTAGGTTTTAGTTTTTCGTGATAGTAACAAAAATATTAGCTTTTTACTTTTGAGAAAGGTACGTGTCTGAAACCCGTTGACTTGAAAATTTCATCGAATGATAACAAAAATATTGGTACAGGTAAAACACAAACACAGTCTTCACTCTTCACTGAATACCCACATCCCTCCACAATTAAGTACAACAGCACTTATAGACTATTAAAGAACGTTAATTGAATAGTTTCACTACACGCATAAGAAACAATCTTCATAGGTATAGGTATCAAGCAACTATAATAGTACTTCTAGTTGTTGCTGGAGAGCAAATCTTGAATTAATGATTATGCAAATAAACCTCGTCAGACTGCACAAACTACGGTGTTAACAGGATGTGTAAATAAAGATTGTCGAATCTAAGCCTTCTAAGCGTGTCGCCACAAAAATTGCTACCAGCAGGAAGGACTGAATATTGAGGTGGCCCTGATAGTATTGAAGCGAGGAACCGAAATTAATTGAATGGATCGGAGAATGTCTCTTCTTGTAGATTATAATGCTAAAAACGTATCTTTGAGGCCGTCGGCCTCAGAATTTTACTTTTTAAGGCTCTAAAACGCTTTGTTTACGAGTTATTTTGCCGATACAGGTTGACATGTGATGCGGGTTGCATTTTACATGGATATATCGATGCGTTTTTTTAAAGAAATCATCCATATTTTTAAAGTCAAAATGGAATTCGTCAAGTCTCCATGAAATGCTGTTTCTTTCGAGCCCTCATTTATAAAGATTGGTTGCGTGTGAGAGCCGGAACCCAAAGGTATACTACTGAAATAATACAGGAGACGATTGTTAAATTAATATTACTTTTCTTTTTGAGGCATTGTATAGGCTCTACTTGTATAGAAAACACGCAGCAGAAAAGATTTTACATTCGTAAATCAAGAAACGAGGTAATGGTAAAATGTTAGATTAATAAGAGAGACTTACAAGAATCCGTGGGTGGGATTTGATTATTAATCGTAAAATTTATTAATCGTATTTTTTGTAATATAGTTTTTATTATTTATTTCACGGTTTTGGTTCTCCACCTCCACTCTTCAAAAACAACTAAAAAGACAATAATTAAATATTTTAAATAGTTTACCAATAACTAGAGACCTTTTTAATTTCTTTTTAGTTATTGATTTGAATTTTAGAAGTAAATCGCAATTTCATTATAGTTTCATCAGTTTTCGATTTCTTAACATTCAATGTCTCACCCTAATCCCGCTGCAATGATCTTCCTTGGAAATGAAGAAACGTACAAAGAAGGAGGTACTGAGCCAACCGAGGTCTGCTCACCCGAACGCGTGTTCGCGAAATGAGTTAAAACGTGGAAGTTTACACGGCCTTGTAGGCATGGTTTGGCGAGAATAAGTGGCACAGCTACAGAGCTGTTTGGCGCTCGCCCATCTACAAAGCAGAGGGCGAAATGGCGCTTCGAAAAATGCACGATGAAGATATGCGACACTTTCACAAACATGGAGAGTGGTACTGACTACAGCCTCTGCACCATATATTTTTCGTGTCAGTGCTGTAGCCAAAATTCACTCAGCGGGGAGCTCTGCGAACGAAGATTCTAGTCGAAACTCATGGAAGCTTTTTACCTTTATATTTCATGAATATTTTTACAATTATGTCCAATTTTCTCTCTAAATATATCATAAAGACCTAAAAATAATTTATTTACAGTATTAGTTTAGACTGTAAATATAAAGTTAGTTTATTTAACATTTAATGTTACAAATTTTGTAAAAGTATCAAAATGGTAATACAATATAGTGCAGAATTAAGTTTATTTGAGTAGAGTTATTGCAAGCCCAACCCCTATTCTTCGATTTTTTTAAAGTAGCCAATGACTTTAGGTCATTGTGACATGCCCTGCCTTATAAAATGAATTTTTTAAATTAATTCGCAAACGTCCTTGTTAACGGTGTTCGTGGCCACACAAATGTGCTTACCACTGTTAAAATGATTCATTTTGTAAAGCAGGAGGTGTAACAATGACCTAATGACATCGGCCACTTTAAAAAATAGAAGTCTAGTTACATGGCTGCCGCTGTCTGCCCCGCGGTGCGCCCGTAGCTGTCAGCTGCACACTCCGCATCCAACCACTCAGTTCAATAACATATGTGAACTGGATGTATGTAGCTGTACAATCTGCTCATACACTGAGCAACACGTTACAAATACTATGAGTACTAAAATAATTATTTTAATAAATCTCTTTAAATTCTTACTTTCTTCCAGACGGCCCTGCAGGCTTCCTAAATTTTCTCACATACGCATTCGCAACATACACGCAGCGAGCAGCATGAAGGCTGAATATTTGAATGAATTTTGAATGAGTAGCAAAATTAACTTAACTCAGTGTTCATTTCATTTATATGTTTAATCCATTTGAAGGTTGACTCAACTGACTGACCGAGAAAGTCTTAACTTCAGCCGACTGCGAATTGTTCATTTTCAATGTCGCATACAATGGCATGTTTGAAATGCAAACAGAATTGAAACCGTTTTTCCTTCATTTAATATTAATATTATTACAAAATCAACACAGAAAAGTCTGAAATCGTACTACTTATTGATTATTTTTGCAAAGAACATTCCTGTCAACAGCAAACACAACTATTCATCCATTTCTAATTGACGAGGATATATCGGGAAGTAGGTACGTATAAAAGAAAGAAAGAGGATAGGGCTCATCATGGAGCCCCACAGGACCCCGGCAAGAAATTAGAAGGATAAGCTACTAACGTTTTTCGTGCCTGTTCAGTATTTCTACATTTTGCGATGTTTAAGTACGAGGATAATCAATCTAAAGCAATATCACGAATTCTATAGGAAGGTAATTTTGAAAGCAAGATGTTAAGCCCAATGACGTCCAAAGCTTTCGAAATATATAAAAATATTCCAATAGGTGCTTCATTTTGATCGATTGATGAATTAATATCTTTAAGAATGGAGAAAAATGGTAGTGTCCATAAAGATTTTGATTTTCTAAATCCATGTTAAGAGTCTGAAAAAGCTTTGTTTTTCCTGAGAAATGCTTCCACTTGAATGTAGAAAAGTCTAATATTTTCGAGAAAAGAGAAATGGGCGTATCATTTTGAATTTAATTTTTGTTTTTTAAGTGGATTAATTTTTGCTATGTTAAAGACATCTGTAAATATTCTTGTAGTACATAAAGGAGCAATGAAAACTCGAGTTAACGGATATGTACAGAGAAGCCTGTAAAAATAACGGATATGTACAGTAAAGCCTGTCTTTAGTAAACAATTCGGAAATTCAGCTAAACCAGCCGAATATTTGTCTTACTAATTATTCTGGGTATTTCAAGTTGATGTGTTTGTAGCTATGAATGTGTTATTAATGACTCAATTTTATAAAATAGATATTTCTATTTTAAAATTTAGAAATGATAAAAGAATAAAGTTGAGTCGCTCGTTCCAAATGCCTTCAAACATCACCCTCGCGCACGCGTGCGTATGGCGTCGCCTCATGATCGAATCGGGCGCTAGACGAGCGTGTTGCGTGGCATTCGCTTTCGGACACGTGAAACCATTATCTTATCATAACAACCGAACGTGACTTTATTGTATATTCACGTTTGCAAGGTTGTAATGATAATAACTTACCGCAAATCGGTTGTACAGGCAGTAGTATATTCTTTCAGTTACAAATTATATTATATTAGGATCTCATACCAAGATGTACTACATGACATTTTTTAAAAAACTGATTTTTTGGAACAGATTTCATTGAACAAAAAATGTATCTATCATTAAAATTGTATTTTTGCAATATTAACATTTTGCAGCGTTCTAAAATGGGACCAGCACCAATTTGTTTACCGTGCTTTGCTACGAACGAGAAAAAAATTAAAGAAAAAATTTGGAGCTGTTTCTGAGAAAATAATAGTTTAAAAATTGCCTATATTTGACATAAAATGAATCCGAAACCCTCTCATATTTTTGAAAAATTATACTAGACCTTTTTCAGGATGTCTTTAAAATGAAGATTTTATTACGAAAAATCTCTATCTTCAATGTTGGAGTTGTTGAAAGACGCTGAAAAAAATGGTGAACATTTGCAATTTTCAAAAAATCAGAGATTTGGGATTTCAAGGAACATGAGACCTGCGTCGCTTTTATGGAGTTGTATACTCTATCCGAGGACAAAATTTAATAAAAAAAATGGGAGCTATTTTTGAGAAAATGTTGAAACTTGAATGTGTGAAGGTTTCTTGCATCCGTTTTTTGTATCCGCTCTTTCGTTACCAGAGTCGGGCAATAAGATAATTTTTCCATTGCAAAATCGACGTTGTTTTCTGCAGCATTACAATATTTTCTCTATACTACGTAAGCAGTGAGCAAAAATAGCCACCAGTATATTATATTACACGAGTCTGGTGATATACGGCGCCTTGCACATCACTGGCAATGCGTGGAAATTCGCTGAGAGGCTTTTTAGAAGAACATTTGCGTGTACAGATCTCCATAATGTTCAAAATGCATACAAAATACATTTAAATTTGCGTATATTGTGACGTTCCATTTGTATATTTTAAACCTGTTGGTTGACCCATATTATCTTGGGGAGAAAATAGCCATGATTGGAGTCGAAACTCTCGGGTCCTTCATGGTTTCACTTTTGGCTTACATTTACTTTTCACTTGCTGATTCTCAATTTTCTTACAGCCTGACCTTCAGACAAAATAAGACGCAATACGTTCTGTTTTGATGTTACGAAAACAATAAATAGTGCACACTGGTTCAGTCATATAATTGCACAAATCACATGGTGACAACGCTTTTAAATCATTAATGTCGTTAGTTCAATATTGTGTTCTAAAGTAGTGAAATTGTCGTACACTTAAAGGAGTTTCAAGCCTTTACGAAATGAGTCTAAAAGGTGTATTATGCTATGTGTTTTGTAAGATATGTTTGAGGAAAATGTTAACTTCGTCAGGAGGAGTAATACCTTCTTGTCGGCGGTGAATTACATACAGTGAGTCCGCAACCTAACTTCCTACAGTTATCGGCATCTTATCGACGTGCTGTCTCAAGAGATTCCTTCTTCGAGGCCAGGCAAAAATTTTCCGTCATTACGATTCGCAAACAGTGGCAATTATATCAACTAGTAATACATTTTCGAGCCCAAAATACAATTTTATTTGCAGTTTCAGAGGACGATAATAAAATTTATCACATCGACTATTTTTACAATATATATTTAACAAGAAAATAATTTCTGTGAATTAAATTTCGCATTCTTCAATCGCTGCTTTGCTACAATAAGTACAAAATAGAAGTTTCAACTATTGTATTGCAATAAATATATCTACACGGTATACTATAGTTAAATCATAGAAAGAAATAATATATCGAAAGATAATTTACTAAAAGAACATACTTTGACTCATGCACTCTTTAATATGACGTAAAATTCGATTTCAGGTATTTTTTGTTTTTGCAAAAATTACATAAATGTAATTATTTTTAAAGATTAGTTTACTGTTTTGAGAGATTTTACTGTTCTTTAATATTCCAAAATTAATATTTCTGTTCTACCATTAGAAAACCAAAAAATTAAGAAAATCTAAAAAGAAAGTAATTTGGGCGGCGATAGATGGCTGCCGGCACGAATATGTGGCAGTTTCGAATAGCTAGCCCAGACCTAAGAAAACAGAAAACTAATACCAGAAAGTCTGTGCCATTCTGTAGCACCACTAGTTTAAACGACTTTTCAATTACACATATGTACAAAGTTTGAAATCACAACAAAGCTTAAATAAAAACATGCTTTTTCACGAAAGTCCTGTCACTAACCATAAACGTCTGAACGTTATGGAACAATAAATTATAGAGAAACTTGTGTGCAGCTATGAAGCGTTTCTCAGCAAATAACAAAAGAAACATTTGTTCCCATAAGTGAGTAGAAGACGGTGGGTTAGAGTTTTTACTTTCCCGTTTATACCCGTATATGAAATATAAATTAGGAAATCAGGATATTCCGAGAACTAAATGCTGTAAATATTTGGGAATTGTACTAAATGAGGATCTGGGATGGGCAGAACACGTAAATTATGTAGTGAAAAAGGCGTGGAAGGCATTGCATTTTGTGATTAGAGTACTTAGGAAAGGAAGTGGAAAATCAAGGGAATTAGGGTACACATCTTTAGTACGTCCGATATTGGAATATGGCTCGATATGTTGGGACCCATATCGTCTAGAGCAAATAAAATCACTCGAAAAAGTACAAAAATATGCCGCAAAATTTGATAGAAGGAGACGTTTAAATTCTGAATTTATATCGTAGGAACCCTTGGAAAAACGCAGAGAGAAATCGCGTCTTTGTGCGTTATTCAAAGCAATAAGGGTGATCGGCCGTGGGAGGAAGTTCGGGCAAGACTATCAAAACCAACATACGTCGCGCGGAAAGATCATGGCTTCAAAATTTTGGCGAAGAAAACAGAGAACAGATGTAGGTACAATTCTCATTTATTAATAGAACCATACAAAATTGGAACAAATTATCAATTACCTGCAGCAGTGCTAGAGACTTTCCCTCAGAATGTCAAACATTTTTAACATTAGATTAAATAAAGTTGTAAGTTTTTTTTCCCTTCATTGTCATTTTGTATATTTGTTGTATATATGTAAGTGGTTTGATGTTGTGGTGTTTATGTAGATTAATTGATTGGAAAACGCTACCGCCCGGAATATATTCATGTATCCTAAGTAGCGAAATAACTATTATATTCTAAAAAATACGGAGTAATATACGTAGTATAGGGAAAGTTATGTAATGCTGCGAAAAAATTCGATTTCGAGATTTCAACGAAAATACACCATTTGGGGTCCCCTGATACCGAAAAAGTGTTTTTTTTCAAACGTCCGTCCGTCCGTCCGTCTGTCTGTCCGTCGTGTTTTTCAAAACGTCCGTGCGTCTATCCGTCTGTCTGTCTGTGAACGCGACTACCGCCTAAACCATACGTAGGACTTTTCGAAAATGGATATTCCCCAGTCGATCTGGCTCGACTCGAGGCGCTGAGATTTTGAAAAACTTTCTTTCAAAATTTGGGGGTACTTTATATGAAGCCCCTCGGACATTTTCAAATTTTTTCTCAGAAATGTTTCCAAATTTAGTCTTTAAATTTCTTGCAAGAATAGAGTAAAATACACTTATAAAGTTGGCAAAGGCCTGATTTTCACGGTTAACTCTGAATTTTCGAAAATTGCAAAAGTGAATTTTTTCGGCGATTTCCTACAACTACAAAATTGAAGATAGAGATTTTCCTTCAAACAAAATTTGTTCTCCATGGTGAGTTCTTTCATTAAGTTCATGTACATTTTTTCGAATATTTTAATAGTTTTCGCGCAATATTGTGTGCAATATGTGCAATTAAACAATAACAAACACAAGATTTTGTCATAAACGACTCCAAATTTTTTCGTTAAACTTTCGGTAGGGATAGTGCTAAATGTACTCTATGAGATTACATAATCGCCCAATAGGTCTATCTTGTTATTTCAAAAATTACAAAATGTAAGTTTTTGACGTGTCTCTCACCTCGTTAACGTTTACATTAGTACATTACATTACATTTATTCACAGTATTATATTTATGAGTACATGTGCTTTAAATAATGTCAAATAAAGTTCCTCAAAATCCCAAGCGTTTATTGTGAAAAACTAGCTCAAAATTCCGCATTTTCAGAAACGCTCAAACGCCATTCTCTCATAAATGGCTCCAGTTTTTTCTTCAAACTTTTCGAACGGATGGTGCTAATTGAACTCGTAAAGTTCATTTGGGGTATTTTTTGCTTTTTCAAAAATTGCAGAAATATAGTTGTTTTTTTTTAAACATCTCTCACGCCGTTAATATGCATGTTTCTAGCAATTTGCAAACCTTATTTTATTTGTGAGGTAAAGTGCTTGAAATGACTTCTAATGAAGTTTTTCGAAAACTGAAAAATTTTCTGTGAAAAAATGCTTCAAATTTGGAATTTACAGTAGCGCTTAAACGTCATTTTCTTAAAAACGGCTCCAATTTTTTTTAAAGAAATTGCCAATTAGGAGGAGGTTTTACTGTTCTTGAATATTCTTACAACAATATTTCCGTTCTACTATTACGAAACCGAAAAATTAAGAAAATGTCAAAAACTGTACATTGGGCGGTGATAGATGGCAGCTGGCAAGAGTATGTGGCAAGAACGAATAGGTAGCCAAGACCAAAGGAAATAGAAAATATGGGAAAGTCTGTGCCATAGCACCAGCAGTTTAACTCTGAAACGAATCACCCTGTGTTTTGAACATAATAGTGAATCGAAATGCCTGTAATTCATTACCAATATTAATGGCATGATTTTAAGCACTCATAGAGAAAATGCAATTCTACAGAACCATTTCAATTGATACGAGCAGGTCAATGACCCCATGTATCAAATAATGTTTTCGTTCCGATGTCCAGCGGCATATATTACTGTTCCTTAATTCACTGATTCAGTAATTTAACAACACCTACATCCTATTGCCTACTCTAATTTAGGATATTGTAGACCTTCATGATGATAATTATAGTATATAGAAGTGCAGTTCTCTTAATTATTTTTCTTCAATGTAAGCATTGCCAGTAAAAATACGGAGTAAAAATACGGAGTGGGAAAATTTAGGAGTGATGGGAGGAACACGCGATCCGTTTATCACAGCAGGTGGCGTCACCCACTTGACGCCTTAGTGAATTCAAGAGTGCAATATCGTAAATCTTTCTTCCTGTGTCGTGTTTCACATCCTGCGTCGCTGACAGTTACTGGATGAAACAGCTTCAGATTAAGTCTTAAAAAAACAATACATCTAACATTTCACAACAGCACGTCGTATCTGTCAACTGATTCCTCATCAACTGCGTACAATTCTGAAATAACTTTATCAGATGTCAAGATAGAGAAAACAGATTCTTATCGGTTTGGCACTGCCATGATCAACAGTCACCAATGCATGGAGATGAAGCAGGGGAGAATGGATCCCTTATATATAAGGATGAATTAGTTCAGCGTCATTAAGTTTCCCGTTGCAATGATATTGAGACGCCTATGTGAACGTCACGTTTATCTGAATAAATGTTGTTTTTTTATTTAACGTTAAAACAGTTAAAAACTGTGTGTGACGTGCTACGTGGGGAAGTGAATTTTGTGCATGTTTTCATAATTCTGTGATCCCTACCCGAAGCCATAAACTAGTTGAATTTTGAGTACAAAAAGAAATTGGGTTTTTTTGCAAGAATTATTAACAAAATATTCGCTCCGAGGTAACAAAATCTATTTTCTAAGGTAAATATGGTATTGATTCGGGCTCTTATCCCTCGTAATGTCCCTCCTGAAGAAATAATACTTCCTGCCGCGACAACATGGAGAACGATAATTTGAAAAACTGTATTTCACATTGAATTCAAGAAAACGTGCACCGATAATGAAGTTACATTTATGTCCAGAAGCAAAGCAAGGTGCCATATTTAGCATTTACTTAAGAATCAGGGAAACTGGGCGAAAAACCGAATCGAGATGGGAGTTTTTGTCCCAGAAGCTGAGATACAATACTTGTTAAAGGTTGTCTAGAATTATACAGTCCAAATGGTAAATAATTAAATTAAGTGTCATTGTTAAAATTAATGTTACTTTACTTTTTGAAGCTCAGTATAGCATCTAATTATATAGAAATAGATATGCAACAGAAAGATTTTACTCGGGACTTAAACTTTCGTATCGAATTTAGTCGTATAATGTCACCTGGCTAAGTGTTGTAAAATAATGTACATGTATTGTATGTAATTTTTTTGTAGTGAGGTGTTGGTAGTGTCACCTGATGAATATGATTACTATATGAGTATGAGTATTATAGTTATAGACAGCGGCATTTGCTGAAAATATATGCCCGCTCTTAAGTAAGCCATTTTTGACAAAAAACACACGTAAATCAAGAGACACGTTAATGGTAAAATACCTAGGTAATAGTAAAGTACCTTAATAAAAAGAGGCTTGCAAGAATCACGTGAGTGGGATTTGCTTATTATTCGTATAATTGTATAATTCTTTTTGTAATCTATAGTGCTAGGAGTATAAGTTGTATTTCCCTAGAATATTATGCCATATCTCAAGCGGGAATGAACATTCGCGAAATATATACAACGAGCAGTATGAAAGCTGACTGAATTTGAAAGAATTCTGAAAGCGTAGCTGGAATGTTTAAAAAACTGTGCATGCAATGGGTTAAGTCGTTCATGTTTCGCCCCAATAAGCTCATTCTAGTCTGAGGCATAAACGAAGCAAAGAAAAAATTGGAAAACATATTAGCAGCCTGAAACCTTTGACAAATGTATCTCAGTTACCATTTATCAATATGTTTCTTAATTGAATAATTAGTGGGGCTAAAACAGCACCTACTTTCTCGCCCGTATTTTCACACAAAATTATGAGAAGTAGTCAAATTTTCAAAATATTGTACATGATCTTATTTTAAAATCTATATTTAAGGAATATATTGCGGAATATCAATTTGAGAGAAAATCAGCTGAACGCTTTAGCAAGCTTTGCATTAGTTCCAGAACGGAAATATCAATTTCACAAGTGTCCTGAAATGGACAACCGTTCATAAAACGGAAACCTCCCTAAACCGGAGTTTTTGTCCAGATCAATTCCAGCTTAGATAGATTTTACTGCATTTAATCGTAGCTCCTCCAGAAAATTGATCACATTGGCAACTTTGATGTATAAAATTCAAAAGATTTACATATTGCGGACTGACCAATAACATGAACTGTATAATCGTCAATTAAAGATTTGAAATAAAAAAAGATGTAAGTGCCATTTCTGTTAAATTTAAGTTTTTACCAGAATAATGATGAATGAATCAAGCTCTATAACAGTGTTGTCAAGTCGATTCCACGAGCGGAAGTCCGTGGCATGAGTGCCACTACGAAATCTCCCCTCCACGCAGTTCATTACCCCGCCACCAGAGACAATCCATCCCCTTTGTAAAACGGGGTTACTAGTAGTTTCCTTTCCCGACGCTAGTTGCGCAGAGAAGCTCGTGGAATGCTACGGTGCCACCACGCGTGCCACTGCCACCAGTAGAAGACCTTGACACCACCTCCCTATAATGTAAATAAGAACCAGTCCAGACGCATTTCTTGATAGTGTTACGGGATGATTATAAATGACAGGAGTTGTGTATGCCAATAGGTTTAACGTGTATATATATATATATATATATATATATATATATATATATATATATATATAAATTCATTTTACTCGAAAATATGAAAATGGCATTTACATCCTTTTTCATTTCAAGTCTTTAGTTATTTATTAGCTGATACTGCTACTGCTTTTCGGCATATTTGAGTCAACGGCCAATAACAGTCACTTGCAACATGAGGCTCGTTACTTTCAAAATACTACGCAAAACGAAGCGAAGAACACCAAGCAAAAGTACACATCAACGAAATGGTTCCGCTCCCATGCTTCCTTGGTCGCGTGTTGAACAGATGCTCTTCGTGAGCATCCAAGTTGGCGTGCCTTCGGTGCCTCCGCCGCGTCACAATGTGCCTTCAGCACGACAAGCGGGCGAAAATAGGAATATTCTCCATTTGAATTTTCTTTTACAGCACCCGGAGAAGTCCTGACGATGATACTATCCTCATGTAATTACAAACAATAATGACTTCAACATAGCAAATGTAAACATTCTAGAAAATCTAAATGACCCAAAAGTATGTGCGAGAATGCTTTAATTGTCACTATATTAATTAAAATTACGTGAAAATTACTCTTATTTTGAAAAATTGAATATGACACAATGTACAGAGCTAATTTTGAAGAAAATAATTTATATCTATCTGCAATAATGTTGTAGGAAGACGTCGAAAAAAGTTTGCAATTTTCAAAAATACAGAGGCTTTACAGGAAAGAGGATTTTTTTTCTTTTACTGCGTCGTTTTTGTAAACGTACTTCCCTCTATTCGAGCAAAAAAAACATTTAGAGAAAGTTTTGAGAGAATTTTAAAAATGTCCCAGACGCTACATGAAAAGTACTTCCACAAGTTAAAATATTCATTGTTAATTCGAGGAGTTGCGACGTGAGCCGCTTGAATCGGAGATCATCCATTCACAGACGTGGTATCCTAGATATTTAGACGATTGCGTTCAGTTCACAAGAGGTCGCACACTTTTTCGGAATCAAGGACGCTCCAAAACGCATAATCTGACCAGGGACGTAATTAGGTTCGTTTTCACCCGCGGCAAGAACTCTGGAGGAGGGGGTAAATTCTTGATTTTAAAAGTAAACTTGAAATTTACCACTTCCTCCAAATCCGGCGCCTAGAAAATGGGCCCCGACTGCCCCTGATTTTGACTACACTACGTGTAGTGTAAAGTAATTCACTGGGAATACGATAAGGCAAAAATCCACGTTTTCGGTATCAGGGACCTACAAACCGTGTTTTTCTGTCAAAATATCAACACATTTTCCCTGCAAAATTACATAGATTTTTCTATTGACACGTAACACTCACCGCGCTGGATACTCTGATCGACACGAAATTTTACCACCTTGTTAGGCACCTTTCAAAACCCCTACATACAAATTTTAAAGTACTATGAAGCATTGCAAGTACTGTTTTTTAGATAATTGAGCCATTGCCCGAGACATTTGAGACATTGAGACCTTTCTAGGCCTTAGTGCCTGTCGAAGCACGAAAATCGTCGCGGGCCGCCGCGGCCGATCTTCTCGTGTGTCGCGCCGCAGCTATCAGCGCCATCTTTTTCTTCTTTTTTTATTATTAAATGTTTTTCTGGTACAGTGTACTTGGCCGCTTAACTGAACACATTAGAATTATTACAAAATATATGCACACTATAATACATAGTATTTAGAAGGAGGATGACCCCACTGGGCTTCTCACTGGGAAATTGAGGTGGGTATTTTAGAAACTATCGCGGGGTGATGGCTAGATGGATGAGATATCGGGTTTATGGTGTGGAGGTAGAGTTGGACTTACGGAGGACGGAATTTATCTTGATGGTATGCAGCGCCGCCCCTACCTGTCGTCAGGGTCCACGGTGTAAGATATCTTACACCGTGGCAGGGTCTCAGTTGCCTGGGAAGGCAGGTTAGGTGACCAGGACGCACGTTCAGAAAGACGAAGAGGACGACAACACATGCATGAGTAATTCAAATACAACTATTGAATGCACAACTGACGTTATTATTTATACCTATGATAGGAATTGAAGATTAAAATGTGATTTAATTAATCGGGCAAAACTTATTATTAAATATGTAAATAAATAAATGCTTAAAAAACATAAATAAATGCAAGTCTCTTTTTCACAGTTTTTTCGAAAACTGCACTGATTTGGGAGGCCTTTAAAACATCAATCTACAGGATTTTTAAATTCTTCGTTGTTATTGTTGTAAGCTAGTCCTGCTAATTTCCAGCCATGCTGAAGGGACAAATTGAATCGAGGTGAACAAAACTCTTGGTACATCAACAACTGCAGCTTCCAAAAATTTCCCTGACAAATGTTAACCTCTGAATGATTCCTTACCACAACAGAGAATTTTCGGGCCTTTACTTGAACATTCGGGAGAAGTGCAAATCTAGTGGCTGGCAGAGATGCCATCCTTTGCGGGATCAGGTGAATTTCTAATTCGTTCTGCGCGCGATTATTTTCAACTAAAATGTCTTCTTGAGTCCAGAAGAGTCGAGTAGAAGCAAAAATTTTTTTCCTGAGGTTTGATTTAAAATAACTTCTGTTACGAATTTCTTGTACTTTCTTGTACTAGTAGAGTTCCTTTGTCATCTTGCCCGAAGAATGAAAAGTAACTATGAGATTTGGTGCGTTAAACATTGCCTTCTGGACACGGGAACGTAAACAATTTTCTTCAAGAATGACAAATAGTTTCCACTGCTAGACAGGAAGGGTGCTAATTTTCCAGTGTTAGACAGAAAGGGCACTACGGTGTATATGTGTGTTGTGGCATGCAGCTATTGTACTCAAGCAAAAACGCCTTTCACATCCCGATCTACTAGGAAACCATTTCCAATGCAAACCCAGTTTCATCTGCATTATAAATGTTTTCACCAAAATAGTTTTTCATTCAATGGTGAGTTTCTTGCCGCCACTCCCGCATCTTTTTCAAGCTGCAGTATCATCCAATTCTTCATCGAAATTTATTTTGGGCGATGCCCAATCCTTAAGAATGTGTATCTGATTGGCACATCTTCTGTCTTCCTTCGTGCCTGCATAAGAGTCGCCATGGTGATATCCATTTCTGCGCAACCAACGGATTACAAGATTTATTACATTTTTGAAATTCCTTTTAAATATCTGAAATTATAAGACGTAGACGTATACAATAATAATAAGTCAAAAAAATTAAATTTGAATTCCATCTTTTTACTTTCTGGCTATGGAGTAGAGAGAAAGGATTGTAATGCTGAACGAAAAAACTGCGAATTTTCGGCAAAAAACTCTAATTACAGGGCCCTGGTAAGGAAAAAGTGGACAAATACAGTTTCTAAATTGAGAAAAAAATCCTCTAACACCTGCTGTAGCCAGAATCCATGTTTATGTGCCCTTAACACCGAAGAAATTGAGTGACGGCAAAACGTCTGTCTGTCCATCCGTCTGTGAATAACGCTAGCGGCTAAACCGTTCGGCTGATTTTCTCCAAAATCGATATTCTCCAATCGATCTGGCTGATGTCGCAGCCCTTTGAATCTGAAACCGATATTTTAATTTTGGGGGTTATTTTATATGAAGCTCCTAGGACATTTTCCAAATTTCCAAAATAATGGCTTCATCGTGTTTTTATTAAATTTTGTTTTTGGATAGTGTGAAGGACGTTTAAAAGAATGGTGGAGGTCTCATGTTCGTAGAAAACCCTGTTTTTTTCGAAAATTGCAAAAGATCAAATTTTTTTCTGAATCTTCCTACAGCTAAAATATTAAAGACAAAGGTTTTTTCCCTGAATGAAATCTATTTTTTAAAGATAGATTTTTAAATAAGGTCATGTAAAATTTTTCGAAAATTTGAATACTTTTCGCGTCATTTTGCGTGAAAATACGGTCGAGAAAGTACGTGCTAACCCCACTAGCATATACATAATCCTTTACCAATACAATCAAGTCTTCTTTTCAAAACGCCACGAAGCCTCGGTAGGTTACCCTGTGACTTCGTGCGCTTTCTAACACTCTCGACAGAACGTGTGTCTCTATGTACATCAAATTAACAAGTCTCCAGCGATAGCCTTTGCCATTGTTCTTGAACGAATGCGCTACGGAACCTGGCACCGATTGATAGCCGTCTGGTAACGTTCCTGAGGCTGCCGAAGAAACGGTTCGCCCGCTGCGCTGACGCGGAGGTCACAGAAGGTCCGGATACAAACCGCCTCTAAAACCCATTTCTAATATTCCATAGCACTTCAACATTTGTTTATGTGTATTATATATGTTTCACATATATTTTATACATATATAATATATCCTGTGTATGTATTATATACACAGGATGGAGCACCTAAGTTGTCCACAGCAAATATCTTGAAAACGGTTCGAGGTATCCAGATGCTATTTGCGCCAGCTGTCCTTGCGCGCTACAGCGTAGCATTTACCAAGTTCTAATTGCACTGTTTTTTGCAACAAATACTTTTCAAATATTAACAATATTTACATATATCATGGCATTGCATTTTGAAAGATCTTTAGAATGATGGGGAAAAAAAATATACAGTTAGTGTCAAAAGTATTCGTACATCTCGAATTTCCGCTTACAAACGTTGAGAATCATACCAAATTTTCATAAAAAGTCTGGGAGAAAAATAATTATGATTTTACATCTTGTTTCTGTCCATTCCTAGATAAAGAAACATAAAAAAGATCTGCATAATTCTTGCAAAAAATCCCTCTTTAAAGGTTGACACATTTTTGGGCGACAAAAGTATTCGTACACTGAATATATTTTTATTTCTAATGAGACCGAGAGTGCAAATTATGCGTGTCTGAACGGGAATCACAATTTGTAACGATTTTTCCGAATCGTGGGAATTACAAAATCTCATTCAGTCGTCCGTAACGGTCACTGGAAACAGTTCAAGGCTAGGTCGTCGGCGCGATGGGTCGCAAAGGAAAGGAGACTACTGCAGAGGAGCGACGAGTAGTTATTAATATGCACAACCAGTGAAAATCTCTAAGAGACATTGCAAATGCTCTCGGAAAACCCAGGTCGACTGTTCAATCGATAATAGATAGATTCTGTGTGAGAATATCGTATTTAAATAAGTCGGGATGCGGACGACCCCTGGTGCTGTCTCATCAAAATCGACAATTAATTGTACGTGAAATTTTAAAAAAATCCTAGAAGTGCACCAAAGATAGCTGCTGACCTTGGAAGAAGAGGAGTATTTCGGCGGCTACGGTACGTCGCACCTTGAGGAGGGAATGTTACTATGGCCCACATGCGCGTAAGGAGTTCTGGGTGAGTGAATTAAATAGAAACAAACGATTAAATTTCGCTCTTTTGCATCGGTATCAAGACCAGAATTTCTGGAAAAGGGTGGTATTCACCGACGAAAGTAAATTTAATAGTTCTGGGTGCGATGGAAAGCAACGCGTTTGGCGAAAGAAGAACGAGGAACTCAATCCGCGCAACTTGCTGCCCACCATTAAACACGGAGGAGGATCAGTAATGGTGTGGGGCTTCATGAGTTCTTCTGGTGTGGCGAACTTGCAGATTATCGAAGGGGTTATGGACCAGTTTGTTTATATAAACATTTTGAAAAACAATCTGCAATTAACTGTTGATAAATTGGGACTGGGACGGAATTATATTTTCCAGCAGGACAATGACCCCAAACACACGGCTCGAAATTCGAAGCTTTGGCTTCTGTACAATACGCCCACACAACTGCATACGCCAACACAATCACAGGATATAAATTCCAATAGAACATTTGTGAAGTTATCTTGATAAAAATGTTAGAGAAAGACTTGATAAAAGTGTAAGTGAACTTAAGACAGTTTTGAAAGTTGAATTGGAGAAAATTTCACCTTCCTTTACTGCTAATTTAGTATAATCTATGCCTAGGAGACTTTAGGCAGTAATTGATGCGAAAGGGAACCCCACGAAATATTAGGGATTTATTTAGAGTAGATATTACAGAAAGTATGTGCAGTGTACGAATACTTTTGTCGCGAGGGAAAAGTGCTTTATTTTTATTTTTGTCTAGTTTTTGGAAGCGAAATATTTTTTACTGTAGTTTTTGTGTGTGTTTGTGCAATAAAAGTGATTTGGAAGAAGGTTAAGTTCCTACAATTAATTTTACTTGTATATCGACCAAATACCGGCGTTTTCCTTGAAACATGACTGGGTGTACGAATACTTTTGACACTGACTGTACTTCCATTTAAAAATAAAATTTGTGTCAATGTCTCTAAAGTTACAGTCGTTACAAACAAGAAAACGAAATATGTTATTTGCCCCATCATTTGCAACAACACTGCGCAAATAGCATCTTGATACCTCGAAACCGTTTTCAAGATATTTGCTATGGACAACTTAGGTGCTTCACTCTGTATATGTAAGTTTTTCATGGTGTTCTATCAACTGGCGAAATTTCATGACAGTCCGAGGTATCCAACAAGGTGAGTTGGGTGTGAGAATATTCAAGAATAATGCTCATCATTCATTGAGCCTTTCAATGGAGCAACGACTTTACGAGACTTTTTCGTGAAATAAAAATAATTGAAAAAATATATTTTTCAACATAATAATCAGTGATGAGGGAGTATCTTGCAAATGTTATCGCGCGAACAAGCAAAGCTTTGTTCAGCAGTGAAGGATCCTGCACGTGCCGCAATCGGTTGCGTCGAGCGGACGCGGCAAACATTGCTACTGCTGCCGGGGCCGTGAAACAAGCAGCAACACGTTGCAAGGCGCGGCTGGCGTGGCGGTTGCGCCGTCGCGTCCGGGGCTCTTGGCCTGGCGACCGCCACCGCCACCGCCACGGCCCACGAGCACCCACCTGTGAGCAACAGCTCACTGCCCCCCCTCCCGGTGGGGACAGGGCGCCATCGGTAGCCTTCGGTTTTTCTTTGTTGGCGCACGGGGTGGGGGGTCATCAAAATGGAATATCTCACGGTATTTCGCGTCCTCCTCGGTTGTGCCGCTAGGAGTCGTCGCGTGATCGCGACTGTATCGAGCAGGTGCGAGTATCATGCGATTCCTGGCGGCACAACGGAGAACGACGCGAAATACCGTGAGATATTGCATTTTGATGACCCCCCCCCCCCGTGCGTCAGGAAAGAAAAACCGAAGTATAGGTAGCAAATCACAGTCAAGGTCGCTCGCCATCGATAGCAACGACAAGCAACCAGGGTGCCTTTTTATTATTATTTTATTTTATATAGAATTGTTTTACAAAGTTCAGTTTTACATGAAACTCTTCATTTGTAGTGTTCCCATAAACCTAATGTATTATAAACTAAATCTAATGTAAACTTCTATTGACGAGGGGACTCACCGAGCACTTCTAAAAATCATTACGATTAGCAAAAATGTTCAGAAATGAATAAATATACTTGGGTTTTCTTTCTTGGCGCACCAAGGTCACGGACGAAAAATGGGAGAGGGAAGGCTTTCTCCAATAGGGAGCTTCCACGTCACAACACAGTAGTGGTGCGCCACCTTGGTGCGCCAAGAATGAAACATCAAAGTATAGGATATCTGTTTTTACTCTAGTTGAGCTTCCATTATATTTTCCTATTCAAATGAATGTCTTCATTAATGAGGGTTAGGTTTGAATAGAAATTATTGGCAATAAAGGCTATGTGATGTGCAATGGGATTTAGGTTAAGTTCATGGTGTAATTGTTTACTGGAAATAACCATCACCCAAGCCCCCCTGGTTTAAGTATTTGTTCTGGATTATATGAATTTTGTTGACATTATATTTAGCCACATTCGTCCAAATTGGACAAGCATATAGGAGAAGCGGTCTTATGATGATTTTTTATAAGGTGATACCATTATTTAGTGAAAGTTTACTGTTATTTATAAGTGGTTTTAACTGTATTATTTTGGCTTTGGCTTGTTGGACTTTGGTATCTAGTATGTGTATTTTCCAGTTGAGTGTTGTGTCCAAGTGGAGGCCAAAGTATTTAACGGCATTGTTATGAGGAGTCCAAGGGATTGTATTGTTGTTCATTTTAAACGGAATGGGGAAGGAATGTGGTATGAAAGTGAAGAATTTATGTTAATTAATAATTAATTTATGAAGTGAAGAATCGAAAGACGAGAAGTTGAAGGGGAGCGCCTTTTCGGCTTTGCAGGCAAATGTTGACCTGCAAGTGTGACCCAGTTAAGTACGCAACAACCGTGTGCAAAATAAATTTTCCAAAGCACCCTGGCATTTCTGCCTTATGGGAAGCCATCAGGGTGAGAACGACCGGACGATTTCATGTTTCTGCGTCTGAAAGATAGGCTGCGTCTTCAGCTTTCCGCGATGCGACGTGACACATCCGATGAGGAGTTGCCTTTCTTGAAAACGGCCCTAACGCGGGGTTGATCCGAGAACATGGGATGGAGGGACGGCCCCCTGCCCCTCTGCTCCATTGAGAGTCGCTACCTGGCGTTCTCGCAAGCGATCTTTCTTCTGTCGCGAGTTTCCACAAGAAACGGCCAGCACGTCCCGGCCCTCGTGGCCCTTTGAGCCTCAGGCCCCTCCGCCCTCGGCCGCCCTCTGTCCTGGGCCGCGGTGGCAGGTGGCGGCTGGCACCCGCCCCGCCCCGCCACACCCCTGCTTCGCCTGCTCAGGGGGCGCAGGTGCTCGCGCTCCCCCGTACCCCACCGCCCCCACCCACGCGTCCCCCAACCGCACACTGCCGTTGGGATCAGGACCGACTGCAGGGACTCAGAATTAGAGACCGGATTTTTATGGAATGTCATTTTTTTTCTTTCGACTTAACGTTCTCAAAATTGTAATCCTGGCGAATCGTCACTCCTCTATGGGGAAGACCGGCAGCGCCCGAAGGGTGGCGAAAAGTTGGTGGCGAATTGAAGTTGGTCTGGTGGCGAAAGTTGTAAGTTGTCCGGTGACCGCAGTTGTATTCCACTGTAAGTTGTATACGTTGGAGTGCAAGTATTCGAGTAAATTGATGCATAGAAAGAAAAACTAGGATAAGTAAATCCGCGAATACAAAGAAGAGGAAAGGCGGAAGAAATTATTGTGTTCCTCATTGAGCAAATTTAGAAAACCTCAATTTGGAATTTTATTGTTTCCCAAATCGCAGGTGGGAAAGAGAGCAATAATGACACATGTGGACAAAATAATGTACATGGCCTGTGTTCTAGCAAATAACAAAGAACCGCTTCTGCGTCATAAGTAATTTAATTAAATTTTATTAGGTTTAGTGATAACATTGTAAAGAAATGTGTAATCTGAATAAACACTCTTATATTGATTATCATGTAAACTTCGTTCAAACAAAATGGTCCTTAAATTAGGCAGGTACAAAGATTTTTAAGATTCATAATTTAGCTTCAAGAGGTGGTATAAAATAAGTAAAATAGAAATTTTCAATTTTGGGAATAAGAGATTATAAAAATTCTTCATCCCCATGAAAAAGAATATGAACTTGATCGACTGATGAATAGACAAAAAAATGATAAATAGGTATTGCAAGTATGCGTATAATGATCATGAGAATCTTTTATCTTTAAATCACCGTTTTCATTAAATTCCAAATATAGAACAGATACAACTTTTTTCTTCCGTGTCCACTACTGCACCATGTTACATGAGTACGGGCACTTGATTTCCAACAACTCAAATCCTTGATCATTCTTAATTATCCCATCAGGACTGCAGGCTAACTATGGCTGCTTAAAGAAATTATAAGACCCGTCTTATTCCCGTCATGGACTACCTTCACACTATTTACATGAAACTTTCTACTAGTTTCTTCCCTTTATTTGAACTTTTCTGTTGGAATGTTCCGACATCAAGAGGTTGAAAACTGCAAGTAATAGTTATTAGCATTGTGTCTAATATAATATACATTAATAATATGTATAATTAGAGGATCCTGTGCGATGTACCTACTTTCACTGTACACGCGGCAATACTCACTTCTACGTCGATCACCGGGTTATTGCGGATTGCTTCCGCTAGTGCGCAGTGTCGTCGGAAAAAATTTAACTTGCCTGCCTCACAGTGCGATTTTTCTAACTCTTCCCCTCAAGCCCCTATGGCCACGATGGAATATCACACGTCATTTCGCGTCTTTCCCCGTCGCGCCGCTAGGAGTCGCATGATCGCAAGCACTGCTTGATACGGACGCGATCATGCGATATCTGGCGGCACGACTGAGAACGTCGCGAAATACCGTGCCATATTCCAATGTGAAGACGGGCCTTGAGGGGCAAAGTTAGAAAAATCGCAGTATAATACAATATCCAATTTTTTCGATACATATTTTTACATATTTAGTACTGTATTACATGTTTTACATATTTTGCTATTTTCACAAAATACTGTTTTATTCTACCAATTTTCTTCAATTTTTTTACAAACTTTTTTATGAAAAGTATTTTCAAAGAATCAGCTATTTCCCCCTACATTTTTGGTTAAATCTAGTTGTGAAAAGTATCATTGACGCCGTTTCATGACCTTTAACCTTAATTTCCAATAAATTTTGGGGATTACCGACGTGTAACCCAGCGATTGGAATGTTGCACGTTGCAGTGATTGTTTGCTGATCGAAGATATCGCCAGATTGTACGATGGCTTGTATTGCTCAACGTGCATATAATCTTGCTTGTATGCCCCTGGGTGTGGCTGCTAAACTATGATCCTGGATAGCAATAGTTGAAGTTTTTACTACTGACGAGGAAGTTGAATGAAGCAAAATGTGAATCAACTTTTTCTCTCCAAATGTTTTTCAAAACATTTGTATTATTTTAAAAATTTGTTTCGGAATTTTTATTAATGTAATTTCGTATTATGTAAATGTGTTTATAATTAGAGTATTTTAATATTACATATTATATCCAATTTTATATATTTATTACATAGTCTTAGAGGTTTCATTACATATTTAAGTACATATTTTGATGTTTTATACTACATATTTGTCTGGTCTCTATTCCTAATACACACATACACACACACACACACACAACTTTTACGAAAAATATTTTATGCCAAAATAAATACAAGAAAATTAGAATTAAATGTTTGAATCTAATGCATCCAATGCCGCCTATTTGCCTTAACCCTTCAGGAAAGTTCTTTCATTAACAAAAACGTAATTTTTAGTACTCAAAAACTTACTTTTTACCATTTGTGCTCAGACAACCATGAAAGATCTCCAACAAATTTTATTGCTCTGCACCACAATAAAATCCTGATCTCCCTCTCCATCAAATTTAATAACTAGATCCGCCCCTTCAGCACAATATTCAATCTCGACAAAGCCGCCACAACCACATTGGATGTCACGTCTACAAAGCAGTGAAAGAAAATGTGTTGAATGAATGGTTATGTGTATAATGTAAATTAAGTATGAATAATGCGTGAATGAAAAAGAAAAGGAGATCAAACCTAGACCAGTGGTGTCAAGGTCTTCTACTGGTGGCAGTAGCACGCTTCATGGCACCGTAGCATGCTACGAGCTTCTCTGCGCAATTAGCATCGGGAAAGAAAACTATTAGTAACCCCGCCGTTTACTATAGTGATGGCGTTGTCTCTTGTGGCGGGATGATGAACTGCGTGGAGGGGCGATTTCGTCCTGGCACTCGTACCACGGACTCCCGCTCGTGGCATCGACCTTGACAACACTCTCCTGGACTGTTACGGAGAGACAGAAAGGGGTGGAGTGGGTTAACGGGGAGACAGAAAAGGGGATGGAGGCGTAACTACAGCAAGCCATGATCTTTACTCGAAGGACACTGGAACAAACTTCAATGTTAACGATTAGAATCAGAGAATTTTCCTGATTCACCGAAAGTGAACTTTTCCTCCACTGACTGAAATTCCAAAGCAACCATTTATAGCCCCACAAAACACTGCAGTCAGTTCGTCGGCCCTTGCACATGACCTTAAAATGTGCACTGCTGTCGAATGGGGACACACAGTTCACATGTGCAAATAATTTAAGTACAAGGTTTTACGCTGTTTTTCTATAGTTATCTTTTCTGTAATCGCATCAGTCTCGATAGCTCTCGATCAGGTGAATCGATTGGTTCTGTAAGAATTCTAGAAAAAAATCTAGGAGCTTTGAGGCATCTACATTGCTGAAAAGCTGCAAATTTCTGTAGTTCCTTTTCGGCTCAACTTGAATCTTTGAGACATGATTCATTATATTGTCGATAGTGTTTCCATTATATTGCCAATGCTAATGCAATTAAACACGGATTTTTAAAAAAAGTACTTCTATCGATACTTTTTCATATTCTCTGTTTTTGAGGATATTCGAACCAGAAAATTTATTGTTTTTAAAGTTCCTTAATATGAACTTGCAACATAAAAACATTTGTCAAACTGGCTGAGGTGGCTCAGGGCATCAACTGATGTCACTGCAGAGCTCCTGACCGAAAGGTCCGAGTATTCGAGTTCCGATGGTGGCAGTTCTTCAACCTTAGCAACATAGCTAGATCGAGTTCAGCCACTGTCTGGAGGAGAATTCTAGTGACCGGCTGCTCTGATTGGCATGTTTTCCGTGATATCCCCGATCAAAACCAGGTGAATGCTTGAGCAGTACCCTAACAACGAGTTACGAACCGCGCATGAACTTTTCTTCCTCTTCCTTGACCTATCCTCACCCCCTTACTTACACATACCAACACTACACTACCACGCAGGAGGAGAGACAAGTTGGGAGCTTAGAGCTTGCCCAGGCTGGGGCGGTGCCGCGCTAGTGGGACATACCTGGTCGACGGCGCCAGATCTCGTTAGCCAGGGCGGGAATATCAACGCCACCTCCAGATAAAAACAAGTACTACACTTAGGGCACTAAATACCTCTGCAGTTGACGCATCCAGGAACACAAAATAATCAATCAAAAATTGTCAAGCTAGTTCCTAGTAGTGTGAAGGAAAATGATACTTTTTCGAGTTAGGCATGCTAAAGTGCATATACCTACATTCATTTTTCAAGTAGATTACGCTAAAATTAAGTTATTTTTAATCACTAAGGAAATACCCCTCCTCTAGTCACGTATGCTGAAAGGCAGTGGCTCAGTTTATCCTATTTATAAATATAATTTCCCGCCGCTACACGGGCTACTGGAGCGGAAAATGTTTTTTAATGTCACGTCAATTGTCTACAGAATTTTTTACTTCATTTCTTTACAGAAACTATGTTCATCTTAAATGCTTAACTTTATTTTATTGAAGACTCATATTTCATGCGTAAAATACAGTTTATACTGTTTTGGACATAGAAATAAATCTATCGGATAATCTGGAAAAAATCAATTGCGTTTTATGCTGATGCTGCCTTTTAGTGAATAGTGCTCAATTTATGTTTAACAAAAAAAAAAAAAAAAAAGGTTTCGTAGTTCAAGACCTACATTCAGTAAATAGATTTGATTAAATATTTCATATTAAGTTCCATCCATTCGTGCTAAACGTGTTATAAAATGCCCACTGATCGTGGAGCCTATATTTTTTGTAATTAAATTTCTTAAATCAAAATAATTGTATACATTACACAAAAAAAACATATTCTGGTTGTGTGCCGCAGTGAAACTCGCCGTCTTGTCTTTCTCTTCGCAGAACATAATTTGCAGCGACCTCTCCTCCAGCGAACGGAGCTTCGTCGCCGACACGTATTGGCAAGGAGCTGGAGCACCGAAAAACTTCGCACGCACAGTTGTCTCCCGCACATGGGCTTCGTGAGATGTTTTTGCCATCGCGTCCTTCTGAGAAGGAACATCTGGCGCTTCTTAGCGGCGCAGTGATCCGCGAGCTTAATAAAGGCGCACGAATTCACATTTTCTCACATTTATTTGGAAGAAACAAGGAACGTGTGTAGAACAACATAATACGAGGTTGTTGTTATTATTATTATTATTATTATTATTTTATGTCATATCTCTACGGTGACAACATAAATTGTACCGATTAACATAATCACAATACAAATTATGGTTATAATTTTGAATCTAATTATTCACGTTGATTTCCTACAAATTTTCTGACGATTCTGGCCGTTGAGATGATAGTAACCTTCTGCATAAGCTTCCATAGGTTTTCAGGAAGATCTAATTCCTTGAAACTTTGATGCATGGTCTTCGGGATGGCTCCAGTACTTGATATTATAATTGGAATGATTCTCACTTTGCAAGCATTCCATTGTTGGATGATAGACTCTGAGCGATCCACATACTTAGTCTTCTTTTCTGTGTATTTCAACTGAAGATTGGATGTGTTTGGAATTGAGACATCGATAATGTCGACTTGCCTGCTTTCTTTATAAAACAGAACAATGTCAGGGCGATTGCGGATGACAGTTCTGTCTGCGAGAATCGTTCTGTCCCAGTACAGTCGATAAGAATGATTTTCCAACACATTCCCCGGGTTATACACATAGTGGGGAACTCGTGCTTCGGATGATAATTGGTACTTCTGGGCCAATACTTAGTGGATTAAATTTGCTACTGCATTATGCCTGTGCCTGTATTCTGATCCAGCTAAATGTGTGCAGCCTGATGTATTGTGCTGTATTGATTCAGTTTGTCCACAACCGAATCGGCAGAGGTCATCGTTCAAACTTGGGTCTTTCAGTATATATTTTCTGTAATTGCGTGTTGGAATTACTTGATCTTGTATGGCCTTCAGTTTCGGGGAAGATCTGCCCTGAGATCAACCAGTAGTTCGACGACTGTGTATCGACACGTGCTTGGCTGATCTCGTTTGGATGTTTTCCGTGAATAAGCTTTGCCATCCACGCATCAAGTTTTAGCTGAATACTGAGTGCCGTAAGGTTTACATCTGATTGGCATAATTTTAATGGTGTCCATTCGTCCACTGCACAAAGTGCTGCGTGTAGCATGGATGCAGTAGATTTCTCACGGAAGAACATTCTGAGGATATCAACCTGCTTGCAGATCACGGGGTTAATGTCAGTGAAGCCTCTACCGCCAAGGCGTCGTGGGATGGTCACACGTTCAACAGAGGCTCGAGGATGATGCTTAAGGGTTTTTGACAGTAGCGCCCTTAACGTTCGTTGAATATTCTCTATGTCTATGATGCTCCATGACACTATTGCCACTCAGTATCCTAAGATAGGCACAGCATAAGTTTTAACAGCTTTTGACGTGTTCCCTCCATTAAGTCCAGTTTTTAAAAACCTTCTTACTCTCCGGACAAATTCGGTGGTTAGTTCATTCTTTATTCTGGTGTGATCAATGCCCCTTGCTTGTTCAACTCCCAGATATCAGTATGTTTCTTCAGCTTTTATACCGCATATTCTACCACAGGTCTCAAGGTCGTATGCAGTATTTTGCAGCTTTCCTTTAACCAAACTCACTGCTCGGCATTTGTCCAGTTTTATTGTTATTATTATTATTATTATTATTATTATTATTATTATTATCATTATTACTCTCATTATTGGCGAATTCCCCCATAGATGGAAGATGCTAAGCAAGAGACTCAATTTTTCTTTCTGTTCTTATTTCTCCAATAGGCTTTCATTCTTTCCGAGAAAGCTTGCTTACGTTCATCAGACCATTTTGGTCTGTACTGATTTTGTTTCGGGTGCTCTGGTGCAACTTCCCACTAGTCAACTATTATTATTATTATTATTATTATTATTATTATTATTATTATTATTATTATTCCTCTAACTCACGACTAAAGATGTTATGTGTCTGCTGAATATAAAATCTACTCCAGGTTGCAACCAGCTACCTAAGGAGCAGATCTAGGACTCTCGGTGCCTCTACAATACTTTGCGCAAAATGTGGGCTGTTCCAAATAAAGCTATTTCTTGCACTTCCCAGTCTTTTGAATTACCTGGGAGTTTGGAGAAGTTCTTACACAAATTTTGCGTAACAAATCCCAGAGCTCCGATAACTATCGGGACGACCTGTGCTTTTACTCCCCACATTCGGCTGATCTCGATTTCCAAATTCTTGTATTTAAGACGTTTCTCTGCCTCCTTGGTAACGACATTTTGATCGCAAGGTACAGCAACATCGACAAGTAAACACGATTCGTTCTCCAAATCTCGGATGACTATATCCGGTTTGTTTGCCGCTATCGTGCGATCAGTTTGAATTTGTTGGTCGTACAATATGGTACACAATCCAACAGACGTCACCAGTTTCGGTGAGTGTTCGTACCACTGGGGGCATGTGATCGGAACTTCGAGGGCGGTACAGATCTGCCAGTGGAGGTAGCTACACACCCTGTCGTGTCTTTTCAAGTATTCGGTCTTTGCTAGGATTGGACAAGCTGAGCCAATACGATCAATGGTTTCTACGTGTTCCTGACAAATGCAGCATTTATCATCTTGGGAAATTTTGAGAACCGCTTGATCATAATGTCGTGTTCTCAAGGCCTGATCTTGGGCAGCTATTACATGTGCCTCCGATTCTGACTTCATTCTTCCCTTTTTAAGCCACATAAACGATTGATCTTTAGTGATGTCCACCTTGTCCATTCGTTTCAAATATTGTCCGTGGAGTGGTTTGTGGTTTGTCACGATTTCTTTAACATTTTGTGTCTCAAATTTCATGTTAAGTAGCATCAGATATTCAGTGTCTCTGTCATTCTGGATGTCTTGCATAGTCTTGTTCGCAATGCTTCTTCCTACACTTACAATGCCTCTGTTTCCCATTCTTTGGTCAGATTTCATGACCTGTCTCATTAGTGGGTCATCTTGATGGCTGACTACATACTTTCCCATCCCGGTTATTGCATTGTACCAGGAGGCTTCAATTTGTCTCAGGCCTCTTCCTCCTTCCTTATGTGACACATAAAGTCTATGTACATCAGCTCGGGGGTAGGGAACATGACGCATTGTAAGCAGTTTTCTGGTTTTTCGATCCATGATGCGAATTTCCTGTTCAGTCCAGTCTACTAGTCCGAAACTGTATTCGGCTACAGGCACCGCCAAACTACCTATTGCTGATATTTTTTTTCCTTGAGTTCAGAGCGGACTGCAGGACAAGTCTCACTCTTCTATAATACTCCTTGCGAATTCTCTCTTTCATTGTGTCGTTCGAGATGGTCTCACATTCTTCAATGCACAGATATTTGTAAGTTTTACCTGGATCAAGATCTTGAATCACTGTGTGTCTATCAACTTCAATGTTCTCGGACGTGGTCATTTTGCCTCTTTTTAGTTGACTTCTGCACACTTGTCAAGACCAAACTTCATGCAGATGTCATTGCTAAAATCATTGATGACAGACAGCATTTGGGAGAGAATTGCTTCGTTTTTGGCAAACACTTTAAGATCATCAATGTAAAATAAATGTGATACAGGCCTTTCATCACCACGGAGCTTGTAACCAAAGTCAGTGTGCAACAGCTGTCTCGATAGAGGGATCAAACTAATGCAAAACAGCAGAGGGGATAGTGAATCTCCTTGAAAAATTCCCCTGTTAATCTGAATACTCATTGTTTCTACTACTCCCTTTCCGCTGTGGATTAGTAACCTGGTGCTCCACGACTTCATATTAGTCTTGCAAAACTCAACAAGTCTAGGATGAAATCGATAGATATCCAGGGTCTTCAAAATCTAATCGTGTGGTACAATGTCAAAGGCCTTCTGGTAGTCAATCCAAGCCATGCTCAAATTACGTTTTCGTTTCTTTACAACATTCAAAATTATTTTATTCAGAAGCAAGATTTCCTTACAGCCGTAGGAACATTTACGACATCCTTTCTGTTCAACTGGCAACAGATGGTTCTTCTCTAAGTGCCCATACATTTTGTTAGCTATGGCTCCAGGTATAAATTTGTGCATTACTGGCAGGCAAGTAATTGGCCTGTAGTTCTTCGCCAAAGAGCTGTCTCCTGCTTTGGGTAGCAAATACATGATGCCGGCGAGTGAGCCATTCGGGGAGTTCCTTAGGGTTTTCTAAAATTTATTAACAGCCTTTGTTAGATGAGAATGTAATGCTGTTAATTTCTTAATCCAATAAATCTGGATCTTATCAACCCCAGGGGATTTCTAGTTTCCCATGTCTTAATTGTTTGGCATAGGTCCTCTTTCGAGAATCCTTGAACATGTTCCACTGTTTCCACGAGTCCATTGGCAGCATCAACATCAGATTGGAGTCACGATGCGTCTTTGTTGTAGGATCTGGTTTCCTCCCAGATTCCTGCCCAAAATGTTTCGACGTCGTCTTTTGAAGGTGGGGCAGCATTGCCATTCGGTTTTTAGTCAGACTGCGATAGAATATCTTCCCGTCTGTTTCAAACAATCGGTTCTGTACATGGATATCTTCTCTACGTTTGTATCGTCTTATTCGTTGAGCCCATGCCTGGATTTTCTCTTTTAGGTTTTCAGCTACCATTAGCCTTGTTGTGTCATTGTCAATTAGGTCTTTTTGTTCGACATGGAGTATTTTTTGTTGAACTTTATACGTGTGTTGTTGTTATTATTATTATTATTATTATTATTATTATTATTATTATTATTATTATTCCTCTAAATCACGACTAAAGATGTTATGTGTCGGCTAAATATAAAATCTACTCCAGGGATCAACCAGCTACCTAAGGAGTAGATCTATGGTCTGTCGGTGCCTCTACAATACTTTGCGCAAAATGTGGACTGTTCCAAATAAAGCTATTTCTTGCACTTCCCAGTCTTTTGAATTACCTGGGAGTTTAGACAAGTTCTTACTCAAATTTTGCGGAACAAATCCCAGAGCTCCGATATCTATCGGGACGACCTGTGCTTTTACTCCCCACATTCGGCTGATCTCGATTTCCAAACTCTCGTATTTAAAACGTTTCTCTGCCTCCTTGGTAACGACGTTTTGATCGCAAGGTACAGTAACATCTTTTTGTTCGACATGGAGTATTTTTTGTTGAACTTTATACGTGTGTTATTATATTATTATTATTATTATTATTATTATTATTTCCCCTGTATATCACGACTAAATATGTTACGAGTCGGCTGAATATAAAATCTACTCCACGTTGCAACCAGCTACATAAGGAGCAGATCTAGGCGCTGTCGGTGCCTCTACAATACTTTGCGCAAAATGTGAGCTGTTCCAAATAAAGCAATTTTTGTTTGTAATATGTGTAATAATTTGAGACCGGAAAAATATGTAATATAAAACGTCAAAATATGTACAGAAGTATGTAATGAAAATAGTAAGTATATGTAATAAATATGTAAAATCGGATGCAATATGTAAAATTAAAATACACTAATAATAAAATACATTTACGTAATACGAAATTAGATTTATAAAAACTTCTCACTTCACATCATACAACTTTCTCGTCAGTAGTAAAAGCTTCATCAATTGTAATCCAGGGCCGTATTTTAGCTGCCAGACTAATCGCAATAGAAGCCATCGCACAAACTGGCGACACCTACGACCAGCAAACATACACTGTAGCTTCTTCATCGAAGTGTTACAAGTCAGTGATCGCAAATTTTTCTCCGATATTAGGTTACAGATCACAACACGCGATGTCAATGATGCTTTGGACACCTAGATTTCCACAATAATGGAGGGAAAAGGCTAATATTTAAAAAAAATACTTTTCATACAAAATATGGAATTAAATAGAAGAAAATTGATAAAATAAGAAAATATATTGTGAAAACCGCAAAATATGTAAAATATGTAATATAGTACTAAATATGTAAAAATATGTAACGAAAAAATTGGGTATTGTGTTAGGAGGGCTATGATTCGTCAAGATTAGGTTAATTTTGAGAACGGTAAGTAGAAAGGCAAAAAATATGTAATTACATAAAAATCCAGTCTCTAGTAATAATGTTACAAACATCCGGACCTTACTAATGATATCGCTCGCGGCCTTCACCAGCCAACGATGTGGCACGGAACAGCGGCTATTCTTCGGGCCCTAGCTCTTCGGCATTAAGATGCAGCAACCCCACGTGATGCCAACCAAAGTGTGCCTGCAGTAAGAAAGTATAGGTAACAACCTTCGATTATTTTTGACCAAGATAAATCAATGTTCAGTTGAATGCATTTGTTATACGCCCCGGTAAACGGCCATACCCACTTTTGATCATACTCCATGCTGGTGTCTCATGGTGAATTAGCAATTGCATTAGTTTATGGAATTGCCTTCTGTCTTCCTCTTAAGAAACATGCACGGGTTGCCACTACCATTTACCCTCTTCGTCCCAATGGAGTGTAGTTCAACAATACAGTACAGGACAACAATGCAGTACACTAACACTTTAGCGAGAAACTTGGAACACATTTATCGTAATTCCTTAAGACATGATTCAGTATATTGATAATTCATCTATGTATAGACCTACTAATGTAATGAAAGACGAAATTTTAGAATATTTTCTGTCGATACTTTCTCACACAAAACTTTTTATGCAGATTGAGCCTGAAACTTCATTGTATTAAAATTTCTTTTGCACAGTACGAATGAAAATTATCGACGTGGCAGTACCAGCCACCAGTGGCGCCAAGCTCAGCTAAGGAAATCATTTTGTTTATTTGATATTGAAGTAATATTTATTTCATTAGATACGTTATTTTTTTCAGATGCTTTAGCAAAGTTCCCTGTCATTTCTAGTAATTCCAGTTTTGCAGGTGCACAAAAGGCTTCTTTCGCATCCCTTATAGTGGAATACACAGCAAAGTTACGTGAAAGAAGTTCGATAAATGGTTTCACTCAGTTTAACTTCTTGTGTTCGCTTCAGGAGCTCTTCGGGAAGCATTTACTTCCACGGGCTAGTTTATCTGTGCAACATGGACCATTTATGCAGTGGTAGCTCATGCTTAGGTTGCTCGGGTGCACAGCTTCCTGCACAACCCCTATTGAGTTGTATATCATATAAAAGGTCATAAAGAAAGCTAAAAAATGACACCTGTTCCAGCTCTCTATCTTAATTTGGTAAGGTTCCACATCAATTTAAAAAATTTCGGGAACCCAATTTTGTAAAATTTTACATGCCTGTATTTCACAAACGGGTGGAAATATTTTACTCAAAATTTGTAGTTTTCTTATTCTTTATTCATACTACCTATGTATCAAATTTCATCTGAATCTGAGATGGTGATGTAAAATGACTGTGTTGATTTAACATGGAATGACCCTACTGTCAATTGTCGCAAGGCAGAATTAATACAAAAACTGGAGCGTCTACTGAAAATTAAAGCAGAACTGTGTGCGCGGGAGGTGAACATATTTGACACGGACACTACACACAAAATTATGTAAGTGGTCATTGAATAAAAACTCTTCTTAAACTTAGTTTTAATTAATTTACACGAATCCCTTAAGTTTTATTACACACTTGGTACCAGTGGTGAAATTCAAATTTAAGACCATTTCGTCTAGATTTAATAGTAGGAAATGGTGAGGCGTTTACGATGCTATCATCGAAATCAATATTTGATGTAGGCTCCTCATCGTATTTGTTTATTTTGGCATAAAGCTTTTTCGGCCGCATTGCGGCCATCTTCAGTGCTACAAAATAATGATAATAATAATAATAATAATAATAATAATAATATATCTATATTACAAAAAATTTAAAAATTTTAAAGAATTAAAAACTTTTTACAGAATATTGTCAAGAATTGGATTTTAAAGAGATGTAAAATGTGAAATGGACATATAAATTTTTTAAAAAATGACAAATGAAAATTAAATAAAATAAATGGAATCATTACAACTAATATTACGAAGCAAACTGGAGTGAAATAAAACTGGAAAAGTATAATATAAAATGTGTAGATGGAAACATAATTTTGAATAACAAATGTACATTTTACAAACATTTTTTTATGTACATTTTACATTTTACAATTTCATTTTCTATTTTCACCTCTCTTCAAAATGTACATTTGTTATTCAAAATTATGTTTCCATCTACACATTTTATATTATACTATTCCAGTTTTAATTTACTCCAGTTTGCTTCATAATATTAGTTGTAATGATTCCATTTATTTTATTTAATTTTCATTTGTCATTTTTTAAAAAAATTGTATGTCCATGTCACATTTTACATCTCTTTAAAATCCAATTCTTGACAATATTCTGTAAAAAGTTTTTAATTCTTTAAAATTTTTAAATTTTTTTGTAATATAGATATATTATTATTATTATTATTATTATTATTATTATTATTATTATCATTATTTTGTAGCACTGAAGATGGCCGCAATGCGGCCGAAAAAGCTTTATGCCAAAATAAACAGTTACGATAAGGAGCCTACATCAAATATTGATTTCGATTTTGATTTCGTCTAGATTTACAAAGCTACATTTTATTTAACTGGAATTATTCAATTATCTTGTAATATATTTTTCATTAGTATTAATTTTCCACTTAAAATGAACGATGTTCGAGCAAATTATGGACTGTACAAACAAGACTTACTACCTGTATATCAGTGTTCTGCATTTTGAAAATTAAATTTCGGTCATTCGGTGGAGCTCCATCCCCCAGTTCGTTGGGGCACGACCCGTGACTGTGTTCGTGTCTGTCGTACTGCAGCTGCCGTAAGCGCGCCTGTTTAAAGAAGAGGGGAAGCCGCCTGGCGTGGGGGAGTAGGCATCGATCGCCCTTGGAATGCCCCTACGTGAGGACCAGCGGCGCGCGAGGACGGCCTTGCGTGACGCGGGCGGCGTTTGGAGGCGGCGGACAGTCAGCAAATTGATCCCCATCTATTTCGTAACGTCAGTACTTGTATTATTTTCTTTTAACGAACTCTTTCCAGGTGCAGACCTTACCAGTCGCAGTTCTGAGGGGAAGGGAGGATAGTCCTCTTCGTATATATTCTTCTTTTGAATGTATTGTCAAATAAATTATTTGCTTTCATGTGTCAAATGTGTGTGTATATGAAGGGTGGAGCAACTAAGTATCTTCTCAACCGAACAAGACACGATGATGCCGTTTGGGTAGTTAATTGCATAAACCGGGGCTACTTAATTATAGGATACTTCGTCTTTGCACAATTGTTTATTACGAAGATGTAAGGTCGACATTGTTTTTTAAACGGAACCATATGCTAAATTTTAGCGTATCCTAATGGGCTTAAAGAGACGATTTCAAGTATGTGTACATCTTCGTATTTAAGCGAATCGTTTTTAGAAATTGACGCATTTTTTCCAATGAAGCAGCGATTTTCAATTCCACCTTTCCTATTAACTAAAGGGGAACTTCGCGAGTGCGTCCTTCAGACGAACACGCACATTTATTTCAGCACAGAAACAACTACTAGATACTAATTTTGCCTAAAGATGAGTTCGTCCAAGGAAGACTCATATGCTGCATACAGGATGTGATGGTTAGTTACGAATAAATTATGATAATTAAGATATTGTTAATTTATTTTTGTATTATTTACTTAAAATTTATAATAGAATACATTGTCACATAAAAAAATAACAGAATAGTATGTGTGTGACTAAATAAGGACTTCCTTCGACGAAGTCATATTTCGGCAAAATTACAGTATTATCGAAGAAAGTAGTTTTTTCTGTGCTGAAATAAATGAGCTCGTTTGTCTGAAGTGGTCCCCATTTAGTTAACAGGAAGGTTCGAATTGAAAATCGCCGCTTCAGTGGAAAATTACGTTATTATATCTTGTATCTTCATACTAAAACATAATGCTAAGACGAAGTATGTTATAATCAAGTAGCCCTGTTTATGCAATTGACTGTCCAAACGGCATCTTCGTATCTTGCACGGTTGAGGAGATACAAGGGGTGTTAACACCTAGTTGTTCCACTGTGTACATACAGTAAACCCTCACTAACGCGAATTGCAAGGGACCGAAATAATCGTAGTGCGTGCTGTAAAAATTCATGTTATCCTATTATTATAAATGACCGTATTACTGTAATCCCTTGCTGGTACCCAAATTTCCTTCGTGTTATGACGAAATTCGTGTTAAGCGAGTTCGTGCTAACGAGGATTTTATGTCTGAATGTGTGAGAGAGAGAGAGTGTATTTTAAGAGCTATCACGTATTTGACTTGGATAGATTTTCGACTTCACGCGCTTTCTGTGAGAATGCTTTCCACAACGCGAAAACGATCGAAACGCCTTAGGAGAATCTCTTACTTATTGTTAGTGTGTACTAATCGCCGAACACTCATGGCTCCTGCGGCATGAAGAGAAAACGACACCTAGAGATGTCTCTTTTAACTAAATCAGCACATCATTGAATGTTTGGCTTCGCTCACACAAGTCATGTCACACTCCGGCAAGAGGCAGGATGTGGGGACCCAGATGGAGTTATCTCATATAGGCTGGCGGATGAAGGAGAAAATCGAACCGATATGACTCTCTCTCTCTCTCACACACACACACACACACACATACTGTCGGATCGAGGGGGCATGGGGGCCATGCCCTCCCCCAAGGCCTAGAGTTTTCGTTTACCTTCCTTTATTTGGCAAAATTGATTTAAATATTCATTTATGTTCGAATTATATTTTACAATATTATTTAAACAATAATATTGTAAAGTATCATATCTACTGTAAAGTAAAAGCGGCCGAAGCGTTGTGCTGGGCACACAACCTGCTTGTGGAGACGGCAACGAATAGGTGGACCCTACCTTCACCTCCCCTGTGGGCCACACCGACATGTGTGCAATTGCACAGGGATAGCTTTACCTTATTATATCTACAGTACATGAATAATAAACAATATAATAACAAATATGTTTATTATTTAACAAAAATCTATCAAGGCTCCCCTCAAAATAATCGGCTAGATCCGCCCCTGCACACACACACACACACACACACACACACACACACACACACACTGTCTCGCCCCATCACAAGTTAACGTGTGTAATCTAATTTGTTGTGTGCTTCATTGAACGTAGTTTATGAAATTGCCTTCTTTCCTTGTCTTAAGATCCGACACTGCTATTTACCCTCTTCGTTCCAATGGAGTATGCTCGAACATTGCTTTACACTAATGCACTAGCAGAGGACTTGGAAGAGGGCTCGGCAGATCGCGACGAACATGTCCGCCGCGGCAGCGACACAATATACGCCAGTGTTGTCAAGGTCGATGCCACGAGCGGGAGTCCGTGGCACGAGTGCCACGACGAAATCGCTCCTTCGCGCAGTTCGTCATCCCGCCCTAGAGACAACGCAATCCATAATGTAAAACGGCGGGGTTACTAATAGTTTCCTTTCCCGACGCTAGTTACGCAGAGTAGCTCGTGGCATGCTACGGAGCCACGACGCGTGCCACTGCCACCAGCAGAAGTCTCTGTCACCACTGACGCGAAAGGCAAGGGACGAACTGCATCCGCAGAGTGGGGTTCGGATTCGAACTCACAACTCCTTCATGCACTCTTTCTTGTCGCACGCGATATGCACAATGCACCAGAATAAACAAGGGATGCGCCATGTACTGCGCTGCGACGTCAAACAATCTAACCAATTGGTCATTTTCTATTGCATGAGTTTAAACTATTTTGATGGTTCCCGATAGTTAGTGTGTATGATTTCTTACGACACAGTAGTTATTTATTTGTTTCGTTTTCTGAAAGCTATTTTAATATAATGACCATGCGGTTTTTGTAATCGAAGTCAAAGTTGCCAGATTTTATTTTTTTCCTGTACGACACTGCGACCGCCGATGACCTGCCCGTAAGACATTCAATAACAAATTCCGAAGGGTCACAATATGCCGTGGAAAATCACTTCAAGGGAACTGCCCTCATCATTTACTAGGAACTTCACACGTTATGAAAATAATCATTAGCATTTATTGAAAGAAACAAAAATTAACTACTGTACAGCAGATGAATATCTTGTTTAATTTCTGGAGCGCGAGGAGTTTGGCTGTGGACGTCTCCCTCTCCCCGATAATCCGCAGTGTGAAGCGTTATTCTCGTCACACGGCCACAAGACGTGGGAGTTAGCTCTGAGCAAAGCAATGACGACAGCCGACGCCCATCACCAGAAGCAAAAATGCAGATGATACCATACTTCCATTCCGTTTGTTATTGCAGTATCCTTTTCTCAGCAACGGTTCCTCTAAAACAGTATTGTCAAGGTCGATGCCACGAGCGGGAGTCCGTGGCACGAGTGCCACGAAGAAATCGCCCCTCCACGCAGTTCATCACCCGCCAACAGAGAGAACGCCATCCCTATTGTAAAACGGCGGGGTTACTAATAGTTTCCCGACGCTAGTTGGGCAGAGAAGCTCTTGGTATGCTACGGTGCCACGACGCGTGCCACAGCCACCAGTAGAACACCACTGCTCCCGAACAACCTGCACAGCATTTTGTACTCACGCTGACCTCTCGTGCAGCTGTAATGGAGACGGAGGATAGCCGCAATGGAGATGAGGTGAGTTCTAAAAGGGGAGGGGCAGCAGTGATAATACGCGATTCCACCAGTAGAGCCAAGTTGAAAGGACAGGTAGCAAGAACGACTGCCTAACGTTTTATTCTCGGACGTTGGCAATATGACAAGAAAAATTGAAAAAAAAAAGACATTTCAGTTGGACACACAGCATCATAATTGCTTCTATGGGGCATATTATAATTTGGTATGCAACGATATCATTACAAACACAATATGATGCAACAACACATAAATGAAATAACGGTAATGTTTTTTTCATAAAAAATATAATGGAACGGAATAATTGTCACAAAACTAAACGAAATTGGACGTATGCAATTTTCAAAAAATCAGAGATTTCAATCAAACTGACACATAGTAGGAAATGGTGTGGCATTTACGATGCTATCATCGAAATCAATATTAGATGTAGGCTCCCCATCGTAACAGTTTATTGTGGCATAAAGCTCTTTCGGCCGCATTGCGGCCATCTTCAGTGCTACAAGTGCTACAGTGTAGCACTGAAGATGGCCGCAATGCGGCCGAAAAAGCTTTATGCCACAATAAACTGTTACGATGGGGAGCCTACATCTAATATTGATTTCCAAACTGACACATTCTCTTAAGCGTCCTTTACGCTCTTCGAGGATGAAGTTTAATGAAAAATATTTGAAGCAATTTTTTAAAATTTTTTGAAATGTTTTCAGGCTTCATATAAAGTACTATCCAAAATTAAAATAACCGTTTCAAATTCGTAAAAGCCTGTTCGTGCAGATCCTTCCGAGAATACCGGTTTTCAAGAAAATTCGCAGAACAGTTTAAGCGCGAGCGTTGACCACTGACGCACAGAGACAGAGAGACAGACGTTTTGCTGTTAATATATTCTGCGGTACCCCGCAAAACATCCCAAATATCGGACTCGGTATCACAATTAGGACATAATCAAATACCCTCGCTACATTCGTTTTCTGCGGACGCCGCGTTTGAGAGTTTGGCGTTTCCAGCGGTGCACCGGTGGAAGAAACCGCGGTGGTTTCTACCACCGCTGTGGTAGAAACGCAAAGTTAGACCCACTCACAATAGGAAGTTAAGAAAGCGCTGCCTGGAAGACGTAGCGCTTCTGCACACGAACACTCGCAGCAAGACGCTAAAGGAAAGAAGTGGCATTGATACAAGCACTGTTGTTCGCTGCAATTTTAAGTCACCGAAACTAACCTGAGCTGCGGTACTTGCAGAAAGAAGTAGCAGTTAAGTTTATAACTTCTTTTCATCATATGATTTACCCAAATAATAAAATAATTATATAGCAATATTAACGCCCATATACTACCGAGGCTCGTGACATTTAATTTTGCGCCTCGCCAGGCTGTACCTCTTCCGCCACCGCGGAACCCGCCCAGCTGATGGTTCCTTCTGTCCGGGCAAGTGCGTGTTGTTGCCTGTTCGACAAAGGACATTATCCAGTACAGCAGTGTTGTCAAGGTCGATGCCACGAGCGGGAGTCCGTAGCACTAGTGCCACGTAGCAATAGACGAAATCGCCCCTCCTTGCAGTTCATTACCCCGCCACCAGAGACAACGCCATCCCTCCAGTAAAACGGCGGGGTTACCAAGAGTTTCCTTTCCCGACACTAGTTGCGCAGAGAAGCTCGTAGCGTGATACGGTGCCACGACGCGTGCCACAGCCACCAGTAGAAGAACACGACACCACTGCTGTACAGGGTAACGCGCACAGGCCTTCAAGATACGGGCATCCGCGAACACATCCTGTAGCAAGACAGGAGGCGGTTGGGTGCCTTACGTGAGTGTTTCGCTCGCGGGGTGGTGGCCACACACGCTCGGTTTTGCCCGTTAACGGAAGAGGCAAAACGGTAAGTCTCAAGCGTGTGCCTCCCCCCCCCCTTGGCTGCAAGTGGCACACGCCGCCCGCCTCCCGCCCGCCACCGCGGCGCAGCGGCGTGAAGCAGGCAGGGATTGACCGGCAAGCGAAACAAGGAGTTGCTCAAGGACCTCATTCATAAGGCTCCTGCACCTCTAAAAAAATCACGCAATACGATACCTGCAACCCACATATTACAACAATACATACTACAACACATACTACAACAACACATTCTACAACACCATTCGCAATTTTTGAAAATTCTGAGTTAGCCGGAGATGAGATTACAACCACATTTTTTACCGTCCATTCACACATACGAGAAGACAATTGAAAGAAAAAAATTGGAGACGCTTTCGAGAAAATAATTGTTTAAAAAATAAAAATTGCCAATATTTCAAGTAAAACTACGTAAAAAATATTCATGTTTCCGATAAATTGTACACAACCTTATTTCAAGATCTATCTTTAATATATTTAATTAATATATATTTAATTAATGAAAAAACCATTTCTTCAATATTGCAGTGGTACGAAGACGAAGAAACAAAATTAACTTTTGCAATTCTCGAAAAATCACGAACTTCAACAAAAATGAGACCTACTCAATTGAGCGTACTTTACGCTATGCGAAGACAAATTTAATAAAATTTAGAGCCACTTTTGTGAAAAGTTTTAAAATGTTTTCGAGGCTTGATACAAAGAACCAAAAATTAACATATCCGTTTCAAACTCAGACGCCCTCAAGTTCATTTAAATCAATATTGGGGTAGGATTATCAATTTTGCAGAAGATCGGCTGAACGGTTTAGGCGTCTGGTGTTGTAGACGAACAGACGGACGGACGGACGGACGGATAAGACGTTTTGCCGTCAAATAATTTTTCGGTATCAAGGTACCCACAAGCATGGATTCTGATTTCGTGTTAGAGGAAGTAATTTACTATGTATAGGAACAAGATTTATATACTTTTTATTTACAAGCGGCTCGCAATAAGAATTTTTCCGTTGAAAATTCAACGTTTTCCGCTGCAGGATTACAATACTTCCTCTTCTTGCGAAGTAAGGACGAGAAAGTAAAAAGTCATAAAATATGTTTCTATGCGTAAAAAATAACAGATATTTTTTCATTTGTATTTTAAAAAAAAGAATTTTATTACAAGTAGTGGCGGATCCACGGGGGGGGGGTATGGTGACTTGCCTCTCCCCAAAAAAGGGTAGTTTTCGTTTGTTACTTTCGTTTATTTAGCAAAATTGATTAATATATTTATTAATTAAAACAATTTTATTATAAGTAGTGGCGGATCCAGGGGGGAAGAGCATGGTGACCGGCTTCCCCCCCAAAAAACGTAGTTTTCGTTTGTTACCTTCTTTATTTAGCAAAATTGATTAATATATTTATTTATGTTAGAATTATGCGATAAATAATATTGTATAATATAAATCATACTTACACTGCAAAAATAATATACAATATAATAACAAAAAAAAATATTATTTAACAAAAGTCTATTGTGCCGCCCTCCCAAAGTGATCGTCTGGATCCGCCCCTGATTGCGAGCTGTGCTGTGAGGGGGAGGGGGCGGCGCAAGGGCGAAGCGACCCCGCGCTCTTATCGCCGCAGCCGTTCGTGCTGGAGGCCTCCCGCGGCCCTCGAGCGTATCTGCGTCTGCGGGCGCGGCGGGCCGCCTCCTCGCGGGGCCCCGCTTGCGCAAACGACGTCGTCCGATGTCGAAAAATCACACGGGTGCGCACGATACGCAGATGAAAGGCTGCGCCCCGGCACGATGCGCACATTTTCGCCCTGAAGCCATCAGTTCCGCGGCACGAGTAGAATGGAAGCGCGATACGAGCGGCTTCGCTGGGCCCGCGGCGTCGCTGGCCTTGAGCAGCCCCTGCTATCTGCAGGACGGCGCCCAGCCCTGGCCGGCGACCGGCCGGACCTCGTGACCGACGCTAGGCGCTCTGGCTGCTGCGACGCCTCGCGATGCCCCGGCCGCGATCCGGTTCGTGTCCAGAGCTGGCCTTCGGCCAAAGTTCATCGGGTTTTTCATCCAGTTTCCCTTGATCCGATGAGAAATATATGAGATTCCCCTTCGCAGTTTTATTTGTTCGCAAGGTTTTGTCCTTCAGAAGCCACTCACCCTATTCGAGATGGCGTGCTTTTAGCCGCACACAAGATACAACACGCTTGCTGCAACAATACGAAAGCAGCAGATCCCGAGGCTTTATGTATCCAGGGCAGGATTCAACAGCGAGCCTAGGCGTTTACGAATTGCTCTAAACACATCCATAAAGGTGGCTCCATACATTTGCTATTCGGCGAACAGCGAGGAACCGCTCGCCGAATCCCGAGTAGTGTGGATGGGTCGCCTACTATTTGCCGAATGATGAACAATCAGACGCTCTCCCTACCCGCCGTTTGTCGGTCTTTTGGACACATCAAAGGGAGCGAACATTTGCCGAACACATAAGCTGGTCGGGATCGGGCGAGCAGTAGCTCGCTGCTCGGCGAATGCCGAATGTGTGGAGCCACCTTAATCGACACCTCATTGCACATGCGTTGTACAGTGCGACTATGGGGGACGGGAGGTTTTCAAGGTCTCGCCCTGGAAAGCATGTTTTCGCAAGGCGAGACCTTGAAAACCTCCCGTCCCCAGCGTTCCAGGGGAGTTTAGCTCATCGTTCCCCGGAGAGTCGAGCCCTTCACCAGAGCAGAATTTTCAATTATCGCGGCACACGCCGTTGAACTAGCTGTTGGGAATCGCCCATGTGCATCCCGCGGTCCGTTTTCCGTCACCCCCGCTTACCAGCTCATCCCCATTCAGCATATCCCGACTCCATCTCCTTTCATCCATCCCGTGTTTCGGAAACAGTAAAAAATTTGTTGTTTGCAATCATAAGTAGCGCATGTAGATATTCTCGCACTAGTCCAGACAAAACCTCGAACAGAGGTGAACATGGCAGAATGTTCGGAATTGTGTATGTTAAGTCAGCGAGGAAAGAAATTACTCATGATTGGTGATTTCATGTTTTGTTTGCACAAACTTTAAGCGGTGTTTTTCATCGTTGGTAGTGCTCTAATAGGATATGTTAATGTTTCTTGAAAACAGACAGAATTGGATAAATTGTGGACGATCAGTGTGATTTTAAGTGCAAGCAGACCAAGGAAAACTTAGAAATCAATTACTGACGAAAACCGCAGGACCTATTTCCTTTCGGGATTCTGCCCTTTTCAGGTGGTAGGTAAACGGCTTAGAAAATGTTGACCTCGGAATGCAGCCTTAGCACTTCTCCTCTCTCTTTCCACGGCACTGCAAGTTGCACGCTCTTTCACGATCGGAAAAGTAGTAGCTTTCCAAATGACCCTTTGGTATGGACGGCCACAAGTTGGAGCTTGTCCCGCGACAGGTCAAGGCACGGGCGGGGGCGGCCGTCCACATCTGCAAAGCTACCCGCTTTCGAGAATCTCTCAGCTTTCAAAGTTAGTGCTACCATCATATTTCAAAATTCCCTGCACAATAAACGGTCTCATTCACCCCAGCTCGAAACATCTTATTTATCAAATTATCATTATTTCATCAAAAACAGTAAAAACTGTATATGACGTATGGGGGAGGAGATTATCTTCGCAACATTTCCAACACTAGACATTTTTGTTCCCGAGTTATAGAAAACATAATTGCAACGGTGAACGAATGGCTGATTTGATTTTTCTGCATTGCTAACAAAATAGAAACTACCCTCAGTTCTGCTCCTACTACTAAAAGCTAAAGGAGTGCTCTACAAAACGTGCGCATAGTGAAGCAACATTAGTCCAGAAGCAAAACGAGGGACCATCTCAGCATTTGCTCAATGGATCAGGGAAACTGGAAAAAACCTGACAGAGATGTTTTTACCACAACTACCCCTAAAATTTGCCTAGAATCTGTAAGCTCGACATTCGGTAAACTTTTACCTGCTGTTTTGAAAACACCATGATCACGTTGCGTAGTGAAATAATTCGTCCAAGAATTCGAACACTACAGGCTTGGTACATGCTAAAAACATCTTATTTTAGATCCATGATGTTTAGCAAGAACTTTCCCGGAAGACCCGTCATATTTAGGTCAATCTCTTCAATCAATGTTGTGAGAGGTGAAATGAAACATCGTTGAATCGCAGCACGGTAGTACTGTACACTGTACTGAAGACTGTAGCCCGCTCTTCTACTCTCTTCAAAAGAAAGAAAGAAAAGAAAAAGAAGATTATTTACTTCGATACCAAGGTAAAGGAAATTCTGATCACCAAATGAAATTATAAAAAGAAATCACGTTCTTTGTGGGAAGTAGCAATTTATTATACGAGAAATATATAATCTACAAGAGCTAACTATTTACACTACGAATGAGAGCACCTTGAACACATGATGGATCGCTTCAAGAGTTCTCCATTTACATTGTTCTCCGTAGGTTTACAATGCGAAACTGCGCACAAATCACAGCAAATCTGAGAGGTTTTGACGTGGAGGCCGCACAGGGAATTTGTGTGTGGCGAGGACTCGAGTTACTGGTGTGGAACGGTCTCCGATCGCTCACATATTGGGCCGCTTCTTTATAGTGCATCGGCTTCTGCACGGGCAGGTGCCCCTCCCCCGCCGCACCCGACAGCGTCTTTGTGACCCCCCCCCGCGGGGGTACCATCTGCCCCGTCATCCGGTACGTCAGCGTCTAGCAGAGGCGGTCGCCACAGGGTCAGGTCCCTCAAGGGGCCTTGGACCTGTCGGCATGCGGCGGTGACGGTGGCAGTGGCGGCGGCGGCGGCGGCGGCAGGTCCAAGGCACCCGAGGGTGCACACAAGACAGCTGCTGCCGCAGGCCCACCACCTGCAGGGGGCCGGGGAGACTTCCAGAAATGACTCTCACGTCCAAGTGGTTGCGACTTTTAGTCAACGGATTGCGGTATCGCATTCGGAAACTGAAGGCCCATTCACAATGCAGACGTAAACATAAGTATAACGCATAGACAAACTTTAACATAAGTGATAGGCTGAAGTATTCACAATGTCCAACATAAGCGTAAGCAAATATTTTCTATTTTCTGTGGGTCATTCTAGTTATTATTGGTTGGATGTGAGAATCTATATTTTAAATACATATTATATACGTAAACATGTACGAATGCACTGTGGCACAACAGCTCTGTACGAGCCAAGACCTACCAGGGGCGTCTCGGCCTTGCGGCTATGGGTTAGGTTAGGTTAGGTATTTTAATTTCAATAAAAATTAAAACTAAATGATACTACTATGAATACAACAACAAAACTAAACTACAAAAAGATCGTACGCTACAAAACAACACAGCAAACCGTCGAAAATCAACCAAGCAATTTGGAAAACCAGTCTTTTGTTCGGTCTATGGACTTCGATTCTATTTCGATACTCGATTTTGAGTTAAACTAACTGTGATTGGTTCATTTCTTATTTCTTACATAAGCATAAGCACAGAAACTTGAAGCTTGCAAGCTTTTAAGTTAACGTCTTGTGTGTTATGCTTATGCGGAGGCATTGTGAATGTGTCCGCTTATGGACGTAGTCCTAACTTTTATGTTAACGCCATGCACATGTTTATGCTTGCATTGTGAATGGGCCTTAACGGTGCTAGACTATTGCACACGCTTTCTTGTATTTTTTGTGATGGTTACGTAAATTTGTATTCTGTAACTGGTTGAAGTACCTTGCGACAGGCAGGGTATTTATTAATTAACATCATCATCATCATCACCATCTATTTCACAGGAAAGGAATGAATTATGTACAGGGTGTATCGCCGCCGTACTCTGCCCTCCCCGCCTTGACTCAACGTATCCTGCCCGTTCCCTTCCTCACGCACACTTGAGTGCATACTAGAATTACGAACCAGAAACAAATAGGAATACTTTTTGCAAAATTTCATATTAACAGTAACTTATCTCTTGTTTTGAAGGCCACAGGCATGTCATTAATATCGAAATAAAACAGTAGATTTGTAAAAAAATATTAAACAACCTTTTTTTATACGGGAGAAAAATTTATTTGAAAAATATAGCCTAAGTTATGGCCAACAAGACACTAATACCTTTTAGTGAAAACAGCAGCGAAATCGGTTCAGGCCGCTACTCAGATTTCTCCGAACAAACAGAATACACAGACGAAACTTGAGAAAACAACTGAATTAGCTTTTAAAACATGTAAATAACGATTTAAGATTTAAAAAATGTCAATTATTTGAAACGACAGACTGACACTACCATTAATTCGTATAGATTATATTGCAAAAATATGGAACTTCTAATAGTTCACCCATGATCCGTAAATCTTGTTTCACCGTTTGTAACACACGTGTTTCACCTGCTTGAAACAGAGCACACGAAGTGTATTTTCTAGTATCTTCTAAAATCCACATAAGTAAAATTGAAAATTTTGTTCCAAACGTGCCCACTACTGTGTCAGCACTATTTTACATCTGATGACATTCGTTGGAAATTCAATAATGCCAGAAAATGTTCTATAAAGAATCATCCTCGCGTTTATTAAAATGTTATATTATATTTTTTGCAGCCTTAAAAACTTACTCTATACTACGTATACTACAAAATAAAAACGTTCACAGATTAGGAACTAAGATGGTTCACTGGGAGTGGAATTCGTACCAGGGTAGATGGAATTAGTTACGAAATTACACACTGTTTGATGAGCCCATTTTTCCGATATCAGAGAGCACAAAATATTCATTTCTTCCAATACCGAGATCTGATTTTAAAGAGATTAGATAACATTACACTGAAGGTCATAGGATTTGGTCACAGATAAATTCAAAACATTAAAACATATCAGTACGTCGACGTCTCGGAATGTACAATGAAAACCCGATAACTCTATAATTACAAAGTTCCAACATTATAAAAATATAAATTTAAAAGAAAAACATTGCTCTGGTCACTCTATCGCCACAAGAGTGAGTATAAGTAGGTCCAATTGAGAGAAGATTGAGTGATAGTAGTGACTTTCTCAGTGATGGTCCGTCGAGCGATCAAATAAACGTTCAGTTTCTCGCAAATCTCGCCGGTGATAATGACTTAATGTCGCCGACCCAGGAAGGGAAACTGAACATGGAAGGAGGGTTGCCAATGCACCGTTGAGGATGCAATGGCGATGGAATTCTACCTCGTAAGCCTGCAAGGATAGTTCGTAAGGATACCATGTGTTCCGAGAAATTTGTTGAATTTCGAAGTCAATACCGCCACCAATACTGCTACTGATGTCACAAGGCTCCAGTGGCAGTCAGGGGACGCTGAGATGCTGAGCATCCCCGCATATAAGAACCTTAAATACTGTATTGATAATCTTACAAGTGGTCTGTTGAGGGAAACACGTTTGTATTATTTAAATTGATTTCCTGTGATTGAATTCGTCGGGCTGTTGCAGCTGGCCTGTGATTGCTTGGAAACTAAAATGCTTCTAGCTTCTATCGCGAGATTGCGACGAGCAATGACGCATGCGCAGATGGCGAGGTTCTCTCCCCTCCTCACCCCTTGGCCCAGAGAAACCCGACTACTTTACGCTAGCATCTACTGCGAAAAGAAGTTCGTTTGTGCACGACAGCGCAGCACACTTCAGGCAGTCGGTAAATTCTCTCTCTCCTCTCACTCGGAGTCCCCGCTTGGTCATGGGCACAAACTGTAGAAATAGTGCCTGTCTCCTATTTCTTAATTAATATCCAAATAATTGAATTATCCCTTAAATAGATTACATATTATTTTAGTCTGCGATGTATAAATTAACGAGTGGTCTCACTGCCATTCGCGTATAAGAATTAAAGCTGAGCCATGCATAATTTGCTTTCAAGACATCGGCAATCCTGACTGCTATGAGGATTTTGTGGGAAGCGCCTACACCGTCGTAAACAATCGAGATCGTGGAAGTAGTTCCAGTGTATCTACCTTGTGTTGCGTTCGCCTGTTAGATGAAGTATTGATAGTGACATTTTGTGTGTTTTTGTTGAGCATCCCAAACGTGCGAGTCACGCTACGCCACTGCAAGGCTCACGCCGGACGTAAAGTCCACAGTGACTCACGCGAGCAGGCTCGTGTAGAGGAGCACGTAGGAAGGAACGTTGCTATCAGTATTAGCAGCAAGGGCCACTGGCTTCCACAATATCGAGTCGCCTCTTTCTCGAGCACGTTTTCGATGCAAAGAAATAGGAAGTTTTTGCACGCCATAACGGAGAGCACTATCGATTTTCTGCGCATGCGCAGTTCAAGATTCGCGTCACATTTGTGCATCTGCTCATGCATAGATCGATAGTGCTGTCCGCTATGGCGTGCAAACACTCTCTAATATTCCTGGGTCGCAGTCTCCTCTTTCTGCGGATATGAGAACGAAAGAGAATATGAGCAAATTTATTCTCATTCCCAATGTTTTCCATTCCTTTCTTCTTGTTTTTCGCGGTTCTTGTTTAGGGCTGCCTTTGCGTTTTAGTGACTTTTTTGGGGGAGGGGGCCTTTCTGCGGGAGCGCCGAGCAACCTCTTCGTCCGCCCAGTGCTTAGTACAGCACCAAAATCCGACCCGAGAGCAAGCCTAGAAACAATGCAACTACACAATTGATTGATTGATTCGTGTTTCCGGGCGCGTCAACTACGTTGGTCATTAGTCCCGTAGTGTACTGCGTGTTTTTTTCCTCGGGAGGTTCCGAATATCTTCTCCCGCTGCATGGCGAAATCTGGCGTCGAGCTACCGTCAGACTAGCGGGGTTTCCCCTCAACCAGGTATCTCCCACCAGCGGGCACCGCCCAGCCGGGACAAGCCGAAAGCTCCCGACCGGTCTCCCGACATGTGTGGTAGTGGTAGTGCATGTTAGTGTAAGTGTGTGTGTAAGAGGAGAGGACAAGGAAGAGGAAGGAAAGATCACGCGCGGTCCGTGGCCCGTTTGTTAGGGTACTGCTCCGGCATTCGCCTGGTGTTGATCGGAGAAAACCATGGTAAAATACCGATCAGAGCATCCGGCCGCTAGAATTCTCCTCCAGACAGCGACTGAATTCGACATAGCTGACAAGCACAACTACACAATCAGAAGAGACTTTGTGCAGAAAGTTCTTGCAATTTGCTTCGCCTCCTTGAAAGAAGGTTGTAAAAGAGCGAATTCCCAGGCTGTCTGCCCCCACCCCCATCCCTCCGCGGCGGTCTTCCTCATTCGGGACTCCATCATTAGCCTCTTCCTCCTAGGATGCGAATGATATGTTTGTATCGCGAATCTGAGCCCAGCGCTCGGCACATAACCCATAGGTCACCTACGATCTACCGCTACTTCTGTTTGTGCGAAAGACGTGAGAAAAAAGCGGGCTTTTGGTCTCTAAAGATACAGAATATGAAATTCAAACACAAACAACATATTCGGTGTGCAAACTAGATAAAACAAATAGAGATTTGATAACCGATTGACTAGGATTAGCGAAATCAAAATGACTTAAATATAGATTTTTAACCAAGACTAGAAGAAAATAGAAATAAATATCAACATAGAATATCACATAATAGAAATAAATATCACAACAGAAATAATATAAACATCATAGTGAATACTTTTCTTTGAATCACAAGTAGAACTGCAGTAGATCCGCTTCAGGATCTCCAGAGCGTCGAAATTTGAATTTTGATTTCATTTTTATTTTAAAATTATTTACATTTGGTTTATTAAATTTTGAAAAGGAAATTATTGGTCGTTTAATTTAAAAACCATTCAATACTCCTTCCTTTTTCTAGAACTTGGCATCCGATATTTACTCCGACGTGTCGGCCAATTGTTGCGAGACGCAGTTCGCCTGAATGGGGTCCGCCGGTTATCGACAACCGATCGCGTCTCGTCGGTCACCGGCGACCGGGAGTCCGCAACTGGCTGCGAAGGACAGTCGAGCGCATGGTGTCGAGAGAAGAGAGGCGAGCGAACGCTGGTTGGTAAAACTCGCAGAAAATGCAGACCTCTTGTTTTGAGCACACATAGGTCTCTGTTGAGAGCAATTTTCTTTCCTACCAAGTCATTTACTTCCATCGTAAGTTCTACCTACGCAACTGGTGTCACGTGCTCTATTCTATTATACGTAGAGATCGCCCTCTCGCAGCACACCTGGTATTCTACAGAGTATTTCAATATTCTCTTCGAACTTCTGAAAGTTAGCTGTGATACGATATGATAATTCGTGAGTGATTTCTGTTCTTGCGATATAGTGAAAGAGTTCTATCGATATATTCCCAGCAGTGAAGAAAACTGACACGCTCCATCGTGAACTTTGGATACATTCGACCAGAGACCGAGTTCGGGGCTGCGTAGGGTACCAAGGGAGACACCTTCCCGGTACCGAAGTGATGTCCCCGGACGGTGACGCTCTAATGCCAACTGCGCGACACTCACTGATTGATAATTTATTCAGTATTGTCGTGCCGTAGGCGTTTGTGACACACGTAACTTATGAATACATTACCGTGTAGCAACAAAACTTCGGCATGCTAATGTGGACGATATGGACGGACGATCGTACGGCAGTGTTTCAAAATCCTCTACTTTCCGTTTTCGCAGCCATAATATTCCTTTAATTTCAAAACGACGGTCTTTTCCATCTTTCTTTCGCCGAAATTGCATCATCATAGGTATCCAATGCAAAATGATCAGTGAATAAAATGATCAATGATACACCAAATATAGCAATGGCTAAGCTTCCTCGCTCAGTTTTCAAGATATGATTCAGAAGTTCCGACCAAACCGACAACCGAAGCAATTTTCTCGTTCACACGCAACTGAACTTGTGACTCCGCAGGCAGCTATATGATATGATGACTAAGCCTTCGAAAGCTCATGAGTTTAATTAATAAACATGTCGGTAAAGACAAAACCTTTTATTTAATTGTTTCACACGGTCGAAGTTTGTCAAGGCTATACTACGTCGTCGCAAACATCCATGCGGCCATACATGACTTTTAATACGAGTGGCTGGGAGTATTGATCCACATGTGTTTGAAGACCCTCGTTACACGCAGCTGACGCGTTAGAAAGGGGAGCGGAGTCCGTGAGCTGGGGGTCCAAATCTCGGCCTTCTCGCTTATCTTGTGTTTGGCTCCCAAGAACAACTCATTTAACCATAGATTCAGTGGATTCATGAGGGAAAGGGACCTTGACATATCTCATCGAAAAAGAGCAATTTTTTTATTGATTGAAATTCAAAAATCAATTGAAACACTGTATGCGACATATGAGGAAAAAGTGTAAATTTTAAAATATAGGGGAAATTTTACAAGTTCAAAACTATTCACAGTAATAACCTTAAAATGTGAGAAATAAAAAAAACTGATTTTGTAAACACTTTAAAGTAATATTGCTAAATAGATTATAAATAAAAATAAAATAGTATCTTTCTTTGTCGCAAACCAAGTTACAACATTAGCATCGTATCGAAACGCACAAAAAGCTATCTTAGGGCTTCGGATACAAAGTTCTGCCAAAGACGCTTTCAGAGCAATGAATTTACAAAAAACATGACGTAAATGCGATGGCAATGCGACCTTTAAGGTTGGAAGCCACTGGAAACAGAATATAGAGCTCATTTTGTTAAACAAGCAATTTCGGCAGTCAGATATATAAAAAAAAAGGCGTTATACGCACTTTACTATACTTTCACGTTATCCAGTCTCGATGAGATCAACTGAAAAATACTTAATTGTAAGTCGAAGGTTATCCTCTGTTTTCTCTTCGTGACCTTCCTATGGTCACTGGCTGATTAGCGACTCGTAGATTGCAACACCAGCGTTGCTATCGCCTACCACTGACTGACCTTAGGTTCTACTACAGATTCGCTCTAGTGGATGAGAGAAACGCAAAGCTGCTTAATCACTTGGAGTGTAGTGGGGCAAGTTTACGTCAATACAATCTTGTCGTGAGCTGTGAAGTGATTTACTTCGGATGCGGCAAATGCGAAATAATGCTAACTAGATTTGGAAAGCTTTTTGCAAGCAAACTGACACAAATTCCAAAGCCATTAGCAAAACCTTCATATCCAAAGACTTCAGAAATGAAAAAAATCGCAAATCAATGTCATGAGAGCGATTTATCAATTTCTAAAATCAAACAATTAAACGAAAAGAAGATTGCGCATTGTTTGTAAATTGCTCCTTCTTCTATCCGTGCAAAATTTGAAGAAATATATGTAGCGGGTTTTTCATAATTTTTTAAAAATAAATTTGCTTTAATTTCAGGTAACAAATTACGTGGAAACTACTTGTCTTTAATGAGCTGATTTTTTAAACTTATTTTGTTTAGGTGACATCTCTATATTCAATTAGGTATTTTAAATTATTAAATTTTTGCAATTTTCCAAAAATACAGTTCACCGCACCCATTTTTAAAGTGTATTTTGATAGATTCGAGGGAAATTTAAAGAAAACATTTGGATCCGGGGGGGGGGGGGAGAAAAACAATTGTTAAAAAATTTTAAAAATTACCTGTATATCCAGTACAGTTACGCAAAACTACTAACATTTTCGCCAATTGAACATGATCTTATTTCAAAACCGGTCTTTCATCAACAGATTTTATTTAAGGAAAATAATCTCTATCTTCAATATAGTAGTTGTAGGAAGACGACGAAAAAAATTGAACTTTGCAGTTCTCTAAAATCAGGGTTTCAATGCATATTAAACCTACACCATTCTCTAACGTCCTTTGCGCTATCTGAGGACAAGTTCATTCAAAAATGGAGTCTTTTTGTGAACCATTTTTAAAATAATTGAGGTTCATGTAATGTTCCCTCCAAAATCAAATAAACCTTCCAACTCAGATAGCCTCGTGTTCCCATAAATCATTCGAGAAGTATCAATTTTTGTAGAAATCGACTGACGTTAAGGCGGTAGCGTTGACGCAGACATGCATACGTACCTGCCGAAAATCGATTTTTCGGTATCAGGGCCGAGAAACATGGATTCTGTGTACACAACGTATTAGAGGAAGTATTTACTACACACATTAAACAAGATTTTTCCAGTTTTTCTGTTACCAGGGCCGTTGGCAAAAGTGTTTCTGCGAGATCACGCGTTTTGACTACAATTTTTTCTGTT
>JAHLJT010008446.1:292613494-292665192 GCA_031308135.1 Acheta domesticus
CCAGCTACCATCTATCGCCGCCAAAAGTACATTTTTTTGTCATTTTCTTAATTTTTCGGTTTCCTATTGGTAGAACGGAAATATTAATTTTAGAATATTAAAGAACACAAAAACCTAGTCCTAAATTGCAATTTCTTTGAAAAAATTTAGAGCCTTTTTTAAGAGAATGGCGTTTAATCGCTACTGTAAATGCGAAATTGGAAGCTCTTTTTCACAGGAATCTTTTGTGTTTTTGAAAAACTTTATTGGAAGTCATTTAAAGCACTTTAACTCACAAATACAATAGTGTTTACAAATTGTAGGAAACGTGCATATTTACGGTGTGAGAAATCTTACGAAAAAATACATTAGTGTAATTTTTGAAAAAACAAAGAAATACCCCAATACGTCATATTAAAGAGTGCAATTAGCACTATCCATACGAAAAGTTTGAAGAAAAAAATTGGAGTCATTAATGAGAAAATGGCGTTTGAGCGTTTCTGAAAATGCGGAAATTTGGGCTAATTTTCACACAAAACGATTGAGTTTTCCAGAAACTTTGCTTGACATTATTTAAAGCACATGTACTTATAAACATAATAATGTGAAAAAAAATCGTCGCTAATGTAAATATTAACGACGTGAGATACAAGTCAAAAATTTGTATTTTTGTAATTTTTGAAAACAAAACAAGGAATAGAGCAATATGGCGTTTATGCCATGTCATAGAAAACATTTAGTACTACCCGTTCCAAAACTCTAAAGAAAAAATTGGGGCCGTTTTTGAGAAAATCGTGTTTTTGTAATTGGTGAAAATTGCACATATTGCGCAAAAACCAATAAAATTTTCAAAAAAATGTACAGGATCTTCATGAAAGACCTAACTTTGAAGAACAAATTTTATTTGAAGGAAAAGAAATCTCTATCTTCAATTTTGTAGTTGTAGAAAGACGCCGAAAAAATTGAAACTTTAACAATTTTCGAAAATTCAGGGTTAACCGTGAAAATGGGATCTATGCCACCTTTATAAGTTTATTTTACTCTATTTTTACAAGAAATTTAAAGAAAAAATTTGGAGCCGTTTTTGAGAAACTTTTGGAAATGTCTGGGGGGCTTCATGTACAGCACCCCAAAATTTAATGTTTTTCAAAATCTCAGAGCTTCGAATCAATTCAGATGGACAGGGGTTTCTTCAATTTGGAAAAAATCTTATGCGTAGTTTAAGCGCTAGTTTTGTTCATATACACCGAACGGACGGACAGACGTACACACAGACGGCGGACGGACGGACGGACGTTTTGCTTTCAATTGGTTTTTCGGTATCAAGGACCCTCAAAATATGGATTCTGGATACACCAAGTGTTAGAGGATTTTTTCTCTTAATTTAGCAACAGGATTTATTTGGTTTTTCGTTATCACGGCCCCGCAATGTATTTTTTCTGCCGAAAATTCGCCGTTTTTTCGCGCAGCATTACATAATTTTCCGTATACTACGTATATTACTCCATATACGTACGTATACGGGAAAGTAAAAAATTAAATTTCCTCAACCCCCCTAACTTTTTTCTTTAAATCTTTTTTCCACAGACAGAACAAAGGACTAAAATAACGGTGCAGGTCTCTTTCGTTGAAGTCTTGTTGAAATTTCGAAAATTGCAAAATTCAGAAATTATAGGAGAAAGTATGTTCTGTTGTAATATCACTACTTTCTGTCTTCAGAGATCTTTTCAACATTTATGTTATCTTACTTTCAAATACACGAACTATTTGGAGGTAGAGGCCTATAGTTTCTCTCTCAAGCTTCATCGACGGTGATTTTATCGATCTGAATAAATGTGCGGAAGTTATCTTCTAATAAAACAAAATATCATTAGTTCCCTAAATCTTTTGTTTATTTTTGACCACTTCATAATTATTTAAAATTCCGTAGAAAATATAATTTTCGAATAATTAAAAGTTTTCTCATGTGCATATTTATTTTTCCAAAATGAATATTTTATTATAATTATGTACATATTTATTAATATATAAAAACCTTTGCAACACATTTTCGGTATTTAAATTAATAGAAAATTAGCTCACACATTACATTTCAAAATTAATCTTAGGGGGCTAGCACATTAACTAGAGACGTGGGATTATTATTCATTAAATTTTGAAACCTAGTTACGCTCGACAAGGCAGTTCCTATCTGTTTCGTGAAGAGAGCTATATTTGCGTTTGATAACAACTGGCGAATATTTTGCCTTACAGAAAACGAAGAATCTAGTTCCCAACGGATAAGGTAACGAGACTAAATCTAGCACAGCATTTGACAAACCAAAATTGAAGTCTTCCCTTTTGCTTCAATCTTCAAGAACGTGGAGCTTATGACTTCTAGTGGTGAGGATTAATGCGAAAATAATATAATTATTTTCCCTTATTTTATGTTTAACGAAAAAGCTGAAGACATCTTTTTACTACCGGCATTGCAATTACGTAACATGATGTGTACGTTTTTGGACTATTTTGGTCCCAGTCACTCTCAGAGATAGAATAAGGAATGGCCGTTACTTGAGTGGAATATCTGACAATCACCAGAATTTTGCAATTTTCATATGGTCTTTACTGAAACAAAATCGAGATTTGGAGCTAAATTAATGAAAAACAGAACACATTAATAATGGCCTATTTTTAAGCAATGGATTTATTCAGAAAGAAGTATGTCTATTGCCCATTTAGTTTCACATAAAGAATTTAGTACTATAATCCACAAATTTGAGAAAACTATGAAATGCTCTTAACTGTGAACACTGATGCTTTCACCCCTCTGTTCGTAAACAATATTAATAGAATCATTTCTCTTCGCTCGTGTGGCAATACAATTCAACGACATAATCCTATAGTCCGGCTCGCGACGCATACTTCGTAAATCTGTGACTGAGATGTATGTAAATGCACACGTTTTTGCCCTAATTTCGACTCCTTCGAGGCACACAGTTTTAGGGTCGACCCCGTTCCCATGTCTCACGAAGACAAGGCGGATGCAGGTATGTTCCGCGTTGGGGACTGGAGGCGATACGCAGCCTCGACCCAAAAGAAACCTTCTTCCTCAGGAGCTGCGATCCTCCGCGCCACATTCGCGTTCATGTCGAGAATGGCGGTCGATCTCTCGAAGGGCCTGAAACCTTGACACCCAACATTGACAGACGATTCCCAACAATTTTCAATACGATTCAATACGTATTTATAAAGTACATGTGGCATTGAGGATCAATTGCAGGTCTCAGGTTTCAAAATATTTTTTTTTAATTTTATCAAAATTCTTTACTCACTTTTGCGGCTAGTCATGCTGGACCTCTTCAGAATTATAACAATGTTTTACATTGACATATATTCAATTTAAAAGTACATTATTTATAAGTGGTGATAATTACCTTAATCTATAGTAGAGAAAACTTGCCAAAATGTACGTTATTCCAAGCGAAAGACGCAATTTAGATAAATGCTGATTAGGATACAGTTATTCACAATTTTGAGAGAAACACATAAATGAACTGTTTAAAATAATTAAGCAATTAATTTTATTAGTTAATTTATTAATTTTTAAGCATTTCAGATTTTGAAATGCTTTTAATAATGAATAAAATGTAATTTTAAGAATGGAATTATACCGTTAATTCAACTCCATCGTTTGTAACTAAATTTCTTAACATGGGCCGATTTATATATTACAAGATCCGTTACCGATTTTTATATCTGTTACCTATTTCATATTTGATACATTCTTTTAAAGATTTTGTCATTCTGATATCCAGGAATGTAACTATTGATTCTGCCAAGCAAAACATCTTTTCAGAGAAAAACGCTAATACTATTTCCAAATTACAGTGGAACATCAGACGACAATGAGGAATTTATTTTTTAAATTTAAGATCATAAATAGACATTTCGAAGTCGAAAATCTAGCTTCACTTTTTCATTTTAATATTTAAATATCTTTTTGCTTTTAGCAACTCACTTTCGAAACGCAACTATTATTACGAACTTCGTAGACCTAAGATTTCTCAGTTACATTGCAACTACAGGACGCATTTTAAAGATAAAAATATTAATCCAAAAGAATACAAAAAAGAAAAACTAATATCGAGAAAGATACAAAAACAGAAATTGAGTTAATGAACAACCAAAGCTTTTTTTCACTTAAAGATCTAGTATTCTGTAACATTCCGAATTGTCAACTTTCCTCGGTTACGTTGTAACTACAGCATGTGTTTCGGTTTGTTCAATTTCTGAAGAAAAATGAAAAAAGAAAAGCATGGTTCCAGTGACTCAGCGTCCCTTTTTTAGAATTCATTGACAAAAGCCTATTCAATTATTGTTTTTGTATACAAGATCTACAGTGCGACATCATGTCCTAGTTTTTAACGATAATTTCAAATAATTGTCGACATAATTTGCCATGTCTTGCGAATAAGAAACAACCACCACACCTGACTGTAAACACAATTGATATGCTGAAAAAAATTCCAGAAATAAGGCTACTCTAAAATTATTGAAAGTTCCTGAGAGTGCTTCGTGGATAACGAGCGGCACTGAGACAAAATCACATTCTGGAATTACGATAAATGAAACTACGAAGAACCACAGAGTGCAGGGTGAAGAAATTATTAACTGCTGTAGATTGAATAAAAAGAAAACGAATCAAAGTGAGGGAAGAAAATTCAAAATAATGACCTCAGTAACTGTAAACTAAGAGACATTCGACAAACAGTGAAAATCCAGCCATTTTCGGAGGAAGGAGCAGGTTGTTCTAATGATGTGTAGAATACGACACATCAATTTGACTCACGCCACCTCATTAGCAAAGGTGATCTGAGCTTTTGTGATACGTGTCAGATAACGTTTACCGTAGATTATATCTGTCCCAAGCATGAAAGCATGCGAGAGAAAATAACAGCTACCAAACTCACCAGAGGAAATATTAAGAGATAGATCATTATTTCCTAAATTCATAAAATACTTAAAAGAGATCAATCTTTTAAATCTATATAAAATTCTAATATGTACTAAGAAATAATTTAAAAGCAAAATATTGTGACTTGCCAATCATATTCTTTTGAAAATTTGCCTTCATCTAAAGAATCCCTCAAAATTAAAATATAGGTTTCAAATTCATGGGGCCGCGACATCAGCCAGATCGATTGGGGAATGTCAATTTTGGAGAAAATCGCCCGAACGGTTTAGCCGCTAGTGTTATTCACAGACAGACGGACGGACGGAAGGACCGACGGACGGACTGACGGACAGACAGACGGACGGACGTCTTGCCGACATTCGACATTTCGGTATCAAGGACCCACAAAACATGGATTCTGGCTACATCACGTATTAGGGGATTATAAAAAGAGTTTTTCTGCCGAAAATTCGCCGGTTTTTTCAAGCAGAATCACATAACTTTCTCTCTACTCCGTAGCGAGAAAGTAAAAGCAATTGAACTGTGTTAATTGATTTAAAGAAGTCACAAAATAAGCAATAAAAGATTCTGTGCTAATTTCAATCAGTCCGAATCGTAGGTGCGACATAAATATGAAATGAAATGGTTCAAATTTTTATACGATATTATTATTATTATTATTATTGTTATTATTATTTACTGTTATTGTTATTATTACTATTTACTTATAAATTTTGCCGCTCGGGGCGAGCCGCCCTCATTACGCTACGCCACTGGTGGGGCAAAATCCTTGGTCAGCGTACAGTGAAAAGCGGCGATTTGACAGAAAATTTTATTGAGGGGCCCTGATATCGAAAAAAGTATATAAATCTTGCTTGTATGTGTAGAAAAGTACATCTAACACGCTGGGTAGTTCGAATCCATGTTTTGTGTGACCTTCATACCGAAAAATTGATTACGGCAAACTCACCGGCTGTGGTCAACACTAATGATTAAACCGTTTTATAGGATTTTCTGCAAAATCGACATTCCCCGATCGATCCGTCCATGCTCGAGACCCTGCGGAATTGAGACAGTTATTTTGATTTTGGGGGATACTTTAGCTGAAGCCGCAACAATAAAAAAAAACAGTTATTGAAAAGAATTCACAGGAGCCTTAACCGTAAAAGAACACTTGAATTATTAATGATACTACAAGTATAATGTCTGTTGTTTCTAAAGTTCTATTACGTTTCGTGTGGCTTCTAAACGACAGTCCATCATGATTCTGACGGAGATTTAATAATTGACTTCCGAATTAAATTCAAATCCGCGGAAAACGAGTTCAGTTCCGTACCAGCACACCGGAATAGAATGACACCTTCCTTGCAAGGCATGATGGATAGGAAGAGGTCTCGGACAGACACACGGACACGTGCAGGTTACATGTACGCTAAAACTGCTGTTTTAACCATTTTATGCTTATTTGAAGCGTGAAGGGGTTCCTCTTTCGACTGGTCACTGGGCATGCGAGCCCGATGGGCATGACTCCGCCACTCTCAGCGCCTCCGTCACTTCCACTGTCACCAGCGCCACCGTCGCCACGGCGGCCGCAGCAGTCGTCGTCGTCCCAGGCCCACCGCCACGGCGACAACACCACCTCCACCCCATTCTCCGTAGCCGCTCTATCGCCGCTACCACTGCTATATCAACAGCACCATCGCCGCCGCCGCCGCCGCCGCCTCTCTCCGCTACCGCCTCCACCGCCACCACAGGCTGCGAAAGCGTCGCTTGGCGGCTACGCGGCCCTCGAGCGCACAGCTCGCAGCTTTTCCAACGGGCGGCGGCGTTGCGCGCAGGCGGCGCGGGAGCGCGGGGGCTCTGGGGAGGGGGGGAGGGGCGGAGAGGGGAAGGAGAGGGGCGAGGGCCTCGCGGCGCCGCCGTTCGCGCTGCGCTCCGCGCGTTCACAGAAAGCTACGCGCGATAAACGTGGCTGTGTGTACAAGAGGTGATACGGGGCGAACGAAATGTTTGTTGACGTGGAAACGATCGCCACGCATCCATCCGAAGCGGCCGTTGGGTTAATGGTCGGAGCGGTAACGTTCCTCTCTTCTCTCTTTCTGGGAACTTTTACTTTCTCGCAATGCCACGTACTACGTTCGTAGAAACTATTGTAATGCTGCAATGGAAACGCAGCTACTTTTCGTCTGGAAAACTCACATCGTGGAGCCCTGATATAAAAAAATGCGGGTAAATGTTGCTCCAATGTACTATAATAAATTACTTCCTCTAACACCATATGTAGTCAGAATCCATGTTTTGTGAGTAGTTGATAACGAAAAATGGTTCACGGCGATACGTCTGTCTGTCCGTCCGTCCTTGGTCAACGCTAGCGCCTAAACCTTCCAATACTTTCGTATCCATCTGGCTGAGCTGGAGGCCTTGTGAATTTGAAAGGGTTAATTTGATTTTTGAAGATACTTTACATGAATCCTTATCATTTTCAAAATGTTCTTAAAATGTACTCAAAATTTTTTCAATGGATAGAGCAAAGGGCCCTAAAAATCGAGCAGGTTTCATTTTTTATAACTCTTTGAATTTTCGAGAATTGGAAAGTAATGCGAGGAAAGCAGAGTAGCATTCATTTTATTTACACATGCCATTTTACTAGTAAATAATACAAGGAGAATTCAATTATACAAAAGTAAATAATAGTACATATTACAACTTATACAACTAAATTATATCTTTAATGAGCCAAACAAATGATTTTATCTTTAACCATTTACAGTGATGTCATGAACACTCTTTTTCACATGTGTAAGAATTCCTCTAAATTCAAGTTAAAAATGAGGGGAAAATGAAGGATTGGACATTCGTAAAATTCGTAAGCAAACATTAGCCAGCAGGCATTCGTAAATAAACGTAAAATACAAACAAACACTCATCATTAACAGATACAGTACATCTAGATACAGTACTAAAATGATTGATGAAAATATACCGTAGCGCAAATGTACTTGTGATTACGGATTACAATTGGCGGTTGTTTCATCAGATTATGAAAACGAGCAATTCAGTGGGAGAGGTATATGAAAAGACCATAATGGCTTTTTTTTACACAAAATGTATTAGTTTAATTTTTTAAAAGTAAATGTAATACTGTAGAAATCTTCCAAGGAAAGGAAAAGCTAAATCATTAGTGGTGTTATACGGTTGAATTTAAGTAGTGAAAACACACAACGACAAAACTTCGCTTTTCTTTTATGTTAGGATAATTGAACTGTAACCATTCGGTCAACCCTAAAGCCCTGAAGTCAGGGAACGATTTTGGGCGCCATCTTCTGTCGCCCGCACATCGGCGGCAATAATACAGTGACGTCGGCATGGTGTTTACTTTCTCGCCTTCTTGGGATGTTCTAGCGGGTGGTTCAAGGCATCCGGTTGATGGAGTGTGTAGCGGCTGCATTGCCCGAGGACTATTAGCTCGCTTTTTATTACCTCTAACCACATGAACTCTGCGATTCTTGTTGATCTCGGTTGGTAACGAACCCTGGCTCTGATGAATGATTAAGCCAACATCTCACACACGAGACCGAGAGAACAATCAGTTGCATTGTTTTAAAGAAGAAAATGCTGGTGCAATAGAATGGCAAAGACTTTCTCGTATTAGTTTTCTATTTTCGTTGGTCTCTGATCTATGTTGCCTTGCCACATACTCTTGCCAGTTGGCATCTATCGTCGCCCAAAGTACATTATTTTAAAATCTCATTTTTTTCAATTTCCTAATAGTAGAACTAAAATAGTACTTTAAGAATATTAAAGAAGAGAAAAACCTCGTCCTAAATGGCGATTTTCATTGAAAAATTTGGAGCTATTTTTTTAAGAAAATGGCGTTTTATTGTTATTCTAATGGGAAATTTGAAGCTCTTTTACACAACAAATTTTTGAGTTTTCGAAAAACTTCATTAGAAATAATTTGAAGCACTTTAACTCACTAATGCAATAGTGTTTACAAATAGTGAGTAATGCTGGAATGTGTATATTAATGGCGTAAGGGATATTTTTTAAAAATAAATACATTTGAGAAATTTTCCAAACAAAAGAAGACCTCAAAATGAACTTTATGTCATCTTAAACAGTGCAAATATCGTTGGAGATGTTTGAAGAAAAAATTGGGAGCCAATTTTTAGAAAATGGAATTTGATCGTTTCTGAAAATGCGGGATTTTGAGCTCATTTTCACAAAAAAAAACGGTTTCGTTTATAAGAAACTTTATACGACGTCATTTAAAACACATATACTCATTAATGCAATAATGTGAACAAATCTCCGCTAATATGAATATTAACGACGTCGGAGACAAAAATAATAATTTTAGTATTTTTTCAAAAAACAAAAGAACAGAGCAATATGGCTCATCCAGTAAGCCTACATTTAGTACTACCTCTACCAAAAGTTGAAAGAAAAAATTTGGAGCCGTTTTTTGAGAAAATTTTGTTATTGTTAGTTTATAAAATGGCATTTATTGCACGCAATATTGCGCGAAATCTATTACAAGTTTCAAAATATGTACGTGACCTTAACGATAGAACTAATTATGGACAACAAACTGCATTTGAAGAAGACTATCTTAAATTTTGTAGTTTAGAAAGAGGCAAAAAAACGGAAATTCAGAGTAAACTGTGAAAATCAGATCTATTTCATTTTTATAAGTGTATTTTATTCTAACCTTACAAGAAATTTAAAGAAAAAAAATTGGAGCCGTTTTTGAGAAAATAATGAAAATGTGCCTGGGGCTTCATGTAAGTCACTCCGAAATTTTACAGAATGTTTTTCAAAATCTCAAAGCTTGGACTCAAGCCAGATCGACCGTGAATATCCATTTTGAAAAAATCCCACGTATGGTTTAGGCACTAGCGGTGTTCACAGATGGACGGACAGACAGAAGGACGGACGGACGGACGTTTTGGAATCAATTGACTTTTCGTTTTAAGGACCCACAAAACATGGATTCTCGCTACAGCACGTGTTAGAGGATTTTTTTTTCTTAATTTGACAACTGGATTTACTCACTCTTTCGTTATTAGGGCCAGGCAATGAACTTTTCTTCTTCCAAAAATCCGTTTTTTTGTTGTTTTTTTTGTTTGTTTGTTTGTTTTTGTTTGTTTTTTTTCGCAGCATTATAGAACTTTCTCTATACTACGTATATTCCTCCGTATATACGTACGTATACGAGAAAGTAAAAATGGTGTAATTGGTATGGGTGTTGAGAGAGCTGTTTGCCCCCAGCCCGGCGCTGCAGGCGAGTTAATGAACATGGGCGCAGAGGCGGAGGGGCCGCCGCGCCCCTGGTTCCCACGTCACCCCAGCGCCTGCGCCCCCCGCCCCGCGCCCCGCGCCCCTGCCTCCCGCGGGCGGGCGGGCGGGCGGACGGCGCAGCGTCGCGCTCGAGAGCCGACGCTCCTTTGTTCGCCGCCGGCTGCACCCGCGGCGCCGCCTGCTCCACTTTCTACTCCGCCGCCGCGGCGAGTGGGCGGGCCGCGCTTTGGCCGCCCCTGTCCAAACACGCTCGACCGGGTACGCGGGGCCGCGCCGCGCCGAGCCGCGCTCGCCGGCCCGCGCCCCGCCCCCGCGAAGTAGACCGTCGACGAGGCGGAGAAGCGCCCGAGGGGCCCTCGTCCACTCGCCCCCGCCCCCGCCCCCGCCCCCGCCCCCGCCCCGCACGGGGGAGCCCTCGCGCGTCGCACAGCCGCGTCCGCCGTCGCCGAGTCTGGCAGCATGACACAGCCCACGGAGGACATTATTATGGCCATGATGCTGATAATAAACAATAACTGTAATAATAATAATATACTATAGAGAACATAACCGAAACCTTACGGAAGAGGCGACTGCTTTTTTTTGACATTAATTTAGAATGGACGACAACAGATTAACTAAGCAGGTTTTAACTACCTTTGGAACAAGATATCGACAATAATCTGGATTAAAGAAGTTAGGAAAGATTTAGAAAGAAACAATATAAGTGAAAGAGAAGAAGCAGAAACAGAGATGTTTAAGAAGAAAGTGTTAGAAATGGAAGGATTCCAGGGCAGGAAGGAAAAGAAGACAGGCTCAAAATGGTCCGAGGAGAGAAAAGTGATACACAGCGAGAAGCTGAAAGAGTACTGGAGGAAGAAGAAAGAAGGACAAAGGAAGAAGCAATGAAATTGGTGCTTGGTCCCTAGATGACCTAGATGATCTAGTAATATAATTTACATGCATGCTCATCTCCATTTTCTCATCATTTCATCTAGCAAATACAACGCAAAATCATACACAAAACTGCTCCATCTGCCAATGGTACCTGACGCTTCTTACAAGAGAAAAATAGAAACCTTTCGCTTTCTCTTGGGGGAATTTCACCGAGAAAATACACTGAGATTACCAGGGCTAAGTTGAGAAAATAAATATAGTCATAACAACGGATAAATAAAAAAAAAGAACCAATCAAAAACTCAAAATTGCATATAACGTTAATTGGCATTAAATGTACTGTCCAAATGTGAACAATCATCTCAGCATCTATTCGGTTTCATGTTTCCAGTACTTCTTCCAATAAACCTTGCACTTGTGCTTTAGAAAAGAGATACTTTAAAAACAAAACCACGAAATCAAGGGCGAAATGTTGACAGTAGTATCAAAGGACATTAGGAAGAAGCGAACTTTTTCTTTACCTCTCGCCCTCCCATTTAAAGACACTTTCTGAAAATTTTGCAAAGCCTGAGGACTCCAGTCGGTTGCAGTGCACACCATTTTTGAAAGCGAATATATAGTGAAGAAGGTATTCTCAGTGACAAAGCATATTTCTACTTTTCATTCTGTCCAAAAAGGAAGCGCGATTTTTGTGTGATTACAAAACGATTTTTGTGTGAATATGAGATCATTTTAGTTCACTACGCGTACCTGAAGTGTTATTTCTTATTTCTAGCCTTCTTTCTAGACATATGCAAGTTTATTGTCTTTTTACACAAGAAACCTCACACAAACGGGTGTATGGATGAAGACAAGATTCTGTAATCGACCCTACACTAACCGAGATGATGTTTCTTCAGACGCGGTTTTCTACAAAACCAATTACGTGATTTGGGCGCACGTTTAGAGCAACGGCTTGTTTTTTCGAAAGAGAAAATGAACGGCTTGTTTTTTTCCATTGTGCCAGTACTAAGGTCTCCTTGGTAATATCTTTTCCGTCTCAAACAATGAAAACACAGCATAAGAAAGGTATGTCAGGACGGGCTGTAACTACTCGCTTTTCGAAATTAAATTTTCTATTGAGTAAAATGTTCATTAAGACTACAATTTTGCGGAACATAAGCAACATCAACTTGATTTAACGTGTAAGTCGCGAGAAAAAGAAAGAAAGCAGAGTAAAATTACATCTTGGAGTACAGTTCTAATCGTCATTAGAAATAATTAATGTGGATGTTTTTATTATCTCCTTTGTTTCACGGCCTTCGGTGTGAAAATTTATGATTAATTACTTCACACAATTGCATTTTCATGAAAAAGGAATAATAGGCATTGTGACACTAGAAATTTATTCTCATTTCCAACGCGGCGCCCCATAGCATGAGGTCGCCCTGCAACACTTCCGCCTCTGGGCACAGCGGCTCCAACCCCGGGCGACCCAACAGGCTTTTGAGTACGACGTTGGCTTTGGGCAGGCCTTCTCTACGCGACTCGTCTCTCCCACCTCTAACTACGCTATTATATTACTCTACCACCACTTGTTTAATAATATCATAATCCACAATCCATCTAAATCAATAATTCGCTCCAGGTATGGATATATGGCTGAGGAACTGGCATAAGGAATAATAAACATTATAATTTACACAACAAAGTTGTTTGAGAGAGAACGTTTGGCAAATGGTTTAACGCAAAACCTGACCAGATGATTGGTTATAGAAATAACTAAATTGCATCCATATTTTATCGCGTTCTTTAATTAAAGAGAGCAATGTTGAAGATATCTTTTGTTGACTTCAATTTACGCTTACGACAAAATTTCTTCAAATACGTCAAACAAAAGTAGAATTCGCATCATTCACACAAAAGTTTTTCAAAAATTAAAAAAAATTAAAAAGGCGAACCTCTCAAAAACAATATCAAGAATTTAAAAAACACACAACTTTGGATACATCCTTGCCACTGCATAATGACTAAAAGAAGAAAAACAATCACCGATTTCCCCTGAATTTTCAAATATGTGAGCGAATGAAGTGTTCACGATAACAGTTTGAATGACTCCGACTTTGGACATTCCCTTCATTTGGAACATCGAGAAAGCTAACGCCAAGCAATTTTTTATATTGGCGACACTGTCTTCTAAAACATAAAAATATAAGAACTAAAAAGTAAAAAAAAACACGATCGGCTGATATCTTCTTAGGAAATGACAGAAAATGGGCTTTTTGCGATGCGTGGGGTCTGCTGTACATGGCAGGCGAAGGAAACGGGGTCGACGCCGGGCGAAGAACAAAAGGAACAGCCGAACGTGATGGGCGGTGTGGTGCGAACTGGCAACGCCGCGCGCCAGCGAGCGAGCGGGGCCGCGGCGGCGGTGGCGGCGGCGGCGGAGGCGGCGGAGGCGGCGGAGGCGGGGCGCGCGTCCGCCACGGCCGGCGCTGACGGTGGGGGGGGGGGGGGGCGCAAGCCCACACACACCCTCCGCTCTTCCGAGAAACATGGCGTCTCCCATCCGCACCACAGCGACTAGCAACTGCGTACTCCTCGATACGCGGCCCGTTTCAAAACCCTTCGCTCATCCGCAACGCAGGGAAAATGCCTATCCCGAGCGTGAATTTGTTTCTTTTGAAAGACGTATTCAACATTCACGGTCGTTGTCAGTAAAAAAAAACCGCGTTTCATCATGCGAGGGAGAGACTTCATTATACATGTGCAAACCAAGATGATGCATGTTTATTGTACAGTACTAGTACACCAAATGCTTTACAGTTCTTTTTTTTTTCAGCAATTCACATTCATTTTTATATTTTCAGAATTGTCCTTTTTGTTTTTTTGTTTTTTAGTAAGATGCTCTGTAATTCATTGGCTTTGTAAAATAGATAAGAGCACGTACGTATTTTTGCTTTAAAATTCATTATTTATCATTTTTGTCCCGCATAGTTCTCTTAATGTGCACCGGGAGAGGTTCCTTAGGGCATGTCACTGCAGTGCCTCTGACCGGGGGGTCCTACGTTCGAGTCACGACGGTGGCAGGAGTTTTCGACAGTAGCTACATCATAGAAATTGAGTAGAATTCAGTCCCTGTCTGGAGGAGAATTTTCGCGGCCGTCTGCTCTGATCAGTAGTTCTCTGTAGTTTCTCCCATCAACAAACACCAGCAGTCGTATGCCGGAGTAGTACACTACCACACGTTGGGAGGCCGGTCGGGAACTTAAAACTTGTCGCGGCTGGGGCGGTACCCCGCTGGTGGGAGATACCTGGTTGAGGAAAATCCCGCTAGATGATGGGAAGGTCGGCGCCGGATCTCACTATCCAGCGGGAAAAGATCTTTTTTTCGTTCACGAATTCCAATTAATAATTACGTTTTCAGCGTGAAATATCTTTTCAGTCATTTTTTCACTCACACCATTTGACCCACACTGTATTTATCCTTATGGGCGTGGGTTTTGGGGCAGTATACTGCGATTTTTGTAGGAAGAGCTCTCAAGATAACTCAAATCCCATATTCGCGATGGAATATGTCACGGCATTTCGTATCATTCACAGTCGTTCCGCTAGATTTCGCACGATCGCGGCCGTATGAAGCAGTGCTTGCGATCATGCGACTTCTACCGACAAGACCGAGAAAAGACGCGAAATGCCGTGACATATTCCATCGCGAAGATGGGATTTGAGTTATCTTGAGAGCTCTTCCTAGAAAAATCGCAGTATAAGCAGATGCGAGGGGCAGTGGCGACGGCGATGCTCGCGCCACAAAGCCACGCTCTCATACGTGGAAACTTTCGGAGTTCCGCGCCATCAGTGGTACAGAATCAGCATTTTGAGTGGCTGTAGCTTACGAAACCGGTTCCCGCATCACGTAAACTTTTACTTAACGACGTAATTATTTTGCGGAGAACGCAAAGAAGTGCCCTTTATTTATTTATTATTGCCTCTTTTTAAAAAAATTAACCCTAGTGAATATTTGCCTTTCAGATTAAAATATTGTAAAAATGACTGATATGTGTAACTTTTTTGTTCATCGGCGATTATATTCTTACAATTTACATGAAAAGAAAAAAAAACTGAGTTTGGACTATATCCCTGCGTGAGGTTAACCCACTTTAAATTTAACAAAAAGGCAAAAAGTTAATTCTGGTACATAATGCAATGAGTTGGTTTTGATAGCAAACTTCTTACTTATTAAATATTAATTTCTGTAGATGTAGAACATGATGAAATGCAAGAGGTTTGACTTCTAGCGTCTTTAATTTTTCCACTATCTTCTGACTCTCTTTAGGTTTTTAATTAGATTTCTTTGTCCAGTTTCATTTTAGACATGACACAATAAACACAAAACTTGTATATAGTCAAATTTCCAGTATTTATGACTATGTTCTACATAAAATGAAAGAAAAAAAAACAAATAATTTGGGGCAAGGTACAAAAAAAATCATCTTGATATACTTTTCCTTTCTCATTCAATTCAAAAATCCCCTTTCTTCCCTTCCTCATTCTTCTGCTGAGTTTGGCCTCTGACACCTTGCAAAATGTAATAATTTGCAAAAATTACAAATAGATTTTAAGAAGGAATAACAGGTTTCTTAAGGTGCGTTCATTTGTACCTCATACATTATTATTATAACATCAATATTACTCAAAATGTGTAAGTTAGAAAAAATGTATTGTATTTTAGTTTATTGTTTTTACCCAATTACTAAAGTTAGACAAATTGTAATTTAGCTGATAAGAATTTGTTTTATATTTAAATATACGCCTGAAGAAGAGGCAAAATGCTCTTCGAAACATCAAGAGATAATGATTCAGAAAGTTTTAAAAAACACATTTCAATAAATTTCCAAATATAAATGATGTTTTTTTATTAAAATTTTGGGTTTCAAACATACTTGTTTTTCTCTCCCAAAGTGTCGTATAGATTTTGTAGGATAGAAATGGACTCTACAATATTCTTTCCAATTAAAATTGTTTAAAGAGAATATTCAAGTACATTGGGGATGTGCTTAATCTCAGCTGTGCGCAGCCTAAAACAAGAGGTGAAGCAATCACATTTCTGGGCTTTCTTTTCCATTCATGTTTGTACTTACACATGACATATTTTTATGGTAAGTAAATAAAACCTAAAATCAAAATCAAATTGTAACTTGAACGATAAAATTAATAAATACTATTGATTTTATGCTGAACCATTCAGAATTTGCCAGATGGCTTGGAGAGCCCCTTCCTCAAATACATGGTAATTTCTCAAATTGTCACGCTAAAAAAAAGGGGAAATCAGGGATTGAACACGTGCAAGTAAATAAAATGTTTTATGACCTAACACTATGGGGCTCCTTTCAAACTTTTCTGGGGGGGGGGCAAGCTTCCTTCCTCCTCCAGCGTACGCCAATATACTAGACGAGGCATAATGGGCATTAATAGAGCTCGGAAGGTTGCCAAAATGCCTTTTTATTACTGTTACGATTTTTAATGACTTAAGAATAGGAATAACTTAATTGTACATCTGGAGTTATTTTAGGAAATTTTCATTTTTCCATTTTGGTATTTTGCCTTTTTCATTATTTTCCTCTCTTCTCCAAGCAAAGATCTCGATCATGCTGGCAACATACCTGGGCAACACGAAGGCACGGTCGTGTTTTGTCTTTCTGTTAATGCGGAGGCTCCAGATCTGATAGTGTTAAAAATCTAAATGATAAAGAAAGGCGATACTATTCAAGATTTTTTTTCCATTCTTGTCGACAGAGTTTGTATGCATGCGAGAAATCCCATCCTACTTTTAAGAAGGACCTCCGATCCCCTTCGAGGACAAAGCTCTCTGTATATGATATATCCTTCTCAGTGCTGGCGATTACCCAAGTGGAAAGAACAAAAACTATGACTACATTTTCTCTGATACCATTTCAAGATTGAAATAGGAAGAAAAGCATTTCCTAAAGATAGCGCCCCGAGTAAAACAAAATTCCTAGTGATCCTACCGGTTGGTCATGGGCAATCAAGATCACAAAGAAAAGTGTTTCCTTCTACGAAAGTGCTATAAATTTTGCAATAGTAAATGCGAATTTCTACGTAAAATGTAAATTTTAGAGTTAGAATAAAAATGTGAATAATATTACGGTCCTCTATATATTTATAGGTAGTCAAATTATTTTGAGTATGAAATTTGGAAAATCTCGTAAAATATTTTCTTCATTATTACTTATTACTATTAATTATATTATTACTAGTAATAACAACTAAAGAAAATATTTTACTAATTTTCCCAATTTCTTAAATAAAATAATTCTCGTGTCTAAAACTAGAGGACTGTATTTGTATAATTATTTTAATAATAATAATAATAATAATGAGTCATAGAATAAGAAATTGAAAATTAGAATAATTTTATTATTTTTTTACAATAATTCCTTTTAAATAATGATTTTTCATTGTTCACATGCCCTTTTACACCCCTAGTTTAGCCACAACAAATGACTTTTTGTCTAACTAATGTAGATAGAAGAAAAGCCTAAACTTTCCTGCTCTAGGGATTAATATTACAAATAAAGAACATTCCAAAAACTAATCTAATAAATCTAATGAATAATTAGATATTTAGTTTTGGAAAGATCCTGGGATTGACATGAGTAAATCATTCGAAGACACCAGGAGACATTGAAACTTTTCGTTTTAACCCATTTGCTTTTACTTCTTTTAGCAACTAGAAATTCATTCATTTTTCATATTCATATTTAAAAAAATGCAATCATAGCAGAAATTACAACTCTACCCAAACTTTTGCTTGTTTTCTAAATAGAATACACGCAAAAAAAATAATATGAACAAGATAGCACATTATCATATTTCTGAAATAACGTGAAACCACAAATGCTGAAAGGAAGTAGTTCAGCTTAGTGTAACACGTCCTCTTTATTACAAAAATTACAACAGGAAAACACCAAGGACAAAGTTTTCCCCTTAGATCAGGAGAGCGTGCAGAGAAAACGAGAGGCCTGGACAGAAGATTATTTCAAACAAAAGACCCCCCTCCCCATATATAAACAAAATTCATTTCTCCATACAACACATAACTTATAGCGGTTAATTTAAATTAGATGTAAACAATATTTGTTTTGAACGGAATACAATTTTGGGGGACCCAATTCATTCGGGGCCTGGAGTAGTTGCCCCAGCTGCCCGCCCCCGCCTTTTTTAGTAGTGTAGCTCTCTGTGGAGCCCAGAGGGTATAAGTCTTCGAATGACTCGTGAATTCGTTCCTCCACTCTAGCACTGCGCAGTTCCACAGCACACGCCCCACCGGCGGCGCGTCGGAGAGGCAGGCCCAGGGGCAGGCCCGGCGCCGGGCGAAATGGTGGAGGCCGCCTCCGCTCCGAGGGGCCACGGCCGCCACCCGACCAGCTATCGCGTCTCCGCCTCCGCGCCCTACACTCTACACACCAGTGGCGTAGCTTCAGTTGGCGTCACCCCCCAGAAATTAATTAAACAAATATCTATTGCTGCATTGATTGTACATTATTTTATTAAAAATGCAAACATATTTGCACATGATACTTATTCATAATTTATTAAAAATTCTATGTAATTAGGAATAATTGCAATTAAATCATGTGTGATTATGATTTAAATGTGTACTTATATATAAATATGATAATATTAATTTAATAATTATATTTTAATATTTTTAGCGTTTTTTTTCTTTTGAAGTTATTATTACGGCCATTGGCGTACGAAGGCTAAACAAGAGGAGCCAACTACATTTGTAGGTCTCCTTGCCATTGAACTTTTTTATTTACATATGACATTTTTTCGGTATGTGAATACAATATATTACAAGGAGAATTAAATGAACTCTATGATACAATATCTCATCACAATTTCCCAGATTCTCAGGTTAAATAGGTGGGTAATTCGGAATTGATCCTAGGAAAGTTAAATGTTTTGCACTAGGCTTCGGGGCTCTTTTCAAAAGTTTCAGTGGTCGCCACGGCTCCCCCTCACGCACATCTATGATCACGGTCAACATACGCGTGCGATGCCGAAAACAAGAGCGGGAGCCAAGCCAACATTTCTTTAAACGCTTTCATTTACAACAGACATTTTCCATTATATACAAGTTTAATTGTATATTAATGATCCTATTAATACATTTGATTTAATTTTGAACTATTTACAATGTTACCACATGACTTAGTGAGCTCTTCCTCACATGTATAACAATTCCTCAAATTCAGGTTAAAAACGGAGAAAAATCAGGGATTGAACATAACTACGAAAACAAAATGTATTGCCCAAGATGAAGAGGATCCTTTCAAAATTATCTGGGCGGAGGGGGGAGACACTGTGTCATGTGCTCTAGCCTTTGAGGATTAACAGTAATTCTTAATTGAAATAAATTGTACATATATTATAATTAAATTCTTTCAGCTTCTGGCATTTTCCATAATATCTAATTATTATAAAAATATGTAAAAATTGTTTTTTATTTAAAATGTTTACCGATTCTTCTACATAAATGTTGAGGGTTGGCCGCCACTGTAACTACGCCACCACCCGAAAGATTTTCCGAAATTATCATCAAATATCGCACTCCCGGCAAGAAAAGTGACGTACTTAAAAGTTACAGCATTTGAGAAATAACTATAGTTTTCTTCTACGGGAGAATATGCCATGATGGATAAAAAAGATAAAATAAAACTGGCAACACTGTACAAGATTGACCTTTTCCGAGCACAACTACATGCTTATAGTTGACACCTCAAAATTATCGTTTTTACTTTCTCGCCTTATTTAGAAGAGAAAATATTGTAATAGTGCGCCGGAAAACTGCCGTTTTTGAAGAATGGCGCAGGTCTCATTTTCGTTGATCATTCTGAAGTTTCGAAAATGGCAAGTTAGAAATATTGCGAGAAAGTATGCGATGTTGTAGCACCACTAGTTTGAGTTGTATCACTCTCATCGCCGATGTGAGATACGCCACTTCTTTTGAACGAAAATGACCAGCAGAAATGTCGGAGTGAATGGTAAAAAAGAACAAACAAATTACGATAACTCTGGTTTTGAAATACTGTACGTAAAACCGATTTACACAAAAAGACTGAAAACATGTCTTTGATACTTTTGATTTACAAACAACTTAGTGGAAATCAGATTCTCCAAAGGGTACAAAAAAATATCTTATTTTACGTACAAAGTAAGTAAATGCAAGCGGTTGTGTGTACTATCACGCAAATCTAAGCTGGTAAATCTAAAATTTACTACTTTAACACTTCTAGAAGTCGTGTGGCACAAAAAAGTCTTTTAGCAGCATGGACGGCTTCAGATTCGGGACCATTTGCTTGTGGCGTATGATAATTACCGTCCCATTTGGGTCGTCGAAACGTCTGGAAGCAGCCTCCGCTCCGCTCGTTAACGCGAGTCGGCAGCATAAGCTACCGTCCTGCCCCTGCGAAGGACGACCACTTGCGTTACGCACTTCCAGTGTTCTGCATCTGTCCTTCAGCCCCATTCGATAATTCTACGAAAATAGGTCAGTATCTCCATTCTGGAACTGCCCACCACTCACAATTCGTCGTGCTTATTTATCTGCTAGACATTTCAGGAGAATGGTCAGCGTGCATTAAGAACATCGCTCGTAATGCACCTTCATGGTCGCGGTGTGTCAACATTCCCTTGGTCACAATAAGTCGGGACTTGCGGGTCAGCTGAACGGTTGTACGCCCTAACATACTGTATTTAATTTTTATGTGCAATGGTATATATTGTAATGCAATATATATGTGTAATGGTAATATTAAACACAATCCAATTATTATTTTAAGACTATTTTACTGGCATCAATCTTCTAAAGACTAACGTTTGGCGATGCAATATAGCTGCATTATCAGGTGGTCTGTAATCAAGCACCTCTAACAATTAAAACTATTTTTCCCAATTTTAAATCTTATTTTACTTTTGTATTGTAATTTTATATTTAAATTTTTACGATGAAAGAAAAAGTTGTAATTTTTAAAACTGCTCGATTACTGGCCACCTGTTAATGCTGCCACATTCTGTCGCGAAACGTGTTTAGTAGATTCATGCCAATAAAATATTTGTTTTAAAATAATACTGGATTTGATTATCTTTAATATTTGACGATACCATTGCCCATAAAACTATACAATATATAGATCATTACTTTTGGTTTTAAAAATGCATTTATTTCAGTTTAATTGGAATACCATGTCACTTAATTATTTACGCATTGCAAACACAAAAATTTACTCTGATATTAAAAAGCATTGTTAATATAAAAGCATAAATATAAAAATTTCTTGAAAGGATCATTATTTCATCAATTACGTAACGCAAGTTGAAACTTGTTTTAACAGTGTATGCACATATAAAGATATTTCAAAGTAACAATTCATCGTAAATTACTACTTATGCCGCATAAAACACACTTCCGAGACATCATATCATAAGCTCAATACAAATGCAACGGCTATTAATATTTTATTAAGTTAACATAATTCATTTGCATGAAACTGTATACTGCTGTTCAGTGCTTGATTTATGAAATTTTAGGTTCCGGAACGCGCCCCAAAAATGATGAACTTGGTAGAAATAGTTGAATATTATGAATTATTAATGAATATTATAACTTAATAATTATTCCTGAGGTACCAGGACGTAGTTCCGTCAGAAATCAAACCCTGCGGCTACTTACATTTGCAACCTAGTATTCGGCCACTTGTATTTTTGCACTGCACGAAAAATGCTCGTATTTTGAGAGTTCGAACAATAATGAAAATTTCTATTAACGTATTATAGTAATGAACAAAATAATGCTATCCCTAATAATTCGTTACGAGTGATGAGTAAAAATTATTCGAACACTGACGGAATAAATTAATGTCGCGTTCGCAGGTCTAGCTGGGAATTAAAGTAGGGTACCACGATCCCTCTCTCAGCTTCATTGCAATGTTTTAGACACGAGATACCAATTGGAGTGCCTTTCAATGGAGTTGATTTCACGTTATAACTCGCACACCAAACGAGCAATTTAAAATGAAATACATACGAATTTTGTTCATTACTATATTGAGATAAAATATCGCTAGTATGCTTTGTAGAAATACAGTCATTCATTAATTTCAAGAGTAAATAAACCAAATAGGCAATTAAATCAACATTAAACAATAAAGCTAACTAATCAAAACTTTAGGATTGCAAAATTAATGAAATAATTCACAATTTATTTATTCACCAATTACAAAAGAGGTTGATTATTGAACCTTGAAAGCCTAGCAAGAAACTGTACACCATTTTTAAAAGCAATCGCATATTTCTTTGCAAATGGGTGGATTTTATTTGTAATTCAGGGCAAGATTCATCCCGTTGAAGTAAATTAGTAATGTCTTTGACAATATTAAAATTACTCTTTTCTATTAAAAAAATAATAATTTTAACGATACGAGGAAATGTTTAATTTTACATGGAGAATTTTTTATTTCTGTATTTCCTTGTGATTAAAAATAATTAAATAAACACATCACTTTCTACAATGGACCTTCGAATAAAGGATATCAAAACAAAGTATCTTAAATTACTATTTAATACATTAAAGTCATTTCTCTTGTTTAGGCTGGTTAGTATTTCAACATTCCAATATTTTTTTATTACAAAATGAAAAGTTGTCTGTTTTTGCTTACCTCCAACAAGCCTGACTGGAAAAAAAACCATTACTCCTGAGGTATAAATCAACCAATTGCAATTATTGAACTAAAACCTAGGTAAGCAGATTCCTCAATTTGGCATGGTGTGTCTCCATATTAACATCCCTGTTCTTCTCAATTTACAATCATTTGATGGCTCAGTGTGCGGTTTAACAAATTAACATTAAATAACAAAATACCAAGTTCCTGAATACCCTCTTTCAGGCCCCTACATATCAGAATGTGTAATAATGCTTCAGTAACTCCTAAGACCAATATTGAAATAATTCTCTAATTATTAACATCCCTTGAATTTTGATTACTATGCAAGAATAAACTTCACTATATTTTCATGAAGGCAACTAGAAAACATACCAGTTTCAACTCCAAATTAATATTTCAAAATTTTTACCTTTTAACAATTGAATTGATGTATCTGCACCATCTATTTACAAATACCGATCAACTTATTTAAAGAAACCTGTGATATCTAATACAAGTGTTTGTTGAAATTGAATGAAAGAAATGAAGAAAGAAAAATTAACTTAAGTTAAGAATCTGATCATTTAATACAAATTTTCCTCACATCATGTTGCTAATATTGTTACACTAGTAACCCCCCCACTAGTCTTTGGTAGGAAGATCAAGAACTGCACATACCTTAGCCTTTCCTTACACACAAGTGAAGGTACATTTTCTGCCTTTTTCTCGTCACATTTGGTAGTCCAAGAACAGGAAATGTACTTTCATCCTGAAGCGAGGAGTTACTGTATGCTTGCGACTTCATATTCATGCTGACTGAACTCCCCATTGCTGCGGCTACAATGATTGAACTTTCCAATGTATTGGAGCTGAAGATGGAGACTCCCGTGTTGCACCAAGTTTTGTTGCAATTCACTGATTAAGAATATTCATTCCAAATAAAAAAAACAAATGTAGCATCCAAATTCACTGAATTAGCACACGTCATTTGTTATTGATGGTGATAAAGACTTACTTCAAAATGCTATTACTTTGAAGTGTGAAGTTAAATTAAAGTAGCTTAAAGCTTTATTGCCTTTGCAAATTATTTAAAAAATTAAAATCCATTACAATGAAATTCCACTGAATGGCAATATTTTGTATGAAATTTGAATACACTAAGTGAAAAAGATTTTAACTGCCACTTAAACAGGAAAAAATCACTTCACTTGAATTCACAAATCTCACAGTGATCAGCAAATAACACAAAGAACTTTTGTGCTGACCATTCTCATTTTGAGCACATGATGAACCCTATACCTTAAATGATATTTCATATTAATTTTAACATTGTTGGCTATTGGGTTCTGATTATCACAACACATTGTAGCCGTATTCATGGCAATCAGCATGAATAGATCACTACCCTTAAAACTGACCTCTCCCACTAAACACACTTCACTTTTTCACAGTGTATATCCACATTCCTTGAACTCCTCTGCACAGCACAGAGGATGCACTTCCCGTGACACTTCCCCAGTCAGGAACAGTCCATACATTGCCACATCCACACAACGCAAGTTTTAGAGCTTTTACTTGCCGTCTTCCACAAATAAATGCTAACCTAAACTGATGTTTACACTTCTACAGCAGTGCCCTTTTTTCATCCCAGGCAAGAGAACAATTTCTGGGAATCTAAGAGCACTTTGCAGCTTGAGCTAAATTACCATTTCAAGCTCTAATTATACTTACCTGTCCACACGAACAATATTTTAATACCACAGAACACAACCCCTCCTCACTATATTCCTAGAGCCTGTAATCTACACTGCACTATCATTTCAGGAGCTATTAAGGATACAATGCTAGGGCTACAAAGGTTTACCGACACTAAATGAAAAATTTTACGTACTGTAATACACGCTTTTATTTCTCTGTACAAAACATCAGCTTGTATTAAAAGTTTGGACGAACTTCAGGTAAACATGATATATGTGTATATATATATATACAGAAAATTATACAACTGTATGCACCAATAATTCTTGAATTTACATAGCATATATTTTCTAATTTCATCTGACATCACTACTCTGACTTGAGATTTACTGGAAGCTAATAAGCTTGACTGGTAAAAAGAAAAGAATGAGCCACTCCCTTGGAAAAAAAAAAAAATACTGCAACCAAAATACAAGATCACAGACTGCTGTTTCCAGCTTTGTACCGTTATCAATGCAAGAGGAAAATTGCATTTCACTCTTCCAAAACTGATTTCACAAGGACTCAAACTTCCCAAAATTTATGGCAGTTGTTTGTAAGTACTTTCTTGATACCCTGGCAAAAGTCAGCCCTGTTTACAATACATCACAGCATTAAGACATTAAATGCACATCCAGTAATTTGTTTCTGTACAGAGTTTAACAGACTTATTTAATATTTACTCTCAGACTTCAAATATTTGGGAGATCAAATATAAACAGTCCATCCTCCCTTGTAAGACTGACATAGAAGTCTGGCCTATTCGCCAGGCCAGCCAATTGATTATTTGGTCCCTGATTCATAACTAGTATATCACAACTTGACAGGCTGTAGCAACAAAATACTGACAAGTTATGAAAATTTTGATTCATGTGTAAGTGAACATGACGTCACTACATTTTGCTGGGTACCAAAAACAAAAGAGGATCACTCCTTGGGAGCAACTTTCCAAAATACAAGTTCAGACTGCCACTTTGTACAATGCATAAATTTAATAAAAAATTATTTTATTTTTATTTTTTTTTTTACAATTTGATATTTAGGCAGTCTGCCCTTGTAAAATAGGCGAGTTTTCTCCAAAGGAATAGCCCACTTTCTTAACACCAGTCAAGTCACGTATTTGAAGTCATGCTCACTTTACCAATGGATCAAATTTTGCTGATATACATCTACCATTCATTTCACAAATGCGGAGGGATTCACAGAAACGTCGACGAAGGCCGGACGGTGGGCGTCTTGTAAGGAGGACAGCAAGTGGACGAGGACTTCCGCCCTCAACTAGACACGTACGCAGCGAGTTGCTCGAACCGCTGCACTCCACGGGCATCCAGGTGGTAGATGTTCCGTAGAGATTCTTTGCACCCTGAAGAAGAGTTGGAATTATCAGCTGTATTTGTACTCTCAGGTTCTTCAACTGCAGCGTCAGTCTCGTACAGTACACAGATGGAGCCATTCTCTCCAATCCTGTACGACACCTCGCACGGGTCGATCCACATAGTCAACTCCGACGGAAACAAGCTATGCAAAAACGGCGCACTCAGTCCAACTGCAATGCCAGCTTGCGCGATCACAGGATCCATTTTACCATTTATGCGGATGCACCGGTAGCCGGAGCCTCTGGTGGGCTTTTCAGGAAACCAGTGCTCTTTGTATCGTCGCTGCAACACATCGGTTAGCGATCTTTTGAACATCTCTAACTGTGTGTCGTTTAATCTGTTGTGGTGGAGGCGCAACAAATGCACCAAGAAGTTGGCGGCGGAGTGTATTTCAAGACGCATAATGACACTTAGGACTGGCAGTCGTATTTGTACTTATCAAAATGGCGGTTTTGTATCACACAAAGTCTACTCACACCAAGTCAAATATATCACATACTCTCTCAATAATTTCTTCTATATCTGCTAGCTAGTTTCTCTGGTGCTGCATCCACTCGCGAATATCATAAGTCCTCCCAAATCCCACACAACCCACGAAGTCCTCCGAACCCGGCGCGCGTCTCCCCACAACCTTCCGAGGCACCCGCTCGACACGATCTGAGTTTCAGAGCGCCGAGCAGCCAGGGAACAGTCTTTGTTCGCTCCGCGGCGGACGTCAGAGATACGTCACCACCAATAGGGAACGAGCCTGGTCCCCACTCCTCCCCACCGATAGAACGAGATATGTGAAACAACCGGATAACCGAGAGAGATAGCGCGAGAGCGGGGAGGGAGAGAAAGAGACTGCTACAACAACAAACTTACTATGCTTCGAGCATCACGCCATTCCCCTCCAGGGGACGGCTACCATTGTGTTATTATGAAGGGGGAGGGAAGCACTGTTGCCAAACCTCCCAAATACACATTTTTCAGAAAGAATAAAGATTTTTTGAAAAAAACCTACACTAGTACATTCATTTTGGAAAAATCGAAATATGAGAATTTGTTATTCCCGTATTCCGATACTCAAAGAGCTCTTTTTTAAAAAAAAGTAAGCTCGAGAAACTACAGAAACGCCAGAAACTGACGGTAAACAAGCGCTGGAACACTCGCACGGTCACAAAAAAGAAAACACCGAGAGGAAAACAAGCTGGAGTCGCGGCAGCGTCGTCCACGCATCTACGCGTCCCTTTCGTGGAAGGCGCGTAATGGGAAAGCCCGCAACGCAACGCGACGCGACGCGACCCGATGCGACGGGACGCGACGGGACGCGACGCGACGCGACGCGACGAGACGCGACGAGACGCGACGCAGGCGCTGCTCACTGCGTGCAAGTGGTCGAGGTGACTGAATCGATGGAGATCCCCACCTGCGGACATTCCTTCCGATCCTAAAACGGCATGTATCGACCAACTCCAATAAACAGCATTTTCACTACGAAGGCCTCACACCCGAACACAATGTCATGAAAGAGCATATTGAAAGACGTTTCTGATATTGATTTACCATCAAACTTAGTAAAGAAAAAAGTTGCCATCCTTAGAAGCGGGGAAATAACTAGCACATGTTTTCTTCAACGTTTAGTTATTACTCCACCAAGACAGTAGCTACATATGTTTATTATGAGAGTCTGAGTTCATCATCTTTTAATAAATCATTGATCTTTGATACCACTTCCCAAAAAGCTTATTATGGAATTTAAGTTAAAAAATTATTTTTCATTGTATCACATTTTCTTTGCAGTATTACAAATAATATTTTAAATGTATTGTAAATATATTTTATTTGCATGCATGGTAAATTTGAAACGTTATTTCGTCATTTTCATGCGCATAATTTTCATGTTTCTTATTCTCTTTCTTTGTAGCGGAGGTGTAGTCAGTATCATTTTATAGGGTCATTTGTATAATATTTTGGGTCATCATAATCCGTAGCCCCGTTAACACAATGAATTTTGCAGTTTCCCAGTGATGATGAGAGCGAACAAGTTTTGTTTTGCTTCAGGACACAACTTTACACCTCGCCAAACATCACATATTCTATTGCTTTATTCAACATATTAATTCATAATTGTAATTTACGTGTTATACTTCTTCTAACAATTAAACAATCAATTTTATTAACAATTTTACATCATAAATAAACAAAAATACTACATCCTACAAAACATTTCGGCCAATGTAAGTATCGCCTTATTCAAGTCTGAAAGAAAGAGTAAGAAACGTACATAATGAAACCATACAAGTCTAAAGATTAATGCATTGAAGATTAAAAGTAATAAACTATTACCTAGTGTTCTTGTTTGTTGTGCATTTATAGTTAAACCATTAGGATAAATTTAACATGCATATGAATTGAGTCAATAACTGATTAACATTACACATGAATAGGTATTCGTTTATTTCTTTTAATCTTCAGTTTATTAATCTTAGGGTTTAGAATATGTTATAGTTTAATTATGTACCCTTTTAACATTTTCTTTCAGATTTGAGAAAATTCACAATTACGTTGGCCGAAAACATTGTGTATTTTCTACAGTTTTTTTTAATTGTGTTGAGAAAAGTTGTTTAAAAAATTGTTATATAACTTCTTGTTATCATCATCATTTATTATAAAATTAAGCATTGTAGAATTTACGACCATGACGTAATGAGGGATTCACAGGATTTGGTCGGAGTAGGAACAATGAAACAATTAGTTTGCCGACGTTTCGGAATGTTTTAATTCCATCCTCAGGGCTTACTAAATAATTTGCAACAGACGTGGTACGCGATCGACCCCAGTGCTGCTCCAACTCCATGTGGAGTGCGATTTCACTCTGCACATAATGCTGCTCAGAGACTAATATTTCCCTATTATTTAATAAGCCCTGAGGATGGAATTAAAACATTCCCAAACGTCGGCAAACTAATTGTTTAATTGTTTCTAGTCCACCAAATGCCGTGAACTACATCCCTATATTATTATTATTATTATTATTATTATTATTGTTGTTGTTGTTGTTGTTGTAGTAGTAGTTGTTGTAAAGGGACCTTGTAAATTATTGTGTTAGCCCTTTCTTATAGTACTCAGACCCCATCGTTTGTAAACAACGTACATCAAGGGCTTCGTTTGAACAATTTTTAACAACTGCGTTTTATGAATGGGTAATGGAATCATCTGTGTCAATTTAAATTTATTAAGAGAGCCAGCTTTCAAACAAACGTACGTATTTTAGTTAAATTTTATTATTTGTATTATCTTTTTTTAATTATTTTTTAATATGTTTTATGTATACACTTTTAGACTGATGACGGAAAACCTTTCGAAAGTCGCCTTTCTTAACAAATTTAAGTTGACAAAGATTCCTTTATTTCATCCTTGAATGATATTAATATCACATCAGCATTCCCAGCCCGACTTCGTATTTTGTCAAACAAAGGACAGCTGCAAAAATTGTCTCCCTAATTCATGGATCAACATGATTCGAGGATCAACATGATTTTCATTTTGATAATTGGTTTTGACGGTTCCCTTCTAGTGTTTTGGTGAACCGTGACGCAACCGTGTTCTTTATCAGTGCGGCCAGCCTACGTCCGAGCTGCGTCAGGGGATCAACGGCCAATGGGAGAGCAGATAGCCAGGCACCGGGATGAACGGGCTAGAGAGCAGCGATATCCCGTTTACACAAAGGAAAATGGAATCTTTTGGGAATGGGACCACCATGGAATTTTTGCTAGTGAGCGTTACTTTTCGTTGTAGTAGTGCGGATCGCGGTGTGGAGTGGAGTGGGGTGGGGTGGGGTGGAGTGGAGTGAGTAGGGTGGAGTAGAGTGGGGTGGGGTGAAGTGGAATGGCATGTGGTGGGGTGGGCGCGTCGAACGCCGTTTGATTGCTGAGCGGTGGTGGAGCGGGGCGGCGGGCGACATCCGGCCCAGGGGCACCGCCGCGCCAGTCCCGCTCCGCCACACAGCACTCCACACTCCACACTCCGCACAGGGCGGGCGCTCCCAGCGCAGGGCTCCCCGAGGGCGCGGGCGCGGCGGGAGGGCTGCGCGGCAGACGCGCCGCGCCGTTCCCTGCGAAGAGGGCAGCAACACATGGAAAACAAGCCACGGAGAGCCAGCAGCGCCCGAAAACCGAACGCAACCAAACCATAGAAGGCTAATCAAGTGCCCTTTTCTCGAATTTAGGCTCTTATAGATTTCCCCAAACCGTGGGGGCTGCTAGTTTTAGTCTAAAGCTAGCAGCGTCCACCTAGAAAATACAACTTCGTATACTCGAAGTGAACAAAATGTATCCAAAATTAAAGGCTAATTAAAGGCTCTATGCAAAAAGGTGTTCCAGCGCATATTTTCCAAAAATCAGAGTTGTACAAAAAAAGACAGGTAGCATGTTCATATAGGCTAAAATACATGACAATTCAAAAACGTCAGAAAAGAAAACGTTCATTTAACTCCAAAAATAGATGCAAGATAGGAAACAGTGTATTTAGTTTCCCCAACAGGAGAAAGAAAAAGAAAGAAAGAAAAAAAAACACACGAAAGAAAGAAAATAATATACGGTGTAGGGGCGGATCCAGAGAGCTAACTTAGGGATGGGGGTGGGTGTTGAGGAAAATAAAAATTTGAATAATGTAGGAGAGATTTGTAATTTTGAACATAAACTTTTAGGTAGTCACTAAATAGCTGGCTCGAAATCAGTGGCTGTCTGGAAAACAATTTTACCGTCCAGCTGCTCTGATTCGTAGTTTTCCGTGGTTTCTCCGATCAACACCAGGTGAATGCCGGAGCAGTATCCTGGAAAACGCGCCATAGGCGGCGATCGATCTTTCCTTCCTCTTCCATGGCCTATCCTCTTCCCTTACTTAAACACACACTTACACGCACTACACTACCACACATGATACGAGACCAGTCGGAAACTTAGTGTTTGTTCCGCTGGGGCGGTGGCTTTCTGATGGGAGATCCCCCGATGGGGTAAACTCCTCAAACCGATGTGTAGGTCGGCGCCTTATCTCTTGAGGCATCTTTTTATAAGTGGTATTAACTTCATGCAAAACTTACTAGAAAACTACTCTTTTATTTCCCCCCCGAAAAGCCGTGACCTTATTTAAAGCCCTGTCTTTATTTATTTATTTATTTATTTATTTATTTATTTACGTCAAAAACAGTTAAAAACTGCGTATGACGAGCTATGGGGAGAAGTGAATTTTGTGCACGAGTGAAGAACAGATTTTTGAAGAACAGATTTTATTACGGGAAAAACCTATCTTAAAATTTGTAGTTGTAAGCAGATGCCGGTGAAATACTGAAATTTGGCTAATTTTGAAAACTGGGAGGTCCAACGAAAATGAGATCCGGGCCATTTTAAAGCGATATTTACACTACCCGAGGAAGAAGATTAATAAAAATAAACTTCGGGCCATTTTTGAAAATTTTTTGAATATGTTCATGTAAATTACTCCTGAGGTTTCATTTACAGTACCCCAAAATGTGCAGGGTGTCCAGTTTCAAATATGCAGGGTGTCAGGTTTCAAATATGCAGGGTGTCGAGTTCGGCGAGATTGATCGCAGGATATCAATTTTGGAGAAAATTGTGCACGATATAAAAGGCGATAAATCATGATTTAATGTGAGCCACTCCACGCCAAATCGCACAAAAAACCAACAAAATTTGACCTTACATTTTTAATTATTTTCTATCATTATTGCATGCTGAAATTTGTTAAAAACTACGTGCATCACTAATTTTAAAGTATCACATATTGAAAACTATCTATAAAACTTCCGTTCAAATTCCAATCGAAATTGAAAAACTTGTGTATTTTTTAGATTTCGCAAAATATTAGTTTTCCTGAATTTTAAATTTTTGAAAAAAAATGAAAATTGAATATTTTTAAACTCGATGAGCTACATTTAAAAAAAATATAAACGCATTCAAGCATGGTTGACAACTCCAACAAAAATCAAAGTAGAATCTCAATATCTTTAAAAAATAAGAATTTTTACGAATTAATTTGTAGTACATTGTTGCAATAGACGCGTTTCTTGCGTTCCGGTCGGCAGTTCCTTTGAATGATAGTTTACGTGTCTTTTTGAGCAGGTGCAACTTCACGTTATATTTGGATATTCAATGACGGATTCTTGACACATTCTGAAATTTTCTTGTCCCTCACAACTCACTTCAAATGTACTCGCTTACATTCTGTAGCAAAAGAAAATAGTTTCTCTGTAGCTTCAGTTAGTGACAAGGAAGTAAAAGAATGTGTTTTTAAAGTTCCAGTTATTGGTTTTAAATTTTGATACCTAGACTTTAATGTTCACTATAATGACTGTGTACCTGAAAGACAAAAATTTGGCCATTTTTTCGCGCAGCAATACATAACTTTCCCTATACTACGTATATCACTCCGTGTAGACGTACGTATACGGGAAAGTAAAAAATTAACGAAATATTAGAAATACTTCTTTCTGCCCTATCAACTACTTTCTTCGGCGATGTAAATGGATCTTGGTCTGGTTTTCGACTGGCTCGAGTGGTAAGGCTTTTAAAAGTTGCTCCAATGCCATCGCATGGTCTTTTACCATGTGACGTCACAAAACAATCCCAATCTGCACGGATTCCAAAATCTTCTTCATTGAGGCAAATATTTTAAATTTTTAAAAATTTTTTGTATTGTGAACTTGATCCATGGAAGAAGCAAATAATTTTCCGACATGAATAACAAATTCGCAAATCTAATAACTCCTCTAAATCCAGTTTCACTAGTAAATCGCAGTTTACGCATCTTAGAGATATTCTTTTATTAAAATCATGATCATAAATCTTAAATGGATTGAAACATCTGTCGTATCTCGCACGGTAACGGCCACTCATGTTGCACGCTGTACACACGATTCACATAACAAATTTTAGCAATCTTCACTTTACAAGATGCGTGTTCCGTCTGATGTTCACAAAATTTTATTCATGTCCCTTGACATGTGGTTTGATATTTTACGAACAAAGTCAGGAGGGTGTCCCATACCTAGGACGCAAAAAGACTCTGCAGAAAGAAATTGGTTTCGTTGATACGAAGAGAAGCACAGTAGTGAATTCGTTTCGGTGTCACCATCCCATCAGTGGACTGAGTGAACATGTGAAATACTAATATTTCTTGAAACACTAATCAGGCTTTCGGTCATTTTTTATTGTTCTTCAAAAATTACTGGTAAGTTACAGAGGAATAAAATACACATTTCGAAGTATTACATGAAACAAACTACGAATTTATATATTCAGTACATCCGGAGCATCAATTGACCATACTTTGCGAAGTAAGCGTAAATTCCAAAATTTAAAACAGGCATCACTATACAAATAATCAATTTTCAAGCAAATAAAGAACATGTCTTTTTTCGTATCCAGGTTCAAGAAAAAATATTGTACATTTTAAAAAACCTCTTGTCAACTCTTGTGCGATTTGTCGTGGAGTGGCTCATACGTAATAAATTACGGGGGAGAATGAGTTAAATTACGAAAATACGTAAGAGAAAGTACGTGCTGTTTTAGCACCAATAGTTTTTTGTTTGAATTTGCGGTAATTTATATTTTTTCTGATAAAAGACTCCAAATTTTTTCATTGAATTTTTGCCTGAGAAAAAGACAAGAGCATAGGACGCTTAAAAATTTGCATCAAGTCCAATTTTATTGAACACTCAGAATTTTGAAATATTGCAAAAGTTACCATTGCGAGAAAAAGTGTGCTGTTGTAGCACTACTAGTTAGATTTTCCAGAGTTCCTGGGTGTCCGATGAAAACGGACCCATCTCACATGGTAGAAAACTGCATAGTTTTCTCAGGGGCGGATCCAGAGACACAGTTTGCGAGGGGAAATTAAAAATGTTTTGGTCGAACGTGTCATTACAGATATTGTAAAATGTCGCAAGCTACACTCAGCTCATGCTGCGATACGCTTTAATTCGTGTTCACGATTATCCGAAAATATTTTTTCTTGAAAATTTCGTGACATGTTAAATTAATAGTTACTGAAAACTTAATAAAAAAGAAAAGAATAAAAAAATTAATAGTTACTGAAAACGTTAGGGGGGTATTTTCCCTCATTTCCCTCCCCGTGGATCCGCGCTGGTTTTCCTTAAAGGTCGTCGCGCATATCGAAATGAGGAGTCCAGAAGCCAGCGGCGAGCATTCCCGAGGGGCGCGATGGCATTGAGCGGGCGCCTGCGAGTCCGAGCGCGGTCCACGACAGCCGGAGAGCCAGCGGCGACGCGGCGCGGCGCGGCGGAGCGAGAAGGGCGGAGGCACGGGGCAGGCAGACAGGCTGCAGAGAAGTCGCAGGGCAAGGTCAAGTACGGCAGAGTGAAGCCATGGAGGAGGGTTGCCATACGTCTTGAAAAAGCGAGATATGTCCTGAATATCGACATGTGTTCCGATGTCCCGCTACATTTTTCTTTGTTTCTGACCAATGTCCTGAATTTTTAAACTCTGTCATAATTCCACAAAGTAAAAAACAAAAAACAAAAACAAAAAAAACAACCAACTGCCTTTTGGGACTACTTGTGAAATACATCACAGAACTACTATAAGAGAATGCAAGCGGCTAATTGCTTTGTTAAGCAAAGATTGTTATTTTTGTTTTTTGACGGTGCAATCTAAGAGCTGAAAAATCGATAAAGAAAGGTACTGTGGGTTTAATCGAAATACATGTGTCTCTCCCACAACGTGTCAGTGCAAGAGAATCTGGAATGCAAAGGGGAAAAGGTCCTGGCAGAAGAAAAGAAATTGGCGATCCTGTAATTTGGGCATTACAGGATCGCCAATTCCTGCGGAATCGCCATTGTCCTTAGCGCCATTGTCAATAACAATGTTTTATTATCGACCAAAGTCATGCTTTATTTAAATTTTTTATTTAAATGCCTTGAAATACTTCACAATTTTTTCACGGAAAAATAAGAGAATGGCCCTAATAACTTGTAAAAGTCACGGAAACTCGTCCAAGAAAAGCGTGGTCACCTTGTTATCCTTGAGTGTGCAATGTAATTTATATTGATCTTCTATTCAGTTGTTTACCTGATTTACTATTTTCTTGTTATACCGATTTACCTGATATACTATTTAGTTGTATAAAAATAAACAATTTGCTCTAAAATATATTTCAGAAGTCCTGAATTCCAATTGTTGTCATTTTGGCAACCTTTCATGTGACGACAGTGGGTCTCCAATTGCAGTTACGCATGTTTCTTAGCAATGGTCCACAACATCTCGCAAAGTAATTTGGCATTAGAGGATCGCCAATTCCTGCGGAATCGCCATTGTCTTAGGCGCCACAGCCATTATACGATGCTGGCGACCAAATATCAGTTACCTGGCAGTCACGAAATAAAGAATTATGGTTGACACAGAGTGCGCCAGTATCCTTTGTCTTCTCTCCCTTCCGGGCAACAGTTAAATTGCGACGTGCATAACACTGCTACACATGGCCGCAGCGATGGTCTCTCTCCCTCTCTTCTTCCCTCTCTTCCCCTCTCTCTTCACCATTCTCTCTTCTTCTCTCCTCCCTTCATAGGTCATTGTGTTGATAAATGATACAACTATTGTGTGTGTGTAAATGATGCGCAAGTCATCCTATGGATTCAAGATCATATTGAAACATGAAAACTTGAAAGGTACATTTTTCATCTTGTAAAAGATACTCGTCACTCACTTATAAATTACCCATCAGACACCAGAACTCGAATGATTACAATAATTTTGCAACAATTTAAAATTCAACATTCACAGTTATGTTTGTGTGAATGTCCGTGACTCATTCGGCAGAACTCTTGCTACCGCAGGCGGAAAGAAGATTGAATTACAAACAGTTCACTTTCCCTCGAACCCACAGAAATAGAAATCGAAGACAAAAGTACCTAAAAAAATTGCCCTGCCAATTGTTCCTAAAAAGAACGTCCTGCCTTTGCTTTTGCAATATCATGAACCTTCCTGGATCTCAACTCCCAAGCAAATCAATGTATACAGTTTTATATTTAGAAAATACCGACTCACGGAACCCTCATTACGATCTGAAAAGCTACTGAAAGTAGCTTTTCGTGAATGCTTTCCGGCAAAACCCCCAAGAACCTACTAAAAGGCACGTTTGCAAACACGTGGCAGAATTTAACGAGGACCATCTTTGAGCTCGGTCCTCTTTCGAATATACTACACGAGAAAACTCGAAAATAATTTCTGGAGGAAAGGATGCTCCTTTGAAAAGTGTATTTTGGAAAATATATTTTTAGTACTACTTTGTACCATCCAGGTTCGCCTCCGTTTCACTATCCTCCTGAAAGCATTCACTTGTGTCAAAAAGGTTGTGGAGGCTAACAAGGAGATTTCCGCAAACGAGAGGCACAGGACATTTGCGAGTCCTCGCGCATAGAGGAGCCTGCCCTCGCTGGGGTCATGACAAGAGACCGGAGAAACATGTAGTATGAATGGTGAAAAATACGTACATATGTAATGAAAATAGCGAGAATACGTAATAAAAATGTAAAATCGGATATAATATGTAATTTTAAAATACACTAATTATAAAACGAACATTTACATAATACGAAATTATAAAAATACTTCTAAAGAAATTTTAAATATAATATATACGTTTGGAAATTCAGGTTAAAAGTCACAAAACGCGGCAGTCAGTGATACTTTTGGCACCTAAAGGTGAAACTCAGATCAGTCACTGACGCGCCCTTCTCGCCACACTGAGTTAACTGATTTGGACGCGCCGGACTGAATGAACACCTGACCGCGTCATCGTGCAGCATACCTCGAGTAAACAGCAAGCAGTAATAGTGTAGGGAAAATAGCTGGCTGTTTTGAAAATATTTCTTTTCATAAAAATACGTAATAAAATTGAAGAAAATTGATATAATAAAAATAATATTTCGTGAAAATGGCGAAATATGTAAAATATGTAATAATGTACTAAAAATGTAAAAATATGTGACGAAAAGTTTTGATATTGTGTTAGGAGGGCGATGATTTGCCAAGATTACAATTTTGAGAATGGTAAGTAGAAAGACAAAAATCATGTAATTACAGAAAAATCCGGTCTCTAGTCATTACGGTTCGCAAGGCAGGGCGCAGGCCCTTGCTCTGTGACGTCAGTTTGCACAAAAAGGGCTGGAGGCGGCACGTTTTTTTCCGTCGCTCCCAGACGTCACCGTCTGACCTTTACGCTCCTCGCCGCTCCGGCCCCGCTCCACTGCACCCCACATCCCCAGGTCCGCTCCCGCCTCCAACACGGCTATAGGGGGTGACTTAGTGAATAATGGTGCCCCAGGATATCTATTTTGAAAATATCTTTTACATTTACTTTTATTTTTTTGATGTCATGTGTTTTTCTCGAAATGTCCCCATTGTTTATGATTTTTAACCAATTTAATTTGTGTCGATTACAGCGCCATCTGTCAGCCAAAATGACGTTAATCATAGGTCAAATAGAGGTATTGTATTCTGAAGAATCCAAATCTGCAATAAAAATGGGGGTTCCTATTTAAGATTTTTTTTCTTCTCCCTCCCCCACTCCCAGAGGGTGTGGGTAGGGGTTGGAGTTTGGTATCACTGTATTGTTTAATTTGATTTTGATATATTTGGTAAAAAAGCAAAACACAGTGGAAACTGTATATGACGTATGAGGGAGAAGATTATTTGTGCACGTTTTCTTAAGTTCCACAATCCCTTCCCAACATTTTAACTATAAATACGATAGTTGAAAGATGAATAAAATATAAAAAAAGATATAAGAATAAAATTTAAAATAGCGCAAGATTAGCAACATTTGAAAACTAGATATTTCTTTCCTGAGTTACAGAAAACGGTAAACGAAATGCAGATGCGATTTTTCTGTATTGCTAAAAAAATAGTAACTCACCCTCAGCTCTACCCCTACCACTAAAAGCAAAAGGAAGTGCTCAACAAAACGTGCGCATAGTGATGCCTTCCTGCGCGGCGCAGGAGACCGCACGGCTGAACCGAAACTGCTCTTTCGCGAAGTGCTTCAATTGAACATATCTTACAGGATCATTGAAAATTTAACGCATCGAGACATTTTTATGGGACATTTTGAACATTATGGCGAATTTTTATGGGACAAATTCGCTTTTTGAGTAGTCTATTCTACGAACGTTATTGTTAAGCGAAAATGTTTCTCGCGTGTGGAAAGTAGTTCTCGATTTTTGAATTTGTGTTGAAGTATTAGCTTTACAAGAAATGGTTTTATCCCACATCTAGTGTTGCAAAAATAATATTTCAATGATAAAAGATGACAGGTTGGCGATACTTTTATTCATCAACCTCCTGCTCTCCAAGGGCCTCTTTTTACTTCTCGCACTTCCGAACGTAAGAAGAGAAAGTATTGAAATCGTGCGCGGGAAAACGGCGATTTTTTTCGACACAAACACTGTTATTGCTGGGCCCCTGGTAAGGAAACAGAGGATAAATCCAGTTGCTAAATTTAGAAAAAAACTCTTCTTCACTAGCTGTAACCACATGAACTCGGCGGACTTTGCCGATCTCGATTGGTAACGAACCCTAGCTAATCAACCATCAGGTTGATTAAGCCAATCTCTCACACACAAGAAGCCGAGAAAACAACCAATTGCATTGTTTTGAAGAAGAAGAAACTAGTGGTTCTACAAAATGGCACAGACTTCCCCGTATTCTTTTTTTTTAATTCCTTTGGTCTCGGCTAGCTATTCGACTTGCCACATATTCGTGCCAGCTGCATCTATTGTCGCCCAAAGGACTTTTTTGGGACATTTTTAGGACAAAATACAGAGCCTTGTAATCAGAGTTCTTCTGCCGAAAATTCGCCGTTTCTTCGCGCAACATTATATAACGTTCTCTCTACTCCGTAGCGAGAAAGTAATAAATTGACTCCCTCCTAAACAAAACACATCAATAAAGCACTGACAATCAGGATGTGTTTACGTGACTGGAAGGAAATGTGCAAAGTGAGATGCGTAGATAAGGTGGCGTGTCCTAAGATTTATACATTATGTGGCTTCCTAAAAATATTTACGAAATAAATGCGCATATTTGTTGGAAGAATAAAATATGTACCAAATATTTTTTTTAAGTAGTAAAGTAGTGACTTCCTTAAGTAAATGAGTGACGTACGGAATCTGGTGGTGAGGGAAACGCACGCAGGTTATGCGCCTCCCCCTAAACCAGTGGTGTCAAGGTCTTCTACTGGTGGCAGTGGCATGCGTCATGGCACCCTAGCATGCACGAACTTCTCTGCGCACCTCGCGTCCGGAAAGGGAACTATGACGAGTAGATGTAACCCCGGCATTTTACAATAGGGATGGCGTTGTCACTGTTGGCCGGAGTGATGAACTGCGTGGAGGGGCGATTTTGTCGTGGCACTCGTGTCACGGACTTCCGCTCGTGGCATCGACCTTGAGAACACTGCCCTATACTTAGCCTACGGTTTTTACTGTTTTTTGACCTACGATGTCATTTCCAATCAATCGAGGGCTGGTGCACCAGGAGAGATGGCTCAGTGCATCGACCTGATGTCACTGCAGTCCCTCTGACCGGGAGGTCCTAGGTTCCACTCCCGACGGCCGAAGGATTTTCGACACTAGCTGTTCAGCTAAGTGGAATTCAGTCGCTGTCTGGAGGAGAATTCTAGCTGCTGGCTGCTTTGATCGGTAGTTTTCCGTGGTTTCTCCGATCAACACCAGGCGAATGCCGGAGCAGTGCCCTAAGAAACGCGCTACGGACCGCGCACGATCTTTCCTTCCTCTTCCTTGTCTTACACACACATTTACACTAACATGCACTACACTACCACACATGACGGAAGACCGGTCGGTAGCTTACAGCTTGTCCCGGCTGGGGCGGTGCCTCGCTGGTGGGAGATATCTGCTAGTCGACGGTAGGTCGGCGCCAGATCTCGCCATCCAGCGGAGAAAAGATCACCGCCACCTCCCGAGAAAAAACACGCACTACACTTACTGGACTAATAACCAACGTAATTGACGCGCCCGGAAACACGAATCAATCAATCAATCGAGGGCTGGTGCGCTGTTCCAACCATCCTACCGTGCCATGATGGGCGAGAGAGGGACAGAAGACGCGGCGGCGTCGCCTCGCGTCGCGTTGGGTTCCCGGCGACCTTCCCTCCTCCTTCGCTTTCCATTGAAAAGCCACGGCGGAGGCAACCGAACGGAAGGGGGCGCTGTCCTCCGCTGCGTGGCACGGAAGTGCTGGCTCACGTTTCGTTCACATCTCACCTCCAAACGACCCCGGACATCAGATCGATGTTATTTTGGAATTGTTAATGATATTTTGCATCCACAGCAACTAAATATGAATAATAATGTACAATACAGCCCCAAGTAGGGCAATTATACCTAGACTCTTAAAGACGTATTCGCCAAACCTATGAAGCTTCTGAGAAACCAAACTTTTTTAGATCCAACTGCAAGCTACCAAAAGAAATCAGAGCAAAAATAGCAATTTGCATCAAACTACCAAACTTCCAAAATTGCAATCAACTGCAAAATTAGCAAGCAAATAACTAGTCAGCCAACAATCACTGCAGTATGCAATATTTTCATCGAAACGTTACACGACGGCAGTCGCCAGTTTCTTGTAAATTTAGGTTAAAGGTCGCCAAACGCGGCGTCAATGATACTTTATACACGTAAAGGTGAAAATGTCAGTCGTTGACATGCGCATTTTCCCGCCACTGAGATGACTGAAGCAGGCGCACCGGACCGTGAGAACATCCGACCGCGTCTTCACGTAGTGAACCTCGAGTTGAGTATGCAGTATCACACCGAAATAATGTAGGAAACAAATGCTGAATTGTTTGAAAATATCTCCTTTCATAAAAAATATGTAAGAAAATTAATAGAATAAAAAAATGTTGAGAAAATAGCAAAATATGTAAAATAGTACCAAATATGAAAAAAAAATGTAACGATAAATTGGATATTGTGTTAGGAACGGCCAGAATTCCCCAAGATTAAAATTTTGAGAACGGTACGTATAAAGACAAAAAATATGTAATTCCATAAAAATCCGGTCTCTATACTGCGATTTTTGCAACTTTGGCCCTCAAGGTCCGTCTTCACGATGGAATATGTCACGGTATTACGATGGAATATGTCGCGTCTTTCTCAGTCGTGACCCGAGATATCGCGACCGTGTCAAGCAGACTTTGCGATCATGCGGCACCTAGTGGCTTGAGCGAGAAAGACTCAAATGTAATATTCATGTAATATTCCATCGTGGCCATAGGGGCTTGAGGGGCAGAGTTACAAAAATCGCACTATAGTGGGTACTGGTGAGGAGGTGGGGAAGCGAGCAGCTGGCTGGGCCATCGATTCGCCTTCGCGCCACAAAGGCCAACAAGGTGACGCCCGGAGCTCAGTCGCCAGCGGAGGCGCGCCACGCCGCATCCTTCCAGAAATCAATAGCCCCAGCGACGCTCGCTGGGGCTACTGATGCTGACGTACGCGGCCGCTCGCTGGACTGAACGCAATACAGCTGCCAGGCTCGTCCACCGCCATGCGAAGAAAGATGCATGAAAAAGTATCAATAATAATTCTGTGGTCACGGGGTAAAAGTTCTTAAGTCAAAAACCCGTAGTTTGGAGAAAACAAGGGTTAGATTACGTTCAAAATTACTCTCAAAATACCTTCGTATGGAATTCGTGGTATTGCCCTAGATTGGATAACTTCTTACCTTAAACATCGGACTCAAAGGGTATAAATACCATACTGGCAGGAAAGGACATTACATACTTATATTTCCAATTCTTTGCCAATTGAGCATGGGGTCCCGTAAGGTTCGATCTTAGGACCTATTCTCTTTCTGTTATATGTAAACGATATGCCCTCGTCTATTAAAAATGGAAGAAACGGTTCTGTTTGCTGATGACACGAATGTTCTTTGCAAAAACGAAGCAGTAAATAGTACAATTTCAAAAGTTTCAAATTGGTTTAATAATAACAAATTAATTGTTAACGAAAGAAAAACTGTTTCAATGAATTTTTGCATCTCAAATCGGAAATCGCATGTTCCATTGAAAATGAATAATATGCAATTAGCTGATGTTGAGGCAACAAAATGTTTAGGTCTTTCAATTCAATCAAACCTCAAATGGAATGTACATATAACAGAATTAAAAACTAAATTAAGTTCATTATGCTACGCATTCAGAATTCTTTCAAATTCTGTCAGCCTTCATGCAGCTCGTTGCGTTTATTTTGCAAATGTACATTCCCGCCTGATATATGGCATAATATTCTGGGGAAGCTTATCCTGTAGTATTCAGACCCTTCAGATTGCAAAAGAAAATTATTCGAATAATGAAAAAAAATGCCTTCCACGTGATTCCTGCAAGCCTCTTTTCATTGAGCTGGGAATCTTACCATTGCCTTGTCTATTTATTTACGAATCTGTAATATTTGTCAAAAATGACATACTTAACGGAGGGAACATATTTTCATGCAACATTGATATTTATAATTACAACACACGCCGTAGAAATCCACGTGCATCAAGTGTCAGTATCAACAGCCTCAGTACAAGAACTCAACATACAATACATGTACGTTACTTTACAACCGCACTGCCAGATGACATAAAACAATTAAAGTCGGTACACAAATTTAAGTTTAAAGTAAAATCTTTTCTGCTGCAAAACTGTTTCTATACAATTAGAGACTATACTGATCGTGAAAAAGAAAAATAATGTTTATTGTAACAAAACAAAGATATATAATGAATTAGTTTACGTTTGCATTGTATACATTTTAAAAAATATTTAATACGCCTGTAACAAGTAATGTACTTCAGCTTCCGGGTCAATGACCCCCATTCTCGATCAGGTTTTTGTCCAGTTTCCCTGATCCATTGAGCAAATGCTGGGATGGCCTCTTGTTTTGCTTCTAGACGTAAATGTAGCTTCACTGTGCCCACGTTTTGTTGAGCACTCCTTTTGCTTGTAGTTCATTTACCGTTGAAATTGATTTTCTATAATTCTGATCTAAAACTCTGAACTGTAATTGATCTTCTCTAAACTTGTTTTCTAAATTCATTTTTTTTAAATTCTGGCCCTCAAGAAAATGTGCGCAGATAAATTCTTTCCCACACGTCATATACAGTTTTTACTGTTTTTTTGACAAATAAATAAATAAATAGATTTTTGAGCCACCGCTTGTTTAAACGCTAAACGCTATTTCTTAATGTTTTTTTTTCTCGTTAAGGAGGCAACATTTGAATTCGGTCGTTTTACTAAAATTAAATATAGATACTTAACTTCTAGTTTCAGTTCTTAACCCAATTTTGCCAAAAACTGACTTAAGAACTTTTACCCCGTGTCCACAGAATTGTGTTTTTTTATTTATTTTTTTTATTGAAGGTCGCATCAACTACTAGGTAATTAGCGATCACTATTGGATGTAACGTTACGGTATGACGATGAAACGATATGGTGATGATTAGAGACCGGATTTTTTATGGAATTACATATTTTTGGTCTTTCTACTTAGCGCTCTAAAAATTGTAATCTTGGCGAATCGTTGCTTTCCTAACACAATATCAAAATTTTTCGTTGCATATTTTTACATATACATACTTTATTACATATTTTACATATTTCGCCATTTACACGAAAAAATGTTTTTATTATAACAATTTTCTTCAATTTTATTATCGTATTCTTATGAAAAGAAAATATTTTCAATAACAGTCAGCAATTCTTCCTGTATGCTGCGTGCTGTTTGCTGTTTGCTGGAGGTATGCTACACAATGACGCGGTCGGGTATGCACACAGTCCGGCGTGCCTGCTTCAGTTAACTCAGTGTGGCGAAAAATGTGCGTCAGTGACTGATATCAGTTTTCACCATTAAGTGCAAAAAGTATTTCTGACGCCGCGTTTTGTGATCTTTTACCTGAATTTCGAAACGTATGTATTATATTTAAAATATCTTTAGGAGTATTTTTATAAATATAATGTCTTATTATGTAAATGTTCGTTTTATAATTAATGTATTTTAATATTACGTATATATCCGATTTTACATTTTTAATAGATATTCTCGCTATTTTCATTACATATTTATGTACATATTTTCGCCTTTCATACTACATATTTTTCCGGTCTCTAATCATGAATCTTGTTTCGTTAATAATTATAGACTTTATTAATAATGTTTTAAAATGTTCTGCGACGAGCCCCAAATTGATGAGTCGGGGTGCAATCCCTCAGGCGTGGCCCGTGGCCCGTTTATTAGGGAAGTGCTCCGGTATTCGTTGGGTGTAGATCGGAGAAACCACGGAAAACTACTGATCACAGCAGCCGACCCTTATAGAGCGTCCAAGCATGTGATTGCAGTACGGAGCCTTATCGAGTATTGCCCTCTCTTTCTATCCAATTCAATTTTACATAAGACTCTTTCAATCGCAGGCTGTGTTGCGAATTCACAATGCTCTGTGTTATTCAGCTCGTCCATCCTGTTCCACGCGCAAATTTTACTGAACGATAGCTTCGATTGTGTTGTTTATAGACAAATGAGTTTTTAACCAGTTATTCCAGAACTCTCATGAATGTGATGGTTATTTCATAATTCAGTTAAATGGTTAAGTTTCGAAGAAATTAATTATAAATTATAGCCACGTGTGTACTTCTCCATTTTGACGTCCTTAAATTTTCATCATGCCAGAAACTTTTTTATTATTGAACAAAAGCCCAAACTTCCTGCGGCTGAAATGACATGGGAAGTCCAAATTGTGATATGAGGCCAACCACGTTCTGTATGAATCATGGTTTTGAGATAGACGGTGATAATGGCGATGACTTGAGAGCGCTCGGAACGAACATCTCATGTCGTTCGGAGATCTTAATACGTCTGCAATTCTAAATAGGCGTCGGGGAAAGGAAAAATAGAGTATTTATTTTTGAATTTCCCTTATTACGAAAAATGAAATACAAAAAAATTATCTAAAAATGAATTAAAATGTTACAATTAAGGAGCATTCAAGCAAAAACAAACATGTCCATCGGAAAAAAAAATTGTTCTCTATTAACTCTTTAGTGGTTACATGGTTACATTAGCTGCAGAAATTGTAGTAGGTTTGTCTGGAGAAAATAAAATATTTGCATGCAAACTACAGTAAAATAATCTCAGTCAAATGTGATAATAGTAGTCCTATTTTATGCAAAAAGCCAACATGTCCTGCGGTGCTTCGGTCAAGAGCAAGCAAGTCAAAATTTTCCAAGCAAAAGCAAACATGTCTAACTTTTAACCTGGAATATCGTTCATAATTATAAATAACTGACTTGATAGCAGTATACCTAGACTTTTGTAACAAGACTAGTAATCAGCAGAGCATATTACATTGTTTGAAAAGGCGATAACTTGTCAGCAATAAGTTTTGCGCTTGTTTCTGAAAAGTCTGTTTAGATGCACATGTTATTTGCATGAACGCTCCAAATTAACAATGTTATTTCCAAAGTCATTCAATCAGTATGTCTTATAATGTGCTTTCAAATGCAAAGATGTGGCGAATATGTAGCTGAATGTTCAAAAAGAACATTAGGCATTGTCCCGTTGCAGTATCTGATACTATACATGCCATCTCACCTTCATGAGTTGGTGTTTTCCCTTTATTTTACATATAAATAAAATGTGTGAAATAAACTGGACGTGTGAAATGACTTGAGACTAGAGGTCTGCATTCTCCGCGATTTTTACCGACCAGCTCTCGCTCGCCTCTCTTCTCTCGAGACCACGCGCTCGACTGTCCTTCCAGCCGGTTGCGGACTCCCGGGAGCAGGCGACCGACCGAGACTCGGCCGGTCTCGACAACCGGCCGAGACTCGACAACCGGCGGACCCCGTTCAAGCGAACTGCGCCACGTAACAATCGGCCGACACGTCGGAGTAAATATCTAATGCCAAGTTTGAGGAAAAGGAAGGAGTATTGAATGGTTTTTAAAATAAATGACCAATAATTTCGTTTTTTCAAATTTAAAATATAGATGAATTTTAATATTAATTTTCAAATAATAAATTTAATATAAAAAAGAAAAAAAAGCTTTGAAAAACGACTCCTCTGACGCACGGGGGAACCTCAAGTGGATCTATTGCAGTTCTGCCTGTGACTTCAAAGAAAAGGCACTCAAAAGTTTTAGAGATAATTCCGTTCTTTGTAATGACTAGGTATCGGATGCTTCGGAAATTGCCTATTTTATTCTAATGAACATAAAATTATTAATTTTCCTTCATTTTATATGGTGCAATATGGAGCAAATACAAATGCTCTGCTAAATTTAGATGCAAGTGCAATGAAATATATTAGTATCTTTCCCTTCCAATTTTGTATTTTTGCCGTCTTTTTCCAAATATTTTTGTTGTTGGTGTTGTTGTAATTTTCAGGCATCTGAAACGCAGGTCTTAGTTTGTTAACCCGACAGTAGGCGTGCGGGGTGCCTCGGTGACCTCAGCATTGTTTTGAGCTCATTGTACTTTTAGTTTTATTTATAATCTTTTCGAGCTTCTCAATATCTTTCGAGGAAAGCTTTGTGCACATATCTCGACCCTTCTCTTTGAACTGCTTCCTGTCCTTTCCTGGAAATTTCGTCGCAACGGCGATGGCGCGCTGCGTGGGAGCCACTGAGTCACCTCGCACAACCTTTGTTATCGCTTCCTGCCACGCTGTTCACAGTAGTTCACCCAAAGGAAGGGGGTCTCGTGGAGCTTCAATACTACTCCACAGAAGTCAATGATTCACAATTTCATCTTTTACGATTTTTTAATTACAATTAATCGCTTATCTTGTATTGAAACGAAAAATAATGGAATAATTGAAAAACATTGTACTCGTACATATAAAACTTTATATGCATAATTTCATGTATACATACTTTTGACGAATTTAAAATAATGTTAAATGTGTGTATATAATAGTAAATAATGTATTTTGAATTATTGAGTTGAATAGGCTGATGTGCCGTGACCGCTGTTGTTTGGCCGCCGACTGAGTCGACAAATACAAAGGCCATGTCGGCTTACATAAACTATTTCACAATAAATTACTACGCCCAATGACAAGACGTTTTGACGCAAGGAAAATAGTACCCACCTCATTTTTGTTTAGCATATGCTTTTTTCTTATATACTCGTGAAATTATGACCAAATATTCATTGTATTTAATAAATATGCCTTATATTCGGGTTTATAAGAAACTTCAGTGACATTACAATTGGTACGCAACGAATTATCTTCCCTCAAGCACTATAAATATAGAAAAACAATAAAAATTTATTTTCAGAGTCTTTGTTTGCCTTAATTCTTTCAAAAATGTATTGTTTGTCTCTATAAAATTATTTCCAGTCAATCGATAAATTGTTACTTTTCAACAAATTAATCGTTTAATTGAAATTGTATTTTCTTTCGATTACAATGAATTGAAAGTGTTGCGATCATTGCATGCGGCGACTTTATATCCCGTACATGCATTGAGGGGCGAAGCTACTGTGCAGTCCGGCGCTTGGCCGAGCGGCCGAGCGCTCGAGCGCTCGAGCGCCCGGGCGCTCGGCGACTCCCCGCGTCTCGGCGGGAGCCGCAAGGCGGCCGGTCGAAATGTCCGTTAAACAGCTATCTCTTGCCCCCCAAGCAAGGTCCCCCACCCTTCGCCGAGCGTCGGCGCGGAGCCCGAGAGTCTCGAGCGGTTGTTTTCGCCTGATTGCAGAGCTCTACTTGAGACATAAAATTCTGTGGTCACGGGGTAAAAGTTCTTAAGTGAAAATTCGTAGTTTGGAGAAAACCAGGATTCAATTATTGAGCGAGCGCTTTTTCCTGTTCTTCGACGCTATTTCCCAACGCTTTTTGGTAGATAAGGAGGCAACATTTGAATTCGGTCGTTTTACTAAAATAAAATATGGATACTTAACTTGTAGTTTCAGTACTTAACCCAATTTCGCCAAAAATTGACATACGAACTTTTACTCCGTGACCATAGAATTAGTAACATTGATCTCTATATCTATGTCTTTTGTGCGAAACAGCAATTCACCAGGAGTTGGACTTGGTTTGCTATATTTCAGTTATAATTTTCTTTTTAAGTTTTTTATAATTTATCCTTCAATGTATCTTTTTTTTATAAAAAAAACTCCTCAATGTGTATATTAAGCCATCTATTTAACCTTTAAGTAATGAATAGGAAAACAATTTTCCCGGTGATTTTTCAACCCAGCTGTAAGAACGGGATGTTTCTCGCCTGACCTCCAGAGGCGTGAGACATCTCTTATCTCTCGCTTACTGAGGATGACAAGCTGCGCGACGGCGATTTCCTTGTACCGGAGCCTCGTCCTACGCAAGGAGTTGATCGAGGTGAGCGGTCGTGGACATCTGCGACATTCCATGTCAATCTGAGTATCCACACTGTGAGTGTTGCGCGTAAGCGCTGTGCGAGAAGTGGCAACGCTGTCCTCCATAAGCGCTGTACTGCAAACAAATGCTTGGACGCTCTATAGAATTCTTCTCCAGACAGCAACCTATAGCTATTTAGCTAGTGTCGAAAATCCTGGCATCGTCGCGCCTCTGAGCTCAACTTCACTTGACGCCCTGAGCCACCTAAGCCGGTACCGGGCTCTTGCAGCAATGGCGAAGCCTGAGTGCGGCGTTCGCACTCCGCTTGAGCGGGGCGGGGCCGCGCTGGGGCTTCAGCGTCTCTTGGTGGAGCAACGGCCTCGCGCCGGGCAGACAGCTCCTGGCGAGCGTGGTCCCGGCCACCGACACCGCGCCGTGACTCCCAGCTACCGTGACCCAAGTAGAATTCATGTATGTGGAAAATAGGAGCGGGACTAGCGGTCCCGAAGGCCTTTTCTCGCTGGGGATTCACGAGATTAAAGAGATTAATCGAGGATTTTTTCGTTGTGAAATATTGTTGAAAATTATACGGTTTGTTTCAATTGAATGAGTATGTTTCAAAATTAGAACAGTCGTACCTTCACTCAAAATCGGAGAAACATTCCATTATCTGAACAGGCGAAATTAATTGTAAGAATTGTATCATTTATATTATAGTTTTAACGTAATATAAAAAAAGCGCCTGAAATTTTTAGAACGACCCCCAAGAATTTTTCTGGGGAAATCCACAAATCCAGCTTTAATTTCGTCACTGATGGAATACAAACGGGTTCTAAACACTTATTTGCTAAATCCTCTGTCTACTTCATCACATATTTTCATTGATTATTAACGAGCAAACAGCCAGATAAAATAGACATTCAGCAAAACAGCGCGTAGTGTCACTTCGTAATTTATTTTCTTCTCCTTTTTGTTGAATTACTAACAAAACTCCTTTAAGTGTTCACGCACCTTATTTAAGAAGAGAGAGGCAGTCGCTACAAATTTTTTTTTTACTATGTCAGCATTTCGTTTCAATATATTTTGTACATTACACTACTACAAAATAAGCCTATTGCTTAGGATAACATATTCCAATTTTATCTCGCTCTGCTTCAAATGGCAAACCCTTAATGCTGGAAGGCAGAGAGAGAGAGAGAGAGAGACAGACAGACAGACAGACAGACGGACAAGAGGATCGCGTAAATGGTATATTTACAACCAGTGATACGAAATTCCGCAAAAGAGGGAAGACATTCACGTATCTAGACATCTGTCAATAAACGTTTCAGTAACACATACCAAAAGGCTTCATTATATTGCTAGATGGGGAGAATAGCTGAACCCCTGTCCAAGGACCTCTAGGATTAAATCTCCATGATCACTAGAGACCGGATTTTTATGTAATTACATATTTTTTGTCTTTCTACTTACCGTTCTCAAAATTTTAATCTTGGCGAATCGTCGCCGTCCTAAGACAATATCCAATTTTTTCATTACATATTTTTACATATTTGGCTCTATATTACATATTTAACATATTTCGCTATTTCTCAATATTTCTTTTTATTTTATCAATTTTCGTGCATATTTTTATGAAAATAAGCAGTTTTAAAAAAATAGCATTTTTCCTACATTATTACTGCATGCTACTGCGTACTCTACTCGAGATACGCTTCGTGAAGACGCGGTGGAGGAAATTTTCAGTCCGACGCGCCTGTCTCAGTTATTTCAAAGTGCATGTCAGTGACAAATCATTCTCACTTTTGGTGTGAAAAGTATCACTGACGTCGCGTTTGACGACCTTTAACCTTAAAGTCCAAGAAACTTTGGCAATCACCGTCATGTAACACTTCGATGAGAATATTCCATGCTGCAGTGATTGTTTGCTGGTCGTAAAATTCGCCAGTGTGTACGATGCCTTCTATTGTGTCTAGTCTGCTAAACATTCCTGGATAACAATTTGTGAAGGTTTTATTACTGATGGGAAAGTTATAAAATCAAGTGTACTTCAACCTGTGCTTTTAAAATAATTTTTAAAAAGTTTGCATTAATTTTAAAATTTTTATAGGGATTTTTTATAAATATAAGTTCATTTTATATAAATGAGTTTTATAATAAGCGTATTTTAATATTACATATTATATCCGATTTTACATATTTATTACATATTCTTACCATTTTCATTACATATTTATGTACATATTTTGACGTTTCATACTACATATTTTTCCGGTCTCTAGTGATCACATATGGTAATATGTCGCTACATCTAAACAGAATATTCATCCTTTCCTGTCGAATGGCGTTTTCGAGTTCAACGTATTTTTATTACTAGGGGGTGGATTTTAATGAAATGCCTTTTTTCTTTACACTTTAGAACAGTGCCGTTTATTATAGATATTAATTTTATGTTATAACAAAAGGAAATTACCCATTTTTATGTCTTTTTTTTGCATTTTTCGCCGATTTTGACTAGTAAGTCATTTTTTACCTTTTTGCGTCTTTTAATGCATTTTTCGTTGATTTCATCGATCCATTTTAATGGTACTTGCTTCAAACATTATTTACGAGATGCAAAAAAATGTTCACCACAGAATCCCTGAGTAGCCTATTCGATTTCTTTGCTCATATATCGTGATGTCAGCCGTTGTGATTACCATGCAATCTAAGGTTCCTGTGACACCTATCGGCGTCCTTGTCAGTTCGGCCGATTTTGCGATAAATAAAGGCAGAGATTTAATTTGAAAGAAAAGTCCAAACTACAAGCTAGCAAGCTGAGTTCACTTGAACAAAAGGAAAATATATCGATTACATCAGTAACGTATTCAACAGTTTAAGTTGTCCATCTGAAGAAGTTTTGACCAAATTTTGTACGTAATTTTTCTTTGTTTTAGGTAATTTTTAACACATTTTAAGAGCATTTTATTGATCATTTTTGGCAGTTTTAGGTCATCAAAATCCCCCCCCTATTTATAACGGATGAATTTTGACACCACGTGGTCCGCGACCGATCCAACGTACTACGTTTCCAAGTGCCTCCCGGCCCTCGCACTCGCGACCTGCTTCTTGCCTCCGCCCTCACTCTGGCGCTCCACCTTCAATAAACGTCCCTCACTTTAAGAGAATTTCATTTCAACAGAATACTATTTTATTGGCCTGCTCTTTCACTAGAACATTTACTACAATTATACAACTGCACTACACGTCATCATGGACAATTGCAAATATAAATGAACACCTCCTTGGTAAGAAACGCAAAAGTATTTACATGGTCTAGTTGTAGTGTATATGCAAGGGGTCAGTTATACTCCCGATTAACCATTATAACTATTCTTGAAAATGTATTT
>JAHLJT010008446.1:292665292-292715412 GCA_031308135.1 Acheta domesticus
CTGCTTGGAGGGGCGATTTCGTTGTGGCACTCATGTCATGGACTCAGCTCGTGGTATCTACCTTGACAACACTGCATTACTCCTTAGTGCGTTGGCTTTAGCGCTTTCGGAAATTCGAAGCTGCTTAGTGGCCGGTGGCGCGGCGGGAACACTCCCGTCTTTTCTTTTGCTGCTGCGTCTACCACCTGACAGTCATTCGGGATGATCTCTTCAGCGAAACGCCTCGACCGTGAGCAAAAGCCGCAGTTGTGTCCCCTTCGCTCTCCTCGACAGCGAATAGCGAGAAACGACAGGTAATGCGATTCAGATACAACACAACATAATACATGTTGCTAATGAGACATTCGTGTTTCGCGTACCTAATTATCAGGGCTCTGATTCTGATGACATGTCATTTTTTCATTGTTGTATTCTAGACATAGTAAAATTGTAAAGTCATGATTATCACGACGTATATGTCACGGAAATATATAGTTATTGGGTCATTTGTTGGTATTTTTGGTCATTTCTGACATATTTCGATTTTCATGTCATTTTTTTCTGGGCATTTGCATCATTTTTGTCATTCTTACGCATTTTGTTTCTTTTTCGTGTTTTTTGCTAGTGCTACTGCAGTGACTCTGTTTTTCGAACTCTTAAGATTACACGGATCTTCGGTAACTTCCTCGACCTTTTCAAAATTGACGGTTGAATGATCGGAGCTAAAGAGTACATTTCCTCCTAAAATAAAGACTTTATATCAGTGGTGTCAAGGTCTTCTACTGGTGGCTGTGGCACGCGTCGTGGCACCGTAGCATGCCACGAGCATCTTCTGCGCAACTAGCGTCGGGAAAGGGAAATATTAGTAACCCCGCAATTTTACAATAGGGAAGGCGTTGTCTAGTGGCGGGGGTGATTTCGTGCCACGGACTCCCGCTCGTGGCATCGACCTTGACAACACTGCTTTATATAACGTATAACAACGTCGTAACCATAGACTCCTTCGCGTATTTTTAAGAAACCAAAGAGCGGCAAGTTTGGCTCATGGGTGATGAAAACTCGCCGCACTTTGGCTCAGTTACATGGACCTCTTTCACATACTCCTGCATCGAGACATAACAAAGAATAAGCGTCGGCCATTCAGGTAAAGTTGAACGCGAACTGGTGCATGGATGTTGCCCTTGCATGTATCAGAGGTTGGAATCTCGGATGCGGCATACGCGTCCCTTCCCGACGTGCTGAAGGAATGATTGATTATTTAGTGATCCCGGGCGTCAACGGCTAAGATAATTAGTTCTGTACGCGCAGTGCCTGTTTTTAATGGCGGGAGGTGGTGTTGACCATCCTCCACTGGATGGCGAGATCCGGCACCGACCTACACGTCGGTCTTCTATGTTTTCCACAATCAGGTATCTGCCACCAGCGGAGAGCACCGTCCTAGCTGGGAAAAGCTCTCAGTTTCTGACTAGTCTCCCGGCGTGTGTGGTAATGTAGTGCATGTATGTGTCAGACCGGGGCGGATCCAGCCGATTATTTTGGAGGGGGGCCATCGTACATTTTTGTTAAATAATAAACATTTTTGTTTTATTATATATTATTTATGTCCTGTAGATACGATACTATACAAATTATTGTTTCTATAATTACATAATTCGAATATTAATACGTATTTAAATCAATTTTACCAAACAAAGGAAGGTAAACGAAATCTCTAGGCCTTTGGGGACCATGGATCCGCCAAGTGGTGTAATTAAGGGGTGAGAACATGACAATGAAGTGGAAGGAAAGATCGCACGAGATCCGTGACTCGTTTATTAAGGTACTGCTCCGGCATTCGCGTGCTGTCAGAGCAGCTGCCCGCTAGAATTCTTCTCCAAACAGCGGTCGAACTCACCCAGCTGTGTAGCTAGTGTCGAAACTCCTACCATCGTCGGAAACTGCCGGTCTGGCTGAGATTTCAAGTTCGTGTAAGGAAAGCAGTGGTGCAGCATCTATGACACTCCAGCGATAAATTGTAATCACCGAGCAATATCTTCAACAACGGGCCACGGACAGCACACTATCTTTCCCTTCCTTATCCTGCACCCATTGCCAACCTTGGAAGCGGCCGAGAGGAAGATTCCCTAGCTGAATGTGGCTCATTCTTCACAATCTAGAAATGACTGTGGTCGTGCTGCAAGGACGCAGTCTTCTGAATATATTTCGTGAAGTTAAGAGCACCAGACAAAGAAGATGAATGTTGCAGCGAAGACCTGCAAACTTTTTCTAGCAAATGATACTGAAAATATTTATTTTCGGTTCTGACATTAGCTTGCCCTTCACGACAAGACAAGAGTCGACCGCCGCCGGGCGTAGAACATAGGACCTGAAGACTTCCTTAGTAGGAGCATTAGATAAGAGTCAGTATTCCGTAGAGAAACTGAAATGGAGATATGGCAGGACACGTGGCACGGCAAAAACAACAAAGATGGCAACACATAGTACGAAAAAACATTCATTCCATGAACAGTCATATTCCGAAACGAATTCATGGCAACCTCGCAACTGGGAGTCTATGTAATCTCTATATTGTGAATCGCTATTTTGTGTCCAGACAATGATGTTTGTGGATTTCGTAATTCCGAAGAATCTAGAGCAAGGAAAATCTTTTTCAGTGTTTTGCCAACGAGTTTTATTACACTATCGCTACGATATGTTGCAAACGTTTGTTATTAATAGAATGCGTCAACACAGGGACAAAGTTAAGGCTAAAAGGCAAACATCTATCGTAAATAAACGAGTGAAGAGTTCATGTGTCTGTGGCAGTCTCAAATATATTCATTTTCTATTTATATTCAATTAAGACATTTACAGAAATATACCACCGGGTATATTTCTTAGCAATGAGAAACAAATTCTGCTGAATTGGAGGATGAGTGGACAAGATGGGAATTATCCCACTTTTTTGTGTTCGTATTTATCCTTTCAAAAAATTTTATTGAGTTATATTTTTTATTAAATGTGCTTAATTTAACGTCATTTGGTAAGATCTCATCCTTCTATTTATCTTTTATACTAACTACTTATATTTTCCCCCATTTTACACACATAATTTCACTTATCACACTACATAATTTCATCTTTGATTTGAGTGTATTTTAATTCTTTCATTTTACTCAATATCTTCAAAGTTTATTGGTCATTTTTCAGACATAAACATATCGATAATTTATTAACTGAGCATGTATCAACCATAAATTATATTTTATGGTTGATACCTCCTCAATCCTTAAATAGTAATCATTATGGATTACCAATTATCTGTTGCCACCACGAAATTTGTTATTTGTATACAACTAAAGAACCTACAACACGAGAAACGAACGTTGTTTGTGGACAGACAATAAAGACTTTTTGGAAAAAATGTCATTAATTGCCAAAAAAGGAAAATTATGTGATTAAGTAATTAATTAATATGTGCCAGACAATTATAATTTTCACATCTTTTTATCTGTTTAAAAAACTGTCGACAATGTTGTCAACAGTACCATTACAATCGTAAAGAGTATTGTTAATATTATTGAAGTAAATATATTTAATGCATAAACATTATTAATATTTTGCGGCCTACGAGCATTGCCAGTCCTTCAATGCTCACCTCTCCACTCTAATACTTCCATGATCTCTTGCTCTCAGGTAACAGTGTGTGATATCTGTGAGCGTGAGTGAGAGAAGCTGGCTCATACAACCAGAACAACGGTACAAGCAACGAAAGGGGCCCACGGGTCACCACAGGCATTTGTCACTCCATGATGCAATGCCGCTCCGATTTTTGCTCGTTCTGGGCAGCACCAGATACGTCACGAACAATGTGACCACAACCCTGCACTTCGTTTGAAAACCCAGGCCAGATTTCGCAGACCAGGCAAGCGAGCCGTGCCAATGACCCCACTTTTGTGAGTGGCATAAAGTGATAATTTTCACTAAACAATACGTAAATTGCGTAGTTGATATAAAAGTTGTAATATTAAAAAAATTATATATATATATATTTCAAAGACTTGTGGCAAGATGATGATTATTTGGTATCTGGATGCATTTGAAATTTCTGCTAATATTGTGACTCAAAATTGCAGACGAAGCACATTGGCTGAAGTTGGATAGGCTGCGCAACAGAACACTCATGTCATTGCATAATGTGCCCTTCTATAATAATCGAGTAACCTGAGTGCGTCCACCCGTCTGTCTTCACTCGCGGTTAGATCTAGGTTCCGGTCCACCAATCACGGCAAATGAGGTGTCACGGTCTTCTGGTGCGGAACTCATCATTTTTTGCGGATCCATCCATTCTACGAAATTTCTCTAAAAACTTTTTTTTTTGTTTACACAACTAAACGAGTTTTCTGCGTCACCTACAGAAGAGAACAATATCTCATTCGATTCCTCTCCACGTAGTATATCGATTGTCACAATTCTTATTCAGTTCCTTCTAAGATGTTCTGGAGGGATCCTAGATAAAACCTGATTTTGTTGGTTTCCATGCCCCGCGAGTGCATTGGTGGAATGCAGTGAATTTGTATTTATCGTTTATCACATTGACGATAAACCTAATTTTGTACTGAAGCAAAAAATTAAACAAATATTTTAACCAATACATTTTCATGTACGTAACATTCGTTTCCAAAAACGGACGACCAAGGCAACTGTAATATATTTAAAATTTATTGGTACTCTGATCTTGTAAAGCCCAAACAGAACGTTTGAACATGAAAATGCCATCCGGAAGCGCCACGCTAAACTAGTAATATGTCACAGTGGCGTAGCTTCAGTTAGTGTCACGCGGGGCAAAACTAATGGTATCACCCCCCATAAATTAAAAATAAAAAACTATTAACGAATAGTTTATACATTGTTTAATTGAAATATATTTGCACATGACATTAATTTATAATATATTAAAAAACTGCATTTAATTCCAAATAATTGAAATTTAATTGTAAATAATCTAAAACGAAGTGTGACTAATTAACAAGTGCATGTTTTTATAAAAAAATATTTTAAAATAATTATTAAAATTATATAATTCCAATTATAACATTTTCTAATTGGTTTCACCCCTAAAATGGTGTCACCCGGGGAGGACTGCCCCCCTGCCCCCAACAAGCTACGCCACTGCTATGTCGTTGTCCACGAGTACATTTGCCTAGCAGGGCTACCACACGCGGCGTAATCTTCCAAGAGGACGAGGTATCCACTGATGAGTCTCCGCGGGAAAGCCCTAGAAAGTCCCTCAGGGCGCTGATAGATGGGAGCCGGGAACGGGATATGGCAACACCGAAATGGAAGCCCAACTAAAAAAAGAAAAGGGGAACTAATGAAGAAACCTGTGCCACAAGGGTGGCTGAGGCACGTACTAAATCGCTTCTGCATCTCCCAAGCGCTGGAGAGAACGGACAATATGCCCCAACCACGTGCTTCGCGAGCTTCTACCGCAGGAGGGCAAAACGAGGCCAAACTGTGGGAAGAGGCGATAAACAAGCGTCGGGACACTGATTACTGAACACAGTTACATAAGTCGGAAAACACTGCGCCATTTACTGAATAGAACACGTAACGGACACCATATTGAAACAAGTCAACATTAATGAATTTTTCCCAGTCGATAGCGCAGTTACAATCAGATCTCCACTCCAAAACTATAGAATGATCTATTATGCGTTATGGCTCACACCAAAACCAATCTAAGTAGACAAAATGGCTAGTCACAGGAGTGCGCATACGGGGACAAGGGGTCATGGCCCCTCAAAATTTCGAAAGGAGTCCGCAGTCTTATGTAATAAAACATATTATTTACGTAAGTACGATCGGATTTCCACCTTTTGCTGTCCTCGTTTTACAATGTAGTAGTAAAGAAACATTATTGTAATCGTGCGGCGGAAAACGATGACTTCTGGTCAGAAAAAAGCCCTTGTAATGAAAAAGTGGATAAATCGTATTCCTATGTGTAGTAAATTAATTCCTCTAACACGATGAGCAGTGAGAATCCATGTTTTGTTGGTTCTTTGCACCAAAAAAAATCTATTGACTGCAAAACTTCTGTCTGTCCCAGTATTCATCACTCCGTTTTGTCCGTCTCTCCAATTGTCCGCCTGTGGTTAACGCTAGCTCGTAAGCCGTTCAAACCATTTTTTCCATAATTTATATTGCCCTGCAGTGGCGACTAGCGCCCCAGCAAACTAGAGGTTGCAGATCCGTGGAATGATGGAAATGTGATTTTCAAAATTCAGAAGACTAATATATACTAAAATGTAAGAAAATCATGTAAATTAATTAAAACTAAGTTAAATAAAATATGTATTGAAACATTACTTACATACTTTTATATTTAGTGTCCGTATCATTTCCCGCGCACGTGATTCTGATTTTGATTTCCATTGGGCACATAAGTTTTTGAATTAGTTACGCATTGAGACGATGGACGGTAACAGAATTCATACAAAAAAAACTAATGGTGCTACACAATGGTACAGACTTTCCCGTATTAGTTTTCTATTTTCCTGGGTCTTCGCTAGCTATTCGGAATTGCCACATACTCTTTCTTGCCAGCTACCATCTATCATCGCCAAAAGTACATTTTTTTGTCATTTTCTTAATTTTTCGGTTTCCTATTGGTAGAACAGAAACATTAATTTTAGAATATTAAAGAACACAAAAACCTAGCCGTAAATGGCAATTTTCTTTTAAAAATTATGTGCCGTTTAAGAGAAAATGGCGTTTTAGCACTACTAAAAATGCGAAATTTGAAGCTCATTTTCACAGAAAATTTTTGAGTTTTCAAAATACTTTATTTGAAGTTATTTGAAGCACTTACACTCACAAATATAATCATCTTTACAAATTGCGGATAATGTGCATATTAAAGATGTGAGAGATCTTTCAAAAAATTTACATTTATATAATTTTTGAAAAAAACAAAAAAACTCAAAATAAACTTCACGCTATACTAATGAGTGTAATTAGCACTATCCGTTACAAAAAGTTTCAAGAAAAAAATTGCAGCCATATACGAGAAAATGACGTTTGAGCATTTCTGAAAATGCCGAAATTTGAGCTACTTTTCACAGAAAACGGTAGTGTTTTCGAGAAACTTTACTTGACATTATTTAAAGCATATATACTCGTAAATATAATAATGTAAAAAAATCGCCGATAATGTAAATATTAACGACGTGAGAGACAAGTAAAAAAAAATTACATTTTTGTAATTTTTGAAAAAACCAACCGATAGACCAAAAATGGCTTTTATGTCATTGATAGAGTACATTTACCACTATCCCTACCAAAAGTTTAAAGAAAAAATTTGGAGCCTTTTTTGAGAAAATTTTGTTTTTGTAATTTTTTAAAATTGCACATATTGCACGCAATATTGCACGAAAACTACCAAAATTGTGAAAAACATTTACATGACCTTTATTAAAGAACTCAATATGCAGAACAAATTTTATTTGAAGAAAAAATCTCTATCTTCAATTTTGTAGTTGGAGAAAGACGCCGAAAAAAAATTCAAACTTTCACAATTTTCGAAAATTCAGAGCTGTACGTGAAAATCGGACCTATGCCATGTTAAAAAGTGTATTTTCCTCTATTCATACAAGAAATTTAAAGAAAAAATTTGGAGCCGTTTTTGAGAAAATCCCCGGGGGGCTTCATATAAAGTACCCCCAAATTTTAAAGAATCTTTTTCAAAATCACAAAGCTTCGACTAGAATCAGATCGACTGGGGAATATCAATTTTGAAGAAAATCGACCGAATGGTTTAGGCGCTAGCGTTGACCACAGACGGACAGACGGACGGAATGCGGTCAATCGATTTTTAAGTATAAAGAAGCAACAAATCATGAATTTTGACCACACCACGTGTTAGGGGATTTTTTTTCTTAATTTAGCAACTGGTTTTATCCACTTATTCGTTTTCACGGCCCGGCAATTAATTTTTTTTCCGCCGAAAATTGGCCATTTTTTCGCGCAGCATTACATAACTTTCCCTATACTACGTATATCACTCCGTGTATACGTACGTATACGGGAAAGTAAAAATGGTTTAAAAAAACACTGAAACATTATCTATCTCAAAAATGGCCACAATTTTTTCATTGAAAATTTGCAGATAAAACCAGTTTTTACTCTTCTAATATTCTTAAAATCATATTTCCATTCCATTATGGGACCGGAAAATTGAGAAAATGTGAAAAATCTTTGAGGTGCCTAATGGTGGCAGCTGGAAAGGGGGGTTGGGGAAAACCGAAAATCTTTCATTAATCCTTTTCTCGGATAGTGCAAAGTACGTTGACTCAAATGCATCAGGTCCGATATTTGTTCAACTCTTAATTTTCTACAATTGGAAAAGTTTCAAATAACGCGAGAAAGTATACGCTCTACTCGCAGAACTAATTTAAGCTAGTACTGTGAATAATTGATACACGAATTTAAGGGAAGACTCTCTCCAAAGTATAGAAAGCCGTACAGTACAAATTATACCTGTATATTGATTGTATCTGTAGGCGCAGAGAATACGTGGTTGTCGTATTTCCCAACTTTTAACTCATCAAATTATTGATTACAGGAATTACAGCGACTCTGTAATAGTGAGAACTACAAGTATCCGAGTACATTTTAATTACAAAATCAAATATCACACAACAGTGCGAGCAAACTTTCAAAGCCTGTCGTGAAAAGAAGAGAACATTGAAAACCGTACGGAGCTACGCAGTACATTTCTGCGAGGAGAAACGCATTAGTCAGCCGCCCCTGGGGGACGAATGTGTCGTCACTGTAACCGCAGAGCCCGAAAATGAGACCATGTTTTCGTGGAAAGATATCAAAAGCTGATCAATATTTACTGTTTAACCGTCAGGAGGCGACAACAGCGTCGTTCCGTAAGAATTGGGTGCCGCACTGTAGCTGGCAAAGAAAAAGCGGCTTAGCGCGGGGATTGGAAAAATTAGGGAGTTTTTGCACCTTCGAACGTGAAGACTATGGATCTTCTGCTCATGCGCAGTTCCAGTTTCGCATCATTAGGGAGTTTTTGCCACCTCGAACGGTAAGCACTATCGATCATCTGCTCAAGCGCAGTTCAAGTTTCGCATCACTTTAGTGCATCTGCGCATGCGCAGAAAATCGATAGTACGTAACGTTCCATGTGGTAAAAACTTCCTATTGTAGTGCATCTGCGCATGCGCAGAAGATCGATAGTGCTTCGCGTTCGAGGGTGCAAAAACTCTCTATTCTGCGACGCGCCGTCGGGCAGGGTCACAGCCCGACCGCCGCCGCCGCCGCCTCCTCCTCCTCCTCCCGCCGTGTGGCGTCGCGGCGCGACGTCCGCTGCCCCGCGTGCAACGAGTCACGTCGGCGTTGGCGGCGGTGAGCGCGGCGCAGAAAGGTGACGCCATCGCGAGCGCGGGTCGCGGGGCTGGCCAGCGGCGGTCGCGCGACGCCGCGCCGCCTGACGAAACGGCCCAGCCGCCTCGCAACCCGCTCCGACGGACAGGCCGACTAAGCATAGGCCCGGCCTCCCCAAATTATGCCAAGACTAGCTTTCAAATGCGTTTTGCAAGAACAATTTAAAATGAAAAGAAATGTTTATTATTCAACGAAATGAATTTACACCTCAATTTTATGGTCCGATTAAAATAAGTTGGTGATTAACAGTTGTACGTATGAAGCTGTAGCTTTATACAGTATGAGTTTATAATTTGGTTACATTAATAAATACTTCAAGTGTTTATTTCCATGTTCCGGGAACGCATACTCGGTGGTACGCAAACTGTCAAAGTCGCTCCCTTCCATTCCCAACTGTCAATCACCAACTTCTTTTAATCGGACCATAGTATAGTATAACGTGCGTGTACAGAATATACTCCACTCAACAGTTTTCATAAGCGGAAAACATCCCCTTGAGCTAAAATTTCCTCGAGACCTTTGTCTTGACGTTTTTTAAAAGAGGTGAAAAATGCGATTCGACAGCATATGTGCCGTCCAAAATATAAGAGGTCAGGAAAAATCGTTTTTCGCAAAGAAGTATTTTGTTTAGAAGATTTGAAGAAATAAAAACACTCCCAAAATTGGTTCTAAACATTTTTTACAAGTAATGGGTTTCGACATATTTGAGGTTACAAAAATGCAAACACAGACTTTTTCGCAAATATCTGATTTGATTTGATTTATTTAGTCAAAAAACAGTGAAAACCTTATGAGGGAGATAAGAGAGCAGATCATCTGCGCACGTGTTCTTGAGCTTCAGAATCACTTCCCAACATTTTAAATGTAAACAGCTGAAAGACAAATAAAAGCTTAGAAAATAAAACAATCATAATAGCCGAGGGGTCACTAAGCCTGAGGAGCCGAAGCTTCGTCGTGCCTGAAGGTTCACGGGTTCGAATCCCGCCCGGGGCTTAGAGGTTTGTGTGTGTCTGTATACTGTTACCGTTACTCCCAAGTAATAAAAAGTCTTGTTTGTCCATTCGTTCGCCCATCTGTCCGTCTGTGGTCACCGCTACCCCCTAAACCGTTCAAATGATCTTAAAAACCGGTACTTCCCGATCGATCTCAACAAACTCGGGGCCCGGTTAATTTTAAACGGATATTTTGATTCTATGGAGGGCACTTTCAATGAAGCCTCAACATTTTCTCAATAATAGCTCAAATTTCTCAACAATAGCTCTAAATTGCTCTCTTGTTGACAGAACTCTCTGATTTTCGAAAAATTACTAGTTAGAAATAATCCAAGAAAGTACGTGCTGGCGTAGCACCACTAGTTTATATTCTTACCTTAGCTTGAAATTCGTAGTAGAGAGAAAGTATTATAGTCCCTCTGCGGAAATCGGCGATTTTTTGATAGAAAATGCTTATTGTGGGGTCCTAGTAACTACAAAGTTCATAAATATTTTTCCTTTATGCAGTAAATTACTTCCTCTATTATAGTATATAATAAATAATAGTGGTTTGACAGCATGTACTGTTATTTTAATACACAACATACAAATTAACGTTTTTTTTAAAATTCTGAATAATTATTACAAGAAATATCAACCTTTACAGGATTAATCGGAATAGAAAATAAATAGGAAGATCTTTTTTCATCTCATACTTAGTCCAATTTAATTGTACACTTTATTTTTTTCTTTCCCTCCTCCTTCGAAAATCTTCGGCGTCGCTTGGATGACGTAACGGTTAGCGAATAGATGTATATCGAAGTTCGCAGGTTTAAATTCGATCGAAGCAGTGAATGTTTAAGGACAGAAAAACAAAAACACAAAAAAAACAACACAAAAAACAAAAAAAACTCCGTACCCCTGCCTTTGGAGGGTAAGTAAAGCTGGGTATCCCATTTGTAGATTTACTGCGTATAAAAGATCCTTTAGCTCCCAAAATCCTCCGAGCTAATTACCTATTTCGTCGCCCAAATAATACCTCATTGTTAGTCAAGAATACAGCGCAACGAGATTTTCGTAACTAGGTGGAAGTGCAGGTCCGATGGCCTGAGCCTCGCCACTCGAAGGCATCACTGAATCGAGTTGAAAATCTTGATTTCAGAGGTTTGCTGGAAGAGGCGTCCTTCGGGCCTGAGCCACCCTAACATCCTGGTCAACGCTGCCTTGTCAACGAAGGCCGAACAGAATCCGGAAGCGCCACCGCCGCTGCCGCTGCCGCCGTCTTCACCTTCGTTTTTTCCGCCGCCCCGCCATGCTGGCGGCATATGCGTCTTACCTCCAGCTGTCAACTGGTTCACCACCCGTTTCGGGATTTTCTCGCGCGGGGGGGGGGGGACTGTAGAGGCTCGCGGTCGTGGACGCAAGAGAGTGGTGTCACAGCCTTCCAATTTAGTATGAAACAGGTGGGTCGTTCTTTTAGATCAACCATCACACACCCACATTGAAATTGTAATTCTAAATGTATAAATATTTTTTATATTCAATTAAGTTAGTATTTTATTGTCTTGTTGAATGTGTAGTTTTCTTATCAATAATTATCACTGAACTTGTCATAATGGCGATATTTATTTATTACCATACATCAGAAAAAAATATTTACCATCGAAAACTGATAAAAAACTGTACGTAACGTACTACTATGGGAAGAATTGCAATCTGTGTATGAGTTCTTGAATTCTGGGAACGAGGGGTGGTCGAAAAGTTTCTATCCTAACAATAAAATCATGACAGAAATTTCATAACACCAATTTATTTTTCAACATTATAACCTTGTACACTAATACGCTTACGGGTACGATCATACAACTTTCGCAGGCCATTCAAATAAATGGTATTTGGTTTCGAGTTCATTCAGGAATTCACAGCATCAATCATTGCATCATCACTGTCAAATCGCCGTCACTTTAGGTCCTTATTGAGGTTTGGGATAAGATAAAAGTCTAATGGAGCCAAATCAGGAGAATATGGCGGATGACGTAACAATTCGAACCTGCAGTCATGTAGTCTCCTGGGTTGCGGGGGCTTTGTCCTGATGGGGGGGGTGTCCTGATGCAAAAGAACACCATCTGCCAACTTTCCATGCCTTTTTTCTTTACCCCTTCTCTCAAATGTCGCAGAAGGGTGCAATAGTAAGACACATTTATGGTTACGCCCGTCTAAGGGAAATATATCATAATTACCCCTTCTGCATCCCAGAAAACGAATGCTATCACTTTCCCGGCTGATTTCGACACAAGAATTTTTTTGCTGTAGGGGATGAAGGATTCTTCCATTGTTGCGACTGGTGCTTTGCCTCAGGATCAAAGTGGTGAACCCACGTTTCATCCATTGCTGCGTCCCTTCCAAGAAAAGTCTTCATCCGATTCAAAATGTCGGGCGATTTCTTCACAGCACAGCGCTCAGTCCCTTTTCTGATCTTTCGGAACCCATCGAGAAGAAACTTTTCGCATTTCCAAAAATATCCCCAATAATATCAAGTGCCCAGCCACAGAAGATTCCAAATGTAACCTCAATGTGCTGCAATATTGTTTGGCGATCCTGCAATATCAGAATGTGAATTGCAGTCGCTTTTCCATCTGTGGCAACGGTGATGGGCCTTCCACTCCTTGGCGCATCTTCCACACTTGTTTTCCCTCGTTTGAAGTTTGCCGCCCAGTTTTTCATTGTCGCATACGACGGAGCACTATTCCACTCGGGAAATTAAAACCATTAGTGTTTAACTGTTTATACGAAATACCCTAATCGGAGCGGTGTATCTCAAAAGGTATATCACTTTTTCTATCCGACTTTTCTTACCCTTTTTCCCTACTGGCCGATCATAAACTGTGACTCATCCATCTTAGGAGGCGGTATACATGGAACGCGATGTCCATTGAACAGCGATGTCCATTGAACAGCGATGTCCATTGAACAGCGTATGTACTACATTACCTCTATGATATTAACATGCTTTCAGTTATTTTCAATATTTGGCGTATTTTGAAACTGTTGGACGTAATTTCATTCGTGGAATAGTCCTCTTAAATACCACTCATGCTTTGGAAATTCTCAGATGATTCCCTTCCTCGCTTCGCGAGTCGGGGATATATCGACAATTTCCAAAGTACTCGTGGTATTACCTATGATAAATATCCCTGTTCCTAATAATTCCTGAAGGTAGTAAATTCCTACCACGTTGTGTTGTCACAATCCATGTTTTGTGGGTCTCTCATACCGAAAAATCGATTAATGCAACACGTCTGTTCTTCCATCTGTCTGACTGTTGGTGGTGAACGTTAGTGCCTAAACCAAAATTGATATTTTCGGATCAACCTGAATGAAATCCAGGGTATGCGAGAATAAATTGGATATCTCGATTTGGGGGAAGGGGAGTTACATGAATTTCAACAGCTTCAACATTTTTCCTGATTTTTTGAAATCTGGAAAAGTTTTTAAAAAAGTAATTTTCGTGTAATTTTGCGTGAAATATAGGCAAGTTTTAATTTTTAACCAATTATTTTCTCAAAACTCAATATTTTTTCTTTCAATTTCGTATTTATCCAAGGACGGTGTAGAATGGGTGTTGGTCCAAAATTCGGTGAACTCTGTGTACTTTCAAAAATTGTAAAAAATTAACATTGCAAATGTACAATATTAAATATAGAGAGGCCTCTAATGCTGTATGAGTAATGAATTTGTTCTAAAACATATCTTGAAAAAGGTAGTGTGCATTTGAAAACAGAAAGTAGTTTTCGCGTAATTTCTACACGAAATAAATGTAGAGTAAGTCAGCAGTAAACGAAAACATTTGCTCACATACGGGTCCAAATTTGTATTTAATTTCTTTAATAGAGCAAAGAACGCTAAAAAAATGGCGCAGGTCGCATTTTTGTTGAACTCTCTGACTTTTAGAAAACAGTAACATTTACATTTAATGCGCCAAAGTATGTCCTGTGTTTCATTGGCTTATTCCGCCGATGCGGGCCTCACGAGTTCTATTTCCTTTCGCAGCGCCTCTCGAGCAAACTCCGCTGCCCGCCCCCCTCACAAGGCCAAGGGAGGAAGCCACAGCGGAAGGGAAGTGACACACAGGCCAGTGGATAGTGGACGTGGAAAACTGCGATTACTCACCGCTTTGCTTTCGGCGCTGCGGTTACTTCCAAATGGAGTAATCAAGCTGCCGAGTTGCATACAGGGCGATAACGGTTTCAGCATGCGTTCCGAGCTTCGTCTCGGGGGCCTTTGGGCAACATCAGTTCATTGGTGCTGTCGGGCATGGTACGTTAAGATGTAGACCCTGGGGAGGGGTATGTATTTAGTCTGAGCGAAATAGTGTACAGCCGTCCTCGGTGCAAGTGGCGTATTATGCTTGTTACGTTGCGTCGTGCTTTCACAAACATCGTCATAAAGGAATTAAACCGTTCAAATATCCAGCATCAGTTGATAAACTATTTCGTTCGTTTTGTGTTTTGGTAACTAAACGTTTCGGTTTCGATTTTCAAAGAGGCCCAAACGGTTTTCCCCGTGTTTTTATTGAATTATTGTGTCTTATTTTTATTGTACTATTGTGTGTGTGTGTGCGCGCAGTAATGTACTTTCTATAATACGTTCTATAGTCAGCATACACATTTTGTGGGTCCTTAATAACGAAAAAACGATTGACGGCAAAACGTCCGTCTGCCCGTCCGGCCAACCGTTTGTCAGTCCTCGTTTGTGATCAACGCTAGCTCCCAAACCTGCCTGGTCCTGTTTTTGGCGAAGTCTCCGTATTTTCGAAAATTGAAAAAGAACCTTTCAAAAGTACAATACTGTTTATAAAGTTTTTTGTGGAGTTGGATCTATTCTAAAGAAAAGTGGATCTTAAAAAAAAAGCCAAGAATAATTTTTTGAAAAACGAGTATTTTTCGCGTAATATTTCCATGAGGTTAATGCAAATTATATTTTTTCTAATAGAACAATTTAGCTCCATAAAATAGCGGAGGTCCCATTTCCGGTGAACGCACTGTATTTAAAAAAAATCAAATAAAAAATTAATTTTGCAAAACAACAATATTGATGATCACAGGCGCACCCATGATTTTTCTTGGAGGAGGGGGACCACAGTATTCTGTACAGCTGACCTGATGTTTTTCTTAAATATTTTTTTCTTGGTGCTAAATATAAAATGTATTTTAAATTTTAACTAAGAGTTAATTGTTATCAATCACTTATCATGTAAACAATTGTTAAATGCCTCCCTCGTTGGGAGGGCCAATGTTGATAATAGATTTTTTCCTTTAATGAAATCTGTTCCTTAAAACTAGATCTTGAAACTATGTAAATGAAAATCTCTGAATTTTTGAATATTGCAAATACCAAGGGAAGGTTGAGCGTAAGTTCGCGATTGGTGGTGTACGAGAAACGTGACTGACGCGTTAAACCTATGGACCTGAGTTCGAATCCCTACGCGGAGAAAATATTTCGAAACTTATCAACGAATCTATTGTCGTATGGGTGCTATGATACAAATTAAATCACTTTAGAAGCTGACAAATTAAAATTAGCCATTTTTACACGAACAGTGATGATAATATAATTCTTTAGTATTCAAAGAGGCGTGTACAAATCATCCTATTTTTCCTATTTCTAAAACATCCGATGTTAGTTCATTCCTGATGAATTATCACATTACCAATGAGAATATATGAATTCAAGTAACTGCTTATCCACTATCACGCTGCAAATTCCATGTGCTGTAGAAATGTACAACAGCAGAAAGCAAAGAGTTCACCTCTCGGAGTGGGCTTATTTGTTACGACAGATTCGCCCGAGGCGCCAGCTCATGACATTTCACGTTCTTAACTTAAATAGAACAAATGTTGTGTCAGATTAACAGTACTTGCGCCACCACATCCTGATCATTTGAGTGACGTATGCAGGAAGCACGGAGAATTTGCTGGCACGCGTGGAAGGTATTGGGAAACCTCCGGCCATTCCCTTCCAGTATTTGTCCTTTTCCTTAGTTTAGAATAAAGTGGTTCTAACTTGGGCAAATGATATGCTCGTTTTGTTGAATAGCATGCACAGAGCCTACCGTTTGGTATACGCGTCGGTTTTACTCGTATGGGTTTCCCGCGTCACATATCGTTCCGAACTTCTTTAACAACCTCATTATTATTATTATTATTATTATTATTATTATTATTATTATTTATTACTATCATTTTTTAATTATTTTATTTATTGCCTTTAGGATTTGGACTGGATGATACCTGTTCAGATGTTCATAATCAGCTAAAAATCAACTTTATGTATGGTTTTCATCCAATTTACACAATTCGACTTTTTTATTTGTGAAAACTTTTCTTTATGAACAAATATATTAATTAATTTTGTAAATAATAAACAATTTACATGTTTCTTTTGTCACACCAACTTTTGTGCGCCTATTGCGGCTCAGCCATTCGGGAGGAGCTTATTAGACAAATGCTTAAAATTGTCTTAAGAGCTTATTTTCGAATTTTCGCGTTTCCCTCCCTGGACACCTGTATATGTACGATAAACAGCATTGTTTAAATGATGAATGGTAACAAAAATTATGGAATAAAATTCAAATATTTGAGTCTCTATACACGTATTTTATTTTCCACAAACAGTTCAGGAAACTTAGACAATTTAAAACCGTCAAAAACTTTGGATTGTTATCGCCAGAAATACAACTATTTCGAAATTTCCCACAAAACTTTCTAGATACAGACTTCCAGGACAAGTCTAACCGCATACCCGCATCCTCAGGGAAATCAGATGTACTCGGATATCGTTACGTACTCGTATAAGTTTCTTCGTTCGAGGCAGTGCATCTCTAGGCGAGTAAAAGAGCAGGGGCAGAACTTCACGTAGCCCGACCGTGAATGGGCCTCTTTTATTGGTCACATGCGTACCACAATAAGGAGCAACGTCAAGAGGAGCATCATCTGGATAATTAATGAGCCAACTTGGTTGATGCCAATGTTATTTCGTAATTTCCTTCATGCTTTCGATGTCATGGAATGGCAGAGAAATCGGTGGCTCATTCAATAGCATCGTAGTAGGTTAGGAGCGGGTTGGCAAGAAACGGCGAGGGGGGGGGGGGGATCGTGGACACTGTCGAATGTACTGCACCAACTCATTAAGCCTACATAATCAGAACTGTTTTTAAATCTAATGTAGATTAATGTAATGTACATGAAACTTAATGTAACTTTGTACACTAAAAATAGCTTAATATATTTGTACATTAAATTTAAAGCAGAAGTTAAAATCAGTGTAGATTTAATGTAGAGGTTCTCCCATTTCCCTTCATTCTCATCACTCATATCGTATATTCATAATCACCAGACCATCGAAGTTCATTACGTCTGTTTTCTTAATTTGTTGCGTCTAAGAGGACGCAACGCGTCTCCAAGCCTCCTTGGGGGCGTTGAGCGCTTTGCACTTGGGAGTAGTCCACCGTTATGCTGCAATTTTCGTAACTTTGCCCCTGACAGGAATCAGCTGTTGACGATTTCATCCAATCGGGAACTTGAACGTCACCATAGTGGCGTCATAGCGAAAGAAGCTTCCGATTAGATGGCAGCGAAACAGCTGATTCCTGTCAGGGGCAAAGTTAAAAAATTGCAGTATAATCTGCGCTTGGGGAGTAATTCTCCTTCACTACAACGTCATATGCCACGTCTCGTTGCAGTCGCTTGTCAAGGAGACCGCCAGGTAGCATCTCCGTGTACGCGCCTCCTACTACGCGCTCCTGCATCACTACCCAGCGGCTAGAATTGGGAAGGACTAAGGATGTGGGGAGGGTTTAGGGCAGAGTATTCCAACTCGGCCTCTCGCGGGCGCGGGCGCCCGCGTGCAGTCGTGGCCAGCCGAAGAGGAGGTTGCGGAGAGGGAAGCATTATTACCACTAAAGACAGGATTTTTTATTTATTTCCGTCAAAAACAGTTTAAAACTGTGTGTGACGAGCTATGGGGAGAAGTGAATTTTGTGCACGTTTTCATAATTCTGTGATTCCCGTGTTATTGCATCTTTTCTTTGCTAACTTGAAATTGAATGAAACCTTGACAGAAATTTGAATCATGAAACGGACATTATTTTGTTACTTGTTTTATTTTGGACGAAATTGCACGTTTGGGGGGTTACTGCACGATATTGCATGTTTTAAGAAATGCTGCCTGAAAACTGCACTTTGGGTATTTTACCGGACGAATTTGCAAGATTCATAGTTTTATTGCATAAAATACAATTATCAACTTGTTTTAGTTTATCATTTTTAAATGTTTTACTTAAGAAAAACGTTTTTATGGCAACCCAGCAGTGCATTCGGGTGATTTGTGAAACCCGAATGGCTTTTATTATGTATCAATTCTGCATTTGTTGCCCTAATAGCTGAGCGTCTGTACCTTTCAGGATGCCTATTATCTCATTGAAATTTCTGAGGGATGTGCGGTGTTGAACTCGGACCGCAGCCCTTAGTTGCGGTCTCTCAGCCAAACGCAATGTTCGGGGTCTACCTTCCCCATCGGATCACTTATCCGTTTTGTCAATTTTCGCCGAACTTACCAACATGAGACTGCATGCCCGTCTCACATTTGACCTTACGTCCGGGGGCGAAGCTTAGCGACAAGGTGCATTGCGTTTCAAATTTATCGAAATTTCTCGGAACAGATGTCGGCCTGCGAGTTACGAGAAAGAATAAACGCAGTTTTTGACCGCTTTTAGCTGCGTGCACACGTACGTCAGGATGAGGCTCGGGACACAGACAAGGGTAAAAGTAGAACTAAGTTTTTTTCTGGCTGAAACCTTTTACACGATAGGACATACTAATTTCTCAGAAAATAAGTTTGAAATGGACATAATTGTAAATAATAATGAAAATGTTAAGAATATTACGTGTATAATTTAATTACTTTAGGTTTCTGATGGTATTTTTGTACTTTTTACTTTATGTATTTACTTTTTTGTATTTTGTGCTAATTTAATTTTGTACGTAAATAATATTTAAAATGAGATATGATTTATTTAAGCAATATGTAGAAACTTAACTATAATAAAAAACTGAAATCATATTTAATTTACCTTAAATTTCACATCAAAAATGTAAAAAAAAAAAGTTGATCAGTGGATTAACTGGTGTTTCTAGACTACATAAAACCGTTTTGTAAAGTTTTGATATTTTTATTGCATGTTTTTGCACGTTTTGGTGTTTTTACTGCACGTTTTAGAGAGTTTTACTGCACGAAAATCCGGTCTTTAATTATCACTATCGCTTTGCTTTTCGTGGAAGCAATATGAGCAGAGGAAGCCACAACCCCCTTTTCTGTCTCACCGGATACCATGCCATCGCTGATAAAGTTGGCGATGATACATTTTCAGAACTTCATACTTCTGAAGGATAGATATTTTAATTCTCTTAATTTGTCGTGACGATATCAGAATTCACATGTGGAAGTCTACCCCAAGCTTCATAAAATGCAGCGTAGAATCCCTGTCCTAGAGCTAGTCCAAAGCCTCCAAGAATTCTAATACACATTTTTGTATGTTAGGAAAATAAAAAAGTAAGACGTCGGTATAAAATACATTTTTTTAAATTGCTGCTGGAGGTTCAGTCGTCTTATAATAACAACATTGTAAGGATTTGAAGAGACAAAGTAAGTCATTGCATTTATAAAATCTGTCCCCTTTTCGGGGCCTCATATATGCCAACATGTATAATATTCATTAGCCTCGTCTAAAAATGTGCTCTCACTAATTTTCTAATATCAAACTCGTCTGACTTGTTTTCATACCTTTTCGAAATTTGAACACCAACACATACAATATTTCGATGAAATCCCCTTATACCACCACACATTTTTATCATACGAAGCTAGTGAATGACTAAGTGAAAGAACCTTCCCTTTACAGACACGTCTCCAGCCGCGTCAACAGTATACGTATGTTCAGATAACAGCAAGTAATTACGCATGCGGCACAACAGATATAGGAACACGCCAACCGACACGCAATATTGCTTCAAATATTGATCATCCATTTCGTCATCCCAGCCATGTATCGCTCTCTCACGTTTTCATCATGCAGTACCAAATAGAAATCACTGAAAGACCAAAATTGCATGGAGTATCTGCAAAAATTGATTCGTACCGCGGACTAATCGTGAATGTCGACGCCCTGAGACAATCGGTCACGTGCGCATGAAATATAGAAATGCAGGAAAGGGAACGATAGCAAAGGGAAAGGAAAAGAAAATTATCAGTTGCATTCAAAATATTTTTAACAAAGATTGTTTGGCATTACTTTCTGAGTAGAAAATCAGATGATGTTAAGATGTATTCCTGCACTTAAGCAACAATCAGGACTGAATAATGATTGTATGTATTACATAATGAATAAGGAAGGAATGTATTACAAAGGAATCTTGGATAAAAAATAATCAAAGCATTTTGATAATATCGCATAACAGAAAAAAATTCGCAGTAATGAACAGATCAAAAATTTTTAGGCTCTGAAGATTTTCATTTTAGGCGTCTGTAAAATAATGAAACAAACTAAAATTGGGTGGAAAATTAGGTAAACTAAACGTATAACTAAGAAGTTTTTGTTTTACCGCAAATAAAAAATACAGAGAACATCCTAAGCTAATACCCTCCGAACACTGGAAAGATAAAATCTGAAATAAAATTGTAAAATACTCGCCTATCAGTTCTAAAGCAAACAAATTCGCTGATAGTTAAGACCGCTGTTGTGATTTTTAATTTTTCTCTTACATGAATTGAAATAATCCTTTCTAAAATACTCACAGACTGAAGGTCGAGAGGCAAGGAAGCGATCAAATTGCAAGCACGCTACTCGCAAGAACAACTGACCACGAGTCTTGCCGAATCCATTTTAGTGTATTTTGGGACAACCGCTACTGCGATTAGAATTCCTTGACATTTCCCCCGACGAAGTTACAGTTATGGTAACCAAGTGTGACATCTGGCATCGTGGATCCATCATTTGTGCAAAGAAATAGATCCACCATATAATTTGATTCAGGAAAATTGCATGACGCAATATTACGCCCCGAGCGCACGTCGGGCGGGTGAGCGAGCGAACAGGGCAGGCGAGCGAGCAGAGCGGGCGAGCGAGCAGGGCGGGCGAGCGAGCAAGGCGGGCCGAGCAAAGCGGGCCGAGCAGGGCGGGCCGAGCAGGGCGGGCCGAGCAGGGCGGGCCGAGCAGGGCGGGCCGAGCAGGGCGGGCCGAGCAAAGCGGGCCGAGCAGGGCGGGCCGAACAGGGCGGGCCGAGCAGGGCGGGCCGAGCAGGGCGGGTCGAGCAGGGTGGACCGAGCAGGGCGGGCCGAGAAGGGCGGGCCGAGCAGGGCGGGCCGAGCAAAGTGGGCCGAGCAGGGCGGGCCGAGCAAGGCGGGCCGAACAGGGCGGGCTGAGCAAGGCGGGCCGAGCAAGGCGGGCCGAGCAGGGTGGGCCGAGCAGGGTGGGCCGAGCAGGGCGGGCCGAGCAGGGCGGGCCGAGAAGGGCGGGCCGAGCAGGGCGGGCCGAGCAGGGCGGGCCGAGTAGGGCGGGCAAGCAAGGCGGGCGAGCAGTGTGGACGAGCAGGGAGGTGCGAGTGGAGTGGTGAGAGCGGGCGTGGGCGGGCGTGAGGGGGCGGAGGGCGCAGGCAGGAAGAGAAAGCGGGCGCCGACGGCTCCGCTGCTTCCCTGGCGCGAGCGGCGCGCCGAGGCGCCCAGGCAGCGCCTTCTGCGGACGGGGCCGCGGACGCGACCCCGCGGCGCCGCACTCGCACGGGACCAACGCCACCCACCTCTGCCAAACGAACACGTTGCTCCAAAGACAGCCAAGTCTTTCGATTCGGCACTCACATTGTGTGGCAATCTTTTGTCGAGAAACTCATTGCCGAATTGACAGACTGAATAAAAGTTAGAATTTTATGTTTTAAGTATATTTTTATATTTCTAAGTCCATTTTACATTTTTTTCAATTGTGTTATTATATTTAGCTATGTAATGGCTTCGATAGAAAAATAATTACATCCATGCAACATCTCTATCCCCAAGAACAAAGGTCACGTAAAGTTATTACTTTATGGAAATCATGTTCAGAAAGTAACTCTTGCGCTGTATGAAAATATAGACTAACGGTGCAGCTATTGCTGAGAAAATCATGTTTACGTACTTTTAGAAAATTGACTGGATTTAATTCAAAATTGCGCTTAGGTTACCACATAAAGTACGCAGCGTTTTGATCTGAGTGGTGAGGCGCATATAGGAAGAGAATGGCTGAGCCGCTTTGTAGTCTATCCGGTTTCAGCCAATGTGTTTCATACACCGGTTTGCGTGTCAATATTAGCGGGAATTTTAAATGCAAACATATACCGAAATTATCACCTTATTACAAGTATTTGAAACAGATATATTTAGCATGTTTTAAATATTACACATTTCTTTTCAACTAACCTTCATCGTATGTTGTTTTAATGTGTGTGTGTGAAAATGGTCACTTTATGCCACATTCAAATGGTTTTTTCAATACGTGTCGCTTGCCATGCTGGACGGTGGGCAGTGTCTAGCCTGTCTTAGTGCCCGTGTTGTGGCCACGTCTGGTGCGCCGGGGCAGTTCCCCATTCGCAGCCCCTCCCAGGGGCGCCCGCGGCCACCATCCACAGCCCAGCCTGCCTCCAGTGATGAAACTAGATGTATGAACATCTACAAGAACCAATATTGGGCTTATAGCTGCACGATACGTTATATCAATAATGAGTCAGAGTGATAAAAGCACGATGCCGAGCTTATCATCCACGGAATATACAACAGTCAGTTGTAGTCAGTAGTAACCTGAGGTATTTTTTGTCTCCACTTATCGCAATATTATCTCATCAGATAAGTTAAAGTGAGCTATTGTGACGCCGCATTCGCCACACGAACAAAGAGCATAAATTTATGAAATATTACTAATAGTGTTCAGGAAATTCACGAAAAATAAATAAAATAAAGTATGGTTCAATAAAAAATATTTTCACTGCAGAGTAAGCCAGAAAAATCAGAACAAGAACTTTACAACATACTATGTAACGTGCATTAGCGGTACTTTCAACCTCGTAATTTAGTCAATTGGATGGCCAAATCATCTTTGTTTGCCCACAATTGGTTCAAGTTATTACCCGGCCGAAGAAATGCAGTACAAGAAAGGATATTTGTGATGCAACTTCAATCATTAAATTTATTCGTACATGGTAAATACATATTTCAATTACTATATAAACAATACAATACACACACACACACATATATATATATATATATATATATTATATGGTCCACGTGACTGATGAGAATAAATGTCTCCAAAACAGTTTCAAGGGCAATCTAGAAGAATAATCATATACAGCTCCACCACGAAAGTCGACAAATTTAAATGTAACACTCGCTTGTAATAGTCAGTATTACTCATAGTAAAAAATCGGCCGTACTGCCGTAAAACTGTCACCCGGCTGTTTTTAATTTTGACTCTCACATTCAACAACTCGTAATCGCTGTGGATTTTCCGCCCCCGACAGAGGGTCTGAACGACAGGTTCACGTAAGGTTTGAGGGTGAAGGGTATTAGGAAGAGCGGAAAATTCAATTTGATACACTGGAGGGCCGCCGGAAAATGAAAATAAAACTGATGCAGATTCCGACAACCTCCAGCTTTGAAAAGGGTCTAGCAATGTTTCACGGCGGGTCGGACGCGCCAACACAGACGGGCGGCTCTGGGAGCGTAGATTCGACAAAGCCTGCGCGTTGGTATGTTCATCATTAATCGATCCTCTCATCTTCTCTTCCCAACAGCCATAACCATCTACAAACCATCATTAAACCACTCCTCTTTACGCCTGCCCAGTTTGGATCTCCGCCGCAAAAACAAACCTTAAAGAGGTTCAAATAGTTCAGAACCATTTTCCTAGAACTATCACAAATGCTCCTTGGTTTGTCACAAACTCACAGCTCCACGAAGAATTCCAAATTGACTCCATATAACACTCTATGACATACATCTCCACCCAGTTCTATCACTCCATACCTCACATTTCACACCCAATCAACTACAGATTCCGGAAAACTCCTCATAGTACAAGAATCAAAAATAGATATCCATACCAGGCATTTCTAATCAAATTTTCGGAAATAGATTGTTTTTAGAAGTGTCTGGAAAAGACTTCCTCACCCAAATTAGTTTACAGTGTAATTTTAAGTAAATTAGAATGTAAACCTTCACCACATAAGTATAGTATTTTATGTACTGAGCCATGTATTCTTTGAAAAACAAATCAATAGAAAGCAGAGGGGCGGGGCAGGGCCAGGCGCGCGAGCCCGCTGCCCAAGAGAGCCGCGTTCGGACGCAACGAGATGCACCGCGCGGCCGCACGAGCCCCAGCCTCACACGCTGCGCCGTCAGATAAGGACGGCGAGGTCGCGTTGCATGCGATTTACACAACGATCGAAAGCACACGACCGACAGACGGCGGTGGAAAGCGGAAGGTCGCACACATGGAATACCATTGCATGAAAAAAAGCCACTGTGTGCTTGAGTAAGAAGACTTACAATATTACTTATCTGTCTTAAAAAGGCTTACTTATTCATTAATGGAATGGGTGTGACTAGTGGAATATGAGGCGGTTTCCTGGGACCCTCATAAAAATTTACGAAGAAAAATCTGGATAGAGTACAGGTGAAAAGCGTTTAATTACATGGGAGTATGGAGCGTGAACTCTATGTCAGGAGGGTTAAGGAAAAACTCTGTGTCTTATACAAAGCATATGCTGGTTATCCAATTTGGAAAGACATTTACAGCCGACTCGGTAGATTGAGTAATTTTTACGGGTGCGTCAACTGATAAGGTCAATAGTCCCGTAAGTATAATGCATAATTTATCGCGTTCAGTGGCGGCGATCTTTCCAGCTTGATGGTGAGATCCGGTGCCGACACCGTGATCCGGTGCCGAACTCGCGCGCCTTGTAAGTCGCGGGGATATGGATAATTCGAACGAAGAACATATTCCGCAATTCCCTGAATGTCAGCAAGGTGTTCTGCTGTGAATTTTCCTCTACTGAGTATGTAGCGCGGTTAACGAATGGTTAACAGTTTACTGGTCCGATATTCAATCTATAATTTAAAGAGCACTTTAACGAATCGGTAAACTTAAAAAATGTTCTTGCAACGCTTTCTTCCGTTAAGACGACATATACAGGACCGATAACTTTTAACGAATCTTTAAATAGGTTCACGCTACCCAGGGTCTGGCAAGTACGCAATTCGTATCTGCTAAGACACACGAAAGTACGCAATCATTTCCACACCTCTTTGGATTTACGGGAATGTTGAGTTGCCAATTGGATTGCGCTACGTACCTCACATTTTCTGACACCGTGGTGTCTCCGAAAAACGGCTTATCCAGATAACTGTGCCAATGACAATGGCTACGGTTAACAATAAGTGACCACACAATCGAAATACATCAGACATTAGTTCAATAAGTTGTATGTCATTTACACATGTGTATAACACCGAAGGCTTTCAAACTTTTACTTTTTATATTTCGTGAGTGACACGTCAGTAAAAGACAATGAAGCAAGGAAATAGTTTTTACATCACGGAAGCGAATATTTCATTTTGACAAATCTTGAGGAAAAAAGGCTTGTCGCTATCTTATATAATGAAAGGGCTAGGATACGGATTCCAGAGCACATAAGGTCCAGGGAAACGATTCCATAGAACGTGCACACTTCTCGACAGGGGTCCAGCCAGTCATTTTGGAGGGGCCATCAAAGATCTTTGATAAATAATAAACATTTCATGTTATATTGTATATTTTTTGTAGTGTATATACGATACTATACAATATTATTTTAAAATAATTACATAATTCGAACATAAATAAATATTTAAATCAATTTTTTCCAATAAAGGATGGGAACAAACGAAAACTCTAGGCCATTTTTGGGGGGGGGCCATGGCCCCCTTGCCCCCCACTGGATCCGCCTCTGCTTCTCTATAGGTCACACACACACGTTAAAAAAATAGTTTTTTCACCATCAATAAATAAAATAAAACAGGTTTATTTGTAATCGTAGCTCCTCCTTCGGCCTTGTGTTCATCCGCCAGGAACGTCACCCACCGCGGCGAGGGAGAGGTGGCCCGCGACCGTGCGTTGCGCGGCGTCGCTGGTGTGGCGTGCTGCGGGGGGGAGGGGGAATGGAGGGGTGGGAGGGGGCGATCGCCGTGGAGGTACAGCGCTATTTTCTCCTCAGAGGCCCTGCACCGCGCAACGCATCGGCAAGCACACTGCCATCCCCCCCCCTGCTTCATTCCTTCTGCTCCACCGGTCCCGCTCTGCACACCTCGCAGCAATGCCACACAAAGGAGGGAAATATTCCTCTTGTCGTTTCTGAAAAGAAAAGAAAAATCTTATTAAAATACTAATTTTGCATATCTTCATCAAAATCACTTGATAATCCCCTTTGTTTGGCATTCTCTTTATTCTCACTACAACTTATGTTTACATAAATCGGATCTATTGCTTGTAGAGGTGAAAAGAAAAAATAACTACTGGAACTTGGCCAAAAAGCCACAGCCCCATTTCCGGGAGGCGCGGGGCTTGGAGATCCTGCGACCGTCGCGCCGTGGCCTATTCCGTAGGAGCAGCGAGCAGAGCGCGTGTCCCAACTGCACTCAACCTTTCGCTGATAAAATCCCGATTTGTGTCCTGTGAACACAAATGAGAGAAGCGATCCGGTTCACAGAGTCCACTTCATCTACAATAACAGTACGCTATCGGTCCTAGTTAGTAAGGGCTATTGTCCCAACCGCTGATACAGCTTGGCCTTTGCCCTTCACCGTGCGTTCTTCCGTCCACCTCGTGTGCCGCGAGCTCCTACCACAACACTCCGATAAAAGCATGACGCAGCCATCCATCAAGCGAGTTCGGAAATGCGTTTGGTGACCGCCCTCGCTCCCTAACTTCGTCAGTGCTCTGGGTACTCCTTTCGCATCCGCCTGCACCCACCGTCACGCGCAAAGGGGCCAAACTCTACGCACAAATCCACGGCGTACTCCCGAGAGCCACGAGGTGCTAATAGCACATACTTCCTCTCACTAGTTCTAATTTATGCAATTTTCAAAAATTCAGGCAGTTCAAAGAAAATTAGATCTGCGCCAATTTCCTTTATTTTATACTATCAAAAAATTAAAGAAGAAATTTCAGGCCGCTTTTCAGAAAAAAAATTAATTGTAGTAGCTTCGAGCAGAAATTAAGCGAAATCTACAAGTTTTTTCCAAACATCATTTATGATCTTATTTCAAGATATGATTAAATGACGAATTTCATTCCTTTTTGCAATGTTCGAAAATACAGAGTTTGCCGAAAATGGGAAAGGAACCAGGTGCTAACATTGACCATACACTGACGGGTTGACGGTCAGACATGTTTTGCCGTCAATTTTTTGGTATCAAGGATTCACAAAATATGGATGCTGTTTGGACAATGAATTAGAGGAAGTACTTTACTACGTTTAGGAACAGGAATAATTCATTTTATCGTGATGAGGTCTGGTAATAACTGTTTGTTTTTCTTTGAAAGATTGCCTGTTTCCGGCGACCGATTACAATACTTTCTCTTCTTACGTGAAAAATTAAAAATTATGATTATATCATCATGACGTCTTCTTCATTTAACGGTGATTTTTCAAGTTGTTCGTAAACCGTGTTTTTAAAATTAGTAGTTTTGTTCGTGCACTTCCAATTTTTAGGTAGCCCTTACCAAAATAAATTTCATAGAGTTTACCCACATTCTATAGGAAGAATCACATCCTCAAGTAAAACAAATAACGCAAGTGGATTACTTTGAAACACAAGTGAAATTAATTTCCTTTCATCAATTATCATAATTCTCAGATCATTTTAACTTGTGTTCGTTTCTAGATTCTTCTGTTGACACTAAGTACATTTGGGACTATTTACAGGCCATGCAATACGATCCACTTATCATTCACAGACATTCAAATATTGGAACATCTGAGCACAATATTCCGATCCTATTGCAATAGTACATACACAATGACCCAAGATTGTCATCACGGCCGAGAAATGTTAGCACTATTATTAGTATGTGTAATAACTTAATAAGCAATATGGACAGTGGACAGCACATTTTCGTTCTTATGTGTATAATGAGGACAGGCTTGAGCTGTTATTAGACATTTACAGTTATCAATGTTTGGGTCATGAATCCTATGCAAGTGATTTTTCCTATCCTGATCCTATGCATCCTCATTTTTCCAAAATCGCAAAAATTAAATCTTTTGCCATTTTTCTAAAACTCCAATAATTACGATAGATATTTTTTCGAATTTTTTTCCCGTCAATTTTTTTCTTTTTTGCCTTAAATGAAATCTGTTCTAAAAATCACGTATTTATAAGAAGATCACGCACATTGTTTTAAAAGAGTAGATTTCGCGTAATTTCTAGTTGAAATGAATGTAAAAAATTTCGAAAACGGCTCCAAATTTCTTCTGTAATTTTCAAACGGACAGAGCAAAAACGCTGAAAACAATGGCGCAGGTCCCCTTTTTGTTGAACTTTCTGAATTTTGGAAAATTACAAAAGTTAAAAGCAACGCGAGGAAATGCGAGTCGTTCTAGTCGACTGCGAAGTTTCAAAGAGTCGCAGTCGACCACGAGCTACGAAGCGCTGCTTCGAGAGGGTAGTGAACTCGCGGTCGCGGCGAGGGAGCTCTCGAAACCAGGAAATCGGCGGAGGCGCAGTTTTTCAAGCAGCTATCGAGCCGATGACGCCATTCTGAAAGTGTAGCGAGAGGCAAAAGAAGCCGGCAGCGTTTCGCCAGCGGCCACGAGGGCGGTGACGGCGGCCCCGCTGCCTGCGTCCAGGGCCCTCGGCGCGAGCCCCCACTCGCTTTTTTTTAAACAGTTAATAATGTTTATTGTTTATACAACTGTGTAATGTAATAATGTTTATACAATTGTGTAATGTAATAATGTTTATACAATTGTGTTATGTAATAATGTTTATACAATTGTGTTATGTAATAATGTTTATTGTTGGATTACAAGTTTCAAACAATGTCATTGTTCTTAGATAAAAACAATTAGCACTAACCGTAATAATAATTAATTAAATCATAAATAATAAACTTAAGTTACTACAACTTAAGTTTAAGTTGCTTGTCCTTTGTCCGCGCAGTCTACGTGGCGATGATACACGTATCCAGGATGGAGCGGCACCCAATGCAACGTTTTCACAATACGACGATCCTTGGTTTGCTTCTCAACATTAAATAACATTGCGTATGAAGTGAATCCTGGGCCATCATTAAAATTAAATCTCATACAAGCTGAGGAATTAATTTCAAGATACTTAAGGGTTGCAGAATTCGCGGTCAGATATGACATTAAGACATAAGGGACGAATAAATTCAATAAATCATAACGTAAGAGAATATAGAAAATTGAAAAAAAGATGGATCGACTGTCCGACACAAAAATAAATAATGTAAACAGGTTACTCCACACAAACGAATGAGTGAAAGCCGAGGGAAAGAGGACAAAAATTAGTTTTGTCAAAATACACCATGTCTTAAAGTAAGTGAAAAAAATGAACAAGAAGTAGAAAAGCCGAAGAGAGGAAGAAAAAAGGTAAAAAGAAAAGCAGAAAAGGGAAAACAAATAAGAAACAAGAAATTGAACACGTTCCGGCTCTTTCCTCAGCCCACAATAAGACGCGGAGGCGGGGTAGGGGGGGTGCCGGATCGGAGCGGCCCTGACCGGCAGATTAGGGGGAATCCGGGTGCTTCCTGGGAGGCGAGGCGAGGCTAGGCGGGGCTTCCACGAGGGCGCACAACTGCGTCGGCGGAGCTCCCATAATACTTCCCTTTTAACGTTCGGAATAGTCTGTAATTGTATACGATGGACAGGATTTGCTTATTATTCAAACATTTCTTTTCTGTAGTCAACAAATTCCAGAGCTACAGAATGTGTTTCCCCAGAATATTAAGCCACAGCAGGAATGGTAGGAATGAACATTCGTGAAACATACAAAACGAGCAGTAAGCACACGAACAATTTGAAAGGAGTCTGAATGCATAGCATAATGCACACAAAGTACAATTGAAACGAATACATGTATTAAAATAACAGCGTTAAAAAATTGAGGAACAAAATAGGTTAAAACGTAAGGATCAGGACACTTGATCAACCCTTCCCACACTCGCTGAATGAAAGCGACCAAGTCTTCGCTGTGTGTTCTAGTCATGAATACTGAGCACGCAGCAAAGCTCTGACAAAGCACTGTGCGAGGGGTAGGAAGAAGATAAAGTCAAAATTCACCAAAAAATATGCTAATGGAAATGATAAACTGGATTCAATACAGTAGCGACTTTCCTAAAAGATTTTTCGTACGTCATGTCTTATTTCCTTGGTCCAGAACAGGCTATAAAGATCGATTCAGTAGCTTGAGAACACGAAGTTGGTGGCTGCGCTGGGTTCGGTCGTAGGCCTCACAGACGCCTAGGTGTGCACTCTCGCTACACAACCCGGTGGAGTGGGTGGAGTGTGGAGGCGTTGTGAATATCGGCGGACGACGGAAGGCGTGCCCTTTGAGGAAGTGGAGGGCGCCGCCCTTGCGTAACGCCGCAGACGTCAGCCGGGAGCCCTTTTGTTGCCAGGGCGCGGGCGGGCGGGCCGGCGGCGGCGGGCGAAGCGGTGGCTGGCGGGGCGGCGGCGGCGGGCGGGGCGGCGGCGGCGGCGGGCGGGGCGGCGGCGGCGGCGGCGGCGGCGGGCGGAGCGGCGGGCGGGGCGGCGGGCGGGGCGGCGGGCGGGGCGGCGGGCGGGACGGCGGGCGGGGCGGCGGGCGGGACGGCGGGCGGGGGCGGCGGGCGGGACGGCGGGCGGGGCGGCGGGCGGGACGGCGGGCGGGGCGGCGGGCGGGGCGGCGGGTGGGGCGGCAGCGGCGGCGGGCGGGCGGGGCGGTGGGCGGGGGGGAGCGTGGGGGTGGGGCGGCGGGCGGGGCGGTGGGCGGGGCGGCGGGCGGGGCGGCGGGCGGGGCGGCGGGCGGGCCGGCGTGGGGCGGGGCGGCGGGCGGGGGCGGCGGGCGGGCCGGCGTGGGGCGGGGGCGGCGGGCGAGCCGGCGGGCGGGGCGGCGGGCGGGCCGGCGTGTGGCGGCGGGCGGGCCGGCGTGTGGCGGCGGGCGGGCCGGCGTGGGGCGGGGCGGCGGGCGGGAAGAGGGGGGCGGGAAGCATGGGGTGGGGCGGGGCGGGACGGGCCGGGGGGCGGCGCGGGGCGGCGCGGGGCGGCGCGGGGCGGCGCGGGGCGGCGCGGGGCGGCGCGGGGCGGGGGAGGCGTCGTGCGGTGGGGCCGGGCCAAGCGAAGCAGGACGGGGACGTACTGCGCGTTATACCTGCTGCGTAGCCAGGAGCCGGCAGGAGATGATGTAACGGGTCGAGCGTCACCGCTGCCGCCAACGCGCGGAGAACGGGGCAAGCGAGCCAGCCAGCCAGCCAGCCTGCCACGCGGCAGACGGGCGGACCGGCCTGCAGGAAACTGCGCGACTCAGACTGCGACATTCTCCCGTTGGCCAGCTCCAGATCCAAGCTGCAGGATAGCCTCTTGTGGCTTCCTCGGCACGGAGAAACGCAGAGACCTTCCTGCGGCTATTTTCAATTACTTCCGACCGTCTTGTCCTTAACACTAACCCTGCATTACCTAGACTAGCAGGTGCGTATATAAATTCTGCAACCCTTCCAATTTGAACAGACAAGAGAAAAATTGAAATATACTTTCATTAATAGAAAATCACACATTTATGAGATATATTAAAACAGCAGAGAGAGTTTTCGAGAGAAGTCATTTCCAAGGCGATAACGTTGACATCACCATCCCTCGTCCAGCACGAGTTTTTGACAGAACCTGAAACTGCGGATTTACTATCCTGAAACCCGAACACGTGAAAAATATTTATTAAGACAGAAGATATGGCAAAACATGTTCATAAAAGTGATAAGTCTTAATGACGCGCAGTGGCCACACAATTTACAACTCTTTCTAAACTATATCAAATTCGTACTAATGACGACAAAAATGTGTTACTGAAATGGATTGGAAATAGTCTGCAGAATAGTGAGATTGTCTTACTTGGTCCTACTTCCTGCAAGCCCCTTTTCATTGAGCTTGGGATCTTACCATTGCCTTGCCTATTTATTTACGAATCTGTAATCTTTGTCAAACCTGACTTACTTAACGGTGGGAACATATTTTCATGCAATATTGATATTTATAATTACAGCACACATCGTAAAAATCACATTCATCACGTGTCAGTAGTCACCAGCACACTACCAGAAATCTACATACAATACATGTACGTTACTTTACAACGCATTACCAGATGACATTAAACAATTGAAGTCGGTACAACAAATTCAAGTTAAAAGTAAAATCTTTTCTGTTGCAAAAACTTTTTCTATACAATTAGAGACTATACTGATCGTCAAAAAGAAAATAATGTTTATTTTAACAAGACAATGATATAGAATGAATTAGTTTACGTTTGCATTGTATACATTTTAAAAAATATTTAATACGCCTGTAACAAGTAATGTACTTCAGCTTCCGGGTCAATGACCCCCATCTCTATTAGGTTTTTGTCCAGTTTCCCTGATCCATTGAGCGAATGCTGAGATGGCCCCTCGTTTTGCTTCTGGACGTAAATGTAGCTTCACTATGCGCACGTTTTGTTGAGCACTCCTTTTGCTTATAGTGGTAGGAGTAGAGCTGAGGATGAGTTACTATCTAATTTTGTTAGCAACACAGAAAAATCGCATCTGCATCTCGTTTACCGTTGCAAGTATGTTTCAATAACTCGGGAAAGAAATATCTAGTTTTTCGAATGTCGCTAATCTCGCGCTTTTTTAAATATTTTTCATCTTTCAACTATCGTATTTATAGTTAAAATGTTGGGAAGGGATTGTGGAACTTAAGAGAACTGCGCAATAATCTTCTCCCCAAGCGTCATATACAGTTTTCACTGTTTTTCTGACCAAATAAATAAAATCAAATCAAATGAGATGTTATGACTTACCATTTCAGACTATTATAAACTTTAGAGTAGAAAGTTTCGATTGCAATCTATGTAGGTGATCCTTAGTTCGATTCAGTTTAAAGACTATAATACGGCGTCATCATGCAACTGTAGATTGTAATTGTCATTCCGGAAGGGAATTAAGTGGCGCCAAGGAACAAGTTCTGAATTTGCGATCCCCCAAAAAAAAAACCAACTAATTTGCGCCCGAATTCACGAAAATAGGAAAATAATACTAACATCTAATACATTTTTTTAAATATCCATGTACTTCCTCTTTGACATGTTGTTTAAACACATTTTTGTGCATCGATGTAAAAAACCAACATTCTTAAAATGAACTCTAATAAAATATTTTGCATGAGGCTACAAAATCTTGAGATTAACAATGAATAAAAATTCTTTTAAAAATTGTATTTAGTAATTTTTTCGTACGAAGACGTGTTTCTGTAAATAATATTTACTGTCATTGAATTTTACTTTCTCTCCGTCCTTCGTACTGTAATACGAAGTAAAGATGAAGTTTTGTAATGTTACGGCATAAGTCCAAAAAAAGATTTTTCCATCGAAAAACTCCTATTGTGTCCTCGGGAAAGATCTGGAAAATGTGAATAAGTATTGTATAAGTATTGAATAAGTTCTATATTTAGTAAATTACTTCCACTGCTAGTTGTGTAGACATAATTCACGTTTTGTGGATCCTTGAAACTGAATAATTTATTAACAGAAAAACATCTCGCTGCCTGGGTCTCTTATCTGTGTCTGTCTGCCTGTCTATCCGTCCGTCTACCATCCGCCATCTGTCCCGTCCATCTGTCTGTCCTTTCGCCCATTGTCTGTATGTCGGTCTGCCTGTCAGTTCGTTTGTCTATCCGTCTTATCTTCGTCTAGTAAATTACTTCCTCTAACACGTTGTGTAGTCAGTATCCATGTTTTGTGGGTACAGATACCGAAAAATCGATTGATGGCAAAACGTCTGAGTGTCTGCAGTCAAACCGTTCAGACGATTTTCTCCAAAATTGGTATTCACTGATCGATCGATTTTCAGTTCTAAACAACCCGGCGTCCTGCGAGTTTGATTTTCTCTCAAAAAGTAACAGATTTCTGCCACTGCATTAGGCACATGTTTACTACGTAAGTACGTAGTAAGGCAAAGGAGCAAAAACTGAACAATTAAACTTAACTCACGATGTTAATAGTCTTCCTCAAATTTGATGAAACGGGAAAAATAACATAATAGCACACATCAACGACTCGTAAACATGTTCATTCGAGTGAAGTGTGTAAACCCACGAAACATGGTTTCTGACTACAAAACGTTTTAGAGGAAGTAATTGACTATATACAGGAAGAAGAGTTCATATCCAGTTTTTCGTTTCTAGGACCCGGCAATAATTTTTTTTAAATTTAATTTGAAGTAATTTTTAAGCAATAAATTTTTCTCTCGAAATTCACAGTTTCCCGGAGCACGATTACAATACTTTTCCTCTTTTGAAGTAAGGGCGAGAAACGAAAAATGATTACTAAAAATCAGAAAAATCAAATGATTAGCACGGGAGAAGAATAAAGAGTTTATTCTCTTGGAGCCCTCTATTATCTGACGTCACGGTGCCCCACGAGTTTTTACAGCTCTGGTTAAAGTACATCCGAAATTTCATATAAAATATTCCTTCTTTGCCGTACGTTGTATTATTTATTTATTTATTTATTTATTTACGTCAAAAACAGTTAAAAAACTGCGTATGACGAGCTATGGGGAGAAGTGAATTTTGTGCACGTTTTCATAATTCTGTGGTCTCTATCCTAAACCATATTCTAGTCGAATTTTGAATACAGAAAAGAGAGTTTTTTTCGAGTTTTGTTGACAAAATATTCGCTCCTATATAATAAAATATATTTTCAAAGGTAAATTAGCTATAAATTTCTGCCCTGAACCCTCATGTTCTTCATGAAAGAATAATACTTTTTGCCGCGATAATATGAAAAACGATAATTTGAATAACTATATTTCCCACTGAAATTCAGAAGACGTGCACAAATAATGAAGTTACATGTACTTGCACATTAGCCCTAATCAGTGGCGGCTGGTGCTCCAACAGACTGGAGGTTGCACATCCATCGAATGACAGAGATGTAATTTCCAAAATTGAAAATACGAATATATATAATAAAAATGTAAGAAATTCAAAATAATGTAATCTAAGTTAAATAAAAGTCTACATAGAAACATTACTTACATAATTTTATGCGTCATGTCCGTTCCGGTTTATACACCTCCCACGCACGTGGTTCTGGCTTTGAATTCCACAGGGCACGTAAGTTTGGCTCCAGCACTATTGCTTCGACACGTTTCACACAAATAAAATTATTTTATATCGAAAACTACACAGAAATGGTATCTTTTGTAATTATGTCCTTCCACACACACACGCTCGTACTCCCACTATCGGTCTCCTGTGTAACTGCAGCGAACTGCAGCGAACTGCAGGCTTCTGCAAGCGAAAGATTCATTTACCGAAAAAAGGGACTTCCTTCCAGAACTACCAACTTTACACAAAGAATTTATCAAGGGTACATTTTAAATCAATAAATCTAATATCAAATGAAAATAAATTCTCTGAGCATCATAACCAAATCATTAAATGCTGTCAATAATAGCCTGAACTTGTGTATGTCAATAACAAGCGAAATTCATAAAATTATGAGTCAGACGAAGATAGAATATCAGTATTCCCCTGAGACTCCCTTGGTGGCCGCGCAGCTTCCAAAAGCACCACCCACATGTTTGATGGTGGGGCAACCAAAAAGGCCAATGTCAGCCGTGTTAAATCGAAGGGCCAAAGAGTAAATGAAGTAAACACAGCCGAGATCCAAGAGCGTGGTGCAATTCATGGCAAGGCACCAGATACCGGAGAGAACGCCAGTTGGACGCTCTTTAGTTTCAAAATGATTTCATATACATCGATATTGCTGCAATATCTTGAATATTGAATGTCATGAAAAGGAAAATGGATATTCTTAAGATATTATGAGATCTTACTCGATTATCTGGGGTTTGTGCAACAGTGCAACCTAAGCACGAGCTGCCACTGGCCCTAATAAACACCACGAGATGGTAAGTTAACGGAAATTTAAAACTAAACAAATTTCTTGAATAACATAGGCATACAATTAGGACAAAGGCTTGGGAAATAATGTTAATTTTTTTTTCATTTATGAATAACGAAATAACAAGGATTTAAAGATTTCAATTAAAGTTCCCTCTACGCAGAGTGCCATTACCCGCTGCCAAGACCAGAACAAAAAATGGATCTTAAACAACGAGACAATACTTTGTATAAATCAAGTTTCGTGCTCCATTTTCTATTCACATTCAAAATCATATGCGTAATTCATATAAATTAAATATTTTCAACGATTCCAACAGAGATGCCTAGTTGTAAATAAAGTATAGTGCAGAGCTTCACACACAAGCGCAATATCTTCGAATTGCGCAAGTCCTGAGTTGGTAACGGTTAACAAAGTTTTGGCAGGAGAATGTAATGAAAAAACAAGTCTCCTCGCCAAAATTGATGATATGGCCGTTGGTCTTCCGGGAGCGAAACATCTACACAAAACTGCCGTTCTATTCTTATCGGTCAACATTCTCGGAGAAAATGAAAAGGAAGAACGCAAAAAACGATTCGAGAGACAATGTTCCGCGCTGAGGAACTATTTTCGGCCGCAACCTTGTCCCAGGCATCAAAGGGCGAAGATACCTGAGCCGCTTCGCGCCAACACGTTCGGGCGGACGCCACTAAAGCGTGCAAGAGATAAGATAGTCCCACGTCCCGCGATAATGGCGAGAATTCGTGTCTTCAAGACAAATTAGATGACGTGCAACCTTCTATAGTATCTACACAAGCAGAAAATTCCTGCAATGGAAGTGTTTTCGCCGGAAATTGGCATTATCGCATCCGCTCGGCTGCGTCTGCTCCTCTCATATGCTTCGCCCAAAAATGGATAATTTCCTGTATCATCAACTTCCGCGTCATTCTCGGCTCTTGGCGGAGAAGAACTATTCTCCGATTTAAATGCAGTGCCCTTCAAGGATACAAGCTGGAAGGAGAGAATAACACAGCCACCCAATCGGGAGCTTCGTTACGATTTATTGGTTGGTATTGAAGCTCCCATTTGGATATCACTGCTCCCTGTCTTTCGAGCTCGTGATCTTGAAGGGACACTACTTTTAAATCGGATCAGAGTATAATCACTATTTTGGTCGCGAATACTATGAAATCGGTGCAACACAACAGTTTGCGAATTTGCCACTACGATTCCTATATGTTTAGAAGTTGGTGAATAAAGCCGCTAGACACGCGCTGCTGATACCCAAGGCAGTCACAGGACCTTTTCTGATGAAATATTGCACTCATGAACAGTATTAATTTACATTATGGACAATGACACTTCATAACGTTTTTTCACAACAATCAACTATTGCACTTTCGATACGCAATTGCATGAAATTCAGATTAAAGAATCTAATTTAATTTTTAACCAAGTAGTAACCACCAAGTTACCACTTAGTTAAACCGCGGGGGAGGAGTCCAAACCCGCTGACCTGCCCTTCACCCCCTCTTACTCTCTCATTGAGGTCCATACCAGATCACATTTCCATTTTTAATGCTCTTTTTTTCAATTTTTCTATGAAAACATGTACTGGATATTGGTATCTACATACTTTATCATGAAAAACCCTACAAAGAGCATTACTTCCCGTGTTACAAATGTCAAATGCATTGAATCTGACCAAAAAGAAACATTTCCAAAAATGTGAACAAGACGATGACGCGTATAAAAAAGCACTTTTTGTTAAGTAAAGAAACAGAAATTTTTTTTAATGTCCGTGTTTACTTGTACAAAAGTTATAAACGTTCACCAGGCAGCCGAGTTATAGAGTAAATCTCTTTGTTTTTTACCACAAAATGAACGACTATGCTCAGGTAAATACCTTTTTCTTGCAAAATAACTTTTTTAAATGTCACTTTTCTTGTGCACTGACGATATACTATACACATCATTTGGGAATAAATATAGTTATGCTGCCTTCAAATCACCTAGTCATTCGCAAGATGTTGCGCCACCGATCAGGAAACTAGTTTTATTTATTTACGTCAAAAACAGTTAAAAACTGTATGTGACGAGCTATGCGCACATGTGAATTCTGCGCACGTTTTCATAATTCTGTGATCTCTATCCTAAGCCAATTCTAGAATTCTGAATACAGAAAAAAGAGTGTTTTTTTTTTCAAGTTTTGTTGACAAAATATTGGCTCCTATATAATACAATCTATTTTCAAAGGTAAATTAGCTATACATTTGTGCCCTTAACCCTCATCATGTTCTTCATGAAAGAATAATACTTTTTGTCGCTACAATATGGAGAACGATAATTTGAATAACTATATTTCCCACTGAAATTCAGAAGACGTGCACAAATAATGAAGTTACATTTATGTCTAGAAGCAAAACAAGGGACCATCTCAGCGTTTGCTCAAAGGATTAGGGAAACTGGACGAAAAACCTGATCGAAATGGGGGCCATCGACCCAGAAGCACGTTTAATATAACGTACATTATTGTTTACAGGTTCTTTGGACATAGCAAGAGGTCGGGGCACAGCAAAGGCCACGACGCAGCTTTCCACGAAAATCGATGGCGCACACGCGTCAGGACACTGACAGTCTGACGCAACTCGAGCGCGAGCTGGCACTTCGTATCCGGGGCCGGACAGGTGCACATTCTAGATACATACATTCATGGATGCCATCTGGAATTCAATTTTAAAAGAACAACGAGAGAGAAACAGTGCGAACCTGGGACTCATTAAGCTTTTATAACATTGTCCACTAACATTCCAAACACAAGAATGAAGCACGACAGAAACAAAACATCATGCTTTCCTAATTTCTGATTGAAGAACTTCTCCCTGATTCTAACATTAAAACGTATACATTAAAATAAAACATTAAATAATGCCATAAAAGAAGCACAGAATTGCATATTCTCCAGTGGCGGTTCGTGAACAAAATATGCAGGGTAGGCAAAACAGATTACTGTACAGCGGCGTATTGCCGGAAAGGAGCGTGGGGGCCATGCTCCACCTCAATCCAATTTTCTGTAATTTTATTCAATTTACTCAAACAATTGCCTCACTGATATCATTACATCCCAAAACCTTATTCTCAAGAAGCACGCGCAGACGTGTTTTCAAGATAATCAGATTCTCAAAAAGTGTTGTGAATTTGTGTTGCTCTGCCAATAATTCAGAAATCGGATTAAAATTTGTTTGTTTTTTTCAGGCATTTAAAACTCACTGAATTGCATATGTGATCTTTTGACATTACATGTTTTTGTATAGGTTTTGATAAATTGTTCGTATGAAAATGTCCATATCTATTCCAAGAACTCTCCTTAATTGACAATCAAGACACGTCCAATAATAAAGCTTAGCTTTAACTTTACTACCTGTTAGTAATTTGTGTGAATCATACTACGAATGATTGATTTTTTTCCATTTTTCTCGCCACCAACATGAACAGCAATACTCAACGTAGGGGTAGGTCGACCATTGTCCAAAATTTGTCTCTTTTCTACATCATTAAAACAAGAAAACGTACGTAGTAGTTCGTTCAATGAATCTGTCATAATATTAACGTAAAATCAGATTGCAATAAGGAGGTAACACTAATAATCCCCAACATACTAATTTAAAATAAAAATATAAATACTACTTAAATAAAAATCACTTTCTCCGTTTGTTAACACGCCAACAAATAAGTAAACACACGCGCTACGCGGCTGACATACCGGGAGAGATGGCTCAGTGCATCAACCTAATGTCATTGCAGTCCCTCTGACCGGGAGGTCCTAGGTTCCAGTCCCGACGACGGCAGGATTTTCGACACTAGCTTGTCAGCTAGGTCGAATTCAGTCGCTGTCTGGAGGAGAATTCTAGCGGCCGGTTGCTCTGATCGGTAGTTTTCCGTGGTTTCTCCGTTCAACACCAGGCGAATGCCGGAGCAGTACCCTAACAAACGGGCCACGGACCGCGCGCGACCTTTCCTTCTCTTCCTTGTCCTATCCTCTCCTCTTACACACACCCTTACACTAACATGCACTACACTACCACACAAGTCGGGAGACCGGTCGGGAGCTTACAGCTTGTCCCGGCTGAGGAGGTGCCCCGCTGGTGGGAGGTACCTGGTTCAGAGGAAACCCCGCTAGTCAACGGTAGGTCGACGCCAGATCTTGCCATCCAGCGGGGAAAAGATCATCGCCACCTCCCGAGAAAAAACACGCACTACACTTACGGGACTAACGACCAGAGTAGTTGACGCGCCCGGAAACATCAATCAATCAATCTGCAGGGCCTTTTCTTAGAATACGGTGCGAAAAGACGCAACGCCCGGGCATGCCTACCCTTAGGGCGCGTCCACACGATGCGTCTTTTCCGTGCGTCATGAGAATAAAATTCCATGCGCTAAGTTGAAGACGGACGTTCAACCCAGCGCACATGCGGTTCCCGGACCAGATGCTGCAACACTGCCGTGTATTGAGTTGTGTTGGATGGATCCAGGTCTTTGCAAGGGGTCTCCCAGGAGAGTTTTCACTTACAGGCTCAGCCGAGCCCGATCTATAGTCGAACATTCTTTTGGTTTTACGGCGTCAGTTTTCAGAATTTTTAGAAAGCCTATGGAACTAAAATTGGAAAATATAATAGATATTGCACTTTATTGTGTACATCTGCACAAAGTTTTAAGAAAGAGTGTGTCATCAAGAAGCAGATATGCTCCTTTTGGTTGTCTCGACTCTGAGGATATTAAGAGTCGAGAAATTATATTGGGGTCATGGAGGGAGATTACAGCAAATGACACAGGTCTGAGACCTCTAGTAAATATAGCAAGAAGATTATTACTCCATGCAACCAATGTTAGAGTCGAATATTTCATGACAGATATGGGATAATAATAATAATAATAATAAATAATAAAAATGCCTTTATTAATGGCGAGGCTCAGGCCATAGGGCCTGCTCTTCCGCCTAACCACTCAATCTACATTAATACAGAGAAATAATATTTTAAGAGGGGGAGGGCCAGTTGTACATTTACATCTGGGAGAGCAAAACTAGGGACCACCCCGGCATACGCCTTAAGCGATTGAGTAAACCCAGAAAACCTCAATCAGGATGGCGGCTAAAGGCCGAACATTTTAAGAACAAAGAGAGAAGTGAAAGAGAGTGGAAATGCAGATGGAAATGAAGAAGAAAGGTCGAAAGAGAAAGAAGAAAGGAGAGAGACTAAAAGGGGGGACAACTGTACATTTATGACTGGGAGTGCAATACAAGGGACCATCCCGGCGTACGCCTTAAGCGATTGAGTAAACCCAGAAAAATCTCAATCAGGATGGCGGCTTAGGGCCGAACATTAATAGAGCAGAATATATACACAGTAGAGAAAGAGAAGAGAAAGATGTTCGGAGGGGGGCGAGTCATAATGAAAAAATGGGGAAGTTTGTGAGCAAAGGGAAGGGAGAAGAAGCGAAGAAAAGGAGGAAGAAAAAGTAGGCGGAAGACGTGAAGTTATTCCAGAGACGTTACATCAAGGTACATTCGGTTTACATGAGCACTTTACATAAGTATAAAATCATTTTTAACACCAGAGGAGTACAATACATTATAGGCTAATAGTAACAATAATTTAAAATACAATATTGACAGTATTCAGGAACAATATAAAAGTATAGTAGGATCTTAACATCAAATTGTATTTATACCAACATGTTGCAGTAAAGATTATGATGATAATACAAAAATAGCTACAAGTATAAGTACGTTTATCTGGAATGTCGCTAGTCACTTTATGTATATTTATTTAAACAATTCCATTAAGATACACTGAAAATTATATGATTGTATTAAATAATTAAGATACAGAATGGAAAGTGAAGAGAGTCATGAGGTATGGGATAGAATTTTGAATTTAGAGAGTGCGGAAAGTACAGCATTTAGAGGTGCGGTGACTGGGTGCTTGGAGGTGGGAAAAGTCTGGAGATTGAAGGAGATGTTAACAGCCATTCTGCACGTCATTATTCCTTACCCATGTGGTTAATTCATTTTTGAATTTACGGAAGGTATTTGAATGTTTTAGGCTTGCTGGTAGTTTATTCCAGGCTCGGATAACTGTAATGGTGAATGATCTACTGAACGAAGTAGTGTTGTGACGTGGTACACAAAGCAGTGCTGAATCACGAGCTCGATTTAATTTCAGAGGATTGAAGTTACTTATAAGGCGTGTTACATGTGTACCGTTTAAAATTTTATAAAGAAGAAGTAGAGAATGAAATAACCGCCTTTTGTCTAGAGTAAGCATTTGAAGTTTGTCGAAAAAAATCTGTTACATGGTCGTATTTCCTTAAATCAAAAATAAACCGTACGCATGCGTTCTGAGTTACTTGAAGTTTACGTTGTAATTTAAATGCCATGTTGGTCAGAAGAAAGTCACAATAGTCGAAATGTGGCATAATAAGAGATTTGATGAGAGTCTCACGTGTGCTAATTGGTAAAAGTGTTCGTAGGCGTTTCAGGGAATGCATTGAGGCAAAAACTTTACGGCAGATTGAATCTACATGCGAGTTCCAGCTGAGGGTGTTGTCGATAAGCACACCTAGGTTTTTGACTTCTGAACACCAAGGTAGAGCGGTGTCATTAATATAAATTTTAGGCAGAGCAACAGATGAGATTTTATTCATAGTGCTTTTCGAACTGATAATCATGCACTGTGACTTATTTGGGTTTAACTGTAAGCCTAGGGATGCTGCCCAGTTGCTCAGTGTCATCAAATCTTCATTAATTTTTTGTGCGAGTGAGAAAAGGTGAGATGGGTGACCGCTTAGGTATATCTGAAGATCATCCGCATACATTTGATGACTGCAATATTTAAGCGCATTACCTACGTCATTTACATAGATTAAGAAGGCTAGTGGCCCTAACACAGTACCTTGAGCAACTCCGCGGTTTAGTACCAAGTCACTTGAGCTGCGGCTACCGGATACCACTCTTTGGGTTCTTGAAGTTAAGTAATTGAGAAACCATGTACGTGTCTGCTGTGCAAATCCCATGATTTTTAGTTTTGCGAGCAGGATGTCATGATCTACGGAATCGAACGCTTTGCTGAAATCCAAAAGTATCAAAATAGTTATCTTACTGTCATCTATTGCTTTTCTGGCGTCTTCAATAACGTTTAGTAGCGCGGTTCCAGTATTCCTGCCGGAACGGAAACCTGATTGCTGATCATTTAAAAGTGATTTGTTTTGGAGATACTGTTCAGTTTGCTTCCGGACGACTTTTTCGAGTACTTTAGAGATAGTTGGGAGTATGCATATTGGGCGGTATTCAATAGTGTTTTTGTTTGATGTTGTTTTGGGAATAGGATGCACGAGTGCAGTCTTCCAAGATGAAGGGTATTGTCCGCTCATTAGTGAGAAATTTATTATTTCGGGATCAGTGCCCTGGCAACATAAATATCTGAACTAAGTTTATGTAAATTGTTTTATTTAACCTTTAAATATTTATAATCACATAGCTGTCAATAAAATGATAGAGAAGAGAGAGAGAGAATTTATTGGATTCATTACTCCCACTGAATATCTTGTCACTCCAGAACAAGATACATCTTTCAAGAACATCAATGGTTCAAAACCAAACCACTTAGAAATATCAAAGTCATTTCCTCCACTCCCACTTTTCTTTTTGAAACTTTATCAAATTATTTGCTGAAGTAGGAGGAGGCTTTTAATCTTATTTTTAATATTTAAAATTCCACAATTGTACTTTAAAGCTAACTCGTTCAATGCAACAGCAATAATATGATAATAATTAGTATTAATTTTTGAACACGTGATTTATTTGATAATTTTCCGTTTACTTTAGGATCTTACCTTCCCTCAGTTGCTTATTACAATAATTGTTTTGGAAGAATTCCGTAAAACTTCCTTCTTCCTATAATCTTCAATGAACTGAAGAGTGAGCTCTTTGTTTTCAAGAGACATTCTGAAAGTACATAACCTTAAATGAAAACTATTGCATTTAATTGTTTCAGTATATAACTTATTAAATGAATTTCAAAAATTGGTATTACCGCAAAAATATAATAAAAAATTAGGGAGAACAAAATATTGTCACTGCAACACACCAAACTAGAAACGGAAATAATCACATGTTCACTTTTGCTATTTTCCACTATATAGCTTAATAAATTTAGATTGAAAATATATATTACCGTAAATATAATATAAAAGAATAATCTGCCCGAAATTCGCAATAGAACACAGACGGACACCGCAAACTAACTCGGAAGATTACTCAAAGAACTCGTACGTATGACTCGGTAATTCGGATGACTTCGCTATGAAATACACGTTCTTTAGAGAAAGCGCACGAGAAAGACGAACGAGATTCCCGTCAGCTCTGGGAAGCTTGCGCTATTGCATGCGTCCATCGTTTCGACGAAAGGACGCGTGCCCCAAAACGCATGCGCTACGTGCGCTAGACGCACGCGCAAAATTGAACGAAAGACGCATCTTGTGGACGCGGCTTTACCGGTGCAAGCGGACGCATGTCGTGCGCGTGTCTTTGCCGGAAGAGACGAGACATCGCATGGTGCTCGGGCTTTTACAAAATGATTGAAATGGAAATATGGCTTGTGCCACGACAATCAAATGTTCATTATACATTTCCAGATGAGTCCATTATTTTTTTTATTATTATGGAATGAATTAAAGTAGTTCATATTGAGCAGGGTAGGCACCTCCCCTACTCCAAAGAGTCGCCGCTGATATTATCATCGTCATACTTCTTCATACATGACAATTTGCTTTGCTGACATTTATGAGCTAACACTGCCCTAGTCATCTTTTTGGAACGCCAAGTATTTCATTTGCCAGAATTTAAAAAGACCGTCTTTAGCAAATCTCGGGATGGCAACAAGAAAGTTCGAAGTTATTTCGCTTTTTTAGGGACATTTCACAAAGTTCCTATTCCCTTGAAATGAATGACGTCAGTCAAACGGGAACCTCCCGCAATAACGAATCGTCGTCGAATTCCGACGAATAAGCACCTCCACAAAACTAATGTTTTTGCAAATGGTGATACTTACCTGTTCCTGCACTCATTTTGAAACAAACAGATTTAAGTTCACTTTAAACTAAAATTGAAGACCTACTCTAAAGATCTAAAAAGCTAATATAATGAAAAAAATATTACGAAAGTGAATGGTTTTTCTTTCGACCTAAGTTTCGGGGATTCATTAAACCCCCTCCCCAGGGCACGGCAGACGCTATAGAACGATGGGTGTACCCTTCGTTTCTGACTCGGATCATCCTTTCGGTTACTCTTACGCCACAAAACACACACATTCGAAACTCGGGAATTCGACTTGGAGGCTCGACTTGTCTTTGGCAGCAATCCCACTCACTTAAACTGGTCCAGATCAGTGGTTCTTGGAGAGCGGACCATTACCGGATGTTGACATTAATAACGTAGGCGGTGAGTGGTGCTGGTTTCTTCAGCACAGTTTTCGAAGAATTTTTTTTAATATATACTTAGATTGTGGACATTTTCAAAGAAGAATAAAATGAGTTATGATAAGTTAAGACTGAACGTCCAAATAACACATGCGAAACAATAAAGGTCAGTGGCCCGATCGCTTATTTTTAAACAGCAAACGTCAATGGTGAACTATCCGAGCTTTAAAATTTCAATACTGGTCGAAAATAACGAAGACTTTTTAAAAGGTTTCAAGGTTTTCCAATTTGGATCTAATGTGTTTTCCTCCGATGCAACTCATGGAATGCATCTGATGAAAAAAAAATTGAAACGTAAAATCAGAAGGTATTTCATTTACGTGCATAATGGAAGTGAACAATGAAACCAGACACTTTTGAGGTGGCGAAATTGGTCATATCACTTTACATAACACTCTATATCTGATACATTTTCGTCATCCCACCACCCAACGTCCATTAGCGCCAGTGGTCCTTCAACCAGAAACCCCACTCCAAGAAAATAAAAATTTCCAAGTCAAGACCGTCCGCGCCAATCCGTGCGCACAAAACTGTTGCGATACCTCAGGCGAGTTCAAGTGCCAAGCAATTACATCACGGCAATTTAGAAGGCGGTCGCTTGGAAAGTGCGCACCGCCTTCGATGCAGGCGAGTCCTCCACAGCGCGAGCGGAGCGGCCTGGCCTGCGGCGCTCGGGCCGAAGCAGCGGCTCCGACCGGCCCCTGGCGGCTCGGGGACGCTCTACCCACCGCCTTTGAGGAAAGAAAAGTTACAGGCTGTTTAGAACAGACGAAACGTTTTTAGTTCTATATCCAGGTACAAAAATGGAAACTCAAAAAAGCGACGTTTCGAGGACTATATTTTTCAACTTCAGGCTATAAACAGCAAAGAAAGGAGATATAATCTAAACATTGATAAGAGTATGAATCAGAAGAGATAAAAAATGCATAATGGAAAGTTAAACAAATTAAGAATATAGAATAGTACTTGATATAATATAATATATACACATGGAGACTCACCAATTCAAAACAGATAGAAAAACAAAAACAAAAAAAAACAATATTCACTAAACTAATATTTACACTATATACAAAATAGCGTGCAAAGTACTAGCAACCTTCAATATACGTTACATAAGATATGACCGTTGGTCATATCTTATGTAACGAAGATTGAAGCTTCTCCGCTTCCCCTCTTCCTCATAACGGCTTTTAAATGATGGTTGCATTGTAACAGCCATTCTGCCCGTACTTTGCACGCTGTTTTGTATAGAGTTTACATATTAGTTTAGTGAATATTGTTTTTTTTTTATCTGTATTTGAATTGGTGACCAACAGACAATTTTCTTTGAAGTGTTAAAAGAAATGTTATTTCACGCAAAATAATCAAAGACACTTACTACACAGAACACACCAACAATAAGATTGGGAAACGAAAAACCTAAAAGAAATGTATCTAGGATGGCAAGTCTAATCCGATTAGTTCGCTCATTCACATTTTTTACAGGATTTTTGTCTGGCCTGCGTCACACTGGATGTACATTACGTCGCATATTTAGATACATTTTCCTTCTAAATGTCCGAACTGCATTTAAATATAATGCCAACATAAAACTGATTTGACTAGGTATACCGATACGTAATAAATCAAGTGAATTTCTTTAATAAGATCACTTAAGAGAATTAATTATAATTACAGTTGAGAAACTTAAGTCATCTTGTTTTATTTTCATTTTCAAATCTCTAATCTATTGATACGAAAAAGTGCGCTACGTTGCCCCACAGATGAAATTTATCAAGTTTGTTCATTATTTCTATCGCTGCCACGACGCAGCCGGCTGAGCGAAGCCCCAGTTTTCCCTGCGCGCTCGTCGTCTCGGCTAGCAATGATTTCGGGCGATACATCCCTCTCATCCGACTACGAGACAAGAACGAGTGTCGCCGCTGCGTGCAACGCCAGAAAAAATTCTCACAAATCCGGGAATGAACTTTTAACAGCCGCCGCAAGCGGTGGATATCACATGACTAGGGGGCGGATGTTGATAACCTAAAACATTGCCAAAAATGATCAATGAAATGCTCTTAAAATCTTTTTAAAATGCCCTGAAAGCAAAGAAAATTGACGTAAAAAATGTGATCAAAACAGGTCGGATGAAACACAGCTGTTGAATATGTTACTGATGTAATCGAGGCTCCTTTTATTGGTTTAAGTGATAGCTTTCGAATTTTTGCGTTGGACTGTGCTTTATTAGAAAATCTCTGTCTTTAGTTACCCCGAAATCGGCTGAAACGGCAATGGCGCTGACAGGCCTCACAGGAACCTTAGAGTACATACTCACAATGGCTGACATTACAACTTTTAAGCCATGAAATCGAATAGGCTACCAGGTATAGGTACTCAGGTATTCTGCGGAGAAATGTGCTGCATCTCGTAAATACTAATTGAAGCAAGTGCCATTAAAATGAGATTAAAATCGATTAAATCAGCGAAAAATGCATTAAAAATTACGAAAAGAGGTAAAAAATTACTTATTAGCCGAAATCGACGAAAAATGCAACAAAATAAGTGAAGTGTAAAAATGGTTCATTTTTCTTTTGTCATAACATAAAATGAATTTCTAAACCATACGGCGTCGTTGTTAAGTGAAAAGAAAAAAATGACATTTCATTAAATCCCGCCCCTACACATGACACTGAGGGTTGAACGGAAGGAAGCTTCGACACTCCCTCCACACTCGCCAATTCGACGTTCACGAATCGTCTGCAGAGCCCTGGAGTCGTGCGAGGGGATAGGCTGGAAGGCAACTTACTACGTCGAGTAGATCCGGCCACGTTGTTCCGGCGCCTCGGCTGCGAGGACTGTGTGACGCTGACCAGCGAGTCGCTGTGTGCTCTACTGAAATGATGCCTTATTTTACGTGGCGAGACTCAGGCCATGAGGCCTGCTCTTCCGTCTGACCACGCAAATTTCGCTACACTCCGTTCACCAACTAACGGAGAAAGAAGGTATTATCTCGGGCGATGAAACAGGCGATTTGAATTTAGCTCAGAGGCTTCATTTATGCTTGAGGATCTGTTACATGCAAGTAAATCTACTAACATGGGTACAGCCGGCTTTACTTCCCCTCCGAAGGAAGAAGTACGAAGGATTTTTTCGCCCCTAAAAAATCCACGGTTACGATCGGGCGCGAACTTGGGTATATCTGTTACGCTAACCGCTACACCACCGCCGCCGCCTCTATAGTCCGCGTTCGCAAGCACACGGAAAGCCGCTGACCGTTCCTTATGATGGCGAGTCTTATGATGACCGTCAGAACTCCCTGAATATGCTTAAGTGGGTAGATTGTAACGTAAAAGAAAGTGATGAGAAGTGAACGTAGCCACCAGGCCGCTTCGGGGGCAAGGCGTGAGTTGTGAGCGCTGAACTTCGTTTGCCGTCGAACGCATTTCCTCGCGTGCCCAAAGTGAACTTCAATGAATTCCTACGAGCGAGAGCCATCGCGACTGCCCGGACAAAGGCACAACACGCAGCCGTCCCTTGCGCCATTCCCCGAGCCGCGGGCGATGGCCTGAAAGTGGTGATCTGAACGCTCGCATGGCCTCTGCCTAAAGGTGGCTCCACACATTCGGCATTCGCCGAGCAGCGAGCTACTGCTCGCCCGATCCCGACCAGACGACGTGTTCGGCGAATGTTCGCTCCCTTTCATTGTGTCCAAAAGACCGACACGCGGAGGGTAGGGTGAACGCTCGTCAATGAATGTTCGTCACTCGGCAAATAGCAAGCGACCCATCCACACTACTCGGGATTCTGCGAGCGGTGGCTCGCTGTTCGTCGAAAATGTGTGGAGCCACCTTAAGGAGCAAGGGTACAAGCTTGGAGAGGGGATGGCATTCACTGGTATTCCTCCCGCATTCATCGCATCCAACAAAAATAAATTAATTGATGTAAGAC